>OZ023247.1:11944212-12625484 GCA_964006365.1 Trididemnum miniatum | reverse complement strand
CTATTTTTTTAATTTTCATCAAATTTTGCATACTCCTATAATGTTGCACTACATCTTGAGCAATCTTGTTTGCTTGTTTTGTCGAAATTCTTGCTCTGGCATAAATTGACAAAATCTGTTCAGTTGTGATTGACATGGCAGCTTTGATCATCGGCTATTTGTTGTTGGTTTGGTCAGATTCCTCTTTTTTTAGTAATGAATACTAGTAATACTTGCTTGTTGGTTGGTTGGTAGTTTGCTTGTAACAATGTGGATGTCGTCTTGAGTTGGAACAGATCCCAGCAGAAACAAACGGGGATTTCTATGGCGTGTAGTCATCGTATTCTTGCGGATAATTTGTTTTACCAAATAGCACTATGATGATTTTTTAACTTTTAACTCATCAGTATTACACACACCAGCTGGTAATATATATGCAAACCAAACACAAAATTAAAAAACCAAGAGACTTCCAGTCCACCCCTGAGCTAGAATACTGGTGCTATATTGTCATGTAATCAAAGCAATGTTGGTACGTGATTTCGCTCTGTATCATTATGAGGCAGCTTAAATGGATGGAGTAATAACATTGCATCCCCTCAAAACCTGAAGTCCTTTGAAAACTGATTAACGCAATAACTCGAAAACTAAGCACAATAGCCATATAGTTTCTCTGTACGTTAGATGGAAAAAGTTGATGTTTCTGAGTCATTTGAGCCATCAATCAACTTTCAAGCACAAGTGGTTAACGAGATAGAAAAATTACCTTTATCGAATGGCCTGTCGTCATGGAAATGAGAAGCGGAACACCTAAACAACGTTCAATTTTTCTAAAACTTCATATCTGTAGTTTTTTTCTGGACTGGACACGATGTATCAAAAGTAGTAGCAGTAGTAGTAGTTTATTTTATTTAACGACCAGAAAAACACTAAACAAAAACAAGGAACAAAAACAATGGCCGAAAAGCAGTTTATAGCGACAAAACGATATACTGTACGTTGAAACCTAATCGCAAGTTGAAAGTAATTTGTGATCAGCACACGTTTTCATTTTTGAGGGGCGTTTGCAACACCCTGGTATATATGCGTGCCTTTTGTGTAGTTCCTGCAAACAGCATTAATATACCTATTAATGTTTGCACTTGATACCGTGGAGTTATTATTAGTAGCGTGTACGTCTAAGATAACGCTCTAAAGCAGTGGTTCTCAACCTTTCTTCTTTTGACGCCCATTTTTAGTGTCAGAAAAAATACTCGCCCACAAAACCTTTAGCACAAATTTTGAATGTCATAAAATGTTTTAACAACGTTACAAGTTAATAAACTTGGCTCGGCTCGCAAATTGTCGACACATGCCAACTAAGCTAACTGCTCAATGCTAAGCCTGCAGTTGCAGGGGCTTGAGTATGGATAGCTGAAAATTGCATTGTAAACGCTGTCAGCCCGGTGGCCGGGTAGTTGGAGAGGTAAAACTCTCAATCACTAGGTCCTGGGTTCAAAACCTGAGTCTACCTGATTCGCGGTTAAACCGCGAAACTAGTCGTAGAATTGGTTTTTACAGCGTTTATTTAGTAAGTCTTCAAGGCCTACCATTTATCCAGTTGTATTTCATATATATAGACTTACATCGCCTCCTCTTACTTCATTACTTATAATATAAAAAATTATAAAATTTATATTAATAAAAATACATTTGCGAAAACACTAATTTATGTTGTATAATTGGTTTGTACCTACTTGAACCTAAGTTCATAACATCATAAATTTTCTTCAGCAAATAAGTTGTAAATATCAGCAATGCATTTTTCTTGGGACCTAATGTAGGCCCAATGAAAACTTCAGGCCCATTTCAAAACTCCTCGAGCCAACAAGTGGGTCTGGGGGCCCACGTTGAGAAACACTGCTCTAAAGCATGGTTTTTCAACGGGGGCGATTTCGGCATTCAAAGGGGCGATTGTAACAATTGTTGAAATTGGGGGGGCGATTCTACTTGTTAGGAGGCGATTTCAGAATTGCTAACAACACAAGTAATGATCTTCCGAAAAAAGTTCTGCGGACGTGAAAACCTTTTTTTTTTGCTCTTCACCTGAATTTAATGGAAAAAATGGAGCTCTTGCGAACGTAAAGACCTTTTTTTGTGCTTCACCAGAAATTAGTGGAAAAATTGCATGAATGCGCTGAGGGGGCAATTTGGTCCCACGTTTTTCAAAAAAGGGCGATTGTGCATAAAAGGTTGAAGACCTCTGCTCTAAAAGAAGCTCAGTTTATTGAAACATTTTTACGTCTACTATTTGAAAAAGAATTAAGAATAGTTTTGAAAAAAGCTAGGCTATTTTCGCACTAGGCTTCAACAAACACTTTACAAGCTACACAAAAGCTGCTCAAAAAGAGTTAAGACGTAGTGTTTATTGAAGCCAAATGCTAAAACAGCTTTTTTCAAAGCTATACAAGTTCTGTTCCACCAATCAGTTTTATTCAAAAAGAATCACTACAAGCACGTTGGCACCAGCGGGATACAATTGAGCAAACTTAAAGGTTGAGTAGCGTGAGATCAAAATCTTATCATTGTTGAAAGCAACATTATTTCCAGTTTATTGTAGGTATAGCTCAGAGAAAGCCCTGCATAACAATTAAATAATACCCCGCGGTCAGCGTAGTGTTGAAGACATCGTTACTGGCGCGGTAGGTCTGGGTTTCAATTCCCGGGCCGGTCATAGCGTGCACAGTGTCGCCAATGGCTCGTCACCCCTGCGATGTTTCTGTGCAGTTGTGTTGCCAAGGCGCTAAGCCGTGGAGATGTGCCCCCTCTACTCGTTACGTTCTTCAGCGTAATACCGCGAGTATGATGAAGACTTGATGTTTTGATTTAAGAATATTAAAAGAGTACAAAAACATTGTGTCTGGATTTGCTTAATAATTTTTATGTAAGATAGACGTCTTAAAATGCACACAATGATGTTAGCAGAAAAGAACACAAAGAAACAACCCAGGTATGAGAAGATATTCTTCTACGGGAGATTTGCGCAATATCGGGAGACAGGTGAGCAATTCGATCGAATAATGTGTTAACTGGATATTATCGGACTACCGGTACTTTTTCTGTGCAATCGAATCATTAGGTTGATCTGTGTAACGACATCTTGAGTACTTCTGTTCTGTATTTGTCACTCTACACAGGGCCCACGCTAGGGGGGCAGGGGGCAAATGACCCCGGGGCCCATGCTGTTCTAGGAGCCCATTAGTCCATATCTAGTGAAATGAATAAAGCCAAAGCAACTTTAAAAAATAATTAAAACAGCACTTGAGCCCAATTATATTTTAAAGTTTAAATATTCAATTTTATGGAGTACACGGCCCTTCAACATAAGTCATAATGCTGTTCTAGGGGCCCATTAGCCCATATCTTTCGTCATAAATACAGCAAAGAAACTTCCAAATGATCGATTTTATAGAGTGCATGAGCCCCCAGCATAAATGTGGTTGTTCCAGGGGCCCATTAGCCCAGATCTTACGAAATACAGCAAAAAAGTTTCACAAATTATAACAGTATTTAAGCTTAATATACCGGTACATCCAAATATTACTAATTTTCCCGGAGCGTAAGGGCCCACCTAAGTAAAGTCGCATCTTTTTGATGTGTATGCTATGCATAAAGGCGCATTATAAGCTGAAAATTCAGATTTTTTGCTTCATCTGCATTTCATTCGGCCTCGTCTTAATTAAAGACAATGTTGAGTCATAAACGTGCTTAACTGAGATTTGTGGCTGCGCAACTGCGAGTATGCGATTACAACCAAGTATAGCATTCCAACTGTATAGCTCGAGGCTGGAGAGATCATTTTTAAAAATTAAAGCACTTTGAAGCGAAAATATACCGGTATTTAAAGCATAGCCTATGCTAAAGTAATCGCAAGGCGAGACGGCAAGAGTGTGCACAACACGAGGTCAACGAAACACAACTTGAATTATCCGTGAGTAGCAGAGTTCGTCGTGTACGGGTAAAAACACTTTTGGTTCGAATAGGTGCTCGAAAATGTTGTGTGGCTCTCACCAAAATGCAATTAAAACAGTCCAGCTTTTATGGCTCTCTTGCTCAAAAGAATTGCCGATCCCCGAACTGGAGCAAATCTTTTCGATGATCGCATGCGTAAAAAATGGACCGTTGGACTCTGTGTTTTTTAAACAAATGCTGTCAAATTGATTGGTTAGGTAGAATAGGTTTTAAAAATTTTTTTGGAATATAATTAATCATTCTAACAATTGGTAGTACGTATATTTTTATAAAAGCATGTTGAGAAATGATAAAACATAAATCCGGTGCACAAAAGCGAAAAGAAGGGGTCATGAGAGAACGATTACGGTGTAAAGGGCAGCAAAGACTCGAAAGCTTTGGTATAGTTGGGAGAGAAAGTGAAAGAAAAAGATCTTGTGAAGATGCTCTTGATCAGGAAACTGTTAATAAAATGTTAAATGTCAGCGAAAGTAGTCCACGGAATGATATTGAAGTTTCTAATGTGAATTCGGTATCTAATCCAAGTGATGATGTAAGCAAAGTCGTAATTTGAATGTCAATATTGTATAGCTGATGAAGCAAGTGCAAGTTTCCCTAATCCAAGAGCTCATACTGACAATGGAGCTGCTACTGTACGCAGCACTGGTAACGAGACTCCAAATCCGCTCTATGACTTTGACGTTGGCCTTGTCGTCACTGAATTTACATCTACCTTGTAAATACGTAACGCGATTCATCGTGATCATCAAAAATATCCTCAAAATTTTTCCGAGGATGAAACAAGCGAGCTCGTTACATCACCGTAATCGTCTTTTCGCTATAAAGGGGATAAATAGGCAACCAACTATAACTCACTGAATTTACTAAAATGTTGTCTTGTGCTTAGAGACTGCAGAAGATTGGGGGCCCACCAAAAATTTTGCCCCGGGCCCATTGGCGGCTCTCGGAGCCCCTAACTCTACATTTAGTATTAGATTTACTGTAAGCATTCCTGTCAATTTATATACTTTAAATTTATATCGGTGACCATTTTTTTATTCAAATCTATCATAGCAATTTCATATTTACAGTATATCTACAGTATTCAATATTTCAATTAGCCTACACTGTTTCCACTGATACGTTTTTTGTAATTTTTGTCAAAGCGTTTTTGATCTGAATTTCCATCAGGAAAGAGCGCTGTGGAAATGTATTATTATTATTATCTGCAGTAGATTAAAGCTGTCATTGCAATCGTTATTTTGTTAGTTGCTTGATCAATTCTTCGTAACATCTGTTGCTTGACTAATATATTTACAAACGGTATTTGTTGCAGAAACGACAACTGCCCAATCTTTCTACTTGTAAGGTAAGACAAATACGAGGCCTTTTGAAGCAGTATTAGCTACTAACCACAGCGTAAAATCGTACAAGTACACAGTCATTAGTTAAATAAAAGTAAGTATAGTAGTGACAGTGTGACTGACTGCGAAGGGACCCTGAGGTCTTCGAGTCAGCAGCCACACTGCTACATAAGCTATAGTTTTTCGCATGCTATCAAGAGTGTATTATGTCTTTTTTCTTGAATTATCAATACCGACATCCCCTTTGCTCCAGTCATCTTTTTCTCAAAAGCACAATATAGTTTTCCTCAATTCCACGCGTCATTGCCACTAGATTTCAAACTAGGGTACGTGGATGCAAAATCGGACGCACGCGTATTTTGTGCAAAGACATATCCGTCAGGTTCGTTCATCAAAAATCGTACGAATGTACATGAAATGGAAAATCGGATGAAAATCACATTTTGTGTAAAACCACCTTTACCTTCCATTTTGGTTGCGGATAAAGGGGGCCCCTAGTAAAGTTTTCGGAGAGGGGGGGGGCTCAGTTGGTCTCGCGCCGGCACTGATTGCCAGATAAACTGCTACCACCGTACAGCGCCACAGAGAAGCCTAAAATCAACATCTCAGCATCGTCAGCCCCCATTTTTATAAAGAATTAGACATTTTTCAGTAATGAATTAAGAAATTTAGTTTTGGTAAGTATTTGGGCATGAGATCAGCGCCGAACTCTCAAAAGTTCAATCTTAAAAGTTCAATCATTGCACAATATCGAAAAATTGGGTAAAAGTGATAATGGTAGTCAATACAGCAATTATATATAGCGATAACCACAATCAGCAATGAATAATCATTTATCAGAAGAAAATGCTAATCTCTGTCAATCTCAGCTGATCTTAATGACAAATTTATTATACATTTTTTAGCGTCTTGCTTCAAGTGATGTGGAAGATGGCAATGCATCCGACTCCTCCGATTCGGAGACGATCAAGGAAGCTCCAACACCCAGAGATAGAAAAACTCTGGAGGCCCAATTTAAGCTGCTGTACAAAGAAAATATCAAGCTATACAAAGCTTATGGGGAATTGCAGGTTGGCGAGCTTTTTGCTAGTGTAAACTTGAAGACTCAACCTACTTTCGCTTAATTCTCAAAAATTTTTAATAAAACTGAACAGAAGAAAAAAAAAGTTTCTCCACAAATTGTTTTGATAAACCTTTGATTAAATTTGCGATTAAATCAATGGAGGGCTTTAAAATAAAGCAAAATGCACAAATATGACATGAAAAGTATAAGAAGAGATTGTCTCAAAACCAAAAAAGACCTACGGTAGACCTGTACTCGTTGAGTTCTAATCCTATGGTTAATTTCATATTTTGCTTCATTAACGATACCAACCGTTTCTTCTTCGCAGGAAAAAGTTCGTTCTCAGAGCCCCCAACTTCTTGCTAGCCGATTTCTGAGTCCACGTGAACTGGAATGGCAAATAGAAAAAAAGAAATACAGTAAAGAAATACAACAACTACAGAGCAAAGTAAGCTCTAGTCTACGGAATAGAATAGTTTTTTTGCAGTGTAATTTGTGCACCTGAATAAGTACTGCAAAACATCCACAAAACTTCTTACGTCACCAAGCAATTCGCCTAGAGACGAGTGATCATACAGAACAACAGGATTATCAGCATTATATTTATTTCTAGATATCGGAGCAAGAAGATACTATCGCCGAATTACAAAGCAATAAGTTCTCTTTAATCGATAGTGAGAACACAGAGGGATATTTCCAAAAAAATGTCCAGAAGTTACAAAAAGTTAAGGTGAGCTATTAAGTATTTCAAAATTATCTACAGTAGCCTATAATTCAAATATTTAATCGTCAGGATGAGGAAATAGCACGCTTGACTGAGCAAGTTTCCTATTGGGTGAGACAAGCTTACATGCAAACTGGGCCATCCACGGCAGAGAAGGAGCACAGTGATGCGAAAGATTCAGATGAAATTTTGGTAAGTGATTTTCTCTCCGCTCTTTGACTGATTTTTAAAAATAGATTTCACTACTAGTTTTGTCACTTTACATTTGGAGTGCGATCTACTGTAATATAAAAACGCTTTAACTAAAAAAAGATTGGTTTACACAAGTGTAAGCTTTTGTTTGTTCGTCGTAAGAAGAAGTTTTACGTTCACTACGTCAACGGTGACTGGTCATCAAAACTGGATGCTGCATAAACCAATTACGGTTCCAATATGGAATGAAAATATGAGCGAACGTTAATTCAAAAAAAACTTTGTTCGCTATTATCATAAAACAACATCAGCATCATTAATTAACTGTTCAACACTTAAGCCTGCTTTCTCACCTGATTTTTTGTTCAAAATTTTTTTTTATGATTATTTTGGTTGTTGCTTATTTGTGCTTCAAGCTGTCTGTGGGTCGGCAGTGTGCCCACAGTGTGTTAATATAATAAAAGAGCATATTGAATTGCAATATGTTTCTAACTCATTCAATATGTTTTCACTATAGATTTTGAGAAAAGGTGTGGTATGTTTTGATAAGAGTAACTTTTCATCTACGATTTATTTGTCATTGTGTTTTTGAATTGTTAAATATTGTTTTGAATAGTTGCTGAAAGCTTTAACCAAGTATTCTGATATTGATAAATACGGTAACTTAAGGTTGGTAAGAAGCCGTCAATTCAACAAAAATAATTATATTGTATTAACAGTGAGATTAACTTAGTAAGGGTAGCCATTACCATCAGTATAACAAAAGAAAACGCAAATTATTTTAACCAGAGCGTAAGTGCGATAGAAATCACCAAATCCTGAAGTTGGACCATGTATTTAAAATTATTTTCAGCTAGAGACTGTTTCACCCAAACACCTAGAGACTTTCCTAGAGACCTAGACATGTAGACACCTAGAGACTGTTTCGGTCCTCAGCACGTAGAGTAAGCTACAATGTACGCAAATACAAAAGCGCAAGCGTGGAAGCAATTTGTCCAGCTATAGTGACATCATAAAAGGTTGTTTGTAAACCTGTTCACTATTCGCAGTTCGCACCAAACATGTTGATTACGATATGTTATGTCAAGTGCTATTGAAAGCAGTAATCTGAGAAGGCTTTCTGAGTTACTGCCACTGTTAGCAAGGTACTTTAACAAGGCCAAATAGAAGAATATGTTCATCAGCTGTTTAGTAAAGTTTTGCAAGGCAAAGGCTAGCGGGGGCATGTATTTTGACAGCGGTTATGAGATGTAAGTCCACAAAACCATGCAGAAATTAAGGTCTTCTTAACGTGTGGCCTCCCACCTTCAACGTTGTTAAAATTGTGTCGAGGTAGATATCATCCAGAGTCCCACGCAAGCAAAGGGCTCACTCCAAGTTGCAAGTATAATGGATGAAAACAACATACTGATGCACACGCTATAATATTAGGGAAGCCATTTTAGCCAAATTTTAAATGCTACATTTAACAACTATCTTGTCATACCTTACTGCTCTTTCGAATTGGGCTTTGGAGCATGGAAATATGGCTATGTCCTAGCATTAATTTGAAACTTGATTTTATACGCCTTGGTTTATAGCTTTTTGTCAAGAATGACCTGATATTGAAGGATGAATATAGCAGTGCTATTTTGATCTTTAAGCGCTTGCATGAACTCAAACAGTAACCAGCATGGCCAAGTGCAATTGTGATCACGCCTTTTTGTCATTTGGCACTAACAATGTACTGCACTGTGCAGTCGTAATTGTGCAATATGGCCTTAATAAATTAATATTGTGTTGTATTCGATGTTATTCTGATGGTTTTGTTGCTTAAAAACACTAGGCTAGTGAGGATAGTCAAGACTTCAAAAAATGAGTTTTTAAGTTACTGCCTACACTTGCCTTGTGCATCAAAAAATATGCCAAGAAAACATGCTGAGTTAGAGGTAAGTGATCAGGTTATTATCACAGGTAGGCCTACAGTGTACTGTACAGGTGTATTAAATTTTTTGGCTAATTTGCAGTGAGGAAAGATATTGACAGTAGAACTGGCACAATTTAGATTTAAATCCTTATTTGTTTCCGGAATTGCAAAAAATAAGATATAAACTACTCAGCCGTGCAGTTTTGCTGATTTTCCGAAAATCTGAAATAATGGTTGGAATAAAGCGATTTTCAGTGTTACTTCAGAGCAAGGGGGCTGAAGAAACGCGGGCGATTATTCCTTTAAACTAGTTTTAAGTACCAGCATTAATAAAGGCGTTTGAGTGACTTACGTCCATCTTGTCCCATGTATGTTGACTTCGTTCCTGAGGAGTGAGGGGGAGCAATACGAGGCGTTTTTCCCTTTCAAAAAAATAGTTTTTGCCTAATTTAACTTTTCTTTGTTGAAAAAAGCCCTGCCGAACGTCCACTGAGAAACTTTTTTAGTGTACGTTTCTTCACGACTTCCTTTTTTGTCAGCGGCTGCATAGTGAAAAAAATTTGCTACCCCCGAAGTTTCTTGCGCCCCTGTTCAGAAGATGTAGGCCTGATAATGGCCTATTCACTTTCCGGTGCAAGAAAAAGCTTCCTGCTAAATAATTGTCATTCCTAAAAAATTTAAGAAATGAGTATAGTGAAAGTGAAGAACGTTTCCGGTAAATTATCTTATTCTTGTTTTTAAGGAACGTATCGCCGACCTGGAACAATCCGAGGCATTTCTTCAATGTCAAATCATTAATTTGGAAGATCAACTACTGAAATCGAAAAAAAAACTTGCTGATACGAAATTACAAAACGAAGACCTCAGTGATCATTGCAGGAAAGTGGAGAACTGCTTGGGTATGGCTGAATAGATTCGCTCTATTCGGTTTGCGTAAGATAGGCAAGCTGAAAAGGTTAAAAAACATTACTGGTGTATTGACACAAAAATACAACTTATGTGAACGTAAAGCTGTGATGGTCGAACTGACGCCTGTAAAGAGGGTGCAATGGATCAGAGCAATTTGATGTTGTGACTTTTACATTGCATTGATCGCTATAGATACCTTTTAGGCTGTGTAATTTTAACTTTTTTCGCTGAAATTTATACATAATGTGATATCAACATCGTTTTCAGTAATATAAACGCCAACAACAACCTTTATAATTATTAGCCTATACATAGCAAAGTTTATCTTAAATATTCCTGTGCTGTACAATCAAGCTTGGTCAAAGTTTACACGGCTTGGAGTATAGCAGTGGAGCCAGCGGGAAAATTATGGTAGCATATTACAATAATCCAAAGGCTTCAGAAATGTGATCTGCTTGGGTCTGGGCGTTATGCATAAACTAAGCAAACTTCAGATTAGGCTTTTTGAAAAAAGGGGCGAGGCAGTGCCCCGGTGACTCTCCCTAGGTGCGCCTCTGATTAAGAAATACTTTGCACATTTGTGCGTAACGTTCAAAGTTGAAGCAAACAAGTAACAACTTTTTCTGATTTCTAAACAGCTGTTTTCGATGCCGAAAAATCTCTTCTGGACGATCTCAAATTGCAAAATGCAGAACTACGAAACAAATTATCGGAAGCTGAAAAAAACGAAACAGTTTTGGGTCAAAAACTAGCTCAAGTATGTGACGAAAATGTGGAGTTAGCAAAACAGGTAAAAACCCTGCTTTAATTATGAGCTGAGCTGTCAATTTGGTAGAATTTGTTGTTCAATAAGTTGTTCAATAAGCTTTTTACTCTTTTATTACCATGGGTTTTTTAACGCAACTAATGTGATAATTTGAATGAAGGTGTCATCGGGATCATCATCAGAAAACCAGAGCGTTGCAAGTCTACAAGAAAAAGTTAGAAAGTTAAAAGAAGAACATTCGCGCTTGAGGGGAACTTGCACATCTTTACAAGACAGGTGCCTGTTTTGCTTTGTAAGGTTTAACGGAATGTCGATAATTTATCGTAATGAGCTCGCGTCTTCATTAATTGGCAGCTTATCCTAGTTGGATATCTCTAGTTTCTAGCTTCTATCACAAGATTGCAAGCTGTGGATTCGTTATCTGTACTGTGCTTTGGGTCGTGCCATTCATAAAATTGCAAAAATTGATACTACAAAATGCCTGACTTGGCAATATGCCATTAGGGTTGTTTGAAATAAGCCGCAGTCGGAGGTACGTTGTTTTGTTGGATTAGCACCTTTCCCGTTATCTCATTCAGGAGAATTAAAAGTAGTAGAGCAATTATACGCTTTGCTGTCTTAATGAAAATGCCTAATGGCAACCCACGTAATTTCAACTTTCATAGTAAAGTGGACCCTGCTTTGTAATTAAGACATGAACTTATGCTTTTTAGCTGCACAGCACTGGAAGATCTGAAAGAGTGTTTAGTCCAGCAAATCAAGTCTATGGAAAATGATCAAAATGTTAAAGAATCCAAGAATGCTGCACAAATTAAGAAACTGACTGAAAACATTAGGTTAGTTAGTTTTTACAGCACCAGAATTCAACATTGGCGTTGATCTAATCATCTTGACATAACTTTTCAAAGTTTACTGTGTCTGCTAAATTACCGCTACATAACCGGTAATGAATTCCCCCAAACATTCCGCTTGACTGCGAGAGCTATTGTTGTGATGTTTTTTGTGAGTGACGTCTCCGCCCACGTCATTCCTTTACGAAGAAATCACATAGTTTTCCAAAGCCATGTGTTTTGGGAGCAAGGTGAGCTTTTTAAAATGAGGAAACGTCGAGACCTTGTCCCATTTGATACTGGGCTGTAGGCACTCTATCATCTGTAAGTATCGAATGCATTGATCTCTTCTACAAAATATCTGCACGAGGCTCTGATCCTATTTTCATAAAACAAAAAATTACTTCCACACTTTCTCCACTTTACTTCAAATCTGTTCCACTTAAAATATGTAAGAACGCTTAAACACGCAAACTTGTTGTCACCATACGCTTAGTACAGTAAGTAAAAATGCAACGTAAGACTTCACTTGGTAAAAACTCATTTTATTTCTATGTCGATGAACCAATGCAGGCCAATCTATCCAGAACGACGTTTTTATGCTTCTTGCATCACAACAAGCAGGGGCATAGCCATTAGCCAATAAAAAAATTAGAGAGGGGCTAGATTCAGACGAAGAAAAGCCCCGTTTTCATTGGCCTTTGGTCATCGATCTCTAAGAAAAGATCAGTCAGAAAGGGTGGAGAGAGAGCAGTGGCCCGGTGGTCCCCTTCTGGCTATGTCATTGGCTATAAGGTTTTTGTATTATCAGGGTTCTTAAAGAAGAAAAAGAAAGCTTGAAGGAAAGCAATGAGCAACTAGAGCTCAAACAAGAACTGAATTCCCACATGAGTGAAAATCTAACCAAACGTATCGAAGGCTTACAGGTTTGAAAATACCTTATTGGCAAGAAGACTAGTTTCGGTAGATTGGATGATGATTGCGAGTTACAATTAAGTTTGCCATTTCCATCGCAACGAGCGTGTGGACTGCTCATTTCTGCGGTGGTCCATTGTTCCATGGGTAGATTCAATAAAACTCAATAATTAGACATTGACCCCGGTCGCAAGTATAGTCATAATATGTGCAATGATCAAAGTATTGAGACTACAATCATGTAACCCACTACTGTGCGATAGTCTGACGGCTACTGATTTCAGTGGAATGAAAAAGTAAGGCCTTCGAAAAAAAAGAAACGACTATAAGGAAGATTTTGTTAATGTTTATTGCAATCCTATTCGTATACACTTGTACCATGTATTTTGATATTATAGCACCACATCGAAACTTTAAAATCTCAACTTGAAAATCAGAAGCAAAAAATTGAATCTATAAATGAAATGCAATCCCAACTCGATGACGTCACGTTTGAGAAAGGAACGTTAGAGGTGCTGTGCAACCAATACAAAACCGATATCGAGGGACTTCAGAAAAAATTATTGATCAACAATCAAGTAAAGCAGTGTTTTTAAGCTTGCGAGTCTTAACGCTTTTAACGAAATGAAAACTTTTTTAAATACCTGTGTAGAGTTCTTCAAACATTTCAATGACTAACCATGACTACCTGATTGCTTAAGTCCATGAGATCTCAGCTTTAAAATTTATATAAAGGTCAGATCTCAATCGTTGAAAACCAAAGACCTAAAAGGCACTCAGTATATGGATTTGAATGATGCCATGATGATTTGTGATATTTGTGGTCTCAAATACAAGCTGACAACGTTTCGCTTAAAAATGCTGGGGTGCTAGCTGTCTACACAGTATGGTGACCCCATTTGACCTAACTAGCACATTGAACCACAGAACGGACACTCTACGTTAAAGTGATAAGCGAAGAGATATTTGGTTCATGAGTATAAAATAAGTTCAACTGTGTTTCTCACTCGTCACCCTTCGACATATACGTTTTAGGAGCGCTTATCTGATTCGTTTGAGCAAGTGAATCTTCAATTAATCGAAGAAACGGATGAAATGGCAACACGACAAAGAAGTCTTTTAGCTGAGAACCAAGTATTGAGAATGCGCTCTTGTTCTCGCGGATTTGATGCTATTATTGGAAGAAAGTTACGAGAAAATATAAATCCGTTAATTGAGAGTTGCAAAAAAGCTTTGTCGGAGGCTCAGCGTCTCACAAACTCGTCTGGTCCCGACGCTTCCATGCTTCCATCCAACTTGGAAGCTGACCTTATGGACTCTAAAGGTATGATGCTTTCTGATGAAGAAGCAATCAAAACATTGGATGAATATGGCGATGAAGTAATTGGAACTACAGTGGCAGAACTGAGGCAAATGGAAGATCAAAGTCCTCGACTAGGAGATGTTTTTACATTGCCTCAATTGATCAGTAGTGTAAAAGAAACCCATAAAACAATTTTAGCTTTGCAGAAACTGAAAGAAAATGCTTTTATATTGAGAGATTACTTAGAAGCAGAAGAGCCAATCGAAGCAGAATTAGTGGAAGTTCCAAAAGAACCGCCAAGAAAGTGAGTTCGGATGTTCATGGTATTTTGGTACAGAATTGTAACAACAGAAAAAAATTACTTAATCTTGCTACTAAAGAATTTCTGTTAATGAATTGAACTTGATTCTAATTCACCCGATCTCAGGCTAAATCAAACAAAATCAAAAAAATCTGATTACGAGTGGGATTCGAACCCACGCTCGCACCGACTATGTGACGTGTCACCAGCCCAATGGTTGCGGCGAATCTTTACCATCCTACTTTGGTAAAAAAATGTGAAGTCAAACAAATACTGTTTACAGCAGTGGTTCTCAAACTGGGGTCCGCGGTCCTTTTGGGGTCCGCGAGACAAATTTTCTGGGACCGCGAAGCACCTTCCAAAAAAATTAAAACGACGATCCCGAAGAAAAAATTTTGTGTAAAATTAAGTTTTCAGGCAACTTTTCTTCCAATCAACTTAAAAAACACAATTTGTCGTGAAACCTTACAGGCTACATAGGCATTTATGATATCACAAGAAGCAATTTGATGTCACATTAGTGCAATGGCTCCTTTAGCGTGAAGTCTGCGAATGATGGAGAACGTGCAGTAGCAAAAAGGATCAAGTTTTTTTGCGGATGGCTTAAAAGAAAAACCTGGTGGGTGGCGGCAGCAGTATTGGTTTCAGAGAAGGATACTGCAATGTGTGATTTTAGTCTAACTCTAGTAAATTGTTCATTTTCCTTGAATAAGTTTGCAAAGAAGCAAGTGCCCTCGTCACATTGATACAATAAAAAATCAACGTGTTGTTTTGTGTTTATTAGTGTTAATTTTTCAAGGGGACCGTGAGCCATTAAAAAAATTGCTAGGGGACCGTTGCGTAATTTTTTTAAAAAAGTTTGAGAACCACTGGTTTACAGTATCTTAAAACATGTTACTTATCTTTTGTTATTAATTTATGCACGTGCAATTGTTTTTGCCAAGTTAATACGTTTACTACGTGTTTAGAGCCACACCTACACCTCGGGACTTATCGTCACCCAACATCGAAGGCAGCGCATCATCTCGCATCCTCGAAAGAACTCAACTTCAGGAAAAGATCGAAGCTCTCCAAGAAGAGCTGAAAACTACCAAGAAAGTATTGCAGTTTATGAAAGAGGAAAACGAATTTCTGATTGCTGAAAACAGGAAAAATCAAGATATAAACAATTTGAAAAAGGAACTGGAAACACTGCAAGCTAATGAAAAATCTCTATTAGAAAAACTAAATAAATCTCAAGAAACATGCGATAATTTAATTGCTCGAACGCGAATTCTTCAGGAGGAAAAGTACGAATTGATAAAAAGTTGCGCAGAATCATCTAGCCTACCAAAGTTGAAGGAAGAGATTGAAAAAGCTCATCAGAGGTTTGCTGTTGCCCAAAAACAAAATCGTACTTTAACCGACGATTTAGAAATGATGCAAAACCAACTTGTGGCAACTGAAAAAATGCTGAAAGAGCAAATAGATGCTTTATGCAACAATCTTGCCACGACCACTAAATCAGAAACAACGTTACGTAAAAGTCTAAATGAAACTCAAAAAGCAGGAGAAGATTTACTTCAGCGCTTTCAGGAGCTCAAGGAAGAGAATTCGGAAGCAGAACAAAAACATCAAAGTGCAGCGTCTAAGATGAAAAGTCTTCTTACTCAAAAGGAGCAGAAGATCTCGCAATTAATTGAAGAAAATGAACAAACAAAAGAAGACCTTTTGTTAAAGGAAGAATCCGAAAAAAGTCTGTCAGAGCGTGTAGAAGAATTGAATCTTAAAAGTAAACAATTAGAAATCGATTTGGAAGAAAATATTCTTCTTATTTCAAAGCTTCGAAGACTTCAACATCAAAATGAACTAGAAAATTTGGAATTGAAATCGAGAATTGATGATCTTGAAAAGGACAAAGAAAAAATGAAGATCGAAGGAACGAAAGAAACCGTTAAACTCAAAGACCAGCTTTTAAGAATCGAAGACGTCATGAATCTACAAAACGAGTCTTTGAAAGAAAAAGACAAGTATGGGAAAAGTTTTTAAAAATGTTTCCTTTTAGCTTGAAAACTCGTGATAGCTGAGGAGATGCGTGCTTGCACTGGGATGTTGACCTAGGTTTTGTTTTTAAGACTGTAATTAGTCGCAGAACTTGGTCTGCCACATTGGGCAATGTTTGCGAAAGCTCATCACCGCTATCTTAACATTTTTTTGGTAATTACAATTCACAAATTTTTACCCATCGGCTTCCCTCGGTTATTAATATCAGATTTGGGGCTCCTGACTTAGAGTATATTATTATTAGCCTTACAAGGGGTACGTAAATCAAATATACAAATGTGCTGTGAGTATATCTACCTGCTTAATTGTTTGATATTGGCTTTTTCACATTTCTTGCAAAGGAACCGATAAGTTCCATCAGAGTGTTTTGCGGATCAACAGTTCCAAAGGGTGTAGAACCTCTGTTTTAAACCTAATTTTTTTGCGCCGGCTTGGTGCTTGCTATTTTCGAGAGTCTGTTTCTGCGATCCTTTCTTATTTGCTTTCAAAATCAAAAAATCGGCTTATTGCCAGGGTAGCACAGCTCCGAAGAAACGTCACAGCGCTGGCGAGCAGTTGGCGACACTGCGTCCGATTTGACCGACCCGGGAATCGAACCCCAGGTCTCCCGCACTGATAGCGATGTGTTTAACAAGTAAGCTAACCGGCCAGTTCTTTTTCGCTTTTACCTTGCGAAATCGCTCAAGAGGCAGAAGTATATCGTCAAGACAACAATGGTGTTCCTTAATTATTAGGTTTATTGAAACTTTGGAATTGGAACTTAAAGAAGCTCGAAATTCATTCAATGAAATACAGAGTTCGAAAGAAGAAAGCAAAACTCTTACTGAAGAAATTCTTTATTTCAAGTATTTTTTATACTGTATATATCTCTTATTAAAATACCTTGTCTTCTTAAAACATAAAACTACCTGCTATTTAGTATAGCAACTAATTGATTAAGCGTGTGAGTATAAGCTCTTACGGAAATTTGGACTAGATTATAATAACTGAACTTTATCTCAGTTCTTACAATAAAATTCCAGTATTATCGCGCAATTCTTCAACTAGATTGGCGCATTCCTTTCTTTTAACAAGTACTGTAGTTTACCTCTTACAGAACTATAAAGTACCTACGTCAAAAGCTTAATCAAAAATAACGAACCATGCAAATATTTTGTTAATTAGAGTAAGCTGTATTTTCACTAGAGAAAATAACGTTTGTTCCCTGAGCGTACATTCAGGCATATTCTTGTGTGTGCTTAATTCTTGATTTTCCGATAAAATTGTTTTAGAAAATTGTTGTTTTAACAATAAGGTTTTTCGCAGAGAAAGATGCCAAACGCTGGGAGAGCAGTTGAAGGAATCTGAGTCTAGTTTTGCTAAAATTTCAAACGAAAAAGATAAAATGCAGAAAAATATTGATGATATGCAGTCCAATGAAGAAGAAAACTTGTCCACCATTGCTCAATTGAAGGATGACATTGACGGTAAAACGTTGGAGTTAGAAGAAATGAAAAAGTCGAGTCAAAACACAAAAAGCGAACTTGATTCAGTCTCGAATGCGATGAATGAAATTCTTGAGAAAAATATTCTGCTTATGACGGAATCGTCAAACAACAAAGAAACCATTATCTCTCTACAACAGCAAATAAAGCGATTAGAAAGCCGTGTAGTTGAACAGTCGTCTGGTGGTACAGATAGCAATGTTCTTTTACAATCAACTACGCATTTAGCTGATAGGTCTTCACCTGAAACAGTCGAAACTGCTGGAAGTGAGAAGAATGACAATAGATATTCAACACAGACTTCTATCGAAAATTACAGCAGCGAAATTATGTCAAGTGAATTGGAGAGTCTGCGAAACAAGTGCTTGAAACTACAAAATGAGTTGAGTACCTTTAAAAACGGTCGACAATCAATGATTTCTTCAGTAAAGCATAGCTCCACTAGCGCCAAAGCAGACATGGGAAGCCTTGAAACTGACAGCAAAAGAAAGCAACGAAAAAAGAAACGAGTAACCTCGGAAAATATAGGCGAGAGTTTGAAATACGGAAACCCAACATTTTCGTCTAGCTTTGCGGAGAGTAGTTCTAGCGAATGTGATGACCACAGATCATCCAGATCTGTTTCCAGCAATAATGAATCAATGCATGAGGGTTCAGAACAAAATATGACTGAGTTGTTCCTGGAAAACCAGACTCTCAAACAGAAAATCGAAGAGTTGGAACAAGTGCTTCAGGAACGAAGACAGAAAAACAGTTTTGAGCCTGTACCGTGGTTGCAACTTGAAAACAAAAGACTGCTGGATTTACTAAAACAAGCGGAAAAAGAGGTAGAAGACAGCCAGGTACAAAAAAGAGTGGCCTTTATTAAAAATCGTATTCACTTGATTGATCGTTATATTAATTTCTTTAATGAAATCCATAGAACCTTGGACTTCCTTCTGTTTCAAAAATTCAAGTACTGATTAAGTCTTGATTGTGTTTCACAACATGCATGTCAATAAAGGTGTGATTCTAACAAATATACTATCTCGGTAAACATTTTACTCTTACTTCTGATTCAGATTGTTTGATATACCATCATTAAAGTTAAGCTAACTTAATGTTAAAGTATATGCTTGCAATATACACATGTTCTCATTACCTAATGATTACGCAATAATAATCTTTCTGCTCATGTTACATACAACGCACTCGTGGCTCGTTTTCAGATATACAGTGTAGTTTACACTCTAATAAGTTACAGGTTTGAAGTCCAGTTTGGGCAAACAGTATGGAGCTGATTTTCAGAGTAAGCTATCCACTTGTTGTCAAGGCTCAATCCAAACTAGATTAAAGCGGTTTAAGCCCAAAACAAAGCTGCGTTGGGTTCTCTTTGAAAAAATCAAACGCGAAATAGGATATGCCTATGTATCATAAATATCCTTGTTATCAAACCCAATTGTATGAACATTGAACATAATCATTGGGGTTATTAGCATCCGCTTCGTTAAAGGCTTTTATCTTTGATGTGTCTAAGATAAAATGCAACGATACTCAGCAAGCAGCAACCGCTCTAAGAACAATGATTACGAAAAAAGAAAATTTGCTAAATGGTTTAACATTTTTAACACGTATAGCCATCTGAATCAAAAGCTCACAAAACCGGACCGGCATCTACGCGTGAATTATTATTCTATTTCAGAAAAAAATGAACCGCTTTGTTACTGCAGTATGCCCTGTGTGCTAGCTCAAAATCATAAAAGTTATTTGGTAGCTGTAGCAATTCATACAGGCTTTAATATATTTTGTGATTTTTTAATTTCTTACTTGCTACGATTGCTTCTACTAATTTTTTGTGCAATATCGAAATAATGATGTGTAGTTTTGCGGCTTGCTTTAGCAGTATTTTAGTGCAATTGCATGTTTTAATAACTTATTAGTCCTGATAGTTTTTTTTTCGTGCTAGTTTGTATAGGAAGTTTGTGATGTGCCAGTTAAAGAACGTTTTTAAATCAATGCATGTTATAACTATTTGTGAAATTGATAAGCTTAGTTATGGACTGTCGAAGATGTATAAATTTTTTCACTACCGCCTGAGCTTTAAAGATACCGTAGTTTAAAAAAACTGTATTGTTTTGAAAAAAAATCTAGCCCATCTTCGAATTTGTGTACATTTAAAAAAAAAACGTGTTAAACATTTTAAAACGGAGCAGGAATGGTCTGTATTTCTGCTTTCATAGTTTTTGTGCCTTTTGCTCTCACTTTCCTCCTCGCCAGAAGCAACAAAGTGTGCAATCACGTAAGAGCAAGCACAGGCTAATTTCGCTTTGCTTCATCATCATCTTCCAGTTTCAATCCGCTGTGTTCCTCGTGACCGAGGGTGGCGGGATGCACCTCATTCCCTCAGTGATCGCTTTCACTCCCTCTCTTCGTCTTGTCCGATTCGCAGCCTCCTCCATCTCCAATCCAATACTCTTTACACTCTCTTCAACCTGTCTCCTCCATGTCAGTGCTAGCTGAAAGTAGATGTAGTTGCTTCAATTCGAATTTGATGAAGATTAACGTGTGGTGTTAACTGCTATTTTACTGTTGCTTATACATTTAGAACGAACGAATCAAATTAGAAGAACTTGTTGATAACTTACGACGTAGAGTTAGCGAAAATGAAGGGTTCAATCAGCAGAGCGGAACAGAATCGGAACCGGAGGCAATTTACTTCCAAAGAAAGAGAAAGAAAGAAACAGAAGCGGAGGAAATTGAACAACTAAAAGTACTAAGCGATTTGTGCAATATGTCATCGTAATCTTTTTGCTTCAGGCAGCTGACAGTAATAAAAACCTCAGTTTTATGGGTTTTACAGCGATGCATTTAGTTTCTTAGAGTTAGTTTTGTTTGATTGTTATTCGACTCAACAACTTGAAAAGTAAAATGCAACTCACTGTTTGTGAGTAAAAGAAAAAACATGAGAATAAAACGAAGAAAGCATTTCTCATTACTGCATATATTTATATTTGCTCTCTTTTTTTTTAACCGGTAGTGCAATGTGTAAATTTTTAATTTTCAGCGGCAGTTGGAAGAATCTGACTGTCTTGTCGTAGCTTGCAAAAACAAGCTGACTCACGTTGAAAATCTCAATGAAGATTTACGTTTGGTGAATGGAAAACTTAGGGAAGAAATCAGAACGCTTGAAAACCAATTGCAACTACCCAGCCACCCGCTCATTGAAAAAATTCAAGCTGAATTGCAAGGCAAAGAGTAAGTTATGACGCGAAAGTAAGCCAGGTTTTTACAGTTCAAAAAAAAAATCAAATTTTCATTATACTTGCGGCATTACGCCAAAGCCTGTAACGAGTGGCGGGGCCCATCTTCGAGGCAACACATCGGCGAAGAAAGTCGCATCGGTGGCGAGCCGTTGGCGACACTGGACCAGTTTGACCGACCCGGGACTCGAACCCCAGACCTCCGCACCGATAGCTTGTGCTTAACAACTGAGCTAACCAGCCGTTTTTTTGCAGTTTAATGTTCAAAATTAATTATGCGTAAGGCGACGCTTTATAAGTCTACGTTTCAAGCTCAATTCAGTCCGGCTTCGATTTACTTCATTTGCTCTAATTAGTCCGCTTTATAAGCGACGCCGCTGATCCCAAAATGGTCGGTTCCCGAGGTAGGCTTATTAAAGCGACTCCTACTGTATTGTATTACAGTTTTTTCGCTTCGCTTTTGCGCTTATTTCCTAAAATTATGAACTACATTGCATTTTCATGCATCTACGCAGTGGTGTAAAGTAGCGAAGTAGTTTTTCTTTGGTAGACTACGTAAGTATTATTGCTTGGTAACTAGTACTTACTGTACTTCAGTGATTTAAATTTCGACTACTACTTTTACTTACGTAGTTCAATCAGAATGTAACGCTACTTTGGTAGCTTTAAAAATGCTAAGTAGTTAATATTAAGCAATGTATCTCGCAAATGAGAAATAATCATGCTTGATAATAAAATTGGCAACATTAGTAGACCTTTTAGGAGTATTGTTTTATTTTATATGTTTAAGTTTTACAATTTCGTGATATTAAGTGGTCTTTTGTTGTTTGTGTTTAGCTTGGACAATGAGGTTGCATTTTGCAGATTATGATACACTTCGCTTTCTTATTTTCGTCAAATAAAGGTGCTAATTATCCTAAATACACTTTAGTATCGGCAAAATATATGTCAAGTTTGGAAGTGAGCAGATTATCTTTTGTCAAAGTTCAGCCTTGTGGCCTTGGTTTTGCAATTTACTTTTTATTAGTATTACTATTTACAATTTACTTTAGTTTTTACTTTTGCTTGGTTACTTTGTATCTGCCCTTATACTTTCTACTCTACTTCAAGTAGTTTCCGCCATCAGCAACAATATTTCACTTAACTAGATTTCTGGACTACTTTTTACACCACTGCATCTACGGCAATGCTTGGCAACTTTAAATAATGGTTTTGATTATTTAGTTTGTTAAAAACTGCTCCGGGATCAATTAGCTCGGAACGAAAAGCTTCTCTGGGCGGATCATGGACAGAAAAAGAAACCCTGCCCATGGACCAAGTTTTAATGACTTTGTGCAACAGACTTGAGCAATCTGAAAATCTACAAGCAATAATAGAGGTAGAAATGCTTCAATGAAACTTTTCCTGCTCATTCCAAATTTCTGCGGTCATTGTGGCTTTGTTTTCGTGATTTGAAATTAATGTTTACTTCAGCAATTTCTTTACTGTCCTTGAACCAATGTTACATGGATCGATTTACATTGCTACAACCTAATTCAACCTCATAACGGTAGAGAAAAGTAGCGCAAATGCAGTAGCGTATTTGGGAGAAGCATTGCGTTGCCTTCAAGTAGAAAAAGAACAAATATTGCTAAGTGACTGAAATATGCCAGACTCTTTTGATAGTTTTTGTAAGTTATCCTCTCCCTCTTTCAATATTTCTCGCCACGCTTCTGTTCAAATGGTTCCTTCGAGATTTTCATACTTAGCTAACGGGAGAAAAATAACACTGACTTCTAGATTTCAAAATAGAAGCAATTTTGTGCCTTCATATCAACCTGACTCCTTCTTGTCATATACATGTGCATCTTTTTTCAGGCTGAAAATGAAGATTTGTCGATCAATTTGAAGCAAGTTTCTGAGCAGCTGCAAATTAGCAATGATCGAAATACTTTCTTAGAGCAACAAGTAAGCTGAAGTGAATTCAACATGATATTCAATATGAATTTATTGCTTGTTATATTCAGGCACTAAATCTCACTCTTCGACTAGAAGAGTCAGCTAAGGAACTAACAGATCATCAGAAAGAGATTAGTGAACTAGAAGAACTTCTAATAAAAAAAGAATCCACTTCAAAGGAAAAGTTGCAAAGGTTTGTTCGCTATTTTGCTTTATGTTATTATTCTTACTTTGATATCAGCTGCTACAATAGACACCATTACCATTACAGCAAAAATTTGTCCTTGCGCTTTGCCTGGTGTAAGTGCAATTTTCACAATTACATTGCGCAGTTTTTTTTTACAGTGAGCCTATGCTTTTCCCATGTTGTTGTACTGATTTTCCACTATATCTTTGTGCTTTGTACATAAGCTATGTAATCAAACTAAAACCTTGATGACCCCATTTCTTTGTTTATCCATATGCGGTCTTCCACTACCTGTGTTCAGTGTTTTTATAAGGTTTGGCTTGAGGAACCATTAAGCAGTTTTGAAAAACCGCCAATTTTTAAATTTGTAAGCGAAACTGCAGTCGACAACTGTTTCAACGAAAATTTGCAGATTTTGAGAGACTGCTGGACAATTTTGGGAGACCAATTCGGTTTCTCAAAAAGGGTTAAAAAAACACTGCTTGTGTTATTAAAGCTTGCTGAAGTTGTTAATGTTTCACGCTACTGCACTTCGATTTTGAGTTTGGTTTTCATGCTGGATTGATTTTTTTCTACTTGGAAAGATAACTAAAAAAGCAATGTCCTTCCTGGCCTACTGGCGGGAAGTCATGACAACTTCTCTACGGTACTTGGAAAGAGTTAGCCTACTTCTTGTTAATAAATTTATTTTTATTAAGCTTTCATAGTTCTTACAAACCTCATCATGTTATTGTAAATCTTTGTGAGAAACAACGTTCCTACGAAGCTCAGATGGTCGAGTGGTAAATGCGTCCGCCTCTGGTGTTGTAGACTCGGGTTTGATTACCAGTCGGGTCAAACCAATGACTTAAATATTGGTATTCACAGCTTCCCTGCTTGACGCTCAGAATTAAAGAGATAGTGTGGAGAACTAGCTGGTAAGTTAACTTGTTGTGCCGTTGGGAAAGGCACTTCTCGAGATTGCCTCGTCTTGGTGTGGTAGACTGATGGCCGGCAACTCCTAAGCGAGCTTGTTATAGTGCTTTGATCGCTTTCTCGTGATAGGAGAATAAATATGTAACTAAACATAATATAATAAATAAAAAGTACCGCCAATGGAAACACCTTCTCCTCTCATTTCCTATCTCCGCATTTTAAGATTTAGCATTTTCATACTGAGCATAATCTGGCATTAATTTTTTTTGTGGTAAATTTTGTAGCAAAGAAGAAGATTTGGATAAACTTCAAGAACAGCTCATGGCAGTATCAATGAAATTGGATGAGAGAAACGCTGTGGTGACGCAGATGAAAGAATTGCAAGCTCAGCAAAACCAGGACTATGAACTGAGACTAAGCGAGCTGCTTGAAACTGTGAGCTCTGTCTCTCATAATTTAGAGGATAAGGCAAGTAGTTGATCATCACACTGAATTGCTTGTTTAAACTGAGTAAATCGCGTGGTAAAAATATGATACCAAACTACAGCTCAATTTAT
The DNA here is from genome assembly GCA_964006365.1 of Trididemnum miniatum. NCBI lineage: Eukaryota > Metazoa > Chordata > Ascidiacea > Aplousobranchia > Didemnidae > Trididemnum > Trididemnum miniatum. Next base: position 12,600,879 of record OZ023247.1, on the reverse strand, counting down.
CCTAAAACCACATTAACTAAACTGTGTTAGTTGTAATTAGTAGATATAAGATGATAGCAGCTGTAGAAGGATCATAAAGTCAAATATATTATCTTGTTTCGTTACTGATTCAACTGCCATTATTATCAGCGGCCTATGTTAGTCCAATTCTCTTAATTTTGTACTGGTTCAGCTTTGCTGATGATGTTAGGTAAGTGTATTGTCTAAATATTTATTTACTATATAATGAAGAGAATGCTTCGGCTTTATTTTTTTCATTTGTATCAAATAAGAAGTTGCAGCTGTTAATGCCGTGGCGAATTTTGCTACGCGGTGTGGTGTTTGTGGACCATCTGTAACATTATTGCATGTTCGGATGCATCAAAAAAAATTCCTCCGTGTAATTCAGTTGGTTTTCAGCCTCAATTTTTCTGTATGTTTAGACTAAAGAATCTGATGACTTGATGCTAAAAACCCAGTTGCTAAACGATCAAAATTTGCTTATGGAAGAAGAGATGAATGAAAAAGAGTTGGAAGTCAATCGTCTGAAAGACTTGCTCAAAAGATTAGAAAAAGAAAATACAGAAAATATTGAAATGGTTGAAAAATCTGACCAAGGTAATAATCCGAAAAAGGATTTGTACTTACCATGGATATGTACATACAAGAGCTGCTTTCTTTTTATCGATATATGGAGTTATAGACAAACAAAAAAATCAGTCAATGGCAGTTTTTAATTTTCTTCATCTAATCAACTTTTGACTTGATGTATTTTTGATACTGTGGCCTTGTCGTTTTGATGTATTGTCGGACAATCCGACGGTAAAACTTCATATTATTCTGAAGTTAATTTGCCTCATCATTTGAAGTGTTTAAGTTAATTTTAGGCGTAATGAAACTTTCTAATATTAACATATTGTTTGATCCTTGTTTATTGTGATGCTGGTGATGCTAAAAAGTTGAAAGTCAACTTTTCATATGTTTTGTACTTAGTCTATAAAAATCTCGCCGACAAGTTGAATTCCACTGTTAAAATGCATGATGAAACAATAGAGCATCTAAAAGCCGAGATCACTGCTCTTGAGTTTAGCAGCAACCAGCTAAAGAATCTAATGTCGTACAAAGGTGAGTAGATGAGTCAAGATTGAAAAATAATGAGATAGAAAAACATTCAGTGAATTTATTAATATGCGCTTCTTGATTTTATGAATTAAATGACAACATGCACCATCATAATAATTTGATCAGGAAAATATTTTTGAGCTGTTATGGATAGAGAAGACACACTGTAAGCGTTTGAGTTACTGTTTTTCACGAAAAAATGTATCAAAAATTAACTGTGTTTCAAAGAGTTTTTTTGGTTCAAGGATAATCTGGGTCGAGCTGTCAACAGGCTGAGGAGTTGAGGTTGAGGAACAGGTTGCTCAAAAAACAATGATGTAGGGCATTTTTACACTTGCATCGTCATACTCTTTAAAACGCAAGTAAAGATCAGAAATTCATTCAATCAATTTTTTGAGAAATGATTAAAATCCTCAAATTTGAACATGAAGCAGTGAGCTTTTGACGTAGCGTATTCAGGGTGGAAGGCCATTGTGGCATACTCCCCCTTTTGACCCTGCCCTTTAGTAAGGAAAGAACAAATGATGCCAAGTAACAGAAATATGTCAGACTTTTTTTGAAACTTTTATAATTTATGACCCTCCCCTTTTAAAATTTCTCGCTACACTCCTGGCTTTTAAATTCAGCATCATATTTGCAACTATATTCTCCCTTTGAAATTGTGTTATTTACGATTATGCCAGCAATACACAATTTTTCAGATCAAAATATTGAAGAGTTAAGTGTTCAACTTAATGAAAAAGAAGAACAAATTGTGGTTCTGAGTGCAAGAGTGGAGGAGCTGATGGAAACGGAGGAAGCCCTGAAGATGACGATGGACAGTGCTGATGACATGATTGCTGCTAGAGAGAAAGAACATTTTGATGAAGTTGAACAGTTAAAGGATGGATTAAACAAGTAAAAATATATAATTGCGTAGAGGTTAAGTTTTAAGCTTCGATTTTTCCTATAGTTGTGCTGCTTTTATATAATGGTCAGCCTCAGTATGCTGTTCACTGCTTCTTTGTTTCGTACGTGTTTTGTGTTATTTTGCGTTCACTATTTACGTGTGGCCTAATAAATTTGTGGTTGCAATGAGATTTGATCGTTGCGCCAAACAGAGAGCTCAATGGTGTACGCCCCAAGCAGAGCATAAATACAACACAGTAAATCACTAATACAAGTATATTTAAAAAACCCCAACAGGCTGTTTCGCCATGAGGCTCTTCAGGGGGAATGCTGAAGGGGGAATATAAGAACCAAAATTTTCTTATAGCTTTAGTATTTCCCCTGAAGAGCCTCAGGGCAAAACAGCCTGTTGGCGGTTTTAAATATACAGGTACTTGTGTTGGTGATTACTGTGTTAAACTTTTTGTTGAATATTGTCAGGTCAATTTGTTTTTTTATGTTCGTTTTGAACGCAGGAGTTTATCTGAAGCTAAACGAGCTGAAATGACAAGTGACGAGTTGTTAAAAGAAATTCATGGTCTGGAAGAAAAAATAAAGAGTTTGCATAGTGAAATAGAAGGATGCAAACGCAAAGAAAATGATGTTGACAACCAAATCGAAACGATGGAGGTGAGTCATTAATTGTTAAGTTAGTTGTTGAGCACGTGCTATTGTTGCGGGAGGTCTGGGATTCGATTCCCGCGCCGGTCAAATCGGACACAGTGTCGCCAAAGGCTCCCCACCGCTTCGACGTTTCTTTGGAGCTGTGTAGCCCAGGCACTAAGCCGTGGAAATGGGCCCCGCCACTCGTTACACGCGTCGGCGCAATACTTCGAATATAACGAAGATTTTTTTTGAAGTTGATGTAAATTTTACTTATAATTAGGTAACTGATTTTAATTTGGTGGCTATATAGTCTTCGTTAGTTCAACTCCTTCTTTGTATGCTAGCTTAAGCTGTAACAGTATAAAGTTTTGGACTAGTTGAAACTTACAAAGTAACGCGTTTTTCCAACAATTTCAGATGGAAAAGGCTTTGTTAAACACTAGTTTGGAAAGCGAACGAGAGGAAAGGGGAGAATTAGCCGAAAGATATCTACAAATGGCGCAAGAAAATACCGAATTACACGAGTCTTTAGAAAAAATGCAAGTAATGATTGAAAAACTACAAGAGCAGATAGCAGACTTGCACAATCAATGCGATCACCATGCTCAAGAAACTAAAGAAAAGGAACTGGAAATTGAACAACTAACCGATGAAAAAACACGTCTTCGATCTCAAGTTCGTGAAACACCTTTGACGGAAGAAAAACTGAATAAACCTGTACATGAAGTAACTACAAGAAATTATAAAATGTAAGTACCTCTAATTGGCTGAAATGATGATGCGCTTCTCGAAGACACAATTCTCAAGCAGATGCGTATTTCGAAATGGTTGGGTACGATAGTTTTTGTTCATTTTATTATCATTTGCCAATGCCAGCCCAGCTTTACCACAAGAACGTAGAGCTACTTGTCTGGGACATGACTTAACGGTAACCCGTGAGGGATATACATCTTATGTAACGGGCTCGATTCACTGCTGCAGCTAACCGCATTTAAATTGTATACGGATGACTGCTGACTCGAAGAGCGCAAGCTCTCTTAGCAGTCTCAGTTAAATGGTTCGAAAATAACCTTATTTTGTTACAATATGTGGAACCGATGTAAAACGAGGATAAGGTCTATGAAATTAATATGAAATATAAAGAGATTTATGGTAGGCCAGAAGACTTTGTAAAATCCGATTGTACGACTAGTTTCGCGGTTTGACTGTTCATCGGGTAGACTCAGGTTCGAACTTAGGACCTTGTGATTGAGAGTTTACCTCCCTAACCACTCGATCACCGGGCTTACATCGTTTTTAAAGGAATTTTTAGCTATACATACCCCCGCCTGAGTCTACCTGATGAGCGGTCAAATCGCAAAACTAGTTGTAGAATTATTAGTTTTTACAGCGTTTATTAGTTAGTCTTCTGGCCTACCATAATATCTCCTTATTTTGTTATTTATTGCGAATTTCCAAAATTGCGTCCCGGAGATCTATGGAGCTTGCAGTTACACATGGGAAACTTGTTTTTATCATTATGCATAGCTTTCTTCTAATTTGATGCAAAACCAATACATTTCTCACTGTACAAAGCTACACTTTAGCATTTAAACTCGTCCAAGATCTATATATTAAAATTGGATTTAGCTTGGAAGAGGAGTTGGAAGCAGCTCGAGATGAAGCCGATGCGCTAAGGAACATGATGACCAATATTCGGATTGAACGAGATCAGTTGGAAAGAGAAGTCCAGCATCTACATCTCCAACATCCTCTTGTTCCCAGTTCTCCTCTTACAACGGGAAGAAGAGATGAAAGCGAGCAGACCAATTCAAGTGACTTCGTCAGTGATCTCTCGGTGAGAAGCTTGCAAGATAACAGTTACAATGAACTGATGAAGGAACACGAACTCAACACACGTTTGCAGGTAAGAATACATTCTAAAGATACATAGTGTGTGACTCAGGATTTTTTTTGACCTGGGATCTCTCTACCTTTAAAGTCTAATGGGTCCGCAAAGAACTTCAAATAGTCGTAAAACCAAATACAAATGCAGTATACGTACTCGATAGACTATTAGCTAATACATCTGTTTCCTACCAAAATGTTCAAAGTTTGCATTTGAATGTTAGGGGACTGCAGCCCAAAAAGGTTGAGAAACAATTTGTGTATGCTTTTATGATTTTATGCATCGACTTTTTATGAATAGCTTTTATTAACATAGATGTACCGAAAACATTTTGTTTTTCACAAAATATTAGCTTTGAAGCCTAACTATAACTTTTTTTCTGAGACCCAACTATAACCTTTGCAAATGGTTTAGGAGGAATCAATCTCTTTGCGGTCGGAAAACGAAGCATTACGATCCAAAATTGCGTCGCTAGAGAGCAGTATTGGCGTGATGAATGAAAGACTAGTTCCGAAGCTCGAGTTGGGAAGTATTGCTGATGAAAGCGAGCCGAAACAGAGAGCTGTGAACCAACCACGAGATGACGACACTGGACGTTACGTAGACGATATTGACACAGCTCGGGAGACTGGAGTCATGAGAATGGAAGTTGTGGAAGAGAAACTACGGATGTCGGAAGAAGCAAGAGAAAAGCTTTCACTGCAGGTAGGAAATATCATATTGAATAGTTTTTTGCAGCATAAGCTGACGAATCTAAAAGTAAGTTACAGGTTCGAGTGTTAGGGATCAAATCCAATCTTGATCTGAGAACTTGATCTCACAAACAGCCAAATACGAATATCTTTGATAGCTGGTCTAACAAAGTTTTGGTTTATTGTTTATCAATCCTTAGGTGCGTGCAACTGGACCTGATTCTGCACCTGCTTGTGTTTTAAGATGGAGCCATAGCACTAGCTGTTAAGTAATATTTCAAGTTAAAATGCATGGCATCATGTCAATACTTCTTCTCGCTGGGTTGATTTATCATTGATGACAGTGATTTAACTGCTTGTGGAATCACATGAAACTGCTGTAAGTGACCTGGACTCCACTTTTTCAGTGGACTTTTGTGTTTTACGACGAAGGTGGAAGTATCGTTTGTTTACTCAACTTCATTATCTCTTTCTTTTTTCAATATTTAAAACATACCTTTTTTGTATTTAGCTGTATATTCATCCTCCTATCACAAAAAAGCGATCAAAGCGCTGTAATGAGCTTCCTTAGGAGTGCCGGCCACCTGTCTACCACACCAAGATGGGGAAATCCCGCTAAGTGTCTTTCCCAACGGCACAACAAGTAAACTTACCGGCTAGTTCTCCACACTGTCTCTTTAATTCTGAGCGTCAAGCAAGGAAGCTGTAAATACCAATTTTTAAGTCATTGGTTTGACCTGACTCAGAATCGAACCCGAGTCTACAACACCAGAGGCGGACGCATTTACCATTGGGCCATCTGGGCTGTATCAAATTACGTGCTGTGAAACCGAGCGATTGCTTGTTGGCTTTCGCTACAGTAGCTGGAAGGAGAAAGTAGGGACGAACCAAACTTTTGTGCTGCCTTGGGCAAGTTTGTATGGGTTGTGCCTCAAGGCGTGCTCTGAAAAAAGCTCTTTAAGAGGCTTGCTCTAAAAAAGGGTTTTAGAGGGGTCCAGCAAACCTGGTCTTTTCCACCTCTATCATCTGTTGCCCCATACTGAATGCTGCTCGGGACGATTGCCCCCTTTCTCCCCCTTTTCCCAGGCACTCCCCTGGCAGAAAGCAAGGCATTTTTATTCAAATGCATTTTTTTCCTTATTTTTAGTCCTAGTTTAATATCTAGGCCTTCAGAGTGTTAAATTGCAGGATAGGGTGGGTTTCTCTATTTAGTTGGCTTTTTCAATCTGTTTCTTAGCATAGAGACAGAGAGTCAAAACAACAATCAGCGCAAACTTGTTTAAAAAAGTTTAAGAGATAGAAGCGGTTGTTGCGGTATATTACGTCCAATTTTGGACTTTCAAATAGCGATTTTGACCTTTTAACGTGGCGTCTTTTTCAAACTATTATTTAATTACGTTTGAGCTACTTTGTTTACTTTTCAAACAGAATCTTGCCTGAACACGATTTCGATTTATTTCATGAAGTAACTGATGACACAAGCACATCAAAAATAGTATAACATGTAAACACTGCAATAACAGTTTAATGAAGCGTTCTTGTCTTTTAAACCCACTTTTTACGATAAGTTTTGTCGTTTTTTTAACCATTTTGCAGTCATATCTCTATTATTGTGGCTCGTATTTATTCTCGAATGTTTAATCAGATTCAACCTAACCTTTACGTTTTGAAATCGTTGAAAAGTCAACAGAAACGTAGAACTGCGACTCATAAAGCTATAAAACTTATCAGATAAGAGAAGTTATGCTAATTGGTCAGATATAGAATGGCACAACATTTGAAATTTATATCTTGAGTTATGTTTCTTGCTCTAGCTCGAAGAAATGAACCAAGAAACAGACATGCTGAAACAAAATTTGAAAAATCTTTCAAGCAAAAATGAAAGCTTGCAAACAGAATTTTTAGGAACTGTCACTGAAAATTACCAGGCGCAGGTAGGTTTGTATGTTAAATTGCATCTTCTAAAAAGAAACATTTAAAATTTAGCTGTTTAAGTTTGCTCAGTATATTGATGACTTATTGACTAAAATGTTTTACTTCATTAAAGTATCGCATGTAAAGAACACTCATTGAGATTGAGAGCTATTATTTTGGCAGTTATTTTTGCTTGTCTCATCAGAACTGTAACTGCAGCCAAAACAAAGTTAGTATTTTTGAATATTTATCAACAATTTATTCAGCATTAAGTTTATGAATCAATTAAGCGGCCATTAAATGTTTGGTGGCTGCACCGAGGGATTATAAGTAAGTTATTACGGCTCTTAAGGGTGGTAAATTAGCTGGGGGTGGCAATCCGCGGACGCTATTACGAATAACTTTTGTTTTTCTTTTTTTTTTCGTCATACTCTTGCTCGGAAGTTCTAGAGTTAGAGGCAGTAATTAAAGGTTTGTAGCAGAAGTTTTCCACACGACAACAAGGAGGCAATCGCTAATCAACTTACCATAATAACGTTCTTGCACACTGCATTCGATAGTTCTGTGATTTAGACCTGTTTTAATGAGTATTTATCCCTATTTGCGTTGACATCTGATGCTGTAAAAATCATGTCTGTAAGTGATTATTAACTTTAATTGATGAAGGTGAAGGATCTGAACTTGGCCAATGCTGAATTGACGCAAGCGATTGAACAGAAAGAAGAAGAAATTAAAGACTTGAAAGAAGAATTAACAAAAATATCAGCCACAGAGAATCAATGGAGAAGCAGGTAAAACGTCGAGATTTTTGGTGTTTATCACTGTGTCTTAAGAGTTTAAGCATAGCTTTGAAAAAAAGCTGTTTTCGCATTAGGTTTGAAAAATTTTTTTGAAGTTATACACAAGAGAGTTACGACAAAGCGCTTATTGAAGCCTAATGCGAAAAATAACGTTTTCAAAACTAATTTTAGGTTCTGTCCTGCCAATTAATTATTCAAGTCTTCGGATTTGCTTTTGTTTCTAAGTTTTCGGTTGAATTTTGATTCACGCTTTAGTTATTTTTGTTAAGTCAGTACCCGTATCAAGCAAAAGCTATGAAATAGTTTACCGAGTCCGCAACGCCATCTTGGGTGAAATTGAACCATAACTTTTTGCAAACATGACCGTGAGACATTTTCAGACCCCACTGCTACACGCTGGCTATGTATGAATAAATAAACCACCTCAAGTTTTTATGTGACTCTTATCTTCTTGCAAAGTCAGTGGTAGCTTGCTAATATATTTGCCGAGATAAATTGCGACAAAGGTTTAGACCGATGGTACCTAACCGGTGGGAAATTACCTACTTGTGAGGAATTTAAGGTTTTCAGGTGGACATTTAACCACAGGCCTGTCAGTGTTAGAGAAATGACCAGGAATTCCAATCCCAAAATTGGAGCTGGCGACATTTATTTCTTCTCTTTTTCTGTGAAAAACACCGTTTTTTGCAGCCAAATTTTGATTTTGTTTAGTTTAAAATATTTATGTTGTGGGAAATTGAGGGTCAGTCACATCGAAAGCGGTTAAGGAAGAAACGAAAGTTGGGAACCGCTGGTTTAGGCCGTTTAAATTGCTAGTTGCAAGTTGCCATAAGTGTGTCTTATAGATGTTAAGGTAAGGTACACCGTGAAATTGTGTTATCCGATATCCGGTCGTAAGTTTTTGTTATTTTGCTTTGTTTTGATGCGATGATATTGTCCACGCGAAGGAAGCATATTACCCTGCTTTTTTACTTCACATGATGGGCCTCTAATTAGTGTATTTTACCAGTCTTAGGTAACATATTCTTGTATGAAACATTTAAGTTTTATGAGATTATATCATTCGATTGACTGTTGAGTAGTGGAAATGTGCTTCTGCACAAACAAATTTGATTAAAAAATTATCTGTTTTTCACTATAAATATTGTAAATGTTTCGACTGAGGAATTGGCACAGCACACCCGAGAAATAGTTACTCCAAACTTGTGATGCTGACGGGGCGAGTTTCTTGCCTGCGGTAGAGCTTTGTACGTTGTGTTAGCACCCACTATATTGCTGTTCTAAAGGACACTTTTGCACGTGATTATTAGGCTATACCACGCTTATACTGTACAACGCTATTTTTCTGAAAATAAGGTGAAAACAGAGCCTTAACATAAAGATAAAGTTAACATACTTTACAAAAAACAACAAACATGTAGCATGCTTTTCAATGCACGCGTAGATCAAGCAATTATAGCAACGACGAGTTATAATAGGCCTATCATTTTTTGATCAGGTACAAAGAAGTCCAGAATGGTGCAGACGAAATGCGACTACGTCTTCAACAAGCTGAAATTGATAACTATGAACTGCAACAGCGACTGATTGACCTGGATGAGGAATGCCAAAACATGTTGGCCCACAGCCAGGTGAGATTCGTTTGACGTATATTATCGCAGTGTTTTGAATGCTTTTAGCTTTAGATTTATTTTTTGCTCCACAGTTACAATAAGACACAAAATCGTGCCATTTATATAATTACTACACAGTCACCATAAAAAAAGAAAAATTATTTTTATACAAATACTGTTTCTGTTCCGTCTGAACCGGCCGGTTAGCTCAGTTATTGAGCACTTTGCTATCAAGATCTGGGATTCGATTCCCGGGCCAATCAAATCGGACATAGTATCGCCAACGGCTCAACACCGCCGCGACGTTTCTTTGGAGTTTTCCAGGCGCTAAGCTGCGGAGATGGGCCCCGTCTCTCGTTATATGCTTCGGTGTAACAACGCAAGTATAATGCACACTTCATTTTTTTATTTGTTCCGTCCTAACTTAGTTTCTGGTGATTTTTTACTACATGTATTCAGTGGCGTAAGCACGGTAGGGGGATGGGGGGTCACCCCTCCAGTGCGATGACGATTGAAAAAGAAATGAAAACCTCTCTTTTTGGAACAATCCGCCTTTTTGATATAGAAATTGCCAAAATTGCTATTACGTTTTTCAGTGTTGTCCAACTTCCTTAAATAATATTGAGAAACTTTGATTGTGATGCAATAATACCGGTTGTCAAACTTTTCTGGTGCGTCGCGCTTGAACCAATGACTTACTCAAAATGCACGCCTGGACAAAGTCAATGGGCACTGTTAAAGCTGGAGTTGTAGTGATGTCATAAACAGTGGTGAAAGTAGAAAATTTGTCTTACCGGTACTGCTCCAGAAGCCCAGAACAGTAGTGAAAGTAAAAAAAAAACTTTGTAGTTGCTGACAAAAAGAGGCAAATGAGTCTTAGGTATCTACTTATCCCGTTACAAAATCCTAAACACCTTCATTATACCGAGCTATGAAATATCAGATAATCCGAGAATGGCAAAAACGCAAATAACTAGTTTGTCTCTGGATTGGAATGAATCGCTAATCTGAGACTCAAAACAATGTCCTGTATTACTGTTGCCTGCATATTGGAGAATAAAAGGTTTGCCACGGAACTATTTTGACACTACATTTGAAAAATCGATTTGGGGGGAATTTGTAAAACAAATAATTGAAAACTAATAGATTTTGTAAAACAATATTGTCAAACTCACATCTTAAATGTGGGTCTTGCTTCCGATTGAAAGCACGTATTTAGCTTGTCTTGCTGTCAATATTTATGCAGTGAGCGGCAGCACGAATGTATGCGCGGGGGTTCTCGGCCAGCTGCGCGGCCGTGCAGCTTAGAGGGAACGTAGCTGGTAAAAACAAAACATTTGATAAAATCTTTCACGCCCCTTTGCAAGCGTTTCGTGTCCCCCAGTTTAAGAACCCCTGGGCCAGTAGGCTACTGGTTACGTCGTCATTAAAATGAGGGTATCATTTGTGCGAAGGAAAATTTTAGATTGTGATGTCACAGTTTGTGCTGATTTGCTCTAACCACTGAATAAATTTTTCCGTCTCTGCTGCCATAATCCAAATAAGCTTAATTCCTCTCATAAAAATACCAATTTCCACGTCAATGTGGCCAAGCTGATGTAAAAAAATGCCTAGTCTAGGCGGGTCCTAGAAAACTTTGGGAGTTTTTTGGGCTGCAGACGTGACCCTCAAAGAAACCCGGTTATTTAGCTTACGGTCACTTTAAACAAAAGGCTGTTCACATTAAAGCAGTTTGATTTTGATGAAAAGTTTTGAAATTAATTCTATACAAAAATATATTTGTTTAAAAAAAGTGAGCCCATTTTTGATTTTTTTTTTTCTTGGTGGTTTGACTTGTGTAATGTGCTATAGGCTGGATTTAGATTTAAAATCTTTTACCGGTACGGCGTTCCGGCAGCAAATCTCAGATGGCCGAGTGGTATAGAGCGTCTGTCTCTTGAGCTGTAGACTCGGGTTTGATTCCGAGTCCGGTCAAACCAATGACTTTAAAAATTGCTATTCACAGCGTCCCTGCTTGACGCTCAGCATTAAAGGGACAGTGTGGAGAGCAAGCCGGCGAGTTAACTTGTTGTGCCGTTGGGAAAAGCACTTAGCGGGATTTCCCCATCTTGGTGTGGTAGACAGATGGCTGGCAACTCCTAAGCGAGCTTGAATAGCGCATTGATCGCTTTTTCGTGATAGGAGGACGAATATGCAACTAACTAACTTGTACCGGAACGACGTACCGGATCGTTTCGGCTTGCTTTCACCACTGGTCATAACGCGATTGTTCTTAACAGCTATGGCTGGACAAGACAGCGTTTCAGCGCAGAAGGCATTCTTGGAAGAGAATGGTTGCAACACAGGCAGATATTCCGCTTGCGATGTCATGATTTTGAGTTTACCAAACCAGCTAGTTGGCGTAGTGCGGAGGTGGGCAACGTGCGGCCCGCCGTCCGCATGCGGCCCTTTGCCACTTTTTGTTTAACCCTTCTTCTAACTACGTTCTCTCAAATAGTTATGTGAGCGTTCACTGTTCATCATGTTGGAACTTTTGCTTTTATAGTTTCCGTTTAAACGCAATCATAGACATCTCGCAACACCGGTGCATCAATCGATCGCAGAAGAATAAGCGCTTAGAAAAAGGCTAGACCGGTCATCCGTGAAGCTCTGTACAGTGACGTCGCAGTCGTTACAGTGACGTCACAATTATATTCTTGTATGGATGTGCCTGTGAGTGTGACTATTTGCAGGGCGGCCCTTAGTAAACATTACATTTTTCGAAATGGTCCTAGTACTAAAAAGGTTGCCCACCCCAGCGTAGTAGTTAGAAACATCACAATCGGCGCGGGAGGTTTTGAGTTCGATTTCTGGGCCGATACCAGCCGTTAGCTCAGTTGTTAAGCGAACGGGCTATGGGTGCGGTAGGTCTGGGGTTTGATTCCCGGGCCGGTAAAATCGGCACAGTGTCTTCAACGGCTGCACACACAATTTTTTTGAAATCAAATCTTCACTGTACTCGTTTCATTAAACTCGCTTGTAGTACCTACGCGTGGTAGCGAGTGGCGGGGCCCGACCCCGCGGTTTAGCGCCTGGGCTACGCAGCTCCGAACAAACGTCGCAGCGGTGACGAGCCGTTGGCTACACTGTATTTGATTTGACCGGCCTGGGAATTGAACCTCAGACCTTTCGCATCGATAGCGACATCTTTAACACTGCGCTATAACCGGCCGGTTTGTTGAAAAATTACTAAAATGTAAAATTGACACTGCCCTAAGTGTTAAAAATAAAAATACTGCCAAGGAAGACCATACCAACGAAAGATTTAAAGAGGCCCAGGGGCGGAACGGGGGGGAGTGGGGAAGCAAAATTGTTTTTACCTACCGTAATCGTCTCAGGTGCTGAAGTGCTCCGTTTCTCAGACACCCCGATTATGTGTTTGAGAATATCTGATGATATCGACGCTGTGATTTGGATGAAAAATGCTTAGATAATATCGACACTGTTTTTGACCTTAATCGCATGATTAGAGATTTCTCTTTTAAAAATGTTTCGGTAGAGAGGGCATTTTTTCTGATGCTCCACTATCTTCATTTTTCAAGACAGTTATCGCCGAAACTGCCCCTTTCATAATGAGTGCATATTAAACGTTTATATCAACAACGTTTATATGCGTTGTTTATATCAATGTTGGTTCTTGAAAAAAAATTTTTTTGAGGGGAAGCAATGGCCTGTTTTACCCCCATGGCTACATCCTGCTTGTGACGTGGCGAAAGCTAGCCTACTTCAGTCAAATAACCTTCCTATGGCCCAAAAATAGGGTCAACTAAAATTTTTTCAGTAAATTTTTAACCACGGCTTGACAGCTTGAGTTTCTATGACTCCTTTTTTCTCCTTAAATGAAGCGCAAAAAATCACGCAAAAGTGTGCGTGAAATATCTGGATTGTTTCCTTCGTTATGGCATATTAGGCCTACATAACTTGATCATGATTAGCTGCAATTGCCCAATTATTTAGACTAGAAACATTACAACCCGATGCACTTAATACCTTTGAACTACTGTAATTGTAGTGTCTTTACTTCATCACGATGTGTCGTCACTATAGAAAATCTTGAAAAACCTCACCCCCCCATTGAAAAACCTTGCGTACGCCACTGCATGTATTTGATGGTCAACAATTGGGTGCAAATGTACGGTAGAAGCGTGCGACTTTAAAGGGATTTATCTGGACTTTGGTGTCAATTATCATCTTTAGAGCGTGTCTTGTGTATTGTTTCAATATTTCGTATTGTTTTGGCTCGAGAGTACTTTGCTACGGTTCACGTAACATCTTTTTAATACATTAATAACTCTTCGACATTAATATAAAAGATGGAGGGCAGGCTGTAGTGAAGAATGGTATTTGTTTACCTCTATATTTTGCGTCTTTTTTGAGTGCTTTGTCATAAGGCCTTTTGAAAAAATGTCGCTGTTTGACTTTACTTAACTCGACAAATACTATCCCAACTCGCAAATTGATTAAAGTGTTTTAAGCCAGAACGGCATAATGTTCAGACTTCAGAATAGCATAAGCTTGATAATTTTGTAGCAAAAGTTTATGTCATTAGTCGTTAAAATGAACGTACGAAGAGATGTTGTTGCTGAGTTATTTCTAATATTTGTAGTGACAGATGTAACCCAAACAATAGAAAAAAAGGTTAGAAAAGTCTGGCAAAATAAGATTACATTACTCCGTAATGCATTTGTGTAATCATACAGCCTATACAGCAATCGATTCTTTTTAAGGTGTAAAGTTACCGCCACACAAGGTAGCAGAAACCTTGGGTTTGTCACCGCATTCGGAATTGGAGAATCAAGTTGTCTTTTGATGGCCTGAAGACGGCTGGAGTGTGATCAGTTTTAGCTCGCGTGGAACTCTGAACAGTATAAGACCACTAGGGGTTGAATCGCTTTTACTGACACGTGTCCGGCGGCAAAACTATCCGAGGCCAGGGACATTTCTTGCGTGATGCAATTTTGTTATTTGTTACCTGAATCATAACCTCGTGGCGTTTCTCCCTTTCGCAAGTCATTCTTCGCGTTATCACCCGGTCGCATGCCGGCAATGACCGTTTAGGTTTGAATGAAGACACTAGGTTCACATCAAAAAATCAACTTTGGAATCACGGTTTGCATTGAATAAATGTAGCCACATAAAGAGCATTTTTTCCCGAAGAAAAAAACGTTTTAACTTAATAGATTAAGTCATTTGTAAATAAGTTTCCTTATTTCGTAGTAACTTACTCATAAAGTGGCTTTAATTTAATATCTGTATCAGGCTCAACAATATTGCTATGGTGAAAAGCTAGAAGGGCAACTTTTTTATTTGCATTGCAGGACCTATTTGATTTGGTAAACTCAGTAAATAAGTGATTTACCGTGACTAACTCTCACTCACTCAGTGTCCCTTTAGACAAGCCTAAACTTGACCAAAGATGAAAATGCCATCGATAGCTGTTAACTTTTAACACACGTTAATGACAGTGCTGAAACTACTGTGCAGTAAACAAGCCGACGAGATTGCGAAATAGGTTGTAAAATTAGTGAAATTAATATAAAAGCCTACGTTTAATTTGCTAAGAGCATGAGTTACAGCTGGTTATCAAGAAACAGTATTAATTTAAATATCAGTGATCTGCTAGGTTTCAACCTGTAAGAGAGAAGGTATCACAAAAGTTACCCCGAATGCGTAATTTGATATTCAGAGTAGGCTACCAAGCGTTGTTAGGCCTACGCTGTTCTTATTATTAAGAAAGCTAATAAGAGTAGCCCAAACGATTTTCTTGTTAAAGGCAATGAAAAGGGAAGACACATTTGCGTTAGATAGTAATTGTAGGTTATCGTTTTGTATTTTTTAATTTAATACTATTAAAAATTTACTTGCTCAACTACTAGAGTTCTAATAGCTGCCACTTTAGCAAATCGGAGAACAAGTTTAAAGGTACAAATTGTGCATTGTCCTGCCTACGTTGTTGTTTTGATAAGGAAGTGTTGGGTTTTGTTAGCTGGGCAAACATAACATTCGTTGTTTGATTTTGTTATTATTTCTTTTTGATAAGAAAAGAATTTCTTTAGTTTTCTGAGTCGGGCGAGATGAAGCCATCCACTTCAGAAGCCTTTGCCCAAACTTTGTCTTTACAAGAGCTGTTAAAAGAAGTAAAACAACACGGAAAAGTTAAAAGAAAACTAAAAGATGAAAAATCGATGCTAAACGGGAAAGAAGATACAGGTAAGCATAGCTTATTTTAAATTAATAGATGCTAACCATACAAATACGAGTTTTGGCATTAATTAGAGACAATTGCACTGAATTTCTGAAAGTTTGTTTATGGAGATAGAAATCAAGGCGCGATCTCGCCAACCTTTATAATCGAGTTCAAGTTCGAGTTCACTAAAAACTTGCAAGTCGAGCTCGAGTTTTTCCATTTTTATTTTTGCGAATTCGAGTTCAGTAATTCTTACCGACTTCATGCTAAGTTCAAGTAGTTTTTTATCGGGTTTAGGATAAGTTCAGAACTCGTTCAACTGTTTTCGACTTCAGGAGTTTTTGTTTTTCGAGTTCAAGTTCGAGTTCGCAGCTCTGATAAAAATATTGTTTGTGGTGCAGATAAATGTTGTGAATGACGCGGAAAGTTTTCTTTACAACCTAGATAGTATACTTGACGATAAATGTCTCTGCTTGATTCTGTATAACCACGTCAACTCAAAATGTGCTATTTCGATTAAAACTCATGAGACAAAATTCGTTTTCATTCACGGATACTTTTTGCGTTAAGG
This sequence comes from Trididemnum miniatum, assembly GCA_964006365.1. NCBI lineage: Eukaryota > Metazoa > Chordata > Ascidiacea > Aplousobranchia > Didemnidae > Trididemnum > Trididemnum miniatum. Next base: position 12,584,541 of record OZ023247.1, on the reverse strand, counting down.
CATTCAGCTTTTTCCAATGACAAACCGAAAGAAATAATGAATTCATATTTTGATGCTGCGCGAGGTTTTTCCCTATTTCGTATTTACGCAGAGCTTCACTTTGATTCATTTTAGCGTTAGAATTTATCCTAAGGCTAGTAACGTCGTCAAAGCTGTGCAGGCGTTCTTGCAAGTTCAGGCAGCTGTTTTTCAATTTTTTCTGTTTTTGTTGCAATCGTAGGCCAATGATACGCTGAAGTGTGTCACGCGTTGGCTCCTCAGCTTAACGAACGTAGAGAATTAAACTGCAGCAATGGCAAGTTGCTGGATGCAGTGCTTGCACTAACTAAAAAAGGGATGGTGACAGTTGAATTTATGACGTCGAAACGTCCAGTCAGAATTACTAATTTTCTATGGCTTTGTTTGTTTTTCTTTAAAGGCCCACTGCACCCACATTCACTCACCCACTGCACCCACAGTCAGCGACATGGCCTAGCGGTACCGCGCGCAGGTGACAGATCCTACGTGACGGGTTCCATTCGCGGCTAGAGCCGATCGCATTTGACATATTTAACGGGTGGCTGCTGACTCGAAGAGCGCAAGCTCACTTCGCAGTCTCCCTCAATTACTGTTGAATTTTCAGTTCAATATAATTTGAAAATAACCTCAGTTATTTATTTATTTATATTTTTATCGATAGTTGTAAATATGTATTAAATTTGTTTAAACATTTTCGCGAAAATTCGATCACGATATCTGGTCTCGGTAACGAGAAAACTGGTAAAATATCGTTAAATTCGTGACGTCATGGGGTACCAACAACCAAGAAACAATGCGACTTCTAAAAGCTGTCCCACAGCGAAAGCTTTGAAAGCTTTCGCACTTTGCCGAAAACTTTCGAAAGCTTTTAGAAGTCGCATTGTTTCTTGGTTGTTGGTACTCCATGACGTCACGAATTTAACGATATTTTACCAGTTTTCTCGTTACCGAGACCAGATATCGTGATCGAATTTTCGCGAAAATGTTTAAACAAATTTAATACATATTTGCAACTATCGATGACTTTGGGCGCGGTGGGCCTTTAAGCTTTTTTTGTCCTACCTTTTCTAAGTTACGAAAGTACATTCTAAAAATTATTTTGGATATATTTTCAGAGGATGACATTTCAGACTTGATCAGTTCCTCCAGTTCATCTAAGTCGTTTGCTAGTGCTTCACATATCAATCCACTGGGAAGTGCAACACAAATCACTAATCTGGCAGAAGATAAGCTATTACGAGATAATATATTAAAAGCAAGAAAAGAAACAAATGAAGAAGCTTTTGATTTAGGTAGGTTAAAAACTTAGTAGTTGGCCAATAGAAGAATGAATGGTTAAGCCAAACGTAGTGATGTAGTACTCGAGTACTGCACTCGTACTCGAGTACAACTTTTCTTAGTACTCGTACTCGAACCTAAAAGTATTTGAACTCGGTCTAAAAATCAGTCTAGTACACGAGTACTTTGATTTTTATCATATTTATGATATTTATAACAGAAACTTTTGTCGAAACCTGCTCAAAAGTTCCGTAAAAGTTAATGTCGACTATAAAGAGTTTTAAACCAAAGTTCAAAGTGGTAACAAACATTTAAATAAACAACTTCAAGAAAAGTGGTTCTAATTTATGCAGCTAATGCCTGCAACTGATTGTAAAGTGTAAAGTTTAACTGCGAAAAATGTACTCGGTACTCGTACTCGAAGTCAACCACCAGTATTCGTACTCGAGGATTCTCAAGGCAAGTACTCGATAATCGCACTCGAAGGTTGAGTACTCGACTCCATCACTGGCCAAACGTAAATAGGCTGCATTTACAGCTGATTTATGCCTAAAATTACTCTTGCTGCAAAGGCTGTCTCGTGCGTTTCATTATGCAATAGTTTCATTTCCACTGTGTTCATGCGCAGCGCTTTAAATAAAGGAAGCATAAACTTAAGCTTCTTTTACACTTTGGCGAACTTAACAGCTACGCTACTGCGAAGTGCGAATCCATTGCAACATGATTCGCAACGGGTTCGCCGTGAAGTCGCAAAACATGACCGATTCTACTCCATTGCGAATTGTCTGAAGCCTTGGCGATGTGAAGTCACTTCTCGTTACAAAATGTCCAGTGAGGAAGTTATCTTCTTCGCTGAAAAAGAAATGATTGGCAACCGCTGCATTAGTTTATGGTAAAAAAACGCAAAAGACGTTGCTAGAATGGAAGGAAGTGGTGGGTAAAGCCTTGTAGGAGCGGATCCGGAAAAATTTGGTGTGGGGGGAGCAGTTTCAAATTAGATTCAGTGCTAACAAAATTCAAAGTCGTTAGACGTTTAGACTCGGAAAAGGGCGTAAATAAGCTCTTTGAAAATGTTTCATGTAGCCTATTCATAATTTTTTGAAGGGGAGAGGGGGCACCAAATTCTACATTTTTTAAGCGTATTTTTTCCGGCAGAGTTGTTTTGAAGCAAATCTAGGAACAAAAACGGCTCTAGGGGGTCCGGGCTATGCTCCCACGGAAAGTTACTAAAAATTTACACGCTGTAATGGCCATTTTTGTGTATTTAGAGCAATTTTTATGGCAAGTTTTGTTTAAACGTTTTGCCCCTAATTCTGAGTCCAGTCCTTCACCAAATATGATGCATTTTGGTCGCACATTTTCCATTTGTACGTTGCTTAAGGCGTAAAGATTATTGCTATCGAAGAGTCTCGAAATTATGGAAAAATTGTACTGTGTTTTATAAAAAACTTTGCTGAAAATGGTTGGCGGGGGTATGCATACCCCACATCTCCACCTGGATCCGCCCCTGAACTCTTGTCTAACCCGCCGCATGAAAAGTAGGCAGTACTTGAGGTTACTTTTCAAACTGCAATCAAAATACACAAGAAGTTTTAAAAATTCTGACGAAGTAGACATCAATAGTTTTAAGAGTTGGTTAATCGTGTTGGGTCCCGCCTGGGAAACGAGATGTGTTTATGCGGAAAGCTTTGAGAGTGAATTGATAAGAGTTAATGCAAGCTTATTTGATGCGGGTTTGCGAAAACTTTTATTTATTTCTATGCTATTTCTTGACTAGAAAATATCGAATCTCATGATACTCGCGGTATTACGCGAAGCGTGAAACGATTGGAGGGGTTTATCTCTGCGGCTTAGCGCCTAGGCAACACAGCTTCGAAGAAACGTCATAGCAGTGGCGAGCCATTCGCGACACTGTGTCTGATTTGACCGGTCTGGAATCAAACCCTCGTTTTGATTTTGCTCGTGAGGTTTTCCTCGTACCTTAATTTATGACTATTGTGTCGTAACAATACCTTACGTTTTTGCGTCAACTTTTTTCATTTCGCATTGGTATCGCAGTGGATTCTCCATGAAAGAGTGTGACTGACTTCAATAACTGAATTATTTTGATTTGGTTTTCTATTGATGATAATAGAAAGAAGTTAATCGAATTCTATTCAACCAAGCCTGTTTGGCATTGACTTTACATTTAAAAATTAAGCAATTTATAAGATAAACTATGAAACAAGCCTTAAGTTAGACAAATTTGGTAGTTGTGTGTGATGCCTAATGTTTGAATATATTGAAGCCTAAAGTTTGAATCCGAAAGTTTGATTATGAAGCCTAAAGCTTTGACTAAAAAAATAAATGTTTGAAGCCTGAAGTTAAGCAAAACATACCAAAATTTGGTAGTTGTGTTTGATGAGGTGGCAGCAGACCTTGATGACCCTTGAGGTCTTTTCGTTGTCTCCTCGTCAAGTGACTGCACCAGGATTTATATTTGTTCAATTATTGTGCGCAATTGTGTATATGTTTGGATGCCGTTGCTTGATAAATAAACATAACTGAACTGAAATTTCGTGTGAGACAGAACTAGCATTCTGTTACGAAATCTAATTTCAGTAAAGAAATGGATATTATACCATTAAGTTGTGGTACAACAATTTACTTACCTAAAACCCGTAGATACAGATGTAGCCTTCGTGAGCAAGAGTGTTAATGCATTGCATCAGTTTTTTTGTGGGCTGTGCTGTATGTAGCCTGCAAATCAAATCTTCATTATACTCGTCGTATTACGCTGAAGCGTGTAACCAGTTGCGGGGCCCATCTCCGCGGCTTAGCGCCTGGGCAACACTGCTCCGAAGAAACGTCGCAACGGTGGCGAGTCGTTGGCGAAACTGTAGATTTGACCGGCCCGGGAATCGAACCCAAACCTTTCGCACCGATAGCGTGCGCTTAGCAACTGAGCTAACGGTCGGTTCATGTAGCCTGCATCACAACTTAACATTACTGAGTCAGTGAAAAATTCAACCTACAACTACCCTAATATTCACTTAAGTCTCCCGATTTTTGCCACAAATGAGCTAATTTTACAAGGTAAATTGAAGGCAGGTCTACTTCTTAGATTGGTTGTTTTCAAAACCAAGTTGCGGTGCTTTGCTGCTGTAGTAAGGTAATTGATGATAGTTGCGTCACTCGGTACACAGCCCGCACGCTGCGATTCAGCTGTCAATCATTTGACGTCACACGTTTTTGTGGGCGGAGCGTCTGGCTAAATATAAATTCACGTTTTTGCAGCGGTATGCTTGCCGGGCGTTGTGGCGTGCGTCTGTAATCCAGTTGCTAGGAGGCTTGAGTTGGTGGACGGTTTGAGGCCGGGAGTTCTGCGGCATTTCGTGCTATGTCGATCGGGCGTCCGCGCTAAGTTCGGCGTCAATATGGTAACCTCTTGGTAACTCGAGGTAACCAGGTTGTCTAAGGAGGAACGTACTGGGCCAGGCCCGCAAGGGAGCAGCCAAAAGTTCCCACGTTGTTCAGTAGTGGGATAGCGCCTGTGAATAGGCGGAGTGTCGTAGCCTGGTCAATACAGCAGGACCCAATTCTTTTGTTAGTTACTCGTACTTTTTAAAAGTTGTTTAAAAAATATTTACAAGCCAACTCTACTTGTGAAAGAAGTTTCTCAAATTTGTAAGACATTCGTCATTGGCTCAACCCTAGCAAGAAATGCGAAGTTAAAAGCGTACAAGGTAACCAGTTATAATTGTCACTAAACGATTGAATAGCTTCGAAAGGCCCAGCTTACCCATGCAAAACATTAATCTTGCTGCACGATAAGTGGCCCTTAAATGTATTACTGTAGTTTGTTTTGTTTTACAGAAGACCTGCCTGAACCAGTGACTGATTCGGTTCTTGAATCCTCACAAGCTGCTGCTCTTACAGATCCAACTTCTGCTTCGAATAACACAGTCAAGTCTTTGCAAAACGAAGTAGTGGGATATCAGCTGATAATTGAAAAACTAAAAAATCGAAATCAGGTTAGTTGGCTATTGAGAAGTCAAGGAACTAACTATTACTAGTCACCATGTGCCTTCTGCTAGGCAGACCTAAACTTTCGAGTCTTGAAAGCGCGTTCTTTTCAAGCAAAAAGACGATTGTCGTTTCGCGTAAAAAGTTAAATAGCAATACGTGAACAGATTATCTGGAAATATTGGTAGCATACGAGCAGCATCTGTGTGATGATAACTAAAAGCGCTATCGCGCATCGTGCAAAAAATATAGATTAAGAGTATCAAGATGGCTTTTCGAACTCAACTTCAATAAAAAGATAATAGCCAGTATATTTGCAATCATACTCACAAAACGTTTCGGTAAAAACTTATACCATCATCAGTGTGAAACTACATAGGCACTAGGCTAGAATAACCAGCACAAGAAAGAAACTAATTTAAGTATAGCATAACAATTACGTCATAAACAAAGTAGTTGGGATTTGCATAAAATATAACTAAAGGGGCCAATTAAACAATTAATTTGCCCCTTTAGTTAATAAATAAATAAATAAATAGGCCCAAATATTTTATGAAAATCCCAACTACTTTGTTTATGACGTAATAGTTATGCTGTATTTAAATTAATTTCTTTCTTGCGCTGGTTATTTTAGCTTAGTGCCTATGTAGTTTTACACTGATGATGATATAAGTTTTTAGCGAAACGTTTGTGAGTATGATTGCAAATATACTGGCTATTATCTTTTTATTAAATATAGATTAAGTTAGGTTGTTTTGCGCGCATAAGATTCAAAATAATCGGTAATCCACAGTAGGTAATTCAAAATTATCGGTAATCATTCAAGATTCAAAATTAGCAGTAATTAACTATTTATCGGTAATCCACCGGATAAGGCCTAGATTAGTAGATTTCATTCTCGACTTTCAATGAAACTGAGATGCACAAAAGTACGTTAATAAAGATTGCTGTTAGGGTTTAAGCATGATTTATTTTACTAGACTTGTTTTTGAAATGAAAAAAACAAACAATTGTTACCCTTAGCAACTTAATAGTAAGTATTAACTTTTACAACAGGTTTCGGCTTTTGGAAGCGATTGAATAATAATTGCTTCACTAAACCCAAAACATTTTAGATAAAAGTGAAATCGAATTCGAACTAATTCGATGTCTTTACTTTACACATGAACATTGTATTCGACTCAGTCGAGTTAAGCTCCGACCAACAGCGCTCAAAGAAAGTTTTCGGCTTTAAGTTTTAGGACGTCGGCTATTTGAAAAGCGTTTAACTACGCTACCTGTGTCTTTTGGTTAAGCGTTGCTAGAATTTTGCAAAATCTGTATTAAGCTTGTGGATAAGGTACTCAAATTGGCCGGAAAAAAGAATTGAAGCAGGTTTGGGCTACTTGATAAATCACTATTGAAAAAGAAAAAGCTTGTTAGTTTTATGATGAGATAGTAGAGTCAGTAATTACTTTCTTAGAAGTTATAAAAGCTTTGTGCAATATACAGTTACGAGTTACATGCCTAGCTACACCAAATTTTGTTCATTTTAACTACCGGTACTGCAATTCTTAGCCAACTTACTTGATGCTCGGTAACTATGAGCGAGCGTAGTACAGCTCTGTTGAGTCTGTTCCTCGTTTAAACAGTTCATTGCAGTACTTGTTGCAAATTTTGCGCTGCTACGAAGACTATAATTTTTTGATCAGGAACTGCTAGACGGTTGTGGAGCAGCCATGACTCAAGATGATAAAGAAGCTATGGAGCGAGAAATCAGCGCTCTTCGAGGACAAGTAGCGCTTTTGGAAAGAAACAATCGCATCTTTTCTGACAGAGAACGAACTGAGTTAAAACAAGTAGGTTTAAACAAGCATTTCCTTTGATTCATGGAAACGTGTGAGCTTTCTTGCTTTTTTTTTATACAAGCATTTCCTTTGATTTATGGAAACGTGTGAGCTTTCTTGCTTTTTTTTTACGATAGCTTTTATTACAAGTTTACAACTGGTAGTTTCATTCTAATCAACAATATTCACTTTTTTCAATATACTACTACGCATTTTCATCCAACATTGAAAAGTGTTAAAACAGTTTTATGTTATTGGTGACCGACAGCGCTTTATACTAAAGCCTTTATTCTTGTATTCGTAGACTTTTCATGGTGTAGCGACAGAAAAATAATAGAAAAATGAAATTACAGATTTCCTTTTTCAAGTCACCCAGTTCGGACTTATAATTATATTAATCGTTCTCAAGTTGTCGTTAGCTGCTGACTTTCTGTTACAATTGGTGGTGGGTTTGCTTGTATTATCATTGCTTTCTCCTTGTCATTTTTGCTTGCTTCTAGGACTTAGAACTTGCTAACAAACGCTGCAACAGCTTGCAATCTCAACTGCAAAGCATTAAAGCGAGTGTGGGGTATGGGGAAATGGTAAAACTCAAAAAATGTCTTGAAGATTCGGTGAAAGAAGTAAGTTGAGCTTATTAGCACTTAATGAAATGCATTCTAGTTGACTTTTAATTCATGCTTTTTGTTATAACCATACAAGCAGTAAGCGCAATACATGTTGACGAGGCTTGTGGCGAATCGTACTAAACAATTGTTACGTATAACTGCTAATCCATCGCTAATCACCGTTGTGCTGAAAACATCGCCAATCAAATGCTTGGAACATCACTCAAAGCAATGGTGAATATTTCTTTCGATTTTGGTAGTAGAATAATGAGCCGCAGAAATGAGCATGAGCGACATTTGCTCATTTTGCTATAATATTGGAAATTCGCGGTCGCATGCGCTTTTAAAATCAATCATATCTCATTTAATTTTTTGACCGAAAAATTTCTGTCCGTTGCATATGATCAGATGTAGCGTAACACTTAGCAAATGCATTTTACGCGATTGAGTAACAATTTTCAAATGCTTGATCATAAGTAATGCTTGTTAAACATTGGAGATAAAATCACGTACGTTCTAATTAAAGCAAAATTATGATTAAGCAATAATTCTGACACACTAGTGGCAATGGGTTAAACCAGTGGTTCTCATCTTTTTTTTATGACGTGTAGCCCCCTTTCTAGAGACCCTCAACACCAGTGGCCTCCTGCTCAGCAATGAATTGTTTTGTCGGTATTTCATTTGTTGTGGCTCTAGCCGTCCACTGGTCATAAGTGTTTAAACTTATCGTTGATAGGTTAATAGATTGTGTGTTTGTAGCCCCCTGGTAAATATTCTGGGGCACCCTAGGTGGGCCAATGGTCGAGAACACCTGGGTTAAAGTATACTGTAGTTCAGGGTGAACAAGTTTGCGATTTACAGGCAGATGAATTGAAAGAAAAGCTTCGTTCTTACGAGAATTCGGATTCGAGTGGAGAATCATCGGATGAGGATTCGAGCGTCCGTCATAACAAGTATGCCAGACTTCTGGAACTGGAAGAGGAAGCTGAAGATCTTAAAAACAAGCTGGAAGAGCGGGATGAAGATTTGAAAGGTTGGTAAAGGATCACGTTTACCCAATTCATATGTCTTCAAGTACACTACGTAAATTTTCTGCTTTGCAATAACTGTAAACTTTGTCTTATGATCATCAAATCAAAAAATCAAACCGTCTGTACACTCTTGTTATTATACGCCGATCGCCCGAGCGTGTAACGTGTATCGGGGCCCATTTCCGCGGCATAGCGCTAGGGCAACACAACTCTAAAGTGACGTCGCAGCGGTGGCGAGCCGTTGGCGCCGCTATTTCCGCTTTGACCGATCCGGGATTCCAATCCCGGATCTCCCGAACCGATGGCAATGTCTTAAGCACTGAGCTCACCGGCCGGTGTCTTTTGATCATGTTTGGGCTGTTTGCATTTGCTGACTAGGATAAAAACTTTGCAACTATTTTATTGCTACTCTATTCATACCTGTAGCTTTGAATTTCTTTGATTTTGTGTTGCGTTAGATCGAGATGTAATGATTGATGAGCTGCAACATCGCATGACTAATGTCAAGCAGCAATATGAAAAAGAAATTGAAGATCTGGAAAAGAAAAATGGCAAAAAAGAAAAAGCACTTCAAGAAGAAGTAAAAGAACTTGAAAGAGAAGTTGCTGAGAAAAAAGAAATGATTCAGGTGAGTTTATTTCGCTTCAGTTTTGCATCAGTTTTACCTTATATGGTGTATGACTCACTATTTCAAATTTAGTTAAAACAAAACAATCTTCGAAACAAGACTGCTCAATTGGAGTCTTCCGAAATGGAAATAGAAAAATTGCAAAATGAAATTAAGAAGAAAAATCGACAAATAGATCAATTAAAATGGGAAATCGCATCTTTACAGGTAGCTTTTCTGATAAGTACTGTACGCTAATCTTAATTTTTTTAGTACTTAACTTTTAGGTCGTAGGATAGTCGTTAAAGTAAAAAAGAATTTTAAATTGTTGAAATCAGATGAAAAAATTTCGAATCGCTTAATTTTATGTGAGTTTAGTACGTATGAATTGATCATCAAATTTTTTAATTTAAATTTGGCTACAGAAATTATGGTCTAAAAGCTAAGGACATCAACAAGTTTTAATAGGAACGAACTCAAGTGTTCGCTTGTTTTAATTTCAATTTTGTAACTTGTAATTTAGAGAGAAAACTTTTCCCTTCGAGAGCGAGTTGACCGTCTCAAGCACTCCCTGTCAGCATCCAGCGATTCCATTTTAATGGATGCTGGAATTTCCCCGGTTGGTACGTTCTACTCCTCTCCTGGTGGTTCCCCTCCATCTCGCATTCGCTCTCGAACCTCGTCTCCCCGCTCCTCCTACCACGAACACGAAGGGAGAAGAAGTAGGATGAGTCTCCGCAGCAATGACTCCCTGGATCTTGATTTTCATCCTCGTGAATCAAGACCAAGAAGAACATATTCTATTGATTTGGATGATGATAGTCCAACTGCAGCTCTGCGAGAAGGCATTCACGAAGCCAAGGAAGCTGTGCATCAAATGGGGGATGTTTTGGATACACCGAGAATGACTCCTCAGCGAAGAAGTCCAGTTCCGAAGTCGGATTTGGGTCATGGCTCCGACATTTCACATCACACAACTGAATCACAGGTGCATCACAAAAAGTTACCAGACTTCAAACGACGCTTTACAAGTCCTAGGAGCAAAACAGATAAAAACAAAGAAGAGAGAAAAGCGCTAAGAGCTACTGAAAAGTTGGACAATGATGACACATCATCCTTGTCTTCTTTTTCAGTATCAGATGAAGAAGATTCAGTCAATAAGTCGGAATCTCCACATCGAAAAAGCGAAAAGAAACTTAATGCTAACCATAAACCATTGCAGTTCACCATTTTGAGTCTTCCGTCTGAGGCTAGCACTCATAATTTAGAACAAACTGGAAACTCAGAACCGGTTAAGGGTTTGCAAATCTTGGATGGTTTGAGCATTTGTGAGGACACCACCAAGCCGAGAAAAAGTAAGCCACATTCTTCGGAAATAGATGATTATGTTCCAAAGCTAGATAATCGACCGGTAGTTCGTGAAAACGATCTTTTTGAGACACCAGTGATTAAGAAGACATCACCAACTTCTAGCCATGCCAAGACCGAAGAATTTGAATCTGATCATGGCCGAACATCGGACCAGTTTAGCCCGTCAGAGGATAACTTACAACCCCGAACAAGGAAGAAAGTACCCCGAGATCACGTTTCTGAAGACTTTGTTGAGACTAAACCTCCCATTCACCCCGAAACAGGAAAATCCACTGGAGTCTCATCAACTACTACCCCAAGCCAAACTGAATTAAATGCCTCATCTGAAGCTCAGCCTCTCGAATCCAAACAAACTATCAGTTTGTCACTTTTGCCAGATGATCGCCCAACTCTAATACAGGAAGTGACGAAAGCGAGGGAAGAAGCGCGAAAGTGGTTTTCGGAAGTAACGCAATCCGATCGTGAAAGACGGGAACTTGGTCGTCGCCTGGAGGAGCTAGAGAATGAGCTGGTTCGACTTAGAAACGTTGAAGACAGGTAAGAAAATTGCAGCATTGCATTAAAAGAAATTGGTAAGACATTGCGTCTAATTTATAAAACATTTTTGAATTGGATTTCTCAATTTACGATATTTTTGGAAATACAAGAACTAGTAATCCCCGCAGATCTATTAAGAATTGTCATTTTTTAAATTCTGCATAACTCTATTTAGTTTTTCAACTCAAGTATAAGTTTCTGTAACGTAAAGCTGTAGCTTTATCCGAAATTTGAAAGATACATTCCTGATGAGACCTTCTGAGCGAAACGGATTTTGAGATTTGATTATTGCTGAGGAAATTTAAAGTTTACCCAGTGTATCAGATGGAGGAAACACTCTATAGTCTCGTTTCTTAAATATTTTATCAACTGTTTGTTTCAGTTACTTACAGTAAAAGTATGTTAAAACACTTCTTTTGGTTTCGTTCCAACTGGTTTGTCATTACTTTCAGTTATGAAGTGATGAAAAAAAATCAAGAGAATGCGAAGAAAATAGAAGAAGAGTTGGAAGAAGTTCGCGCTCAAGTTGAACTGGCTAATAGAAAAGCAGAAGAAGCGAAAGAGCGCAATGCTCTTCTGAGAGCTCATCTTCTCGACAAAGAGGAAATTGAAAATGAGAACATAGCAATGAAGAGGCGTGGGGATAAACCCCTCTCCAAAAACCATCAAGTAAACTTTTATCCCTACTTGTTTTTTGCCTATTACGTTAATTATAGCCTTCTTGCTTTATGTCTGTTAGCTATGTGACGGGTTCGATTCGCGGCTAGAGCCGATTTTATTTGACATTACGGGGTGGTTGCTGACTCGAAGAGCGGAAGCTCACTTTGCGGTCTCCCTCAATTTCCGTTGAATTTTCAGTTCAATATAGTTTGAAAATAACCTCAGTTATTTACTTATTTAGACTAGTTGCTATTTATTCAGCCGCATAAACAATCCACTGCGCATATGCTTGCCACTCCAAACCAAATTGCCAATTTTGAGTTGTATTATCAATCGCTAGACTGCATAAGTTGACTGTTTGGTGTCGTTAAAAAAAAACCGTACGTTAAGTTTTTTACTTGTAAACTTAGCATCCAATTGTGCGCTTGATATCTAACTTGAGGCCAGCTTTTTTTTAATGAGTAAATTCATCGTGATATCAACAAAGCCTTGCTTTGGTTTAGTCAGCTTTTATAGTTTTTATGTATTACTGTAGTTACGGTGCTTAATAGTACTACACATTGCGCATACTATGTTGGCCCTTTGCAAGTTTCACTGAGTTTCATTCGCCGAATAACCCACTGCACACGAAAGCTGCACTCATTTCTCCACATTATTTTTAATGGTGAGAAACTAGCGGAACGGTTGCGAAGATACAGTTAACGCTCCATATTTCCGATGCTTTTCATCTGACACTTGTCAAGAGAATCGTCAGAATGATCTGACGATTACCTTGACAAGCGTCAGACGAAAAGCTTCGGGAATATGAAACTTCTTCTTTTAGCTATATTCAAGTTCGGTACTACCAACCATCTGTATAATCAAGGTTTTTAGTATGACTGACTAAAGGTGAATCTCAATCTTGAACAATTGATTGGCGGTACGCCGGTGCAGAACTTAAGAATAGCTTTGAAAAAAGCTGTCAGACCGTTTAATCATTCGGTTACGCAGTGACCCTTTAATTGATTCATGTGACACTGTTTAGAAGAGTCACAGCTCCGTTTTACCTTTGAGTGAATTGCAAGAACGAGTGGTGAAGAAACCAATGAGAGCATCAGCCCCTCTGAAACCACCCACTGAGAAACAACTGCAGGAAATTAAAGATAGTTTTGAATACATTGCAGTTAATGTAAGTTGATTTATCAAAAAAGCAATGGCAATAGCGGATTCATCAAGTGAAACTGTAGGTTTTTTAACAGCCGCTTCACTCATTAATGCTTTTGTATGCCAAAATTCTTCGTTTGTATTGAATTAAAAATCAAATCTTCATTATACTCACGTCATTACGCCAAAACGTGTAACGAGGTGCTGGGCCCATCACCGCAGCTTGCGCCTGGGCAACACAGATACGAAGAAACGTCTTTGCGGTGGCGAACGGCGACACCGTGTTCCATTTGACCGATCCGGAAATCGAACCCCAGACCCTAACGCAAGTTGAATTCTCTCGCATTTTCCACCGCCTGTCCAGCAGAAGCGTAACGTTGCCGTATTTTCATTACATCAGCAATATTGAAATCTTTTTGAGGATTTTTTAAATACTTTAATTTAAAGCTTTAACAAAATTGCATTTTTCAATCGCGGTTTTCTTTGAAAAATGTTGTGTCTTAATGCAGCAGTTATTAATGTTTACGTTGCTGATTTTCATTAGCATTTTCGTTGCCTTACAACTTCATGAGCATGGTTTGACAACCACTAACATTTTTTGCTTTGCTTTACACCATTACTTTTGGCATTGACGTTATGCTTATGTAGCCTAACACTAACATTTGACTTATTAGTTTGCTGATTTGGTGGTAAAGAATCATCAAGCGGAGACAACATCTCAACAGGTATAATATCATTACTGAAGTGATGTTGCTTGTGTATTAAATTTGTACTGCTTCTAAAAATTTATTGCTTTGTCTAAGGACTGCTTGCAATTGCATCATTAACATCGCTTACACTGAAGTGCAGATTAAATGAACCTCTTTTACAAAAGAGCTAGTTTGGAAAGAATATACGCGTACGTTTGTTTTTGCATAATCAAGTAACTTTATGGACATTAACATTAATTCAAACCCAACTTTGTCAGAAAGACTACTTGCTATGTCATTCCTTGCCTTCGCAGTGAGTGGCAGTACTGTAAATTTAAATTGTGGATGATTTTTACCTTTTTAGGTCGTTTTTTTGTGTGAATTGAAGCTGAACTTACTTTACAGCCTACTCTTTGCTTTTATATAGCTTATTCTGTAGGTATTTTGTTGCTTTTACACTTTTTATCAGAAGTTTTGAGTTTGTGATTCTAGCATTATTAACCAAATTATCACGCTCGTGTGAATGTTTTTTCTTGATCAATACACTGCAAATCTATATGATACAATCATTTTTTTTGAAGTAAGACTACTAGTACTATATTAGCCATTGCGGAACTGAAAATCATTTGCCCTGCATCCAAAGTTCATTATTTTAGTCTTATTTTTTGGGTAGAAAAAGATTTTCTCGGTCAAAATTTTCATCAACCCTATCAATTAATTTCAGAATAAAGTTTCAAAATTGAAACGCAAATGTGTGGAACGAGATCAATTGTTGGCTAAACTCCTTCTGAAATTGCGAAAGAAGAAGGAAGATGAATATGGTGATGTACTGGATAGCTCTTTTGCTTCTTCCACGGGATTGGAGAGCATCCTTACAGAAGCGGATCGCATTATCCGCAAGGATACGATAGATAGCGACTCTTCTTTGCTGGAAGAAGAAGTTGTACCGAAAAAGAAGCGCAATGCTTCAGGCAGTTTCAAGCATAAAGGTAAGAAGCTCCTGCAACATTTTACTCCTCGGTTTGGATGTTTGGGCGTTATTTTTACTCGCAATGCTAATACAATGTTAAAAATAGTCCCCAAATTTCAGACCTTTGAGCAATTTGCTGTTTTCAAAATTTTATTATAGATAACCAAGCTTATTGACCCAGTTAACTTTTTTTTGAGATTTTCATACATAGCTTCTGCTCTTTTTTCACAAATAGCTCGTTGCACGGCTCGATATTTTGAACTGGATGATGCTTGGTATTTTTCATTTGCATGAAGTTTTTCAAGCCTGCAATTCAGGAAAAAGTCTGATGTCAATTGCACGAAGCTCTTCTTTAAATGCTACCTAATTTTTCAGATTCTAGCAACCCTTCCTACTCTCCTATTTCAGATCTGATGAAATCTTTAACTTCCAAATTATCCAAACCTGACCACTCCTCCCCGACTCATCGGATCTACATCTCCAAACAGGATTACGCTCCATCTGCCTCCGCCATGTCTCCGGGTGATCCCAGACTCCCTATCACTCATTCTCTTCTTCCAGATCTTCCACTTCGTGCGGGAGATACTGTAGTTGCAATTGGTAACCCTGATCAACGAGATGATGGAAAGGTAACCTATGCGAAGCAAATTTGTGTGACAAACACGGAAGCGACTTAAATACTTGGATTGCTTAATTATTAATAAAAAATTGGATTTCATTGCGATATTTTACTTAAAATTTTCAATATGGTGTGTATTTGCGTTGAAAATTTAGCCAAGAATGAGTGTGGAAGACCTGAACCGCATTGACAGTTGCAACACATAACCCTAGCAAATCCCTGTAGTGCACTGGAACTCTCTGATAATACTTTATGAACGACCGTTTTAAGTCTTTTGGGGAAATCCGAGCCCCGCGCCTGCGTTGTGGCAGCCGGCATTGTTGTCCTCATTTTAGGAACGCATTTATAAACCGACTGAGCTGCTTAAGGTCGACAACACTGTATTTCAAACAAATGATTAAACAGAAACTGACCTAGAAGCTCCGAAGTACACCATATAGCTTGCTCTTACAGCTATAATATTTTTGCTTTGCCTACGAAGTTGCCTGATTTGCTTAAAGACAGAATGTAACAGCTACATTCTTTTGTAGCTCTACCAAATGGCCGAAGTCCACGGAAAAATTGGTTTTGTGCCTTTGTCTAATTTAGTGCCTGCCGAGCAAGTTGAAGGAATGCAGGCTTTCGTGCAGGAAAGAGGAAAAAATGACCGTCATAAGGTACCGCAATGCATGCTTGTATGTTCGGTTTCATCTTCTCTTCAGCTGTTACGAGAGTATTTAATATGATGAATGGAAGCTTTGAAATTTTTATGCTTTGCTTTAGCGTAATGCGATTCAATCCAAGTGAGTCACGAAACTTTAAAATAATCTAGCTCTTTGAGTGAACCTTATATGTCTAAAAAATGTGGTGTAAATTTTCGAAATACTAAACCCAACACGGCTAGTCTGTTCTTTGTGCGGAAGTACCGGTAATGGTTTTGTAAGAAGCTGTTCCTTCAAAGTCAAGTATACTCTTTTTCAAACCAAATTTGACGGAGATACCTCCAATATTATCTTTATTTTTGAAACTTTTTGTATTCAGCACCCTCCATCGAGCCCAGAAAAAATCGTTGATCTCTACAGGAAACTTGATCAAGCTCAAGTGATGGTAGCTGACAAATTAAACAGGTACACGACAATATTTTTTACTTGATACGGTTTTGTTTTAGTATTTTGCCTAGAGTTTTCACTTTTTGCTTGTAATTTAAAGAATGCCTATGCTGTGATGGGCCCAAAACTATATAATGTATTTCTAAAGTTGAAGATTTAGGCTGGTTTGCTGAATGAATCTCTCACAAAAAAAATACTTCTTTTACAGAAATGCAAAGAGCAAGCCTAAGAACAATTCTAAAAAGGAGCAGTTGCTTCCTTCTCATCATTTTATTTCTAACGGTTACACTTCATCAGAAATATCGCTTGACTTTAGCAAAGAAGAAAGTCGAGATGACGTATCCGTTTCCACGGAAACGAGCACTGTGAAATCATTTAATCACTGTAAGCCTAACTCCGATTCTGAAAATCTGAAATCCAAGTTCAAAAACAGAAAGAATCCGAAAGGAAACAAGGAATCAAGAACTCCCAAGTCGAAACCAGAAAAAGCAAAAATTTCTTCTAGCAAAAAACTTGATGACATTGCTCCTGGCGTTATCAGAACTAGCACCCCAGTTGAGGCATTTTCCAAACCTAAAAAATCACATCATCATCAACGCTCCTCTTCTCTTCCTCCGCGACGAGACGGATCTTTTTCTTCCGAAAAGTCCGGCTACCCCACTCCTAGACAATATATTACAGCACAAGAAAATCCGGAGAAGAGCCAAAGAGGAAGAAGCCGATCTTCATCTAGAGCTGGAAAAAGACTCAATCTGAGCGACTCCAGTTTTCGAAGCTCCTCCACTCATGTCTCGATCATGTCGACTCCTGAACCTCCAACATTCTTGGTGATCGAAAAAACGATGGGTCAAAAGAGCATGATCATTTGCTGGACTCCTCCATTGCTAGACATGGTAATTGTAAAGTTTTCAACTTTTGTGACCTTAGAGTTCGTTTCTAAGTCGGTTAAATTCAAGATTGCTGTCATCAGTCAACTTGGTGTCTTGTAAACAAATTAAACTTGCTTTACTGTGAAAGTAAAAAGCTGAAGATCATATCTTAACAAGGACTTATGAGCAGCACTTTACGCAGTCGATTTATTAACGATTGCCTATTAATTTTTTAAAATTAGTTGCTAATCGTGTCACAGCTTTTGACGTTGACGACAATTATGATGTAATTAAATAGATTTGCATGCTGTTGGGCTCTCTTCAGTAGATACAGGCATCGCAAACTCTTGACACATGCGAAAATAATGAAGGTTTCGGTAAACAGGGATATTTAATGCACTGCTTCAACGTACGACTTGTTTCAGATATCCAGAAGTAACAATATTCCGGTGATTGGTTATGAAATATCAGTTGATAGAAAACGAAAAGTTCAAGTTTCAGGAGCTTACACGAACAAAGTAATTGTGTTGCCATATCAAAAGTTATAAAGAAGCATGCATAGGTGGGCATTTTTTAAAAATTGGTTGAAGCGCAGCGCAACAAAGCGCAGAACTTCTGTTAAGTCATGAAACGCAACGTAACTAGCGCAACCTAATTTTTAAATTGACTGAAGCGCAACGCAACTTTTGCAATCAATTGTTTTTTCGCATTAAAGCGCAACGCAACTTCCGCAATCAATAATTTTTTTGCATTAAAGCGCAACGCAACATCCGCAACGAGGTTTATACAAAAGAAAAAGCGCAACGCAACTTTCGCAATGAAAAATTTATTAAAGCGCAACGAGTAGATGTATAAGCAATGCAATTTTTTCTTGAGTTATTTCTATAGGTGCTTTTAACAGCACGCAGTTGTCTACAACGCGACAACGATATTAATGCAAGTGACTGTAACAGGATTTTGCGTGGTCAATGAACAGGAAAATTTAATAAGAAGCGAAAAAAGATGCGTTGCTGATGATTGCTTTCTTCATCTTCATTCTCTTATCACGAGAAAGCGAAGGAGGCGCTGCTTAGGACGAATCCAGACTCGCTTAGGAGTTGCCTTTGTTTCCGAGTTTTCCGGTTGAATTTTGCTTCTGTCTTATTTAATTTGCCGCTTGCCAGATTTCACCAAGCAAAGGTAATCAACGTGAAGCATCTTATCCAAGGACGCAACAACGAGACTAGGTTGGGAGTTGAACCTTCAACCTTGCGATCATGGTCGTCGTAAAAACGACGCTCCAAACCACTGCGCCACGTTGCATTGCCGCGTGCCGTTAAAAGCACCTCATCGCGGTAAATCATAATTTGCATATGCGGCGAAGTTCTCCACAACAACAAGTAAATACGATTTATTCAACACTCAATGATCTCTTTAAGGCTCTTGATCTCTTAAAGTTTAAGCACTTGCAATTATTTTAAAAAGCAAAAGACTTTAGTGTACCACATTTCTGATGAGCTGAAAATTTCTGCTACAATAAATTGACCTATAGGCCTATTGTACACATCAAGAAACAAAGTGTTATTCTATTAAAAACAGTTACAAAAAAGTGCTTACTCCAGCACATTGCGCTTTAATTAATCCGACAAAGCGCAACGCAGTATTTCAACTTCCGACAGTGCGCAACGTAACAAAGCGCAAGCAACCAGATTCTTTTCAGTTCGCAGCGCAGTAATGCGCACACTATTATATATTTTTTCAGTTCGCAACGCAATAAAGCGCAAGAAGGATTTATTTTCCTTGAAGCGCAGCGCAACTTGCGCAATGGCTAAAAATAATTTGTCAAAGCGCTTCGCAACTTCCGCACGTGCGGAAGTTGCGCAACTAGCGCTTTGCGCTTCAAATTGCGGAATGCCCACCTCTGGAAGCATGTGTCAGCTTGAAATAATTACTAATTTACCTAAAAAAGAGCTTTTTTAGTATTTGCTGTGCCACTAAAGTAGTACTTCACTTGTTTATTATCAATAGCTCAAACTAAATTAGAAGACCTTTTTCCCAGAGTCTGTAATTGCACAAACAAAAATTAGCGCAATCTAAGAGCAAAAAATAGACCTGCCAAGAGTTTTGTTGACGCTGAATTAGTGGATAACTTATATGGGAATTAGTAAGCCTTTTATAAAGAGTGTTTGCGACACGCCGATACCGAGCAATGCAAGCACGACATGGGCCGGGTGTACACTAACGCTTACTGCACGAAAAAGGGTAACCGGTTATCTAAGCCTTTTATCAATGAGACCTCAAAAGTTAATCCATTTTTTGGAGCTGACTTACAGTGCATGGAAATTAAAATGTACTGTTTTATTTTGGGTTATTACATGGTTAGGTAATGTTTTTAGGCGATATTGGGTGATCTTGACCTGAAAAAGACGCTACTTATTGAAATACGAACCGTCAGCTCTGTCGGGACATTGTCAACTCCGTGTGAAGTAGTATTTACTCCAAATCCATATTCTGTGAGATCCTCTGCGGATCACTCAACAACTAGCGGGAAAAAGGCAGCTAACCCAAGACTCAAAGAAAAAGTTGGTTGTGTTATTTGCTGCACATTACATCTATTTATAAAGAGTTTTCTTTGGCTTTCACTTAGCCGATCAATACGTGCCAGAATTTTTCTGAATTATATGAATGGTGAACAAAAGTGAAAGTACCGAACAGCCATGGCATTGATGCTGATTGCTGTTTCAGTTTTGGCGTAATTCAACGCCACTTAAAGTCACTGCTGTAGAAAGACCTATTAAGTAAATTACTGAATATGTTTATAGTCAATTAAAAAATTTGAATTTATGAAATTCCTTTAAAGCAAAAACTTGGCTTGATTAACAGTTAAGATTGGTATTTTTTCATTTAAGAAGAATGGAAATGCGCAATGATGGAAAATATCTAAAGGCCTTCCCACTCACATCTTTCCCCAAAGACATTATCAAGTGATCCCTTAGATTTTCTTAAACTGCTGTAATATAATGGTACTCGTGGCGCGCTCAATTACAAAAATGCGAAAAGTTTCTTTCTTGCCCTTCTGAAAAATTTTTTGCGTTCAATTTTGCTTATATTTAGCAGATTTAGCAGATGGTAACTTGGGTTATTTTTAGCCCCCAAGAATACATAAATCAGCGCAACCAACCAGTGTCCAGCGTGCTACGGCCCTGTACGATTATGACCCCAGAGTGGATAGTCCTTACAAGTCTCCCGACGACGAAGTCCCCCTTCAAAAAGGCGATGATGTCATTCTTCTGAGCTCTCCCAGACCAGACGGATTTTGTGATGTTCAGGTAAAAAGCGTTTGGTGATTTACCCACTTGAATGCAGTAAACACGTTTGTATTGTGGAAAATGCTATTAACTGCAGCACTCTTGCCATTGCATGTCCGATAATTTTATTATTTTAACGTTAATTAGTAGTCTTTTTTCAGCGTTAGTTTTAGTTTAGTCTGATCAGCTTTATTGAGCTTTAAAATTAATTATTTAATTGATTGGTGAAAGCTACGAATATGCCACTCAGCAAACTGTTTTGATGAGACTTGAAAGTCGAAACAGTGAACACTATTCTGCTGTTATGCACTGACAATTAGATAGTTTCACTGTACACAGTGGCAACTAAGTTTTAAGCAATTATGCATTGAGTTCGGGTCAAATCATGCTAAGGTGTGAATTTGTATTATATAGTTCATTAATTGCACTTCACTATTATTTTAGGTCTTGTAAATCACGTTTGAGTTTATATATGGTCTAAATTGCTAAATCATAAAACCACTACAACCTGTTTCGCCGTTATTGGCTCTTCAGGTGGTTATCTTATTCAAACAGATTCAGTTCTGTTTGAATGAGGTATCCACCTGAAGAGCCGACGACGGCGATAACAACAGATTCAAAACATTCTGTTTGAACAAGATGACTACCTGTAGAGCCAACAACGGCGAGACAGGCTGTAGTGGTTTTATGATTTACTGATTTTACCCTGTTCTATTTTCTAATACAAGCTCTAGGTATTGATAGTTATTGAGAGCTCTGCCAGAGGAAATTGAGCCTTTAACTTGTAGTGTGAGTTGCAATAAACATTACGCAGTTCTAGCAGTACTAGGCTGTGTAACTGTACGTATAATCGAATTGAAATCATGTTTTGAGACTACAGTTTTTTGTAAAGTGTTGATTCGTTTCAGCTTGACACTCAAGTGTGACGATATCCAGGTTTGTGTATGTAGTTGATTGCGAGTTGAATGGATTTGATATTTTTAATGTGAAATGTTTCACTATGTGTTTTTATCTGGGTTGATATTTTGCAGTATTATGCTTCATTTTATAGTTGGATCTTGCTTTTAAAAAGTTGATACAACGCCATTTTAAACGTTTTTTCTATTTTTTGTATTTTTTTGTGTAGAAATAGTGATTTTTTCTGGTGCTGAAAAGTGAAATTTTGGTTTGAAATGAATTTTTGTTTCATCATATGTTTTTATGATATCATTGGGTTTAACCAAGGCTTGTGATACAGAAAACCTTGATAGAATCTCACACCGTGTTATGTAACTACTAGCAGATTGATGCTGTGGGTGATTTGCTGTGGTATGAAAGCGCTGGCTAAGTTCCTTAAGCTTATTTTAAAATTACGTAACTAGAAAAATGTGTCGCACCAATGTGGCTTACATAGGAATTTTCATTTAGCTTATGGGAATAAAATATTTCGCTTGCAAGTTGCAACCTTCAAATGTTTTTTTTAAATGAAAACATACTTATTTTTTTACAATTGTTGAAAAGTTGTTGCTACATTGCAAGTTGATTACAGTGTAACAGGGGCGTATTTAGAGATAGAATTGTGCCATCGCCCTTCCTTTTGACTTTGCCTTTTAGTAAAAAAATCAAATGTTGACAAGTGACTGAAATATAGCCTACCAAAGTCTTTTGATGGCTTCGGCAGTTTATGCCTCTCCCTCTTATATAATTTCTCGCTACGCCACTGCAGTGGAATAATTATTGCTTATACTTTTTACAGACTGGCTAAAGTGTTATGAAAGTTGATTAGCTGGTCAAGTAGTCAAACTACCCAAGTATTGCATCTGCTGTTAGATCAAAACGAAAGCAATAAACCAAAAACAGTGTTGGCTGGCAGTAGTTTAATTTGTCGAGAGCATTCACATTTTCAACCGTAGCAAGAAAATTTGCTTAAGCTCAAATACTTATGTTACATCACAGGCAAAAGCATGATCGGCATCAATTGGAAATTAGTCTAAATCAAAATCTTGTTATTGTTTTCTCTTACTTATAGGTTGACGGGAAGCGGGGACTGGCTCCTATTGCTTTTCTTATCAGTAGCTGTGATGAAACAATCGAATCAACGGATGACATCATTAGCAACAAAAACAAACAACGACGAAAAAAGAAAACAGACAGTTCGCATCACGAAAAGTTTAACCACTACCCATCTTCAAACTCGAGCTTTCAAAACTGATAAAATTGCAACAATTTTTCTACTTAAGTCAACTTAGTAGGACGTAGGCTGAAGCTTAAAAACTTCGCTCCAACTCTGATAAATCTGTTTTTGTTTCTTTTTGACGGAACCGGTGATATGTTGGCGCTTATAGTGCTTGAAAATTTAGCGTTGTCGTTTCCCTATAACCTCATTTTCATGATTTAGCATTATTAGTTGCAACTGTGTGTTTAGAGAGCATATCATTAGCAATCCTGTCATTTACTGTGGCTTTATTTTAATCGCAATATTTTTTGTCATGCTAAATATTAGGTCTCTGTGATTGCCTAAGATTTTATTTTTGTTACGTAGCTTGTTGCACTTTCTATTTCAAAGATATTGAACAATTTTCTCGACTCATATTTATCAAATATGAAAATATATTTTGTTATTTTGCTATTATTATTAAAGTGAATACAAATTTCTGTTCTTTGTAATTGGATGTTGTTGCTTGATATGTTAATCTTAAAGCGTTAAATAGGGTAGTAGCGAATTTTAAAGGCAGCGCATAGCTTGGTGCAGTGATTCCCAACCTTTTTTAATATACCGCACCCTCAACATCAGCAGACAGCTGGATCTGTCATCATCAGCAGACATCAGTCTGGATCTATGTTGTCGAAACGTCCAGTTTAAAGATTTACTTTGGCTTTGCTTTTCCTCTTTCAACTGAAAAAGAAAGCAGTCTATTTACAAAACAAAAAAACTGAAAATTTCTTCGCACCCCCTGAACTGCTGCATCACACCCCTAAGGAGTGCGAGAATTTCCGGTTGGGAAATCCTGATTTAGTGGAATCGCGTGGGGGTTGAAGATCTTTCAGTATGTAAAGGGTTCGATTCACTGCCATAACTGATCGTATTTCGGGAAGTAGTAGTTAGTATTTATTCAAATCGGGAAGCTGCTAACTCGATAAGCGCAAAGCTCACTTTGTGATCTTCTACATTGCTGTGTTGAATTTTTAGCTCAATGCTCAATTCATTTATTTAACTATTTTAGTAGCAGTACCGACCTTAACCCTTCAGTTTAAAACAGTGATTATGAACCCAGTTTAGCACCACATAACCTTTTGTAATGTTCTCTTGCAGAAATCAATAATTAGCTTAAGCATTTAACAAATGTCATCCCGAACAAAAATATTTTGGTCTTTAAACACACTAAAAACAAAAAAACAGTGACAAATCATCTTAATAGGATAATTTGAAAACTTTTAATAAGTTTAAGAGGTCCGAAATGATATGTTTACGATACTAAGACAAGACAGCTGTCAATAAACTATTTTTTTGGTACACGAACAAAAATAGGTTTCAGCATATTGTGTTAATCGCCCAAATCCTACATAAACTTTTTACCTTTCAACGAGGTCTTCAAATCATCAATCATGGAATTGTTGCTATATTTAAAAAAAGCTTACGAGGCCTACTATATCTAATTTACAGTGGTTTGACATAGTTTGGTTAAGCAGCAGGACTATTGTTTACAATATTTGCAAAACAGTAACCAAATCATAGCTTCGGTGGACATATGAGTTCATTTCGAATTACTGTATAGGCATATAAGAAAAAACTGCGCACTTTTTCTCAGCGTCGTTTTTAACCTGTTGATCGAAAAAAGCCTGAGTCAGTCGCTTGCTGTAATGCCCTGTGTTTCCTGCGTTCATTTGACAGTTGAGAGGCTGGGTTTGGTTTTCAGTTGAGCCATAATAATGACTTTATAAGCCTAAGCGCTATCTAGAGCTGATTTTATAGAGCATCAAAATAGCGTCAGGGATGAAACAAAAGCAGTAAATTATAATGCAATCGAATAGAAGTCCCTGCGCTGTGCTGCAAATTTTAGGTTTCAAAATCACCAAACAACGTGATATTAGATGTTAGTAGCAGTGCTGGCAGTAATAAACTAATAAGCAACAAAAACATTCGATGAATTAAACTTACAGTATGAAGATTTTTCACTGAATAAAATGCCTCCTTTAGAAAAAAGACTGAGCATTATCTCAAAACTTGCTCACACTGTAAAAGCTATATGAAAACAGCGTGAGTAAATAAAATGTAACTTTATTAAATACACGTATTTTTTGCATCATGCTAAATGCACGTTGCAATTTACATATTACGTGAGAACTGAATTTATTTACAATTACAACTAACTTGATCAAAAGCGGCTTTCAACCTTTCTGGTGGAGCGGAACCTCAGTGAAACATTTCAAAGACTCGACACTCGAGGACCCCTGTGCATTAATTTAACTTACTAATTTACTTAAATCCAGCTCGTGTGAATGCAAACTTGTGGAACCCCTACCCTGTACTTGCGGAATTTCCGGTTGAAAACTACCGAACTAGACTTTTACCACGTACTGCAACTGTTTTTGTTTCTTAATACATTACAGAGCTTCAAATTTACAGAACAAATCTCGTCAGTTTTGCAAGAAACAGGATGTCGGTTAACGTTGAAAATGACAAGTTTTTGAATGATAAAGTTGATTCAAAATCTGCTTTGATACTACCAAACCAACATGTAGTGGAGGCGAATCATGAAGAACGAGTTTCTAACGACCGGAAGAGATTTACCAATCGAAGGGTCAATTTGTTTTCGATCCAGACTTTTGTTGCTTTTGCTGGCCTAGTAATGTGCGCCCAAATGGCTTTAGGCATTTATAGCAAAAGTGTCTTAACGTCTATCGAAAAGCGCTTTGGCATCTCAAGCTCAGTGGCTGGTTTTATAGTTGGTTCTTTTAATATTGGAAATTTAATCTTTGTTGTAGCGGTAAGTTCATCACTCATACTGTGGCGCCGACCTGTTTTTATTTTTCAAGAACCGACTTTTATCTGAATAATTACTAATCCGTACATTTGAGAAGCATTACAACTTCACAATGCTTTCTTTGCTTTTGTATTACAGCATCTTGTAAAAAAATTGTCGGTTGAAACAAGATCTTATTAGCAAATGCCATGACGGCAACAAATGATCTTATTGCCATGACTGCAACCAAGGGGGTTCGCAGGGGCGTGCCCAGAAATTTGAAAAGGGGGGGGGGGCGCGATTTCCTGTTTACACGTTTTCACTGAAAATATCGGTGAAAACCAAAAAAAAAGGTCTTCACGTCTTCCGACGTCCAGTCTTCACATCTTCCGACGTTCAATTTACCCCCCAAAATCAAGTTGAGACCAAAAAAAAAAGGTCTTCACGTCTTCCGACGTTCAATTTATCCCCCAAAATCAAGTGAAGACCAAAAAAAAAAGGTCAACGCGTCCTCACATGTCCTGTTTCCACTGTTTCGCTGACTGCAGATATATATCAGCTTATGTTTCAGCAAGGGGGGCCGCGACCCCAATGCCATCCCCCCCCCCTGGATACGCCTCTGGGGTTCGGTAAGACGTCGCCTCTTTTGCATTTTTTTATTATATAAAGTTTCTCTTTCATTGCAAACCAAAGTTTTGTTCACCTTCCTATATTTTTCCTTTCGCTCTATTATTACACTTTGCAGGCCGGGCTAGTTTACTCTACCAATACAATAACAGTCCCAGCTCATTGCAACTGACGGGTCGATTATTGATCAAGTTAACAAATAATACAGGGATTTATCACTTTAGTAGGCTATATACGTTCAAGCTCGTGCTTTTGTTTGACAATGCGATCTTGCGGAGATAAACTATGGGGCGCCGTTTGGAAAAAAACTATTCGTTTTGTGAACCATGTTTTTTGAGCTTATTTAGACCATAGTTTGTCCGATATGTATATTGGAAATGTCCTACTTATATATCGGACAAAATGTACTCTAAGTCGGACCAAAATACACGCGCAAAATAAGTCGGACAAAATCGTTTTTTCCAAACAGCGCGCCACACTATGGGGCGCCATTTGGAAAAAACTGTACGTTTTGTGAACCATGCTTTATGAGTCTAAACAAGCTCAAAAAACATGGTTCACAAAACATGTAGTTTTTTTCCAAACGGCGAATTTGTCCGATTAATAAGTCGGAAATATCCGACTTGTTTTGCGTGTGTTTTTTGGTCCGACTTAGAGCACAATTTGTCCGATATATAAGTCGGATATTTCCGATGTATATATCGGACTAATTATAGTCCAAATAAGCTCGAAAAACAGGGGTCACAAAATCGTTTTTTTCCAAACGGCACGCCACACGCCGTTTGGAAAAAACGATTTTGTCCGACTTATTTTGCGCGTGTATTTTGGTCCGACTTAGAGTACATTTTGTCCGATATATAAGTAGGACATTTCCAATATACATATCGGACAAACAATGGTCTAAATAAGCTCAAAAAACATGATTCACAAAACGAATAGTTTTTTTCCAAACGGCGCCCCATAATAAACACCGAAAACTCGTAACCTGCAAAGCTCGTATTTTTGTTTAGCGAAGATTTTGGTTTACATTTAAGTTTTCGATAAATTATAAAAATCGTATTCAGCGCCGGTAGATTTGAATTAGCTTTACCGGTTCTTGCTGCAAACTAGTAGATTTATCTAAGGGATAAATTCGGTCCTATTTCACCGTTATTGGAATTCTACACAAAATAACTGTTTACAAATGATTGAAAAGACGATTACCGAGCATATTCCAGATCGTTAGTTGTTGGACTCGGTACAACACTTAAGCGAACGAAAAAAATCTCTATCGCACAAATTTTTTTCTTCACGCGATTATAAAAAAAGTGATGTTCAAAATACTTTTGTAATATCGAAGTCAAATATCCTACGGAACTAAACGATGAGTAAACAGCACTGACCATTCAGTGTAAATTTGCAGTAACAATTTTTATTAAGATCGAGCACCTCCGTCGCTTTTTCCAGTAGGCGTTAGCAGTAAACAAAAAAATCAATCATAGTCTTAGCTATATGAATCTACATGGCCATTACTCATGAAATTTAGGTGTGGTTTATTGTTCTTATAAGGATTACATCATTTATATTTCAGGTTAGCAAATTTAGCAGCACCGGACATCGGCCGAGAATAATGGCCATTGGGTCATTCATAATCGCTCTGGGTGGTTTTGTCAACTTCATCCCTCATTTAGTCAATGAGCCTTACCAGCCTTTCAGGTATTAATGCACAGGTTTTAAATGTGCTTAAATTTAACAAAACTGTGTCATGGAGTCAAAGAATACTTTGCAACAATTTTCTGGTAACAAATAGTAAACAGCCTGTTGTAAGAAGTTAAAATTTTACAAAAAAATTAAGTTCTTTCGTGTCATGTTGCGTAGTGTTTCATCAATATCAAATCTTCATTATACTCGCATTATTACACCGAAGTGTGTAACAAGTTGCGGGGCCCATCTCCTAGACTTAGCGCTGGGCAACACAGCTCCTAAGAAAGTCGCAGCAATGGCGAACCATGAACACTGTTTCATGTTGCGTAAAGCATATTGCTTTGCTATATTTTCTTTTACATGTTTTGCAAAATAGCAAAAATGCTTAGCAGGATTTCCATGTATAGGCTACTTAACAATTGACTTCCATTAAAATATTAAATACACGATCATGGTGTTACCCATGCAGTGTTGCATCCAGTGGCGCAGCGAGAAATTTTGACAGGAAAGGGGGAGAGCATGAACTACCAAAGCCATGAAAAGTCTGGTATATTTCCGTCTCTTAGCAATATTTGTTCTTTTTTTACTACAGTAAAATGCAAAGTCAAATTAGCAATATTTGCATGGCACAATGCCCCTCCTCTGAAGAATTCTCTGGTTGCAGCATTTGCAGTAGTCTGTGTCGCTTGCACTGCTATGTTATTGCATAAAACAAAACACAGTAATTACGTTTTTAACTCATTTGCTTTAAAAATAGCAGTAGTTTGTGTACCTTTGCAGAAGTAGAAACTTTTATCGATTTTTACTTTGCAGAAATTCGTCGATATTATCGGATCAAGGCGAAATTTTTCAAAAATTGCCTACTACTTATCCATATTTATATGTTGTGCTTATTGTCGGAGAAATATTACAAGTGAGTCATGTTGTAATACGAACAATTGTTTAATGTAGTTACGCGGAGTAATTCATAAATTTTATTTCCAAGGCAATGCCTGTCAGATATTAAAAGTGCTGTTGCCTTTTGAATTGCCGTAAATTTTTACAGTGCGTCTACAGCAGGGGTGGGCAACTGTTTTAGTCAGCGGGCCACATGCGGGAAGACGAAGTCCTTCCCGGGCCGGATTATTAAATGGATCAAGTTAATATGTTCAACAACTATTATTGTCAGGGTCGCTCTGATTGGAAAGCAAAAAAAAAAAAAAAAAGGTCTACACACTCCTCAGATGTCCTGCTTTCCACCGAAAATATCGGTGAAGCAGTGGCGTAATCGTCTTTTTATTAAGCAGAACTACTTTGAAGCTGATTGACATACAAAAAAGGCTGTAGGGGGTCCGGGGGCATGCTCCCACGGAATCATCTTGAAAATTTACATGCTGTAATGGCTAATTTAGTGCTTTTTTAAATAATTTTCACGCAAATTTTTAGATCCTAATTCTGAGTGCTTCGTCAAATATGATGCATTTCGTTCGCACATTTTCGATTATGCCTGCCTAAGACGTAGCCTAATCGCTATCAAGAATATTCGAAATTACAGAAAAATTGTATACATCAAAAACGTTTTTGAAAATGGCTAGTGGGAAGATGCCTACCCCTTTTCCTAGCCCCCCTGGATCCGCCCCTGGCTATAAGCTACAGAAACCATCAAAAGTACCTGGCATATTTCAGTCACTTAGCATCATTAATTTTGTTCTTTTTGCTAATAGGCAGAGTCAAAAGAGGGTCTTTTGAGTCAAAAGAGGTGCATGGCACAATGCCCTTCCCTTTAAATACGCTCCTGCAGTGAAGAGCAAAAAGTCTACTTTTCCTCAGATATCCTATAAAAGAGTAAAAGAGGTTCGGCTTGATTCGCGATATAAGGTCACATTTTTATAAGTGCCAGCGGGCCGCGTAAAATGGTCTCGCGGGCCGGATCCGGCCCGCGGGCCGTATGTTGCCCAGGTCTGGTCTACAGTCTAGAGTTACCAAAACTTTAGAGGTAGCAACATGTCATACGTCGGAAGGATTGGATGTAACAATTGTGGCCATGTCCGCGGAGAAAGATCTTGGGACCCGGGGCAAAGTAGTTAGGATAAAAGGGCGTCTTCTGACATAAAAAAGGCCGTTATAGGGGCATCCTTTAAAAAGGGCGACTCACTCCCCGTGCAGACGCCTGGTAATTTGCCTCGCTTTTCCTCTCTCAACGTGAGACAGTAACATTGGAAAACGCAGAGGGGTGACTAAAGGGGACCTGGCCCCTAGTAAGTTTGTGACATTACTATTTTTCGGCGTTTAGCCCTCGCTCTCCCCCCTACAAAAATTTTTAGATCCACCCCTGTTTAGCTAATACTAGGCCTAGTGTTGACACAAAAAGGTGGGAAAGAAATAACACAAATAAGACTACAACTGCATCCGGTGGTGGCGGCTGTAACCCTCTTTAAGTCTTATTCTACAGTCTAGTTTACACTTATTGTATTTTTGCCATAAAACCTTTTAAAGTAAACAAACATAGTAATGACCAGTGATCACCTTAAGAGTCGGCAATGTCAGAAGTCAGGAATACTTTAAAACTTCGAGTTAATCGATCAATTTTTTAATCCTGGCCAAGCAGCTTGAAGCGAGGAATATTTAGTCATGTAATTGCCTGTGTAATGTAGATGGAAAATCAAAGTTAAAAGATGGTTCAAATGAGTAACTTTACGGGGATCGAGTTTCATAATATCTCAAAAATACTTAAACGAAGCCCATTATTTGCTCCCTCGAGAGCTTCGCGTTTTAATACGAAAACAAACGCGGTTAGAACTTCTGGGCACTCTTGAACTTGGCAATTTTGCATCAGCGTTTCATCAGAGCTGATTTTCGCCTACGTCAAGGGAGCGATGCCAAGGCTAATGGACTACAAACAAAGTTCATGTGAAAACAGTCTAAATTTTTAAGCAAATGGTCTTTAATACTTTGGTAAAAATGTATGTGAAAGGTATTTTTTACTTTCACATGTTTCTGTTTTCTGTAGAAGAGGTTTAAAGGCTGTACATCAGAATGTTCGCCTCAATCGCCTGTCCAGCCATTGGGGAATTATATGCAATGCATCTAATGTCTTTGCAGCTTGTCAACTCATGTTTTTCGGTTTGACCTGGCTGATAGCCCCGTGAACTAAACCCATGATTTGCGGCGAGATTTAGAGCTGGGTTGGAATAACTTTGTTAATTAATAAAGGTTTAATGACAATATGAAATTACTACGTTCGAATTGAACTGATTTTATGAATCATCTCATCTTGTTTGCTATAAATCTTAATAGTTTGGTTGCATTGGGCTACCGTGCGTGGAAACAGCTGGGCCTATTGATTTCTATTTCTGGTAAGGGTTTCGTTTCTTTCAGAAGGATAACAGGAAAAGCCCCTACACGTTGTCATGCTATGGGTGTAGTTTTCAGGGTTGTGTAAACGACCTTGTGGCAACGGATGCTCGACATGCAAAATTAGCCGAATAAGTGCTGGGTAATATTATAGCTTTTTGTTACTACGAAAAAAGATCTTCTGTCTATTTGCATATCGGTGACGCATAGCCTATCCGCAGATCTGTTTTAAAGATAACAATGCTCAGGGTTCATAACTGCGACACTTTCTTGTTCTCTCATTGTAATGACACTTGTGTTATTATGAGTGCCGTATGCCTGTTCAAACACTTGAAAAGGTCAAAGGTGAAGGCTTAAGTTATTTTTGTCAATATTCAACTTGTGGGGCAAGTAAATTGTCATTAAATTGCTTTCGGTCCTACCCTAAGGCTGCATTATTATATTTTAACAAATTCAAAAACAGCAAAATTATTCTGCTTTTAGCAAGCGGTTGCAGAAAAAATCTTGCTTATTATCTTATTTGCTTTCACATCTGTTTTCAGCATTGCTGTATAGTTGCTTGTTTCTTAGCAATTTTGTGTCTCTTTGATGTTTGTTTGTTAAACAACAGCTTAAATTAAATTACTAAGCATTGAAGAAACTCGCTTTTACTGTTTTCGCACATTTCCATGTTTACCGTAAACCTGGTGAGCTAAACTTACTGGGGCTTCAGGTTGTGCTATTTTACAAGTAAAACCTCAATGAAATCAATGAATTTTTCAGTTTTTACTAACTAACCTCATCATTTACCGATTTGTCGACGAAAAAAAAGGCTTTTACTCACTTAAACTTTTTTGGTTTTGACACGTCGGATTTAATGCATTTTGTGTTGTGTTTAGGGCATTGGAGCCACTGTTCTTATTCCCCTGAGTTCGTCGTATATTGATGACTTCGCTTCAAAAGATAATTCGCCTTTGTATTTGGGTAAGTCAAACTTACTTTGTATAAGTTTATTTCGTTTCTTACATAACAAATTTTCGCGAAAAAACATCCCAAACTTAAAGAGCATTCACAATGACTGAATACCATAAATAAAAAAAACGTGACACTGCAGAAAAACGGACTCATGCATTCACAAAAACGTTTGGTTACATTGTTTGATAGTATAACTGTGAAACTTCCGTTGCTTGGAAAAAGTTCGCAGTATGGATATCCACGGAGTTTTATACGACTCCATTTCCAAGAAACAACGGAGTAAAACACCACTACCCCATTATAAAGTCTCGTTCAAATTTAGTTGTGATCCCGAATGTCAACTCATCATTGCCATTTTTAACATCATGAAAGTAAATTGTCGCACCCCCCCCCCCAAAAAAAAAAACTGGGTTTGTCCCTGTTGCTGAATGACCAAGCAAAAACTAATATGAAGACGTTTGAGAAAGACAATGAAGTATCAATACAACAATGTTATTTTAGTTGAAATTTTAGCTCAAATTTACTCATTTCTCAACTTCAACTTGAATTAGGTTGGCTCCACGTATTTGCAAACCCAAAATCAAAAGCAAACTACTCTGTGTTGGACAAATTGTTGTTTTATGATTTAGCTTAACTTTGAGCGTTTTCAAGAACTTAATGACCCTCTTGACCCCTTGACCAGTTTAAGGTCAACGAAAACGAAGCTGCGCAAATAGTTTTTTTCTGTCGTTTGTTAAACTTTACCCGATCAAGATATTGTTGATATTAAGACTTGCAAATGGATAATACTTGTTACAGCACTCTTAGACAAACAGAGGTCAGTAAATGACCGGCTTATTTTATCATGTTTTTCTTGCATCAAGAATATAGCTATCAATTCAATAGTTGAGGCCATTCCACAAGAGATTAACGAAAGTGGATAGCTATGGGTCAATGCGAGAGTGACCTGAACCGGCTAACTCAATTAGAGTTGTTTTAAGATCAAAAAATGTCACTTTTTATAAAACTAAGTCTTGTCAAGATCTTCTCAACTGCATTATCTTTGTTTTGGTAATTGCAATTTTGAACGTTAAAGCTTCAACCAAATATGCATTTTTTAAAGTAGTTGAAACAAAACTTCTAACTACATGGTTGCATGCGACGTTTCTCTGGGTCAATTGTTAGTAAACAGCTATGAGCTTGAAACACTATCACCCTGTCCACACGCCCAATTTTAGTGAGCTTTAGGCCCACGGTTCTAGTTTCTGCATCATAGTCAATTTTTTGATGTCATAGTTAAAAAAACGATTATGATATCAAAAAACTGATTATGATGTAGAAGCTAGAAACAAGAACCGTGGGCCCAAAGCTCACTAAAGTTGGATATGTGGACAGGGTATACGTTTACTTCTCTTGTCTTACCTATTTTCCACTGTAAAGAATTTGTTTCGAAAATAGGTTTTTCACACATTTCTGTTTTATTTCAGGAATTTTATTTGTTGTGCAAAATATCGGCCCTGGTTTTGGTTATCTTATCGGGTCTTGGACTTCGACGCTTTACGTTGATTTTGACCGAATTTCTTCCGGTAGGACAATATTTTCATTGTTAGCTTTTATCACTAACTAAATGCTTTTACAACAAAGAGATTTTTTTTTGCAGAAAAGATTCTTGTGTCCAATGACAACAAAGACTTGTGGATAGGGGCATGGTGGTTGGGTTACGTCATCATTTCTGGTTGGGTGATTCTTACTGCTTTACCTCTATTATTTTTCCCGAAATCGATGCAGAAACCACATCAGTCACCAAACGCTGAAGAAAAACAAACGACTCCGATAATTGAACCTTGTACAAAACAATCAGCAAAAACTGCTCGATCCAACCGAAAAATAAACGAAACAATTATTCGATTTTGTAAAGGTTAGTAAATTTACGTTAAATTTTTCCGTTAAAACTTGCTTTTTTTTACATTTCGGCTATTTTTGCGTGACCAGCAGACTAACGTCGCTGGTCAAAAAACGGCGTCATGCATTTGCATTGTGAGACCGAAATTAAGAAATAAAGCTATAACATTGCAACGTAAACCTGCTTACCCCTAAAACACTTTTCGAAGAGCTTGTTGAAAATGTTTTTAATGATGTTAAGGGATTTTCTAGTTCGGAAAACTTTAATACAGCACTGTATACCTTATGAAAATAAATAATAAAAAGATGCTGACAAAATCAACATCTTTCCCTTTTATTACTCATTTTTGTTTTCGAGAAAATGCAGCTGTAAGGGAACTTATGTCTTGCATTCATATGGTGCTTCGACTAGCAAGGGCAAGGGAGTTTTGCTTAGTCAAAGCAGTTTAACGCACAAAATGATTCCGATTTGAAATTGATAATTGAGATGAAACATTGACAGCAGTACGATGACAGTACAAAATGAAAAGCATTTAACTGCTGCACCTGAAGCGCATCTGCCTAGTTTAGAACTACATAGCCTAGGCTTAGGACGGCAACACCAGAAATAATACAACTGCAAATAGGGAGTTTGGGTTGTTCTGTAATGCTCTTTGCAAGACAAAAGCAGCATTGAAAGATGGTGATTCATGTGTTGTCTGCATAACGTTTTTGTGTTTTTAAGATTTTGGTCAAACAGTGAAACGCCTGATGACAAATGTGGCTTACATGTCAGTCGTTTTTGGTTATTCGGGATTAATGTTTGTCGTTGGGTCTCTCACTGCCTTCATGCCCAAGTTCCTCGAAGTTGCTTTCAGCAAGTCATCAGGATCTGCCAATCTTACTTTTGGTGAGCCTTGTAATAAGAAAATGAAAATGCATGAGACACAATTTCAAAATTAACAAAGAGAACATCAAAGTTCCGTATCGGTTATCCGAGACGTATAGTCAAGTTAAATCATCATTTAGCAACATGAACTAGAAACATGTTGCTCCGTTGATTGTTTTTTTTTTGTTTTGCTTGCGTTATGTAGAAAAAGAACACCAAAAGATAGTAAACGGTAAATTGATTAGCCTGACTGTAAAAACTGCTTCGAAAAAGGAAAAAAGCAAAACCAAGATCTGCGTTTTTAGGCGTCAATCCAAGAACTTTTATAGATTTCAAGCAACTTTTTGACTGACGTTATTTTGTAAAAAATTTGAACTCAAACATCTAGGCTTACTTGGAAGTGGGCTAGCTATTTTAGTTGTCATTGACTTGGGGAGTGATCGGCATTCCGTTTTTGACCCTGAATGTGCTAAATTGCTTTCTATTTCCATCATTATGTACTGTTGAATCTGTCTCAGCATTAACAATTACTCAGTAGTTCTACGATACTAGCCAGTAAACATGTAGATTGACCGGTCATGTGTATAGTTTACATAATCGTCACAGATTTGTTTAATTTTCAAGAAAAATTTCTTTTGATTGCTTATTTTTCTCGATCTTCGCTAAAATAATAAAACTGTTGGAGTAACACGTCTCATGAGGTTAATTGCAATACGCTTTAGCTGGAAAGAACCTTGCATTATAAACCGACAGTTGTCGGATAACGCGTAAATTTATTTCACAAAATGCAAAGGTTAAAATATACATTTAAAATCCAAACAAATTTTCATTATACTCGCGTTATTGCGCCGAAGCCTGTGTCGCGTGGTGGGGCCCACCTTCACGGCTTAGCCCGTGGGTACCTCCACACAGCTATGAAAAAACGTCGCAGCGGTGGCGACACTGTATCTGATTTGACCGGCCTGGGAATCGAACCCACAGCTATCGCACCAATAACGTTGTGTGTAACAACTGAGCCAACCTGCCGGTATATTAAAATTTTGGAGCATAAAACCGTTTGAGCCTCACTTGTTTAGTTAGTTTGAGCCCAATTCCGCGTAAAAACGTTGGGAAAAGTTGCAAAGTTACTGAACTACAAAAGTGGTAGTTTTGAAAATTGCAATATAACTTCGTTCGGTGTCTTAACAAGATTAAAAAACTACAGTATGTGAAACCCCTACTCGTTTGATCTTTTATAAATTTTTACATTTCAGTACTTTTGTGATATTGTAGCCTGTTTACGATGCTTTTAACGTGAATAAAATGACCCAGTAACTTTGTTTACTAAAATCATTTTCTCGGGAGCGAGGCTGTAGTTGTCAATTAGGATGTAAAAGAATCAAGAAAACGTTTGCTTTTAGATTAATTTTGTTCTTGTTGTGGTTTTAAAGAGAAGGTTAGCGTCTAATTTTTAATTGAAACTAACTGATTCAGGATCGGATCAATATTTTAGAGATGGGAGGTTTCTTAACCTTCTTTTAAGTCCCCCCCCCCATTGATCCGATGATGTGAGCACTATAGTTGTATTAGCTTGGTTTAGTCAAAATTAAGCGAGCGAAATTTCAAAAATTTTGCTATTGTGATTGCGCGGAGTACCTACTGGTACCGCTAATCGCGAAAGTGTCTTACTGCAATACAATAAGTCAGGGCATAAAGTAAGATTCCTTAAATACCAATAAGCATTCGCAAGCATCATGCTGCTTTAAAATCATTTTGCCCAAGTTTAATAACAAAGCTATTGAAGTCATACTTTTATTATTGTTTTCAATTTTGTAGGCCTGGCTGTTCCTCCTTCCACCTGTATTGGTTTACTGGTCGGAGGCTTAGTTGTAAAACGGTATAAGTGGAAGGAATTGGGAATTTTGAGGTTCATCATCATCTCTGGCGTAATTGCGTTGATACCCTTGTTGATAACATTTTTTGTGAAATGTGATTTGGAAAATAAGGTAGGCTCTAGAGATTTGAGTAGATTTCCCTGTTTGGCAGTGTAAGTTTTTATTTTTTACATGAAGTGTAATAGTTTATCAAAATAAAGCTCGATAGATATCATTTCCACCTAGTGCACTGATGCGAACCTTTGCTGGTGCATTTTTCCGCAGCCTACGCACATTTTACAGTTATTTAGCCATTACACAATAGCATTAATATTTTGTGCTCATTTGGCTTAGCCTTATCTTGCAAGTTCGTGGGAAAAAACGCATGCCATTCACGGACAGAACCCGTCAATTGTTTGAAAATGTTTTGCTGTCGCCAAACCTTCTAATCCAGCAAAATATTTCTTTCATGGTATTCTGAGGTTACTTGCTAGATTACAAAAATCCATCCAACTTGAAATTGTAGCTGAGTTTCTAAATAACAAATGGAACAAATTCCCTTTCTTCACATCTTGGTTTGGCTTTACATCGTCAATTACACTGATAAAAATTCGAAAAGGTGATTTCTTGGATACCAAAAACAGCACAATTTTTTCAAGCTTACAATAAGTTTTTGCTAGGTTTTTGTTATTGTAAGTGCAAACCTACGTTTGAGTTTCAGCTTGATTTTTGTTATTGTAAGTGCTGCAAAAGCGCCCATCACAATATTTACTCTGATTGGCCAAAGTTTTTTAGTTCTGCAGCTTTTCGGTTTGAAGTTTAAGTTTTTAAAAATCAATTAAATCTTCATTATACACGTGTTATTATACCGAAGCGTGCAACGTGGCTTAGCGCCAGGGCAACACAGCACCAAAGAAACGTCGCAACGGTGGCGAGCCGAATTGACCGACCCGGGACTCTTGGCGAGCCGACTGTACCGACCGACCTTGTGCTCGACTTGACCGACCCGAGACTCGAACCCCAGTTCTCCTGCACCTACAGCAATATTTTTACAACTGAACTAAGCGGCCGGTTAACTTTCCTGCTCAAAAATTGTAAAAAAATTGCTCTGAGAAGTTGTAGAAAAATTCAAATTTTATGGTGTAAACTGAGTAAAACTTTTGAATGTAGTGAATTGCCACAAATTTGTATTTTTTAGCTGTAAAAATTATATTCAGGATTGTATTAATTTTGCCAACCAAACCTCCACCAACACAACTGCTGTAGATCCAGGGTTGCTTGTCCAGGTATGCAGAGAAAAGAAATGTCATTCTTCCTCCATATTCTTCGTTATTCTCACCGCAATAAGCGCAACTCTAGCTGCTAACATGGTGACCCCGATTTATACTGTGATTCTCAGGTAAAAAATGTTGTGAATATATACAGAAAAATATACGAGTTCGCATATAGTTTGATTAACACACCTGATGATTCTGATTTTGGGTGAAACAAACTGTTTGGTTTCACGATTTTACATTTTTATAGTTAATGTATTATTATCTGAAAGTGGTATATTTTTAATGATACATTCGCTGACTCCGTCTTGTAGCGCTTTCTGAAAAGCTAATTTAAATCACTATTCATTTTTACACAATATTCTACTTACATGTGCAGAATTAATCGTATTTATTCTGACATAAAAGGTAAAGGTACGGGACAGCGGGTGCAAGCACACATTGTTTAGGCCATTTTCAATTGTCGGCCCATTACAATTTTCAATCACGAATGATTGAACGCTGTTAAGGGACATAACATGACGAACAACACATACACAAAACCCTTCGCACTTCCGCTTGTGCCGAGCGCCTGGCGCGAAAGCTGCGAATACTATTTTTAAAGTCTTTAGTATGACCCGACTGGGAATAAAACCCCAGTCTACCGGCTACCAAGTGGACGCTCTTAACCGATACACCAAGCGCCGGTAATAACACGCACTCGTATATAACGCGCTCCTTAATTTTTGAATGAAAATTGGTATAAATTTTTTATTTTTTTCCCATTTCTTTTAGCTCTGACTCAGGGCCGGCGCCAAGGGGGGCCAGGGGGAGCCTGGCCCCCCCAAATGGCATGCTTGGCCTTCCCCAATTAACAATCTTTCGATTTTGAAAACAGCG
Organism: Trididemnum miniatum; assembly: GCA_964006365.1. Lineage (NCBI taxonomy): Eukaryota > Metazoa > Chordata > Ascidiacea > Aplousobranchia > Didemnidae > Trididemnum > Trididemnum miniatum. The sequence continues at coordinate 12,545,640 of OZ023247.1, read as the reverse complement.
GCTTTTGTGCTTAAGTTCAAACTTTGGCCCTTTTATTAAGCATTTGGCCCCCCTAAGTCGACTGCTCTGGCGCCGGTTCTGCTCTGACTATAACTACTGTAGAAAGTAGCAACTGCTGTTGAAGACATGTGGCCGTAAGAAAACATTTGTTCATAGCTTACAAAAGAACTCGTGTATAACGCGCACTCTTAATGTTTAATGAAATTCAGCACAAAATTTTGCGCGTCATACTCGAATGTAAATTCATGTGCAAAAGAGTTTATGCCAGCACAAGAAAAAATGATAGGAATGTGACAATAAGTAGTATGTGCAGGGACATTTTTGTACCCTAAATTCTTGCAACAAGTATAACATAGGCCTACCAATTATGTTTTGGCTTACAATCTGATGCAAATTTCACCCAACGCTTATAGGCCTGACTCAGCAGTGTAAAATTTTTCGTAAACAATTTTGTTTACGATCCTGTTGTTGTTTGCTGATGTTGCACTCATTTATATTGTCAAGTTGCTTTTTTCAGAAAAAATCAATTTAAATGGTTTAAAAATATGAACTTCTTACATAACCATTTTTTTGGTCGTGCTCTATTGAACATGAAATGGCCCATAAATGCTGAAAAATATTTTTAACAGTTTTTACATTTTATTCAATTTGCTTCGTTAGTTTTGTTAACAAGGTTAAGATTACAAAAGACGTCATTTAAATACCGGACACTTAAAAGAAAAAATTGAAAAAGAAAAATAAATCACCCCCATGTTATTTCAACAACAAGCTAGCAACATTTCCCAAAATTTCCTCTGACGTCACTTGGCCTGAAAAACTTTCGCGAAGATGCGTTTACCGATACGCGACACGCGACAAACGACAATTTTTTCGCACCCTGTATGTTTTGTTTTACTGTTTGGCGATCAAGCGAAAACCTTCTCCATTCACTAACATTATAATTTTTGTCGCGTTGTCGCGTATCGGTAAACGCGCCTTAATTTGAGACACCGGCAGTGGCGTTAGAAGTACTTGTAAGTAGGGGGGCTGAAATTTGTGTTACCATACCAACGTCTGGTGAGCTTCGCCCCCAGACCCCCTTCTTGTTATCGCAACATACATCATGCGTATCATCCACTTTACTTCAGTAAAAGTCACTAGGAGACTGCTTGATGAGCTCAAGCTTTCCTCTCGTTAGCATAAACACAGTAGCCAAATCGACGTTTGTAAACGTGTTAACCTCATTTAAATAAACTTATTATCCGTTCACAAGCTTCTAGTCTCAGCCTCTCAGGCTTCTAGGCAGAAGCATATTTAGGGGAGGCATTGTGCCATGGCCCCCTACTTTTTGTCTCTATGCTATTTAGTAAAAAAGAACAAAATCGATGGTGCCAAGTGACTGAAATATGCCAGACTCTTTTGATGGTTTCCATAGCTTATGGCCAGGGGCGGATCCAGGGGGCTAGGATGATGGGTATGCATCCACCCTCCAGCTATTTTCAAAAATGTTTTGATGTACTCGTATACAGTTTTTCCATAATTTCGAACCTCTTTGATAGCAACAGGCCTTACGCCTTAAGCACGCATAATTGAATATGTGCGAACAAAATGCATCATATTTGGCGAAGCTCTCAGAATTAAAGTCTAAAAATTTATATAAAATTTCCCTGGAAGTTATTGAAAAAGCACTGAAATAGCCATTCGCAGCAGAACAGAACAGAAGTTTATTCGTAGCTCATACATAACATTAATAACCATACGAATAACTGACGCAATTTTCAAAAAAAGGAGTAACAGACTACTGCGAAGGGACCATAGGTCTTTAAGTCAAGCAGCAGCCCTATTATTGCAATTATTGAATAGCCCATAAAAATATCAAAAACCTTAGTTATGCAAGGAATGGAATATTTTTTCGATTATAAGTTAGTTGTATATACCTAATCACAATGCTGTAGTGTCAATTGAAGTAATTGCAATAACATACCAAGCAAATTATTCGTAATTACTAATAAGGTAATATTTGTACGAATTTTTGAAATTTCGATGCGTAGAATGTTGTTTGATGTTTTGAGGAATAGAGTTCCATACCTTAACACCCAGGTATTTAAGCGAACGTTGTGTTCTACAGTAATTGTTGAATAGTGAGTCAAGTATAACGGCTGGTTTATCTTGGAGTTACGTGTAGTGTAAGAAAATACATCAGTAGAATACATAAAACAAACAGCATGTAAATTTTCAAATTTTTTCCGGGGGAGGATGCCCCCGGACCACCCAAGAGCTTTTTTTGCTTATCAATCAGCTTCAAATTTGTTCTGCCGAAAAAAATACGCTTGAAAAAAATGTAGAAATTATGCCCCCCCGCCCTCCTTTAAAAGTTCTCGCTACGCCACTGTTCCCAGAGTAAGCCAGCTTATTCCAATCCGATATGTTGCTGTTTCGCTATTATTTGCCCAAAAGTTTCTTTTAGAATTGGAAAAAATTTAACTGTGACATCATAATAAAGCTGGAAGAGCTAGCTTTGTACAAGAAGTTACCAGGAAATCTAACAGCTTTTGCGATTTTGCTCACCTTCGTCGCACAGTTGCGAAAGTCAGTATGGGGCGCCGTTTGAAAAAAAACTATTCGCTTTGTGAACCATGTTTTTTGAGCTTATTTAGACCATAGTTTGTCCAATAAGTATATTGGCAATGTCCTACTTACATATCGGACAAAATGTACTCTAAGTCGGACCAAAATACACGCGCAAAATAAGTCGGACAAAATCGTTTTTTCCAAACGGCGCACCACACGCCGTTCGGAAAAAAACGATTTTGTGACCCCTGTTTTTCGAGCTTATTTGGACTGTAATTAGTCCGATATATACATCGGAAATATCCGACTTATATATCGGACAAATTGTGCTCTAAGTCGGATCAAAAAACACACGCAAAACAAGTCGGATATTTCCGACTTATATATCGGACAAATTCGCCGTTTGGAAAAAAACTACACGTTTTGTGAACCATGTTTTTTGAGCTTATTCAAACCATAATATGTCCGATATGTATGGGGCGCCATTTGGAAAAAACTATACGTTTTGTGAACCATGTTTTTTGAGCTTGTTTAGACTCAAAAAACATGGTTAACAAAACGTATAGTTTTTTGAACGGCGTGTGGCGCGCCGTTTGGAAAAAACGATTTTGTCCGACTTGTTTTGCGCGTGTATTTTGGTCCGACTTAGAGTACATTTTGTCCGATATATAAGTAGGACATTTCCAATATACATATCGGACAAACTATGGTCTAAATAAGCTCAAAAAACATAGTTCACAAAACAAATGTTTTTTTCCCAAACGGCGCCCCATAAGTTAGCACCGGTACGTTACTGGTTTGATGGTATCAATGAAGAAAAGTAGCGAGTAACTAGTGACGCTATAAGCCATCGTTGAAGTGTTACAGGGTGTACAGTAGTGATAAATTTTTGAAAAAGAGGGCTAAAAGGAGGCTCAAAATTTCTATGGGAGGGCTCAAAAAAATATAGGGGAGGCCTCAGCCCCCACCTTCCAACGCTCTTGGATACCGGTACGCAAAAACTCCACTTTTAATCATTTAAATGCAAGCAAACTTTGTATTTGTAGTAGTTAAATGCAAAAACTGCTTTTGGGATTTTGCATTTGTTTTGTGAGGATCAAAGTGGGGGATTGGCGTAATCATGTTCTATTGATCGGTTGTTTTATAACAAACATGACCGGAAATTTTGGCGAAAAAACTTTACTTCAGCTGGACATACAGCTGCAAAGATTAAATTCATTCTCGCTTTTTTTGTTGACTCAGATAAACAAAATTTAGCAAAAAAATCTAGAATAGTCATTCTTTTTAGAGCTAACCACCTACTACCCTTTATCGACGTGTAAAGGTCATCATAATTTATGTTTGTATCTCTGTATAGGCTACATCAGGGGTGGCCAACAAGTCGATCGCGATCGACCGGTCGATCGCCCAGGCTCTGCCGGTCGATCGCGTGTGATTTTGTGAGGCCTAAATAAGATTCGTCAAATACATTTTTGAAAGTGTTTCTGAAATGAGAAGAGCATTGCCACGTGACAAACGTAAAGCAGTGCACATTCAGGGGCGTAGCCAGGGGGGAGGCGCTGGGTCCGCCCCCCCCCCCCATTTGCAGACAAAAGCACAATTAAACTTTCATGGTGTAAAGCTGATGTACGTCATATTGTTAAATGTTTAGCCAGCATTAGTGCGGCACCGTAGAGCGGGACAGCGCTGTTCGGGCCATTAGCCCTCATCAGCCGCCCTCAGGCAACATACAATCATCTTCCAGAACGAATGATATTGTGAAGATCAATCATCCCTTCGGATATATATATCTTAAAGAATTTAACCTTTGCGGTACGTAGTCTTTCGTGGTCTACGTCACCACGCTAGTCAAATCCTTTACGTGGCCAGGGTGAAAATCCATAACTAAAAAAGCAATGTTCTTCTTGGCCTACTGGACAGTGCTTTTAACGTCATGCGGGGGGCAGTGTTTTTAACATAATGCGGGCAGTGCTTTTAACGTAATGCGACGTGCGATGGGGAAGCAGTGCTTTTAACGCAATGCGTCACGCGGGGAGGGAGGACAATGCTTTTAAGGTAGTTCTAGGAACGGGGGGGCAGTGCTTTTAACGTCATATAAAAAATACATGCCGTATTAAAGAAAATCACATATAACATTATTTTGGAGTTAAGTTTAACACGTTCGATTGCAAGAAAACTACAGTAGTTTGGAGGTTTTAAAAGAATAAGTCCGGCAAAAGTTGAAGCAAACACAAAAGCTCGTTTTAAAGACAAAGTTAACTGGCATGCACGGCCGGATTACGTATAGGCTAAGCAGGCAGAAGCCTAGGGCCTCGGAGAAAACAAGGTGCCCCATCATGAACAACGAAAACTTTTTTTCGTTTTTTAGTAATGACCGGGCATGGGCAAACATGACTCGCAGTGGAAAACAAGACACGTGAGGACGTGCAGACCTTTCTTTTGCTCTTCACCAAATTTCAGCGGAAAAAACGCCTCTGACATTATTTCGCGACAATTATGAGTAAGTCGCTGCTGAGAAATGAATTATGGTCGAAAGCAGGCACAATAGCTGCTTAAGTTAAAAAATTTCCTATAAATTGGTAGTTGTTTTTGCGTAAGTATGGTATAAGTTAGTTGTTCTTGTCCAGCAAAGGAACACTAGTTTCGTGCATTTATTTCAGCCTAACCCTAGCCAAAATTAATTACAATGAGCTCTCTACAGAGGAAAAGATATTATTTTAATGAAGAAAGGGAGCCTACCTATTTCTGCGCAATGGTAAACGATACATGCACCTGTCTTGTTTGCAATGCTTCACTTGCTTTGCCGAAGAAGGGAAATGTTGAAAGGCACTTTATGACACGCCATGCTAAGTACAGTATAACGAAAATTTTCTTCTTGGAAGTGAAGCAAGGAAAATGAAAGTTAATGCTCTTAAATCTAATTTGTGTTAACGGCCTGTCACTTGAACAATATTATTTAATGTTATCTCTGACAATACACAAAAAACCTGAGTATGAAATGTTAATGAAAGACATGGTGACCCAAATATCTCACTGACTTTTTCAAGACATAAGTAAATTTTGTGTTGCTCTCTTAGTCTTGTTTTTACCTTCTTTATTGGGCTTTTGAGTAAAGTCGAACTTGAAAACACTGCTTACGATTTGGTAACAAATGGTAAATGTAGAAGTCCATTAAAGGGTAAAATTTACTGAAAAAAAAACTTGCTGTAATTTGCTTGTTGGCTGGTCGATCGCAAGTTTTTAATTAATTTTCGAGGTGATCCCAATGGAAGGAAGATTGGCCACCCCTGGCCTACATGATGCAGAAAACCACTTTTTTAGCTTTCTGAGAAAATTTGCTGCATGTACAATAACAAACCGATTTCTTTTTCAGATCCGTAGACACTGCTGACAAATGCACAGCAATTGGTTTAATGTTTCTTATTATACGTGTTCTTGGTAAGTAATTTCTCTGTGGTAAGAATTTTAATATATAGCTTGTAAAACAAGGAGGGCTTTGTATTCTAATAAACGAAACTCCTGTGGAGTTGGAGGCATTTCATAGAGACAGAATGGAAATGGTGCCACGGTTGTTGTGATTACGTGCTCCATATAGCCCTGCACTTAAAAATGTTTACTAAAAGTCTGAGCGATTGGACTCAAGTAAGAATTTCAAGGCGCACCGTGTTTGTTGCACTAACGTCTAAAAAAGAGGAGACGAACATGCGGCCCGCGAACATTTTGGCGAGACCAGTACTCTTGAACTTTCTTTTCCCCGTCTAGTCTTTGCGATGCGATATCAAAAGCTGAGTCCCCGATTGAACCACACGCGTATCATACAAACGTGCAGTACAAGCCTTTCACCTGCTTCAGGACTCAGCAGCTTATCCATAGTTATGTAATGATAACAGGGCTGCAACCTGGGGAGAACGCGGGGGGGCGGAGCCCCCCCTGAAAAATATTTCGCCCCCCTACAAAAAATTGGTTACTATAATACATGATACCGGTATAGGTACTTTGGCCCCCCTAGATATTTTTCGCCCCCCCTATGCATTTGCTTCTAGTTGCGGGCCTGAATGATAACATAAATCGTGGTTCGTCCCTGCTTCAGTATAGTCCAGGCAGGAGCGTATTTGGGGGAGGCATTGTGCCATGACTCCCTTTTGACTCTGCCTTTTAATAAAAAAGAACAAAATCGATGGTGCCAAGTAACTGAAATATGCCAGACTCTTTTGATGGTTTCTGTGGCTTATGGCCAGGGGCGGATCCAGGGGGCTAGGATGATGGGTATGCATCCTCCCACCAGCCATTTTTTAAAATGTTTTTAATGTAGACCTATACAATTTTTCCATAATTTCGAACCTCTTTGATAGCGATAGACCTTACGCCTTAAGCACGCATCATCGAATATGTGCGAACAAAATGCATCATATTTGGCGAAGCACTCAGATTTAGGGTAAAAAATTTAAACAAAATTTGCGTGAAAATTATTCAAAAAGCAACAAAATAGCCATTACAGCATGTAAATTTTTCGGTTTTTTTTCTAGAGGAGGATGCCCCCGGACCCCCCTAGAACCTTTCTTGTTTCTCAATTAGCTTCAAATTAGTTCTGCCGAAAAGAAATGCGCTTGAAAAAATGTGGAAGTTGTGAACCCCCCTTTTAAAATTTTTTCGCTACGCCACTGAGTGCAGCACTGCAGCACCCGAGTAACTATTTGAGTGAGAGCTTAGATTGCTTTGCAGTAATAAGGATTACGTAAGATTGCCGAAATGAATTGGTGAGCTTGTAGTACCGTACATGCAAATTTTACAGCTTTTTTAAGGTAGCCGTTTATTTCGATGTCCTCAGCAAAAAAACGAAAGATTGTACATGGATTTTTGTGGTAAACAACTAAAATTTTTGTGGAAACAGCGCTGTCTCGCTCTACGGTACGATTTTTGTGGTATCACTTTCGGTTGTTCGTTACTGCTGATGAACAATTTTTTCGTTTTTGACAGGTTTCATAATAGGTCTATCACTAAAAAGTTATGCGGCCCGCATGCTCATTGGTAAGTGACAAAGTGGCCCTCGATAGCAAATAGGATCGTCATCCCTGGTCAAAAACCTCGTTTGACCTAAGCTCCGATTGTCATCGTTTCCACGTATCTTGATGCAATCTCAAACTTCTGTCTAACATCAATGAGAAACAAACTGTCGGTCGAGAATTTGAACATGAACTTATAGCAATGTTACTTCTTTTAGTTTTCACGCTGCCTTATCAACTGAATTGTAGGACTAATCATGATATATTACCAAAAGCAATCGCGTAGTCCAAGTTTTGAATCAAATGCCTGCAAACGTTTTGCAATCAGTAACTGGTATGATATAACGCTGTAGATACGAAATAAGTAGAGTAATTTCAGTCTGACTATGACAGATTTCAAGCTTAATTCGTTAAATCTTGTATTGCCTATATTTTAATAGATTACTTTGATTACGAACAACTGAGTTTGAACAATAACCGTTAGTCATACTAAAAACAAAAATTGAATTAGGAATATTGAATATGGCACTGAGATTAAGTTAAAAAGGATAAACATTACTGTAATGGACAACGAGTGAACATCGGAAATGAATTTGCTGGCAAAACATTCTGAAACAAAATTCTGCGTCGCAATTTTGTGACGAACGAAGTAATCAACCGATTAGACAACTCCGTTTGAATTGTTTCAAAGGTCGTGCTCTCATTGTTGGCTCATTAAGAGGTTAATCGTTGGGGTTGCGGACCCCACATTGATTCGTGTCATTGTATCCCCATTACGTGAAGATTTTCTGTGTCTTGTCATTTTATTCAAGGCTGTTAATTGCGATTTTCTCGGTCAATTTCCCATTTTAGATTTCAATTGCATTCAGTGTCGCTTACCGACACCCAAAACTTGTCTTACTTTTGTTGTTAACTTTGTTTTGAAATTTGATGTTCGTTACGTTTTTTTGTCAAGTAGCAATTTAAAATTTAATCTTAAACAAACCAAAACAGCTTAAATGTAGTGAATGTAACAATTTCGCAGTGTTTACATGGACTTCTTGAAATTTGCTGTTTCAATGAACCGGTTGTTGTAGCCGAACTAACTACCCGAGTCAGCTTTTGTTATTCGTAAAAAGCAACAACATTACAGTACACATTATGGCTATAAACATGGGTTTTCACTCAAATTTTCGTGAGAGGAACGAAAATATGGTCGCAAAAAAGAATCTTTAAAAGCGTGGTTCGCAAAAGTTGCCAGCCACCGGTCTACCCCTTGAAGATAAGGAACCCCGTTAGCATATTTCGGAATGTTTCTACAAATTTCTTTTGTTTATTCTATTACCACTACTCTACCCCATCCCGAAATGGATATAAATAAGTGAATAACATTAAAACCTAGAGCAGCATCGAACCCAGAACCAATGCGTAACGGACCAGCATACTAACACTACATCACGCCGCTGTCGCAGCGTACAGTGCAATTTTTCATTTTATAGTCATGTCGATCGAGCTCCATCTTTTTCTGTAGAACCATTCCGAAATATGCATCCCGTGTGCAGCTTTTCCCTACCGTGCAACAAACAAACTTGCTCTCATCGCAGACTACTTTTAAAGTTTAATGTGACGCTTCGACCGGCCCGTTGGCGTAGTGGTTGACGTGCTTTGATCGACCGCGTCGGTGCGGAGGTCTGGGTTTGATTCCTGGGCCGTTCAAATCGGACGCAGTACCGCCAACGGCTCACCACCACTGCGACGTTTTATTACAGTAGAGCCATGTTCCCCAGGCGTTGAGGCGCGACGATGGTCCCGCCCACTCATTACACGCTTCGAACAATTGGTGTAATGCGCGAGTATAATATTTTTTTTGGTGTGGAGTCGCTTTAAAAATTGAGTATGGTACTGTACTTTTACAGCATTATGTATATTTGTGATATTTGCAGGTTTAGTCCCTGCTCCAATTGTTACTGGGGCTGTCATTGACAACACCTGTGTGCTGTGGAATGAAGAAAATGGAAAAAGAAAAAATTGTTTGCATTATCAAAAAGAAGAATTTAGGCAAGTGGAAAGAAAGAAAAATTGTTTCAAATTCGGGTGCAATGCTGGTACTTCATTGATACCAACTCGTTAAGTTGGAATACAAAGGACGAACCAAGATTTTTAAAATATGGGCCTGGCTAGCATATTTTGGAAAAAAGGGGTTTAGATTTTGTCAGATCACACTCTTAAACCGATGCGTTTTCCTCAACGGATGGATGATTTTGGAAAGCAGCTAAAGCTGGAGGGAATCTGAGGCAGTTGCAAATATAAATTCAAGCCTTTAACTCATTTTAGGATCAGATCGGAGATACCATCAGCCTTTTTTTATGGTAGCACATTTTTTATTGTTATATTCCTTACTTTTTATCATTTTATTTTTCAGATTAAATTATTTGCTGATCAATTTCTTTGCCATTTTGTTTGCCATCATCTTTATCACTATAGCCTACATTAAAATCCGTTCTGTGGAATGGAGAAAAAACGGAGTTACACCAAGAAAACTCTTTTTCTCATTAATTAGTTGCTTAAGAAATAAGTCACCCAATCAGTCAATGGAAGAAACCAATAAAGAGTAAGCTTGACCTATGACAGAACATGACGTCAGCAATAACGTCATGCGAACGTGAAAGTGATGATGCAAATGCAATTCCGAAATCGAACTGTTTATTTGCAAAGCCAAAAGCTGGATGAAGAGCAAGATGATCAGCCCGATTCAAACTAGGCAATCAAATTATGAATTAAGGGAAGAAAACAAAATTGTTGTTATTTGAATTGAGACTTTACATCGGTTTCATCTTTTTAAATCTTCATTAGGCATTGCGCCATAGCGTGTAACGAGTGGCGGGGCCCGTCTATGCGACTTAGAGACTGCTGGGCAACACAGCTTCAAACTGGGAAGAAACGTCGCAGCGGTGGCAAGCCGGTAGTGACACTTTGTTCAATTTGACCGGCCCGATAATCGAGCGCCAGACCTCCTGCGCCGATATAGCAATATCGTTAGCCACTACCTCAGCCGCTTGGTTGCTCTATGTTTTTATCTCTACTGTTCGACATTACTTTCACTCATACCAAAACGTGGTTATAGAAAATATGGTTATAGAAAATAGCAAAATATGGTTATAAATACACTTAAAGCGAAAAGTAAGCAAAATATGGCTGATAATCAGTACCTCCATGATTTTGCAAAATATGGTTATCTTTTCTTTTGTACTTGTTAAAAGCTTTAATTTTTTTAGATGCGTTTTCACTTTTCTAATGAATTTTCATTCAAAATTTTTGTCGGCAAATTTTCTGTTCAAGTGTTGCGTTTTGTATAGATTCTAGACAAAGCTCATGAAAATACGGCGATTACTTTTTTTCAATGTTTGTAGAATTTTCGGCATGTTGGTGTCTCGAAAACCATTGCTGTACTGAATCAGTAGACTCGGTTTTACGGTGCGACCATTTATCTGTATTTTGTCTCGTTGTTATTACCTTACTTTCGTTTTTACAGTGTGGAAATAAAAAGTTACTACTACAACTATTATTAACGCAAACTAATTAATGTTTAATGAAAAGTCAGTGACTGGGCTACACTAATTTTTTTCCAAGCATTCTATTTGCAATAATTTTTTTACAAGAAGCGTCCACGCATCATGGAAGGTGACCTAGTTTAGCATTGAACCCGCGAAATCACCTATAGCTCCCAACCACTCGCCCAACTCTATGTGCTAAGCTATAGTAGTTTTTTTTTCGAGCCACGTGGTTGCTGCTTAAGTTTTTGCTTTAGTCAAGTACATGCATCATGCAAGATGACGTAGTAGGGCAAGAAACCAGTTTCGCAGTTCAATCCACCAACCACTAGGCCAACTCCATGTGCTGGGCTGTAGTAGGCTATAATTCATAAAAACAACAATAGGTTATATCTTGATTGCCACCTTACGGCGAGTTATTCACATTCAGTTTGACCAGCCGTGGACTTACCCTAAAATCTTTTTCGCCAGACTTCAATTGATAGATTGTCAATTAATAGTGAGGATTGTTACTTTCCGATGCGATTTTCAACATATGCTAGGGAAAAGCATGTTTTGTCTTGTTTCTTTCGTGATAAAAGTAATTAATTTACCCCGTGCTCACGAGTTTTCGGGGTCATTCTTGTTTTTTTGTTGCTTCAACGTCATATTAAAATAAAAAAAATTGAGACGAGATGATAAGTACAAGTGTGATGCTGAAGCTCATGAGTTTTATAGACCCATGAAAAAAAGACATGGGTAATCGTAAAACGCGAATGATCTTTTTTGAGTTAAAGTCAATGTATCAGGCTAGCGATGACTGTTGTATGCGAAAAACATGCAACGTCGAAAACACTCGCTACTGCGTTTTCGCTAGCTTCTTGTGAGCTTGATCTTATGTTGCTTTGTTTGCAAGCCTTTAGTCAGTCTGGGCCGCCTCGTTGTGCAGAATGCGTGACCCCATCGCGCAATTTGTTTCCTAGGTATATCGCTTTTATCGTATTTTTTGAACAACGGGTGCGCTACAACGAACAAGCTGGCTCTGGAGTGGCCGACCACTTGTCTACCAGTTAGCGGTGGGAGAATTCCTCTAAATGCACATGCAAATTTGTTAGTTAGTTCTCCACACTGTTCCTTTAATGCTGAGGGTCAACCAAGGAAGTTTTGAATATCGATTTTAAAATCATTGACTTGACCAACTCGAAAGTTTGAGAAGAGTTCCCAATCTTTGCTATCAGCAATTTTTTTAGTAAGACGCGGCCTTATAGTTGTTGACTGAGTGGCTAGCTTGATTTACTGTAAGTACATCTTATTTAGATATTTCCTTTTCAATTTAGGAGTAAATCGGAACCCTGTTTTTTAATCACAGTTTTTGTGAATAGTTTAGAGGAAAATTTGACCTACCTAGAAATCGGACCTTGGTCTTTTGAATTTGATGCGAAAAACTGTTCTGCGAACTTAATCTTACTACTTAATTTTTCATTACTTCGTGCTTTAAGGTAAAGGGTGGAAAAATAAAGTCAATCTTTAAGAGATTCGCCAAATAATTGCTCAGTCGTAAACGCGACCAAGCCAAACCACAGAAGGAGTGATACAAATGTGACGAAAAAATTATTATCTTTATGATCTTTGCCAACTTAATTAAATTCTTTCAGTTCTTTTTTTCGGTTGAGGTTACTGCAGACTCCGTAGCATTTTTTTCGTATTACAAGATAGCAGTTTCAGTGCAGTGATACTTTAATGTAGCGTAAACTGCAGTAGGTAAGAATTTTTAAAGATACAGTATATTGCATTTTTTAATTAGTTAGCTGGAACGGCACAGAAGGCTTACAGCATGCATTATCAAAATTGAGAAAAGAATTCTACAGTATTGAACGTTAAACCAGTTGGATAATTATGTATGGCGAGAAAAAAATTATATTTAAAAAATACAAAGCCATCTAAAGTAGTATTGAATGTAAAAAGTTTAATAGACATCAGACAGTGGCGAGAATATGCTTTCGTTTCCAAAGAACTTCATTTTGAAGAAGTTTATTATATATAGCTGCTCTGAGTCAGAACTGTGTCATGTTGTGCAGCATATACAGCTGAAAAACGTGCTTTCTTGCCCGAAGCCGAGTCGCATACAAGCATTGTGTTGAATGTTAAACAAAAACAAAAAATATTTCAAAATTGCATAATGTCAAGTATTAATTGGAAACGAATGTAATAAATATTTGAATAATTCCAAATATGGAGCAATAACTTGGGCAAGATTTCTCAGCAAGAAAATTCTAAAATAGAACAACTCAATTTAGAATTCAATCACATCATTGCCACTAATGTGTCCAAAGCTATGATTTTAATAACGTCTATTATCTGCGGACGCTGATCAAAATTGCTTTTGCTTTGATTTAAGCAGAATTAGAGCGGTAAAAACTTCGAATGCGTCGGTGAAGAACACAGAAAGGCACACGCTTAATTGGCGCCAAAGGCCTATAGGCACGCCAGTGGTTCTGGCAAGCCTGCTAGCGCAATACTCAAAAATGGCCGGTGCATTGGGCTCCGGATAAGCTTCGTGGGGATGATGCTCAACTAGATCATTTCCAATGACGCATATGCCTCACTGTTACAAAAATCCTAAGCTGCCATTATGTGGCTTGAAAAACCAAAAAAAAAAGGCTCATGATCATAATCTAAAAGGGCAGCAGGGTTGCCCCGCTGCGACAGACTCAAAAGCACTTCTTCATAAAACTGATGAGTCGATACGTACCAGTATCTTTTGAGCGGCTCTGAAGAGACCAGACATATGGAAACAGTGTCCCTACTCAATATTCATTACTTGCATGTTTTACAGATTTTTTGTGAAAGAGTTGCCCTTTTATTGACGCGCCAAACTTCTGCAATAAATACAGTAAATTTAACATAATTAGCTCTCTCGCTCAAAGTTGATCTGAAGATGAAATCAACTTCATCATAATGCATGTACAGTAATAGGATCCAGCGAGATGATACAAAGACGGATATGTAAGTCAAATAGAATTCTTCTATTCTACACTTCTCCGATAGGCTCCTGCAAAGTCAGCCGACAACAAAGCCCAATGTGTCAGGGTAAGAATAAGTCCAACAATAAGAGTGCAGTCTTTTAATGGAATGGAAAATGGTACTCCTCCATACAAATGGGAATTGAACTATCCACTTTCGTCATCAATTATGAGTTAGATGAGAAATTTGCAAGGGACAAATTAATATCCAAAGAAAATAATTCCGAAGAAACTGATAGTCGGAGAGAAATTAGAATTAAGGTAGATTCCGTCAGGAATTCCTCTCAACAAAACAGGATCCATCAGAGGGATACAATTCCTTGAAAAATTAATCAAAAATCCATAAAATGCTCAAGGATTTCGTGGATAGAACCAGCTCTCATAAATAGCCGAGTTTTCAGTAATCTAGGAAAAACCCTACAACTCTTAAGCAGGGGGTCAAAAAATCACCAGGTAGGCTAAAATTCTACAACCTCGCCCAACCAACTAGGTCTAACCACAGGCCCCACAAGCCGATCCACTAATTTGCAGCTGCAGACGCGTTTCGACCTTTTTAGGTCTCATCAGTGCAGCATAGCAACCTCCCCCCCCAACACCCACCTAACACCTAAACCAAACTCACTACACTTCAACTGAGTTTGCAACCTCTGTCTGCGTGCTAAACTAACTTTCCAGCAAAACTAGAGTAAGAGTACGTTCACATGAGATCCGAAATGAAAACAGGGCGAAATGAAAAAACTAGTTTAAACCGGTTTTCGTAGGCTTTTTTCCTTGTTTTGATTTCGCCCCGAAAGCAACGGAACTATAAATGCTGTGGTTGTGACTATGATGTCATCATTTCGGTGCTAGTTGGACAAGATGCACACAATGCAATTAGTTGCGCTGATAGTCTGCATGCAGTCAGCCTATTCAACTTTGCTGGAATTGCATTTGCAATTGATGTTGAAATTGTTGATACAACTACAAAAGCAACAAGACGAAATACTGAATATGCTTGCCGAGGTGAGCAAATTGAAGAGAAGGAGAAGACGAATAAAAAGGTAAGGAGGCTTTAAAGCGGCGGTAGTAGGCCTACTATGCGAATATTGCAACTGGTAGGCTAATAACTGGTGCCGGTAGGCTAATGACTGCGGCTGGTTGGTATTACAGTCGATTGCTGCAATGATATGCAATCTATAATGGTTAGTGAGTATTTTCGCGTTGTTGAAATTACCGGTTTAGCAAACTAGCACTTACAGCATTGCACAGTGCTCAGTGCAGCTGCTTCACTTTTTATGCATCACTGACTTTGTGGCTATTCCCTCGTTCTGTTATTGTAAACTTATTTTTGCTGTCTGCTGTGCACATTAGTACTAATAAACCCCAGAGCTCCCGTGCCGATGTCATTATAACTGAGCTGATGGGCCGGAACCTTCATTTTTATACGTAAACGCAAGTATTTTTGCAGATTGACCGTTCAGCGAAAATACTGGAAGAGGCCGGGAAGAACTTCTTTGTGGTGGAACAACATGCTTAACAAAAAAGTGCCGATGGAAGAATGGTGTTTAAATCTTAGGATGAGTTATGGAGTGTTTATGGAGCTGGTAAATCACCTTCGTGAGTTTCTGATTAGTCAACCGAATGCATTTCGCCAAGATTGTGTTTCTCCAGAAAAACGGGTAGCTATTGCGTTATATTACTTAAAAGATCAAGGCTCTTTGCGCATGACCGCCAACACTTTTGGAGTGGCAAAATCGACTGTTTCAGCATCCATTAAGATTGTTTGTTCGCTGATATGCGACCAGCTTGGGTCTAAATTTCTTTTATTTCCTTCCACTGTTGAAGAAATGGATTTGGCAGCTGAAAAGTTTAAAACTAAATTCGGCATCCCGCAAGTCATTGGTTGCATTGATGGCACTCACATCGCAATAAAAAAACCGAAGGAAAATCCCCACGACTATTTCTGCTACAAAATGAAGCATTCTTTAAATTGTCAAGCGACTTGCGACGAAAAAGGAATTTTTACTGATGTAGAAGTACGTTGGCCAGGAAGTGTGCATGATGCGAGAGTGTATGCTAATTCCTCCATAAACAAAGCTTTCATCTCGAAACAACTACCACGAAATTTAAAAGAAATTATTCCCGGCCATGCTCTTGTACCACCAGTGCTGCTTGCTGATCCAGCTTATCCATTGTTACCCAATGTTTTGAAGGAATATGCGTCAAATTCAAATCCGAAAGAAATTCTGTTTAATAACCGATTAAGGTCTGCAAGGAACCAAATTGAATGTGCTTTCGGTCGTTTGAAAGCAAGATGGCGGATTTTAAACAGAGCACTTGATGTAGACGTCGATTTTGCTCCAACATTAATTTACGCATGTTTTGTGTTGCACAACTATTGTGAGATGGCCAATGTGGAAATACACCATGATGATGTACAACGTTTCATGACGATCGAAAAACAAACCCAATGTTGTGCACACCATGAAAGAATAGATAAATTGTATTCCTATTCTTCTGCTCAAGGTAGAAAAGTTAGAGATGCTTTGAAGGAATATGTTTACGATCAATACCAGAGGTGAAAGAAGGGCTAGATATTGCACCATGCACAGTTGCACACTTTCTCTCAAGCATGTTTCTTCAAAATTTATGAGATGTTTTGTGTTTATGAAAGTTTATCAGCTCAGTGGCGATTGCAGATTTTCAGGACTACTCAGGCTTGTCTTAAAAGGTGTAGCAAAATCGCGCAAAACAATGAATAAATAGCCTCTGTATCTGGCGACTTGTAGCTTCTGCAGCATAGAGGGCTCGATGACTAGGTCAGAGCTAGTACTATCAATTCTATTTGAATAAGACACCTCCTGACGATCGCTTTCAGCATGAAACAGGCTGTAGAGGTTTTCAATAATACAGTTTTTAATGCAAAAATTTGCGTGATCTGACAGTTGATAAATAGCCTCTGTTATAGCTGTAGGCCTACTGATTAGCTTTAAGCATGCAAAAGCAAAACATCGTGAAGACAGCATTGTTTATTATAGTTTTTTATGGTGCTGCACAACTTTGAGGTTTTTTAGCACCGGCCATCTGTCTACCACACAAAGATGGGGGAGTCCCGCTAAGAGCCCTTCCCAACAGCACAGCAAGTGAACTTTCCGGCTTGTTCTTCACACTATGGTATCCCATTAATGCTGAGTGTCAAGCAGGGAAGCTGTGAATACCAATTTTACAGTCGTTGGTTTGACCCGACTCGGAATCAAACCCGAGTCTACAGCTCCCGAGGCGGACACTTACCACTAGGCCATGGTGCTGTAAATCGAAGTTTTACAAAACAGCTTGAAAAATTGCTCTAAACCGCCCAATTTGTCATAGTAACCTGTCTTTATTACAAGCATAGCTTTGAGCGTACAAAACAAAAAAAAACACAAAACACAGCATTAAACGAAAAGATTTTGAAAGCAACGTTCAAGTGTCGCATGCATCAAGTGTTACAAAAGTTGCGGGTCTACACAGTCTTATTGCCCAAAAGAGCTTGCATTGGAATCGGAAGATGCCTTAGAAAACGATCCGAAGAAATGTTGCTGAGGCTGATGTAAATTTGGAACATTAAATGCACTACCCATTTGCTGGCTTTGAACGATAGAATTGCTGATCATAGCAAAGCCTTCGCGCATGCTTTGCCCAATCGCACACATCGACTCTGCCATCGCTTTAATAGAATCATGCGTACACTTTGCATTTTCTTTCATAACATTTAATGCTTCTTTTTTTAAAGCAAGTTCTTCTTTATACATATTTATCTGCAGCATCTCCTTTTCATGTAACGACATCTTTTTCTCCATCTTAGCTCTTTTACAACTCATTGACTGGCCAAATGATTGGCTTGGCTGATCATCATTTTCTATCTGTGATCTGCACTCTTCAACATCTTCAGTTGGATCGTCTCTCGCTCGTCCACATTTACTAGCTCGTCCATCGACAAAACTCGCTCTTCCACCTTCGATAGTTACAACTGAAGGTGAACCACCCCAAATCTGCTGCAACTTCTCAAAATGATCGCAAACTAGCTTTCCGGATCCTGATCTGGATCCCTTATCTACAGCTAGTTTGTATCCTGATCGTAATTCCTTGATTTTGCTCCTAATTCTGTTGTAGCCTTCTTTTTTGCATTTTTCCATCTGTTGCCGCTTGCGCTTGTAGACTACGAGGTCTTGCGTGTCCATTGAGTCAGTATCTTTAACAGGCATACATTGAGGACCAAAATCACTGACTGCAAAATTGCCTGCCATCCTTTCTCGAATTTTGCTGTAGCACAGCACCAGATCAGCTTGGAAATCTAGCCCTTTAAAATCCATTTCTGTTTTGTAAGCTATTAAACTGTCCAACAAAGCCAAAACTTTTTCCTCATTCCACTTCCATCTCTTCTCTCCTGTGACCCTCCCTATGCTTGGAATGCCTACATCCACATCATTCAAAGACAAAGTTATCAAATCACCATGTTGCAAATCATTCGCACTCATCTTTTTACAACATTTAATTACTGAATGTGATTTCACTCTGAAACAATGGAAACATTAACTTCATGAACAAATTAAATTGGAGAAGAAAATATGCCAATAATTTTTGTTTTTTTGCTTCATAATTTTTTGAAAAGACACACTCAGCTGCCATCAGCAGTGTGTGCTAGGTGCTACAATCTGTATAAGTTACACTTCACTGGATTTTTGTCGTTGGTAAGTACAGTTGTAACGACTACGTACATATAGGCTCCATTTTTACACAATATTTTTTATCCCTTGGGGTGTTTTCAAGTTCCTTGCAAATAAACTGCAGCAGTTTTTAACTCTTCCACTCAGTCAGCTAAGCGCAGCCCCAACAAGCCTTTAAATGTAACACTAGACTAGTGCCATCGCTCATAAACTTGTCTATTAAGCTACCGGTATATCTGCTGCAACACATCTAGCCTACCTTGCTCCTTAGCACTAGCAGTTAGCCAGCAGCCTGCGTACATTACCGGTACCGTACCAATGTTGCTGCTTACCAGTTATCTTTCCTACGTCACAAGGCCCGAAATGAATTTTCATTTCTGTCTCGCAGACAGAAATGAAAAAAAGAAAAAAAGCAATTTCATTTCGGCACGCTCATGTGAACACTTCCATTGTTTTTAGGCTTTACCGATATGAGATTTTTTCGTTTCGGGCGAAATGAAACCCCATGTGAACGTAGCCTAAAATGGCAAAATATAAAAAATAATGGACAGGTAGGGATTATGATGTAACAAACAGACGAAGAATCTCTCCAAAACAGTATTCATCAGACTAGAATTACTGGCTAGATCCAACCATTATTCTACTTGTGAGTTTCAAAACGCGTCTGCGTCTGCAGCTGCAAATTAGTGGATCGGCATGTGGGGCCTGTGGTTAGACCTAGTTGGCTGGACAAGGTTGTAGAATTTTATCTGCTGATTTTTTGACCCCCTGTTTAGAGTTGTAGGGTTTTTCCTAAATTACTGAAAATTCGGCTATTTATGAGAGCTGGTTCTATCCACGAAATCCTTGAGCATTTTATGGACAAATTAATGTTTCGATCATAACAAAAGTCTCATCAGCCTTGCTACGCACAGCCAATCCAGGCTAAACTCATTCCAGGCTGTAAAGACTCTTTTTTGCATTGTTTTACCTGGACATTTCGACTTCATCTCTTTTCTAGGTTGTGCCCTATTTTTAGCAGGCGACTGGCCCCAAACAACGATACCCAGTGAAAGAGCCTATAACTACTAACTCCAAACTAAGTTATCGGTAGCCTAACTAGCCAACATCACTAGAAACCCCCATGGCAACCCACTCATTTGCAGCTGTAGACGCATTTCGACCTTATTATGGTCTCATCAATGCAGCATAGCAACCTTCCTGAAAAAAAAATAATAATAATCTAACCTTCAAAAAAACTGAAAAAAAAATAATAGTAATCTAACCTTCAAAAGCACTCTTATTGTTGGACTTATTCTTACCCTGACACAATGGGCTTTGTTGTCGGCTGACTTAAATTGTAGAATAGAAGAATTCTGTTTGACTTACATATCCGTCTTTGCATCATCTTGCTGGATCCTATAACTGTACATGCATTTCGATAAACGTACCGGGATATTGATGTTTAAACCACCGATAAGCGCTGACATTCACTGTGTTTTCTGGGCTGCAAGCGCAAACACAGTGCCTGCCTTGTCCCCCGCTTTTTCACGGGCGAACGGGTTGGGCAGAGAGGTTTTTGCAGGTTTTGGTAACTGGTTAGTTACAAACCGTGAGCAAAAAATTCCTTCTCAGGTTACCGGGAAAATAATGTTTAAACCAACCGGTCATTTCTTCTCTTTTCGATTGTTTGGAGGGAATCTGTGACATCATAATCCAGCATGTACTAACTTCTTGAAGGTTTTATTTCAAATGTTCTACCTTGAGCAGAACGTGTAGAGGCATGGAGTTGGGTGGTTGTAGTTCTTTTGAAGGTTAGATTATTATTATTTTTTTTTCAGGAAGGTGGGAGGTTGCTATGCTGCACTGATGAGACCACAATAAGGTCGAAATGCGTCTACAGCTGCAAATGAGTGGGTTGCCATGGGGGTTTCTAGTGATGTTGGCTAGTTAGGCTACCGATAACTTAGTTTGGAGTTAGTAGTTATAGGCTCTTTCACTGGGTATCGTTGTTTGGGGCCAGTCGCCTGCTAAAAATAGGGCACAACCTAGAAAAGAGATGAAGTCGAAATGTCCAGGTAAAACAATGCAGAAAAGAGTCTTTACAGCCTGGAATGAGTTTAGCCTGGATTGGCTGTGCGTAGCAAGGCTGATGAGACTTTTGTTATAATCGAAACATTAATCTGTCTCTTGCAAATTTCTCATCTAACTCATAATTGATGACAAAAGTGGATAGTTCAATTCCCACCTGTATGGGGGAGGACCATTTTCCATTCCATTAAAAGACTGCACTTTTATTGTTGGACTTATTCTTACCCTGACACATTGGGCTTTGTTGACGGCTGACTTTGCAGGTGCCTATCGAAGAAGTGTAGAATAGAAAAATTCTATTTGACTTACATATCCGTCTTTGTATCAACTTCATCATAGCATCACTAATAGATATAATATAGCTGCTTCAATCGTAAGATTCAAAAATAGTATTTGTAGTAATCTTCAACCTAATGAGAAAACGCTCATATTCAAAGTTGATGTTACTGCATTGGGAAAACCAGGGTTGTAGAGTGGATTCGTAACAAGATCGCTTAGTCGGCGCAGTAGTTAAAGGCACCAGTGTCGATGCGGGAAGTCTGGGGTACGGCCATCGGACCAGTTCAATCGGACACAATTACCCTATCCACGTGGTCTGTTTAGGGGTTGCAAAAGACCTCGGGTTTTCTCCATCATCACTATTCAATTTTTGATGTCATAATCACATTTTTAAATTACGATATCAAAAAATTGATTATGATGTAGAAAGTCAGCGGGCATTTGGAACAACTTTAACTGAACATGTGAACAAGGTTATTGTCACCTACGCTGCAATGCTTCTTCGGGACTGTGTCGACAAGTAGGTGCTAGCCGCGGAGATGGGCCCCGCCACTTGTTACGTTTCGGTGTAATACCGCAGGTATAATGAAAGTTTGATTTCGATTTCTGATTCTGTATAGTGATGATAAAGCTGATTGGATGAATTCAAGTAAATCGTGAGTAGGACTCCTTAAATCTTGTTCAGATAAGGAAAAAAAAAGATTGAATAAACGTTTACTCTTTGATGTTCAAGGTGGGTTTACAGACTTATAGCGGTAGTAAGTGAATTTTTTATTTTCGGACATGAAATAACAAACATCGATAACACCAATCACGGCGAGGCAAAAATGAGGAAACAGCGACAAAGCGATATACGTTAAGACGTTCTTACATAGTTCCCAAATAAGCGCCATGAAAACCGTAAAGCTTACAAGTGATCGGCACCCTCGAGAAATACGAAAGTATTGTAAAATTTTCAACATTTTGATAAAAAAAGTGTTACGATTTCGAAGTCAAGATTTCCTAGAAAAAGTCTGAGTTTCTGCAGAATTAGTTATTTTACCACACAGAAATAGCAAAAAAAAACGTCGATCGTGATGACATCGCTGAATTAACTGCATGTCATACCAAAATAAACTTCATAGCTAATAAAAACTTATGATGTTTATTTAGAAAAAAGAAAATTGCCTATGAATTTTCTAGCTCGGCTTTCAAAGTTTTTTTCATTTGTGAATTGATCACAGAAAAATAGCAGTCACAGAAAGAAGAGAATATTTCTATATCAGTCTCTAGGTAAGTAAAATTTTGTAAAAGTTTGCTAGTATAACTTATTTTGATTAATGTTAAATCCATAAAAATTCTTTACGAGGATGATCGCTGACTTAAAAACCTCGCGATCCCTTCGCAGTCACCCATTCACTGCCTATACTTAATTTTTATTTAACTAAAGCCAGAGTATTTGTATATGCTGTAGTTACTGACAAATAAATAAACTTGCAGCTTTATATCTATTTAGTAAAGTTAGATACGGCATCAGCCTAGGGTGCTAGCTGAAGCTAAGTGGAGAATGAGTCAACATCCTCTCTTTTCACCGGTCAACAAAAGCAGTCTTTTCCTAATGGGCAACAACAGCATTCAATTTAAGGTAACAGTTAGACGCTGATTCCAAATATGGCATTGAACTTCTAGCTCATCAGGGTTTTGAGATATGTAGTAATAACTTACTAGTAGTGTCTTGCATTTCCACACCGTGACCACGATAAAGAATGCAGTAAGATTGAGAAAATATAACAACGGTACAAGAAAAGGAAAGAAGCAACAAAACGATTTACGTAATGGCATGCAGGCAAGGAGAAGAGGATTTAAAAAAATCAAGAGTGGGCATGGTTGCATTATCCAGGTTGCACTGCGTGCATATTGTTTGCTGTATGAAAAGCAGAAAGTAAGGATGAGGTATAAAAAAGGAATAATGGCTCATAACAAAGTCAAGATAGTCTTCGTTAATAAGTGATAGATTACAAAACTAGACATGGTACTTTGTGATTGTGTAGTGTAGTGTTGGAAGTCTTGGTTTCGATCGCCCTTTTAGTTAGTTGTCATGTAAATGATTGAAATGAATACAGGCGACTATTAATCTTTAAACTTTTATAAGATGATAATCGTCTTTTGCCATTGTAAACTTTACAACTTTTGTTGTAGATTAAAGATGGAAAAGTTGATATAGTTTGCTGCACTGTTTGTATGACTTCTATTGCATTCCCATTTCTTTTGCTTCTGAACATTTTAAGATTGGTAGTTTTCTTTCGTTTGATATCTTTCGTCACAATTTTGAAAATATGAAAATTAATTATGTGCTGTGCCAATTTAAAAAATGTTTTACTATCAGGAGCCCAGTTTTGCTAATGATGTTTTTACTATGCCAAACTTCTCTTTTTTTCATCCACCGTACTTTTCTGAGTTTCGAATAGTAGGAACTCATGTCAAATAGTTCACTCAAACGTTTGAGCAGGAACTACAATCACCAGATACATGTATTAGCTATATTTTGTCTATGTTTCGTTAAGCGGGTTTGATTTGAATTTTCGTCTCGAAAAAACGTTATACAAACGTGTTCGTTTTTATTGCACTAGGCCGAGTGGTTGTGGCATTGGGCTCCGGATTTATTTATTTTTATTATTTGTTTAGTTGCATATTTATCCTCCTATCACGAGAAAGCGATCAAAGCGCTATACGAGCTCGCTTAGGAGTTGCCAGCCATCTGTTTACCACACCAAGATGGGGGAATCCCGCTAAGTGCCTTTCCCAACGGCACAACAAGTAAACTTGCCGGCTTGTTCTTCACACTGTCCCTCTAATGCTAAGCGTCAAACAGGGAAGCTGTGAATAGCAATTTTAAAGTCATTGGTTTGACCCGACTTGGAATCAACCCAAGTCTACAGCTCAAGAGATGGACGCTCCTTACCACTCGGCCATCTGAGCTGTTAATAAGCTTTCGCTGGTTCGTCGCACAACTAGGTCATCTTCCATGATGCATACGCTTCACTAATATATAAGGACTTAAGCTGCAATTATGTGACTTAAGAAAAGGTCGTCGTTTTTCGAAGAAATAGCGATGTACATTAAAAAAAAAATAAAGCATAGAGCTAGCCAAGTTCGCGTCGTGGTAGCACGCGCACACTTCATTTTGTTTAGATGTAGAGCGACTTACTTTGTTTTTGAAAGTGAGATTGCGACTCCATGATGGGCAATAACACAAGACCTAGGGTAATGCAAAAGTTCAAAGAACAAGTTTATTTAAAAGTGTAGTTTAATTTTAAAACTTATTTACTTTGTCCTTAGTCAAAGACGTCCATTCGAGTTTTAAAAGAGCGCGAAAATGCTCCCCTGCTTTTGCTTCGATTTGCGTTTTCAGAAATTGGACTTTTCAGTATCAAGCTAAAGTGTTGCATTATTAGTCCATCACAGGGCTTTTCAAACTTTTATATTCTGCGTCCCTGTTGGATAAAAAAAACCACGATTTTTGCGGCTTCACTATGTGCAACTTTGCGTCCAAGACACTACATATCTTTACCGTGAAACAATTCCGTAGAAACACTTACTCTGAGCACATGTCCAATTTTCGTGGTCTTTAGGCAGTTTTTGGTTCTGGAATCAAGAATCGCGGGTCTAAAGCCCTCGAAAATTGGACATATGGACAAAGTAAAGGCTTAGCCTCCCCAAAATTTCATTGAGCGACTAACACTTTGAGAAGCGCTTGTTTATCTACTGCAATGGTTATGCAACAACTCTAAAATTATTTTGATTTTAAACTAATTGTTTGCTATAAGCTGTTGCAAGATTCTACATGCATAATTCAAACTAAAATAAAGCTTACGAACATTACTTCATCTATTATATAATATTTAACATCACCATCTTTTATAGATATCGGAGAAAACATGGGCATACCTCGCTTCGTGTTGTTTTCCCTTCTAGTGGTGATGGTATGTATTGTGATTGTACAGTTTCGTTTGTTTTGGTTCATTTTTTATGTTTATTGACTTGTCAAGAAAAAAAAGCAGCAACGTTTCGAAAAGAGTCACTGTCGAAAACAGGTCGTTTACAGGCACACTGCCGGAGGCAATGCGATGCAGCAAGGTTTCGCGTTTTAAATGCACAAAAAAATAAAGCAAACTGGAAAAAATGACGCTTTGCCGCGTGTTGATAGCGTTATTTAATTTGCCAAAACTATTTCAAGCAACATGAAAACATTTTTGTCTAAGCATGCGACAACAAAGCATCGGGAAAAAATTAATCTTAACCTTTCGAGTTTTTTTTTCGATCATGAAAAAGAATATTGCATAACACCAGCAGAGCTTCCAATGTTTAAAAAAATACGTACAGCAACGACAGCAGTGCTGCATGTGCTAACTTGATAAAGTTGATACCACACCAATTTGTTTGTTTCACCAGTAACGAATTGTTCTTCAATCTTCATAAATGAAAAGAATCTTTAAATAAGCTTTAACAATTTCTATAAAAAGTGAAAAACGCCATGTTGTCGTTTGTTTCATTAGGCATTCTTGAAATGCTTACAAAATTTTTTATAGCATTTTCTTCAAATGATCAAGACTTTCCTTTTTTATTGATAAATTCGGAATGACCCTTCGGCTGAAAAAAATAATGCGCAGCAACTTTGGAAGAGACCGGTTTTGTTTGTAATAATTTAACAACGGTAAATTATTTTATTTACCACAGTACGATACGCCCCTTTCTGCAAAACCAAGTCATTATATTATTGTGATGAGTCAGATAATGCACGTCTTTTATTTTGAATCACTTATATTTTGGGCTTTCAAAATAAAACGTTTTATGGTTATTTATACGCTTTATCATTCCGATTGAAAAGCGATCATAAATAGAAGTAGTGATGTGGCCCTTAAGTTGCCAAAAAATGCAATCTAATAAAAGCTTAGACTTATGGTGGAAGTTTTGTGCAAAACCAATAACGTTTTGTACTGCAGCAAATGTTTTTAGGTTACGTGTCCCTAAAATCTTGCGAGAGCATAAAAGCAATGCGAGCATTATTAAACTGCTCAAATCAATTCTTGAACTAACCTTGCCCCAAACCAAACTCAATTTAAACGTTGAAAAATCCACAGTACAGGTCCAAATGTTACTTTTTCTGTAAATTTTCAAACTTTTTGTAAATTCAATAATTTTTAAATTTTACTCAAATTTTTTATTTAGGGTCTTTGGGTCTCCAAAGTTAACCCCAATCCAATTGATGTTGATCCAAGATTTACTCCAGAAATCATTGGTGACATTCCGGATATCAAACTGCGCAGTGACGATGAAGTTTCTGACTCGCAAGCTGACAAAAACAGTGTATCCAGTGACAGTGATGTCTCGGAAAACATCTTTGCGCAGGTATATTAGCACCTAAATCGATCGTACGAGCATGACCTTCCTCGTATGTCCGGACAAGATTCATGCAGTCAGGTGGTTGCATCATCATTCAGGCAGACCAATCCAACTGTCCCATGAGGTAGAAAGCTTAAGGGTCTAACTTTCACAATAAAATACTAAACAAATTTAAACTAATTTCTTGCTGTTTTGTGGTTATCTAGTGTATCTAACTGGAAGCAAAATAAGCTCATAGGGTTATGATCTAAAGCTGAGTTGCTGAGTTAAACTCTAAAGTAAAACCAAATTTAGCTTCTTCATAACCAATTTTTTGCTTAACGCTTTGTTGTAACTAATGAGAATGATTAAACTTGTCTAAATATGCATTGCTTCGTCTGGATGTTTCGGCTTTTTAAAGTGTTCCCGTAGGTCTATTTGCACGATCACGGTATTTATATTTTTACAGACATTGTTGAATCCGTCAGGAACTACAGATGAAGAAATTATTGATTTATTGGAATTTCCAGAGGTTGATGACACGCGAGAGACGCTGATAGAAGTAAGCCATAAAAAAGATTTCGTTCTGCGGGTTTGAGTTTATTCGCATTAATTTGCAATAGTTTTTGCATTATTGGCTTATTAAACTGTTCAGAGACCGCGCCCGGTTAGTTTAGATGCTAAGTGCACGCTATCGGTGCGGGAGGTCTGGGGTTTCATTCCCGGGCCGGTCAAATCAGCATAGTGTTGCCAACGGCTTACCACCGTTGCGACGTTTCTTTGGAACTGTGTTGCCCAGGCGTTAAGCCGCGAAGACGGGCCCCACCATTCGTTACACGCTTCGGCGTAACCGCGAGTATAAGGAAGATTTGACTTTTTGTAACCTATTAAAACATCGAGCAGCAAAGTAAAATTTTGATGTAATGTTAGTGCAAAGGCTATTGTACATTCTATGGTGGAAGGAAGTACTCCAACAACATTTATTTACGTTAAGGATTCAACGAATACCGAACAAGAGGAGCAAAATTTAGCTCAGCTTGAAATTGAAGAGGAGACTGATGAGCAACAAACAAATCAACCAGAGGATAATGACGTCACTAATCAGGATGAGCTAGATGAATTAACAGATCTTTTGGATGGAGTTAACTTAAATGAAGGTCAACATCTTCCACCAAACGAAAGTGAGAAGGAGGATGACAATAATCTGATCAATATTCCGTCCGAACCTGTTCATGATCCATCTCTTCTTCTTGAACTACAAAACATCGAAAAAAATGCTCTAAATGGAAATGAAAATAAAGAAACTGAGGACGATTTATCAAGCACAGAAGTCCCAATCAATTTCTCCACTGAACTCGAATCAGAAGAGGAAGATGTATTTACTCCTTCTACAGAAGTAATTCAAGAAAATTCTCTCGAAGAAGAAAACACTGAAGACAACGTAACACCTGATGAATATAATGCTTTTGTAGAAAATGAAAAGGAAACAAATGATGGGAGGGACACATCTCCAAACACAGTCGATAAAAAAAATGATGTCACAGAAGAGTTGGAAATGGATCTGGAAGAAGAACAAGATGATGCCTCAAGTAATAAACCAACAAACGAAGGTGAAAATGATGACGATGCTGATGATACCAATGATTCTGAAAACGAGGATGAAGACAACCTTGATGAAGCTGGAACGACCATGGAGGATAAAGATATTAGCGATATTGCAGCAGAAGCAACAAAAAATACAGAAATAGCTCTGTTGAATTTGACTGATGGTGATACAAGGGCAGCGTTTAAAAACGATGACAATGATGAGGGTAATAATGCCTTACAAAGAATAGATTTTCTTACAAAAGAAGATAAAAGCAGTAAAACACTTTCTGAAAGAGAAAATGATGACACAACCGAGGAAATTGTAACAAATGCTTATGATGATAAAAATGAACCTCGCGGTGATGTTGATCAAGTTCCTGCTAACGTTCAAGATACTATAACTTTAATTATTCCTGAAACTGATAATGCTGTGCTTGATTTAGCAAGTGATGAAAAGTTTGTAAAAAGCGACGACAATGATTATGATGATGATGATGATGAGGAAGGGTTAGACGAAGTAACAACCACTGGTAATGCTCCAGTTGAAGATATAACAGATGGGGAAAAAGTTACCGAAACCATGACTGATGATCTGGAAAATGCTAACGATGGTGCAACAGACGCCCAAGAAATCAACGAAATCATGGCTGATGATTTGGACAATGAGGATAATGATGATGCAACAAACGCTCAAGAAATCAACGAAATCATGACTGATGATTTGGAAAATGATGATGATGATGCAACAGACGCCCAAGATATCACCGAAATCATGATTGATGATTTGGAAAATGATGATGATGATGATGCAACAAACGCCCAAGATATCACCGAAATCATGATTGATGATTTGGAAAATGATGATGATGATGCAACAAACGCCCAAGATATCACCGAAATCATGACTGATGATTTGGAAAATGATGATGTTGTTGCAACAAACGCCCAAGAAATCACCGAAATCATGACTGATGATTTGGAAAATGATGATGATGATGCAACAAACGCCCAAGATATCACCGAAATCATGACTGATGATTTGGAAAATGATGATGATGATGATGCAACAGACGCCCAAGAAATCACCGAAATCATGACTGATGATTTGGAAAATGATGATGATGATGCAGCAGACGCTCAAGGAATCCCCGAAATCATGACTGATGATTTAGAAAATGATGATGCAACAGACGCCCAAGAAATCACCGAAATTATGACTGATGATTTGGAGAATGATGAAGATGATGCAACAGACGCCCAAGATATCACCGAAATCATGATTGATGATTTGGAAAATGCTGACGATGGTGATGCAACAAACGCCCAAGAAATCACCGAAACCATGACTGATGATTTGGAAAATGAAGAAGATGACGATGCAACAGACATCCAAGAAATCACGGAAATCGTGACTGATGATTTGGAAAATGAAGAAAATGACGCTGCAACAGACGCCCAAGAAATCAACGAAATCATGACTGATGATTTGGAAAATGATGATGCAACAAACGCCCAAGAAATCACCGAAACCATGCCTGATGATTTAGAAAATGCTGACGATGGTGATGCAACAAACGCTCAAGATATCACCGAAATTATGACTGATGATTTGGACAATGATGATGTTGTTGCCACAAACGCTCAAGAAATCACCGAAATCGTGACTGATGATTTGGAAAATGAAGAAGAAGACGATGCAACAAACGCCCACGAAATCACCGAAATCATGACTGATGTTTTGGAAAATGATGATGATGATGCAACAGGCGCTCAAGAAATCTCCGAAACCATGACTGATGATTTGGAAAATGATGATGATGATGATGCAACAAACGCCCAAGATATCACCGAAATCATGATTGATGATTTGGAAAATGATGATGATGATGATGCAATAAACGCCCAAGATATTACTGAAATCATGACTGATGATTTGGACAATGATGATGATGATGCAACTAACGCCCAAGATATCACCGAAATCTTGACTGATGATTTGGAAAATGATGATGATGATGCAACAAACGCCCAAGATATCACCGAAATCATGACTGATGATTTGGAAAATGATGATGATGATGCAACAGACGCCCAAGACATCACCGAAATCATGACTGATGATTTGGAAAATGAAGAAGATGACGATGCAACAGACGCCCAAGATATCACCGAAATCATGATTGATGATTTGGAAAATGAAGAAGATGACGATGCAACAGACGCCCAAGATATCACCGAAATCATGACTGATGATTTGGAAAATGATGATGATGATGCAACAGACGCCCAAGATATCACCGAAATCTTGACTGATGATTTGGAAAATGATGATGATGATGCAACAGACGCCCAAGAAATCACCGAAATCATGACTGATGATTTGGAAAATGATGATGATGATGCAACTAACGCCCAAGATATCACCGAAATCGTGATTGATGATTTGGAAAATGATGATGCAACAAACGCTCAAGAAATCACCGAAATCATGATTGATGATTTGGAAAATGATGATGTTGATGCAACAAACGCCCAAGAAATCACCGAAATCATGACTGATGATTTGGAAAATGAAGAAGATGATGGTGCAACAGAAGCTGAACCAATGAAAATAAATGATTTGGCGTACGACGATGAGAGTCCTAACGACGTCGAAAGTAATGATGTGACGCTCAATCGTGATGACGAAATCGATGAAGAAGAAAGTCATGTATTGTCAAATAAAAGCGAAATCTTCTCAGATGAAGAAGAAAATGATAAAAGCTCTGAAGAGCTTCAAGACATTGTTGATGAAGTGGACGAAAATGCACTTAATGCAGTTGCGGATGAAATTAGCGCTTTGGAAGGTATTGAAGACATAGTAGATGAAAATGCAGAAATAGAACAAGAAGATATGAACAACCTTCTAAGTTTAACTGAAGTTATATTCGGCGACCTAGATTCCTTAAGCGAAAGAGGCATTATAGAAGGGAAGAAAGAGGAAAAAAAGAAAATTGGTAATGAAATTAGTTATTCAAGCGAACTTCTCGAAACTGGGCCTGAAGATTTAATGGATGACGATGAAGTTCTTGACGCATGGCCGATATCTTCAACTAGTGACAATGATGATTCACTTTTTTCACATAAGTTGGACAACAATTTTGACAAAATTGATGATGATAATTTAATGTACCAAGATGACAACACCCTAGAAAGTCCTTTTGAGTCCATTTGGGATAACTTCCAGGGCGACTCAATTCCTGCTTACGATGATGAAAGCAAAGACGATGATACCACTTCAATTCGGTTGAAAAAGACCCAAACTTTGGACACAAATAGCTTGCCAGATACAAGCTTTGAATATTTTTTAAATAATCTGTTAGGTGAAAATGATTACGTAGATACCCCACCCCATGATGCTGACAGATTTGAACCTTTGGAGATTTTTAATAGGCAGGATTTTGACCAAATGTTTTTCAGTTTAGTTGCAGAAAAAAACGATAGTAGTGAACCTCAATCAATTACTCCTAGTCCGAGTGTGGAAAAACCACAAAGTATAATGGCTGAAAATGCAGGTAATCACACCTCGGAAAGCAATGAAGACAAACAACCTCTTGAAGGAAAGATTCAGGTAGTCTCAGAACTTTCTGGTGAACAAAATAAATACAACAAAACTTTAACCGATGAAAAACCTTTGGAAACAAGCGACTTGGAGAAAAACAATGAAGAAAGTTTTTCGCCTGAAGAAGAAACTGATGAAACTCAAACCTCCCCAGGCATTCAAAGTATAGATTTTATCAATCCAGCAAATCTTCAGCCTTATATACAAGTTCAAGATAACCCCATGTTCTTTAAACCCAGCATGCTGATGAGTATGGTGAGCGATGCCGATGAGGAGCCATTTCAAAATAAACCCAACCGAAACAACCAAGATAGCTTTTCCTTTTTCACAAACGATTATCTTTCTACAAATACAGATGATTTTAACATTTTTTTTTCGCTTCTAAGCGACCAAAATGTGCCAAAAAACATTGAGCCTGCAGCTATGGGGTCAGAACAGGAAAACTTAGGCGAATATGAAGAAAACTCGAACTCATTGCCTCTTTTTCTTTCATTAGATGACAACGAAGATCCAAGTAGGGAAGTAATTCATCCTATGGAACAAAGTGTTCCTCGTAATAAATTGTCATTGGAACTGCTTCGCTGGAGTATTGACATGAATGTGGATGGATCAAGAGACAACGATATTAGCAATTTTCTTCAACATTATTTTCCATTTTTGAATCCTAATCGGAATTCACTTGACAGTGACGATGACTCTGAAGAGTTTGAGTTGTCTGGAAGTAAAGAAAATCAAATTTCGGATGATGTGAATGAAAATGAAACTATTAATGACCATGCTTCTGAAGCAGATTATGAAGATCTTATGGATCAATACGAAAACTATTCAGAAAACGGTACCACTGCTATTGTCCCTTCCGAGGTATTTAATGAAGAAACGGATGCTGCTACTGAAGATTCCGATGTAGACTCTGCATTTGAAAGTAATAGGGAAGCTCAGGAGCAAGATATGGAACACGGCGATGACAAAATGGTAACAATACCAATTGAAGAACACGTTGATAAAGTAAATGAGCTATACTCTTACATTAACACATTCCTGGTCGCTGTTGGCATTTGCTTCGGATTTATTTTGCTCCTAGCAATCATTCTGATGGTTAGAAAGTCAAGAAAATCTAGGGTTCCCGTAATGGTTACCAAGGACCTTCAATACAAGCATATGGACGAAAATGATCAAAAGGAAACTCTAAATCAGCAAAAACTACCCGAAAAAGGGTCAATCAACGCCTTCTTTATTGATGTATAGGTGTCGGCAAAATAATGTCTTTCCTTTTTGTGTTTATATCCGCGACGGTTAAGAACTTTGCTTATCAAATACCATTGCTTAGTTTTAAACTAGTACCGCCATCTCTCTTTCATGTTCAAATTTCTTCCTTCGGTAAATCGACTATTTTGAAATTTTTTTTAATCTAAGTCACATGTACAGAATACAACTTTTTTTAACAATAATTGTTTTTCCAAATTTTGTTATAGATTTTTTAAACTAACTTGCATGCCAAAATTCTATTGAAATTTATGTTTATTTTTACTACAAATTATTCAGGCTCCTTAGTCGAAGTTTTTAAAACTGTAAATAGCAGTGATTTGTGTAAATAATTTAGTAGCTGCTTTTAAAGCCAGACATTTTAATTCTTATTTTGTTTGAGACGTACCGTAAATTCGATTCTTAAAAACCGGAGTCATTTAACATCAATTTTACCAGTACAATAAAACGAAACAAGTTGCAAAAAATTATTGTTTTTTTTTTACTTTGGTTGATGATAGTAGTAAGTGACCCAAAACGAGACATTTAATATGCAGATCTACGCAACAAAAACAACATTGTCATGATTTTCTATTCTTAGAAACGCCAACGTACCGGTTGTTTTTGGGATGATTTCAGTCGACTGGTTATGAGTGTTACGTTAGAAGATAAATTTTCGAAATTGAAATTGCTCTTACAAAACAAAGAAATCAAATCTTCCCAAGGAGAAGGAAATCCACAGTAAATCTCAAAACTGAAGGTTTCGACAACATAGATTCAGCTGTCTTCATCAGCAGTGGATGACTTCATATGCATGGCAGTGCATTTTGTACTGACGGCTTTGCTTTTCCTCCTTTCGCTATTTTCGTCCCATATTTATTGTATTCCAAATCTTCTTTATAGTTACACACTTCGAGTGGCGAGACACATTCCTACGGCTTTGCGTTTGGGCAGCGCAGCTCCGAAGAAATGTCAAAGCGGTGGCGACACTGTGCCTGACTTGACCGGCCCAGCAATCGAACCTAGTACCTGCCGCGCTAATTTTAAGCCCAACTCCGCTGCACCAACCGGAGTTACGTCTAATTTACCTTATTTGTTGCAATGTATTTAGCGCAAGATAAATTTTCACTAAAACATTCTTGTTTGTTTTGCGGAAGTTACAGCTCAACACTGCAGAACAAATAAATCAAATCATAGTCAATGTAGTTTTTATTTAAAAACATCCACACCTCAACAATGACCCAAATAATAATAAAAAACAGAAATGTCAACACTTACAAATGGGCTACAAAAAACGTAAGCCTTGCAGTTTAAAGTTGCGCAATACAAACTCAAGTCATTTCAAAACACCCGCAAAAAATCAACACAAATTAAGTTTCGCAACACTCAAACTTTGTACGAAGGAACAACTAGCAAACTCCCACCGTTAGATTGTTTTGTAGCATTAGGTCCTTGTGAATTGTCTCCAGCTAAAGAGCGGATTTTTTTTAATCCGTTCATGAGCCGATTGCTTGGAGACCTAGATCGAGATCGAGCTCGTTGAAGAGGTCTTACCCGGCAAAGGAACAAAAACGGTTCTGAACTAGAAAAGTCTTGCTCTTGGATTTGATTGACATGGTTCAACTTAGGAGACACGGGTGGGCTTAGCAACGGAGAATCCGTTAAACGAGCTTCTAGGTCTTGTCCGTTGATAACCAAACTTTCAGTGCTGCCACAGCTACTGGCACTGCCTACTCTGCTGCCAGCAAAACCGTTTTCCGAAATATTGGCATTAAAATTAAACTGTTTGTACTCGTTTGATTCTGTTTCACGTGGAATGGAAGTTAAACTAACAGACATTTTGTCTTGTTTTGGTCGTTTACTTTGTTTATTGTTATTGTTATCACGATTGTTTTTGCTCTGTCTTTGAGATTCCTCCGCTGGTTTTGATTTACTAAATCTTCTTCCTAATCGAGGGGATAGTTTCCCAATAAAACCGCCGTTGATTTTGCTGGTCTTGGCGGGGGAGAGCTTTGAGTTTTTACTGTTATCAGATTCTTCCTGGACACAAATAGGAGACGAAGGATACGAATTTAATCTTGGAATTGTATTTGGAACATTAATTTGTGGAATAGTACTGAAGGTTAAATCAGGGCTTGGGCCCGTCATAGAGTAAGATCTTCCGCAGCGTTTGCCTTGCCGAGAGTTGTTAACCGAAGACCATCGGGGAGTAAAGTTTTCCGGTGAAATAACGTGATCTTCACCGATTCTGCCTAGATTCAAAGACTTGTGAGTTTCTCTTTTGGGTGAACTGGGCATACGTAATGGGGAGTTTCGAGGTGAGATTTTGGGGGTTAGGAGTGGTACGGGGGGAGAAGCAGGAGTTGAGTTATCCGTGTCACTAGATAGGTAAAATGGAATAGGAGGAGAGGAAACATTACTGCAGAGCAATTTAGACCATCCCTCTCTGGCGGAAGCTTCAAAGAATTCACATCGTAGTTTTTCAGCCAATTCCAAACCATCCAAACGCGAAACTTTGCGAACAAGTTCCAAATCCCCTTTGTTGCCAACCAGTACAAGAGGAGGCATGCTCCTGAAAAACATTTAGATAATAATCAATAAATCTTCACTGAAAAAGAGATTAGGTAATATACAGCAATCAGAATTTTGAAATAGCAGCTACACTTAAAGCTTACAAAAATTTTGTAGCTGTGGAAAAAATTCAGTGATTCAGGAGTTAATTAAAGTAACAATATTTTGCGCTGCTGGAATAAATTTGACTCTTTCCAATTAAATACAGGCCAATACCGGGAGTCTCAACCATCAAAGCTAATAACTTGTACGCCGGGTTTTCCCTTTGACGTATTGGATCGTTAAAAGTATGAAGACATAACAAGCTACGTTTTTCTCTGGTTAATGCAAAGCTGAACAACCTACTTACTTTTGTTCTTTTTCTTTTAAATCGCTTATTTTTTCAATGATTGTTGTTGCTGTTGTTTTAAGTTGCGAGAAACCATCAGCGTCAGTTACCGAATAAATCATCATAATTGCATCAGCCCAGCGCAGATAGTGCTCAATGGATGCTAGTGTCATCCCCTGCAAAAAAGTCAAGTTCAAACGTACCAACTTCACAGCGTTTACCGGACAAAAACATTCCGCAAGAGGGCAGCAAAGAGTAAAGTATGAATCATTCTCTAATCTCAAGGATACAATAATTTTTTGTTGGTAGCGAAATTTATAAGTACTGTGCAAAATTTGGTGTAATTAATCAGTTAAAATAGTTTGGTGAAGCCAATTCTCGAATACACTTCCTTCTTTTTCATGTGTCACGTTTTTGCAAGTCAAGCCCATTACTTAGTCAACTGGACAAAAAGCATACAGTTAAATTACATCAAGCGAAGATGGTTGATACGTTGCACGTGCTGCATTGAATTTGACCGAATTAAGAATCACCCAAGACTTTTGATTTAAAAGTGGAAACCGCTATTCTTAAAGGAAATCATGACATTCACTTGCCGTAAGCTGCAATTGTACGTACTTTGTCTGATGTGTCTTGAATGTGAACTTTCAGTTGTTCGCCATCAACTTCTGTTTCTCTTTGGCAAGGCATATCTACAAAAAACGAAAACATGTAACTATTTCGGTCATATACAAATGCATACGAAATCTTCATACAACAGCTAAATGCAATATTAATAAATGGCAGTAACTAAGTTAGTTTATACTAACTCCGTCTATAACTCCTTATTACTTCATTCTTGTTAAAAATGGCTAATGCGGAAACCAGAAGCAAGTTTCTCTCTATAAAAACGCCCCTGCTATCATCAAACATACTCAATTAATAATCAAAATCAAATTTTCGTTATTATTTGCGCATATTACGCCGAAGAGTGTAACGAGTAGCGGAACCCATCTCCGCGGCTTCGAGCCTGAACACCATTAGCTTCGAAGAAAAATCGCGGCGGTGGCGAGCCATTGCCGATACCGTGTCCAATTTGACTGACCCGGGGTTTGAACTCCAGACCTTTCGCACCAATAGCAATGTTTTTAGGAAATATCGAAATTTTGTCAGCGGATTTTTTTAAGGATTAAGACTGTCTTGATCTATGCTTTATTTGATTCACCTTAAATCTGTGCAAATCCGTATTTTTTGTGTTGCTTGTATTTACGTACCAACAAAGGTTGTACTTATGCCTAATGGGTTATTTGGGTCAAAGAAATAAGGTTTTTTGTCAATATTATTAGCCAAATCAAGCATTTAAATACATACCGACTTACAAACACATTTTCTGAAGTAGTAACTTCAAAGATTTGCGTTTAAAACATTTTTTAAACTATTTTTAGGGAACTGTTACACCAGCAACACGTAAAAAACGATGTAAACATCTTTAAATGCGAAATACGTACTGTCTTTTTCGTTTCAACTTTCTAAAAAGTACTGCAATGCGTAGTTAATATAATTTATTTTACTTCAAGATTTTGTGCGGAGAATTGAAGATGACATGAAGACACGATCAAGTTACCGAACATATAGCAGTATTTGCATCGAAATTGGTTAAACTTTACGTGACTTTAGCTAAGAGGAGCTTTGATCAAAGGTAACTCAGTCGAGGTTAACTAAACCATACGCATGCGCGAGCAGAACAAGCCGCTAAAAACCTCAAACAAGGAACTTTTTTTATTTGTTTATCCTTTTTCCACCAAAACAGAAAACAGCACAACCCAGCCGAAGATGTAAAAAATAAAAGTGCATAAAAAATCCAACATTCACATTCTTTTGAAAAGAATTATCCAAAATATTAGGGTTTTTCGTGGTGTGATGTTCACTTTAACAGAAAAAACTGCCCCCAAATTTTTTGCTTGTTTTGCAAGTAAGCTGTACTGTAATATTGCAGGCAGCGTGCTAAGAATTAACTATAGTTCAAAAATGTTCTTCATTCTAGCACCAACAAAATAGACAGAAGACTTCACACAGCCTCGAATATCGATGTGAGTATTGTTTTGCAACGCAACTACATTTGCAATTCAATCCTGCACCAAATAGTCTGCGATAAATTCCCGCGTTAAAACGTAGAGTCGTGACAATTAGCGCGCAGACAGGTTCGATTAATTGGCCAGTTTTTAAAATCACAAGGTCAGGACATGATTTGCATGAAATATCAGCTTCGCGCAGATTGCAATTAAATTTTCATTTGCTGCAATTGTACAAAATTACTAATGATGACGTAATTACGACGCAATTCTAAAAGGTCACTTTTTCTCGCAATTATTGACCGGTAGGTATCCACTTTCCTTTGCATGTAAATATTCTCTCATCTGCAAGTCTATTAAAGTGCACAGGCAAAATAAGTTCAGCAAATATACCTTAACGGTCAAAGTATTTTATTGAAAAAAGTGTAAAAACGTTAAAAAACCAAAAATAAATAATGATTTCATTAATCTAAAAGCAAACTTCGCAGAAACCTTTTATTGATGCTTAGGACTTTTTTGAAAACGTTGAAATAAATAGCGTAGCCAAAGGGGAATGGTTTACTGCGATAAATAAATAATACAGATAGCATTTCTTCTTACAGTATGTCATAACGAAAGCCCACAACCAACAAAAAAACATGAATTAATTTCGTCATAAAGCACAAAAATATCGTTTCTAAAACACAACTAGGAAAGTCTGTGAATTAAACTTGTTTCAGTGTGGTCGGGGGCGGGTTCAAAAAATTTTAAAGGGGGCTCACAGCGTATTTTGTGGTTTTGAAGCCTCGGTGTGCTAAAGTGTTTATATGCATAACTAAAAATTTAGAAAAGAAGGCAACACGTTGGCTGCCATTGTCCATTTTTAGCTTTTTTGTGACCACCCCTCAGGTGCCAGAGTAAAAATTTTTAAATAAAAACTTTTGTAATTGATTGGCGGTACAGAATTTGGGAATAGCTTTGAAAAAAGCTGTTTTCGCATTAGGCTTCAAGAAACCCTCTGTCATAACTCTTTAGAGTAGCTTTGAAAAAAGCTGTTACTTTTAGAAGAAAAAATTCTAATAGTAAAAACTTTTAGTAGAAAATATGAATTTTCGAACAAAATGTGTCTACAGTGTTTTTTTACATACCTGATGTGCCAACGCAGCAAAGCCAAGCCCTGGCTTAAAGTGCCAGAGCAAAAAGAGCAATTGAAAAAAAAAATGGATGCGTGACCCACCGGTAGGTCACGTGGCAGCCAACGTGTTAAGTCCTCTAAGGTTTTCCTGGATTCGACAACGTTGGTAAGATGTAGTTAAAAATCATACAGCCTGACTAAAATTTTTAATATTGCTTTTTCATTTGCAATTACTGTTGTGGTGATGTAATTTCTGGCATCTTCTCAACTTTTTTTAACTGCCGCAAGCTCAAAAGTAAGTTGAGCTCTGCGGCCAACGTTGACAGCCATGTTCATTAAATTTTCATTCTTAAGATTGACATTCAGCTTTTTAAAAAGTGAGATTATATTACGTAACACGGACAGTTCCGGATTTGTGTCAAATTATAAACTAACTCCGTTTCACAAACTTAATTATTCGGATAATCTAAAGTTTACAACAACTCTCAATGGATAAAAATAGAAAATATTAAAGAATCGCTGTTTCTCTTTTAATTATTTGAAGTTTGCTTGTAACATTTAAAAACATTAACTAATTCACGGTACCAACAAATGCCGTTTCATCTGTTTGAGAGGTATTTTGAAATAGACGTATTTTTTGATGCAATCTTTAATTTTCTCAGTAAAATCAATCGAATAGATAGGTAACAAACAGAATAATCAGTTACAGCAGGTCTCTCTTCCAAGGAATGTTTTTCCTTCCATCAAGCTTTAGCGGCTCCGGGGGGAGAAAGGAAGAAAAGGACTTGAGCTTTCCTCTCGGTAAAATTTTCAAAGAATAAAATTAAAATAATCTTCATTATACTCGCAGTATTACGCCGTAGCGTGTAACGAGTGGCGGGACCCATTTCTGCAGCTTAGCGCCTAGGCAACGCAGCTTCAATGAAATGTCACAGCTTTGGCAACACTGTGCCAATCAGACCGGCCCGGGAATCAAACCCAAACCTTCCGCAACGACAGCCTGTGCGCTTAACAACTGAGCTAACGGCCGGCACTAAATTTTCAGTTGTACAATTACTAAAACATCAGTACTTTGATACTTATAGACCGAGCAATAAAATATAGCATTCTTCGTCATTTAACCCGCAGGGTGTTTGCCACAGCAACATACATTCTAGACTATTAGTAACCTGTATTTTGCTCTTCTTGCTATCAGTAGGTAAGCTTTAAAATACCACAGGAAGCTTATCAACTTTTCTAATTCAATATTTTTTAATAAGCTAACTCAGAACAAAGGCATCGGAAGCCTAAGCACCGGCAACATTTTGTGCAGCAGCTATAACCTAAAAGCCAGACAAGAAGCTTACACTTATACCTTTTTTGAGAGTGCCCAATATGCGTCCCATATAAGCTAAGAGATTATTTCCCATATTTATGCACATTAACTTTTTAATTGCATTTAATTTCGCTTCCAAAAGTATCCTACTTCGTCAGTCTGAGTGATTGAAAATAGCACTACCCATGTTAATAAAATAAGCTGCGAATCCCATTTCAAGCCACTTGTGTTCAAAAGCTCCGAGATATTTTCGCCAGTTCTCACCACTGTGCCAAGCACAGTACTGATTGAAGAAATTATGCCAAACTAAATACTAATTTGGCAAAGAGTGAAGTGGCGTGAAGACATCCTTGATTCAAGTGATGGGTAAGATTGAGGCGAGCACAACAGAGATTGGCTCTAACTTCGCTTTTGTCTGATTGCTGACAGGAACTGATTTAGAATTTCTGCTGAAAAGGGGGAAGGGGGATTTACTTACACGAGTTTTCAAAAAATGAAAATCTTCATTATACTCGCGGTATTACGCCGAAGCGTGCAACAAGAGCCGGGACTCGTCTCCGCGGCTTAGCATCTGAGCAACACAGCTCCGAATTAACGTCACATTGGTGGTTACACAGAGCTGATTTAACTGGCCAGGTAATAGAACCCCAGACCTACCGCACGGATAATGCGAGCTTAACAACTGATTTAATCTGCCTATAGCATGTAATTATGCACGTAAATTGAAAATCTCATCTAACGATGCTAAGCAAATTGAATTTACAGCAAACTGCTGCTTGTTTAGTGTCATGGACGTTTAATGGGGGCAACTACTCCATTGGATATGCCCTGACTGCTATCAAAGTAACAGACAAAAATTCGATTAACCCAATAACAAGATGCCACCAATCAATTAGCATCTTATTCCACTTGATAAAAATCGAAAACGTTTTTCCATCTTTCAGCCAAATTTTAAATCTTTCAGTCCGGTGTAATTGGGCATAGTTAAGAAATCACGCCAATTTATTCATGCGCTTTGTAATTGCTTAATTGTGCTATACCTCGTCACCAAATATGATAAAGAAGGATGTAGCCACTACATATAATTTTTGTCCTTAAATTTACTCCCCCTCCAAAAAAAGGAACGAGAATTCAAGACTAAAGATACTCTATCGTTTAAATTTAAGATAAATTTGTCAAGATTTCGCTTCGAAATACATGTGCAATCGCACGCACTTGGCGTACTTTGTAAATACACAGATTGCAAGGACTTCATCTTACTCGAGGCTTCCTTTAGCTAAAGCGCATTTATTTCCCCCTCCTCCTCAAAAAGGAATTATTGGTACTGTTAAGAAGTGTGATTTTTTATCACAAAGACCTGATTTTTCGTAACAGACCAATTGCTTCCCTTTTCTAATAAGTTACAGGGATTAAATCGAGTTCCCGAAACACTTTAAAACCAGTTATATTGGTTACCATGCTTTGTTAAACAGCGCTTAAAAGTCAGTCTCAAGCAGCTGAAAGTGCAGCTAGTGACATCGCAAGTCTATCATTTCCCCTGTCCACACGTCGAATTTTAGTGGACTTTAGGCCCGCGGTTCTTGGGCTCTAGCTTTGCATCATAACCAATTTTCTGATGTCATAATTTAAAAAATTAATTATGATGCAGAAACTAAGACCGCCGGCCTGAGGCACACAAAAATTGGATATGCGAAAGGGTAAATGTATCTCATGCAGACAAATGAAGTGTTAGGTTGAAAAACTTTGAATGAACACAATGGAAAAAATGTGTTTACTTGCTGATTGATCCTTTTTTGATTGGATGAAACATGGATTTTTTCCAAGAAATTCATTCCCAAGTATTACATGTAAGCAAAAATGCAAATACAATGACGTCATTTTTTGAGAGATAATTTAAAGTATTACGTTGCAAGGTAACGATATTCTGCTCACGATAAATGACGATTCAAAAAATGTACTTTAAACCATCAGCAAAAACCATTAAATATTCGTGTTCCTTAACCTTTTAATGTAATGATCAAATTTACACCAGTATTTTATATTTAGATCTTTGAGAAACTTACGCTCAGGCTGATCTCGCTATGTAGGCTAAGTTCAGCGAGATCCAAAACTTACACGTTTGACAGTACAACAATGAAAAGACACTATTCAAAGCAATAGTCAGAAGTGAATGACAAATTAGTGCAGTTGTTAAGACAATGCTATCGATGCAGGAGGTCTGGTGTTCGAATCTCGCGTCGATTAAATCGGACTCAGGCTCGCCACCGCCACGACGTTTCTTCGGAGCTGTGTTGCCCAGGTTCTAAGCCGCGGAAATGGACCCCATCACTGGTTACACGCTTCGGCGTAATATCGCGAGTATAATGAAAAGGTAATTTTTTTTTAAATTGCTGACTCAAGTGCTTTTAAGTGTAGAAATATCAGAGTTACTTAACGCTGCTTTATCACAAATTGCTGAATTGAAACTAACTGGTGCTGGCTTTTTACTAAGATTTGCCTTTGAGTTTATTTTTTCCAATTGATTTTCCGCTGCAGGTTTCACAAAAAGATAAATCATACCAAGCCAAAAGTGAAAAATTCAAAATGCAGTTCACACTACATAATGCATGATGATGATCTTGTTTAAGCCTGTAATATTTATTGTAATATGTCATCTTGGCGTAAAATCGACGCTAATCTCAAAATCTATTTTAGTCCAAACTAGATTGGAGGCAAGAGCTGTTTGTATGACAATCTCATACAGTTTTAGTAGCTTTAAATTCGGTTTAAACCATACAATAAGTCATAGATTTTTGTTAAAATCTTGTTGACGCTGAGTTTAATACAAATCAACAGTAATCAAGACTTACAGATTAGGCTACTATTAAGGAATATATAGATGTACAACAATTTTTGAAGAATAACTTGGCTTGTTTAAGCGTTGGCAGCAGCAATTAATCACAACAAAAATTGCATGAATTTTTGAGTTGGAGCATTTATTGCTTCAACAAAGATTGATCCATAACAAACAAGTTTTAAAAACCACATAACACTCCAAACAAAACATAACTTGCATAACTGCGTTTCCACAAGCACAGGATCTCAATGTAGGCCATCAAAGCACCAATGGTGGCAGCGGAATATCTTAAATGCAAAAAATCTTGATGCAGAAAACCGCGCGAAAATTTATTTCAGGTTTGTAAGTACACATCGGAATCACTTTATCTCAACTTTGAAATCACTGATTTAGTTTTATTACCAGCAACTTGCTTTGCGCAGTAGTTTTAGCGTAAATAATGCACGGACTTCTAGAGGTTGTATCAATCAGCTCTACCTTACTGCAACGCCAGCATCCGTTGCAAAGCTCTGTAGGTTCAGTATCAAAGGCAGCGAGGAGCAACTTAATCATGATTTGGAGTTAATATTGTACTGAAACGCTAGGAGTTCTTAACCTGCAAGCCTTGAAATCCTAAGCCCTAAGGGGTCGATACTTGACGCCGTCTGTAAATTCTACATCAAATACGATATGAACAACTACTGGTTGTTATTACTTGATTAGTTTCTCAGAGGTCCATAGGTTTTAATCAAATAGGTCTGTAGAACCCCAAATGTTACCTATTGACTAGACATAGGCCTAGATGTAACCAGAGTAAAGGTGTGTTTACCGATACGAGGCAAGCGGCAATGCGACTACCATTGCAAACTATACTGGTTACCTGCTATTACGGCGGTACAAAATTTGCTTGCCTGCGTCAAGCAAGTTGATACCGGGGGATAAAGCAATAAAAATTGTGCAGGTACAATGCGCTGACATAGCGTGGTTTTAGTCGTGTTGCCGCACCAAAGTTCAACGTCAAAATGAAATAAACAAAAAAATTAGGTAGTCTCATTGCCGCTTTCCGCGTTTCGATTAAACACACCTCAAGTCGGCTAATTTAATTAAGCAGAAAGATTAAAACATTACGCAAGAGAAACATCCGAAAATACTCTACAATGAGCATAGCAATGTAGGTTACGACGCAGAGATGAAATTTTAACATCCGCGACATGTAGTAGACACACGCTTATTCGAACTGTTAAAACACTAAAACACTCATGAGTTAAATAAATAATAAAAGAATCAAACTGCCATGTAACCTGTTGCAAAAAAGCATTAAATGCTGTTTCAGTGAACATTTAAACCAAGAGATCTGACATTTTGAATCGGATAGCAGTAAACTAACACGTGGTACTCTTTATAATAAAATAAACTTGAGTCATTTTCATGCTCACTTTGGCAGCCCGCCATATCTCGTATTCTACAGCTATTTTTAGGCCAAGGGTGACAAAAATTTTCTAAATTAAGTAATAGGAATACCGCGAAAAATCGAGAATGTCTTAGAAGCAGAAAGTCAT
Organism: Trididemnum miniatum; assembly: GCA_964006365.1. NCBI lineage: Eukaryota > Metazoa > Chordata > Ascidiacea > Aplousobranchia > Didemnidae > Trididemnum > Trididemnum miniatum. The sequence goes on along the minus strand of OZ023247.1, from coordinate 12,500,977 downwards.
ACATTGCGAAAAATGTTAGCCATGAAATGAAGTACTACTGTACTTTTGAGAACACAGAGCTTGAAACACTACTCATGACCAGCACTTCTAAAAACTTCAAGACAGGAAAAACAATGGATTTTTAGCGCTTCAGAGTTACACTGTTGCAGCAAAAAAATTAGTCGCATTAGTTGCATATTTATCCTCCTATCACGAGAAAGCGATCAATGCGCTATACGAGCTCGCTTAGGAGTTGCCGGCCATCTGTCTACCACACCAAGATGGGGGAATCCCGCTAAGTGCCCTTCCCAACGGCACAACAAGTAAACTTGCCGGCTTGTGCATCACACTGTCCCTCTAATCCTGAACGTCAAGCAGGGAAGCTGTAAACACCAAAGTCATTGGTTTGACCCGACTCGGAATCAAACTGAGTCTACAGCTCCAGAAGGGGACGCTCTTACCACTCGGCCATCTAAAAAATCATACAAGTCGCAACAAAACAAGCGACAAGCATTACACAAAAACTCTAGCTGCATCGCCAGCTGCAGATGTGAAAATTACGAATATTGTACTGTAAGAGCTTGTACAACTAATTCAACGATAAAAAACCATAACAATCGATTTTTGTTCAAGAAAAAACAAACATCTACCAGGGGACGGACATACTAAGACTTTTGGCACATTTAATTATAGAAAAAAAAATTTTGGCATCAATAATAATCTAAATCAAGCAATGCTGTGATTCCTGTAAACAAACCACAAAAAAGAATATTCGTTACGGTAGTTCTGCCAAATTAGAGCATGTCAATTATACTATGAAAATTGTCAATAATTTATGCACTGCTGCCACGATTATTGAATTTTGCGACGATTGTCTGCCAGGTAAGTCTTATCAAATACATTAGCAAATCAACATATTGAAAAAGATTATTTTATTCGATGCTAAAATGGAAATATGATGTGACGCAGTGTTTGCATATATCTGACTCTTCATGCTAAGAACTGAGCACTGTCAAACTGCACGCCAAAAAATAATGAGGGTAAACAAGCGTAATTGTGAATCACCCGGTGTTTGCCATAATTTTGCAGCCGTAAAACTGGGTTCAATTCTCAATCAAGTTACACCAATAGCGTTCACATCAGCAGGTTCACAACAAAGTAAGCCAACGTTTAGCATCATGGGTGTTGTATAGAATGAGAAAAAAAAGACAGTAACGAGTTTTACTGTGACTACGTGTAGTCCTCATACCACAATGCCTTAGTGGTTGAAAACGTCCAAAACACTATATATCTATTTTCATTCACAATCTGCAAAAAATAGCCGCTTGTTTGCTAACTTTCGCCTTTGGTGAAACAAATACTTATGATTTGGTGACAAAAAGATTTGGCAAAACAATCATAAAAACTTGTTTCAGACAGATTAAATACGAACTTGAGGCTTAGAGTCATAAATTGCAATATTGGCGAATATATTCGCTGCAATTTATCAAAATGTCGCGATGTAAATGTCATATTTCGAGAATATGACGCAAGTAAGACGATAGCGACGTATTTGCTTGTAGTTTGTCTATTCCTAAACATTGTGTGCAATAACACTACGTCTTCTGCACACAACAGTATCGCAGATTGTTGCAACATCTAACTATCTGAAGGAGAAAAATATATCACAGTAATAATGAAACTAAACGTTTCAACGCTATAGATTCAGCTGTCATCATCAGCAGTGAAAGTAAGGCACCTACCTGAAAGGAACAAACCTTTCAGTTTTGCACTGCTGATGATGACAATTGAATCTATGTTGTCGAAAGGTCCAGTTTTAAGGATTGCCGTGGCGTCATTTTTTTCTAAAGCTATTTTCGTCCCACATTTATTGCATTCTGTACATTACTATTATTTCTTTATTGCTTTGCAGTTTATCGGCATTTTTATGTTTTTAAACCTTTTCAAGTTTAAAACAAATTTTCAGCATTATGGAGTTTAATCAGAAAAAACTTTTTGTAATGTCTTTAGAGACCAAATAAATATAATAAGACTGTTGCCTCGTACAGTCGTTTTATTGCATTTCCATTTACTTCGCCTAGTCAGCCGTTATTTCTTTATTTTTGTTTAATTTATTGGATTTAAGCCTACTACACGCCAACAAAAACGAAAGATGAAATTCGGAAACTGAATTGAAGAATCTGGGACTCAAACTTTGCAAATAAGTCATATTTTTTAAATCGCATTACCTGCAATTATTTAATCACATGGTGCGAAGTTTATTCATTTATAAACTATCTAAATGTAGCTCTTTGTAAACAACATAAAGGGGATACCACGGAACTATTCAAATTCGAAGAAACGAAGAAAATAGACTAAACTACCGTGTAAAAAAGTAAAAATAAACAATTAAAAAAAAAACGAAAGTCCATTTAAAAGAGTTGGTTTTATTTTCATAGAATTACAGTTTCAGCAAACGTCAAGCCATCAACTAAATGTTAATTGGTTAATATGATTTCTTGAAATTAATTGATATGCAGAGGTTGACGTATAATTTTTATTAGACTAATTATGATTGATTAATTGTCAAACCGCCTACAAAATTGACAAATCACAAACAGCCGTAATTGCTGTCAAAAAATTATTTGAGTGCAAAAACAGAGTTGCCAATTATTTTTTTTTCACATCCAGTTACAATTTAAGAAATCCCAAAAACAATGCCAAAGTCATTGAACAGCTTTTTTAAGAAAACTATTGACATCTTACTCAATTTGTTCAAATAAAGAAACAAATTTGTAGAGGCCTACTTCATGCAATTAATTTTTCGTTGAAAAAACACCTAATGAAAAACTAAACACCTGTCCTAGAACATTATACCGCACTAAAATTATGATCCAAAGTTTTGGTTAAATTATATGTCTCAAAAGCAATCATTTTTGCCTGGAATAAAATTGCAATATTGCCATACCCAAGAGACGCAACGCAGACAGCTGTCATAGCAATACGTTTTGAACAAACAATTTCAGTGAACTATGACTTATATCAGCTCAAAGAAAGATAAAATATGGTGGTGAAAAAATATTTATTGAACTGCAGTGAAATAAATAATAATGAGATTATAAAACAGAAAAAAAAGAAATGAATTACACTCATCTGTTTTCCTACCTGTAGGATTATAGTAATATTACTGTAAATGTTTTTCTGGCTTGAAAATTCAAACCAAAGCTTCTAACTTTACAATAAACAAAGATGGGCTCAAAAACCAACGCATCTTACACACTTAATGCATTTAATTTTTCACTATAAGTTTGCTACAATTTTTGCTTATACAACTATAAATAAAACTTTAATGGTATCTTCAACATGAAGAAAATACGATACCACCACCACACAGAGCACTATATCGAATTAAGCCCAGTCGATTGACAAAAAAAAAAACAGCACTATTAGAAATGACTTGAAGCAAATTTTCTGAAAAAATTTTGAATAGCAATAGGTCAAAAGCATTTCACAACACTAACTTGTGTATTTCAAACAGCCTTCTAATAATAATTATTTCAAGAAAAGTAAAATTTTTCACTTTGAATTTGTTAACTCTGAGTTAAGGAAGGCAATCCCAACGACGCAAAGGTGCAAAAAATTACCGGTAAATACTTTTAATAAATTACTGATACAAGAAAAAAAAATAGTTTGAAAAAAGTTGCAAATAATATTTGTTAGCTTTTAGACAGTGCTACGTAGTTAATAGATGTACTTCAGTAGTATATTTTACACATGACCAACAGTTATTTGTATATTGATAGGTATCAGGACAATTTATCATCCCCACTAACGATAAGATACTGATTTTTCATTTTTATGTTGAAGATAGTAAAAAAAACGTTAACTTTTGGCAACTTAGTCGTAAAATGCAAAGCAGCAGATGTTGCAAATTTTAAAAATAGAAACAGGAAAATTTTTAGGGCAGACAAATTGTATATAAAGTAGATACGATAAAGTCAAAATGGCTTCCTACTGGAACGATAATGTCAATCTTAAGTTTGTTTTTTTCGTAAATTTTCAGATTTTTTATCGTTTTAATATGTGGATATCGCCAACACAAGGCCGCAATAAATTACATCTTGTGTTCACAAAAACGTTTTCTTACAGCATTTTGATCGCACTGTTGACTTTGATGCCAACATTTCACTTTGTTTTCAGTGCTCATAGCTTTCAATGTATGTTTTAACACTCGCAAATCATTCAAATGTATTTTCTTTCTACACATGGGCTGAAATCCTGTCAATACAAATTTACAGTACAACAATCTTAAACGTATCAAAAAAAAAACGTGCAAGTTTAAAAAAGCTGATTAACTTGAAAAGTATTTCCAAAATAAAATAGCTAGTAAATTCTTGATATTCAAGTTCTCATATTTTGCACGATTTAGTAACACCATATTTCTATTCCAGCTCAACTTTTAAAAAAACTTGATAACTCAAAATTCCAGCTCAAGTATTCGAAGGTGACTTAGCGTAAAAAATTGCATAAATGAAAATAAAAACTAATGCCAGATAGACAACAAAAAATAAAAAGTAACGTTGTACCAGGCAACAATAACAATGAGCAAGATAAAGCAAATAAGCTAGTTTTTTTTTTCGAAAATTGCATAGTCCCAAATAATGTCATCCTGGAAGCAGAAAATTGCTCGAGGCAGCTACTTAAGCTATCATGGCAAAAATGGTACAGTTACTGCTTTACCGTGAAATACAGATTAAATTATATGCAATTGAGACCTGGACTTATAATCGGTATGATGTGCACAGACTAATTTCGGACTTACGAACTTTCAAAGGATTACTGAAATTGAAACTTAACTCTGCTGTGTTCAATCTTGAACATTTTAAATGTCATGGATAAACGGCAGCAAAAACTTAAATGTAAAGAATCAAGCAAAAACTGATTGTGGTTTCAAATAGTTCTAACCGCAATCGGTTTGATATATTCGGCCATAACTTCTTTAAATATTTCTGAAACAGATTTCATGATTACACTCTTTACTTAAGCTAATCCATCATAGTTTAGCATTTACTAACTCAATTTACTTTTAAAAAGCGATGATGCCAATTAGAGACAAAATGCAAGGAGTACATAGCAGTGCAGAAATTTAACAACTTTTTTGCGAAAATGAAAGTTTAATCGAGTTTATTTCGAGTTCTACTAAGCTCATGTGAAAACTTTAAAGTTTCAGTTGTAACTCTTTTCAGTTGTGAGGTAGGAGATAGGTAATGCTAGGATGTTGTCGTCAACTGTTCCAACTTTATAATGATGCAGGCAATATTGTAATTTCAAAAAAGTAAAGTTACGTTAGAAAAAATTGTACTAAAAAAAATCAAACATCCAGGCATTAGTTAGAAAGCACAATTGCTTTTGCCTATATTGAACAATAGTCTACCCGCTAAAACCGAATGCAATGCGCAGAAAAGAGAAATGCAAACACTATTTACCCTAAAATAACACAAAATATAGATATAATTGTAATACCAGCGGAGATTTAAAATGAGACAATTTTGTTGATCTATTGACGAAAATTCAGAAGAATCTGTTGTTTTTCTTTGCTTGAAATTCTCATAGACAAGTTCTAATTGTGTACACAAGGAGATACATTGACGTATGATTGTGGCAAAAAAAAATAGAACCTGATCCTCTTAACACTGACTAAAAAAGCCTCAGTTATTAAATGACATCTTTTAAAATCTTGCGACAAAAGGAGAAGGTATTTTCAGTTTCGAAAAACAGAAAACGAAAAGCAAAAACACAATAGCTAAAAAGGTTAATACAAAGTTTTGTTCTCGTTTTAGTCAGTTTGAATGCATTAGTGTAATTTAATGTCAGACTTATACATGCGTGTAAGTAATAACAGGTTTCATTACGTTTGGTATCTCTTTGACCGTTTTATGAGTACGCACCTTGACACAAAGTGCAAAATTAAAGAAACACAACTCCTAAAATACGTTAGCCGATATCTACAATATTTTTTACGGCGCACACTGCACGTATTTTCAAGGGCCTGGCTTCAAATTGATCGAACGAAATGACTTTTCCATTTAGTTTAAGGATATTTTGGGTCAATTTCGAGGAATTAAAATATGCTAAGTCACCTGCAGTACACAGTTCAAAAAAAGCTATGGTGACCATGTTTTGAGCCTTAACGTGAAATTTAAAAAGATGATAAAAAATCAACCGAAAGTTTAAATTACGATTGGAATTACATCGGGGTGATCCAATTATTTGAGTCGTTACACAAAATGTGTGCAAAGTTGAAAATCGTGGACATTTCAAATATCACACAAAATCGGTAAATGTAGATATTAGAAAGAAAAACACTTACCAGTATTTTCAACATATTCGCAAATAAACCGCTTCGTCAGAAATCGTACAACGAGGGCTGAAAAAAGCAAGTGCAAATTAATGTAATAAAAATGTTCACAACAAAATACATAAAATACCAAAAGTCGATTTTAAAAGCTTCGATATAACGGTTCGCACTGCTGAAAAAAAAACGAAGCATTTCACACAATTTTTTTCAAGAAAAACAGCAGAAAAGGTTCCACGTATTTCATTCATTGCCAATATCTTACTTAAATAGCAACAATATTTTTTTCATCTTTCGCACCAACACAACACACCTGGATACGTGAACACGATAATTTGGCAGAAAAACCTGAAGTTTATTTTTAAACACAGTAATTTAGGTGCATTTTATTCGTAGGCTACTTTTAGCACAAATAATTGCTGCCAAAAGCAGTTTGTTAAGGTTGCTTATGAAATGATGTATTCGTTCAGAAGTGAAGATTAATTGATGTTAATTGAGATTAAAAGACGATTAGTGAGGACAAATGTATTTTCTTTTTATCGGGATGGAAACACGAATTCTACCTTTGGACCTTGCAGTAAAATTCAAACGACTAGAGCAATTGCTTTCTGCAATACACTAACCGCAGCTCGAAAAGAGAGGGGGCTACTCCTCTTTACAATTTCACCATTACCAAACAATTTCAAGAAGGCCCTCATGCATGTACTTCACTAATATATAAACCTAAGCAGCAACCATGAGGCTTAAAAAGAATCAGGCCTGCATCACAGAAAATAAATAAAGGCAAGATTAAACATAACAGCATTGTGTGTGGTGTATGCATTCCCCAGTTTCTTTTACTTTTTTGTGGTTAGGCCCCTCACTGCGTAGATGAAGTGTTATAAATAATAACGAAGTTCAAAAGCGTGTTTTGGTTACGGAAGCAAGCGAGAAAGATTAATAAGAGCTTTCTAAATAAAATAAACAAAACATAAATTTAATCAATTTGTGATAAGGATTGAAAAAATGTGTACGTAACTCAAAATACCACTTGAAGAAATACTCTATTCTCCTGTAGTTCACCAAAGTTTATACCTAGCATTCTAAGTAGTAGCCTACTATGGTGACGTCACTGAGAGCTTTAATCTTATTTATCGTAGTTAGCAGAGGTTGCAAGCAGTTCAGTATATTTTTCACATAATTTTGTTTATTTAGCAGCTATTACAGCTCTTTACCTAAAGAAAACAGCACTAATTTCCGAAAACAAAAGGGTTTTCTAAAGGCAATAGCTACAAAAACTCTTCAGCCGCATAATAATATACATTCAGTATGTCAATCAAAAACTGTTTTTTTTTTTTTGTTCACAGATCTAGAATGTAAATCAATTTTCAAACCATGCTGATACGGTGGGTAAACTCTCTGTTCAAAGAGCGAAAATTATTGCATTGCTCTTTTGAATTATTGATAACCACGATCTAGTTAAATTCGTAAATGTGCGGTATTAAAGAGCTTTAGAACTAATGCACATCACGTTTGGTACATATTACAGTATACTAGAACGATTTAAACCCCATGACTACTGTTTTCGTAATTCATAGATTTCGAACAAACAGGTTTTGCAGGCAGTCACGAAGCTATCACAGCTCGGCTTTGATAATACCGTAGTGACAAAGCGAAAATTACATAATGGGTTACACGGCTTTTAGTTGTTCTATCAATCTACAATATCATGAGAAAAACAGGACGAAAATTCTTGTTACGAAACTAATGAAAATTAGGGGAATTTTTTGAAGCCACATACGGTAATGGTCAATACAAACTATGTACATAACTTCTGAGATTCAAAACCTCCCTCAACCAACTTTCATGCAATCAGACGCCAACATAATTGAACATATCACAACGCCATTTACCTTATTTCATATTACCCTGTGCACATGTCCACTTTTAGTGGGCTTTAGGCCCGCTGTTCTTGGTTGTAGTTTTGGCATCATAATCAGTTTCTTGATGTCATAGTTAAACGAAGTGATTATGACATGAAAAAATTGATTACGGCGCAAACTAGAACAAGAAACCGCGAGGCTAAAGCCCACGTAAATTGGATATGTGGACCCCTAAAGTACTTCAAGCGTTTCAGCCATAGACTTATTGAATTATTATCGAAACAACATACCTGATTTTCCCACTCTCCTGGGCCCCACCACTACAATTTTATGTTCTTTTGCAGCAAACAGCATAGCCACGTCCGACTTCATCAAATCAGTAAGGGTAGCTTTTCGTCAAATAAAATCACACAATAGAAAATAACATTAATAAATAACTGCTATTAACGCATGTCTACAATCAAAGTAATCGTTTATAAAACTGCTTGCTCACAAAACTTGTTGAATTTGTAATAATTCTTGATTTGTTATTCACATGTGCATTTAGTACAGGGGTGAGCAAACTTTTCACACGAAGGGCCGCATTGACACAAAATTTGAAGCCGAGGGCCGCACAGCTTGGTGAAGCAAAGTAAAAAAGGTCAGTACGGCCGTAGATCTCATATTTTTCTCCCGAAATTAAGTGAAAGGCAAAAAGAGGTCATCACGACTGCAAATGTCCTATATTCCACGCAATATCAGTAAAGATTCAAATTTCCGTAAGTGCCCGCAAGCCGTAGTTTGCCCACTCCTGATTTAGTAGCTTGATACACCAAACTTGCGCAACACGATTGAACACAAACCAAGAAGAAAATACAAAAAACAAACAATAACCAAGAATTATGATAGTCACCGTTTCGATAGCAAGCTTTAACATCAACAGCGCCAATAGAAAATCAGCCGCTAAAATAACAAATTTTTGCATTCAAAGTTGTTTATCACCATCTTGGGCTATGGCATGAAGTATTAGGCTACACGACTTCACTTTATCAAAGCTTATAGGCAACCTAAAAATCTTGTATAGCTATAATTTTGTGACATCAAAATTGATTTTGTTTTACAGTCATTAGCAAAAGTTTAAGACCAGTTATCAGAAATTATGTATTTTTGCTGTCTATCCTCTCCAGAATACAAATTACTGCCACTGCTGGTATATTTTGCTCGTAAATTTAGTATAACACATTGTGAATGCTCAAATTACAAATTGTAAAACAGTAACACGCAATTTTAGTACTTTGTGTGTCCTCCTTTGTTCTTTATCACCGCCTGGATTCGTTTTGGCATACTGCATATCAGTTTCTCACAATAGTCTCTTGAAATTTCTTTGACCCATACCTCTTTTATAGCATGGTTTAATGCTCCAGCACTTGAAGGTTGTTTTTCTGCAACCTTGTTTTTGAGTATTTCCCAAAGATTCTCGATTGGGTTTAAATCTGGGCTGTTTCCAGGCCAGCCCAGTGTTGCCACATTTTTTTCTGAAAGGAATTGTTTCACAATTTTCGAGCGATGACACGGAGCACCGTCGTGCATGAAAACTGTGCACTGATGAATATTCATATGCATTTCAAGTTTTTCTTTTAGCAAATCCACATACCTGGAACCGTTCATTGTACTTCCTGGGGGCAAAAAATACAATCCAGCAGTACCAGACCTGGAAAATGCCCCCCAGACCATTTGACTCGGTGGGTGTTTCATTGTTGAAACTGTGTATCTTTCCTCAAACCTTTTACCCACAGGCCTTCTAACGTTCTTTTTTCTCACCACAAACTGCTGTAGAGTACACTCATCGGAAAACATGATCTTAGACCAGTCTTCAGATGTCCATGCTGCATGTTCTTTTGCAAATGCCAGACGCTTTGATTTCATAAGAGGAGTGAGCCTGGGTTTGCGAGCTGGCTTATATGATTTAAGACCAAAGTTAAACCTCAAACGCCGAGAAACTGTGGTGATGTGAACGTCTGTCCCTTTCCCAAGCAGCGCAGCACGAATTTTCTTCAAAGAACTTGTTGGGGAACGTACAGCAATTCGCTTTATTGTCAGATCATCTCTAGGGGATGTTTTTTTGGGTCTCCCACTTCTCTTCAAGTCTTTGTAACTCCCGTAATTATTGAAATTTTTAAGGGCTGTGTGCACAGCAGTCTTGCTGCACTGCATCTTCGCACTGATTTCTCGTTCAGAGTAGCCTTCTTTACTTAAAACCACAATTTGGGCTCTTTTAGTCTCGGAAAGAGAAGATTTTTTGCCCATTTTCAAGAACTGAAACAGCAGCTAGTACACAACTGATTACGCTGTAAAACCAATCGAAATGAAGTAAAATAGGTTCTTCGTGAAAACAACCCATGTGTTGGTGATGGACAGATGGCTGATGCAATTTCATTAGGATATTGCGTCATATAAAACTGCACAATGCGATAATAATGATAAAATCTACAAATACCTTAAATCTGAAAGACTGGTCTTAAACTTTTGCTAATGACTGTACAAACGTCTCCATCAGCAGCTTTCTCCAAACATGCAAAGGTATGCATAGGACATCAAAAAGGTTTAGTTTTTTGCGAAGACGTCAAAAACTGACTCAAAATTTTTATTTCCTTTGATATATATAAATATTTGTCAAGTGTCTACTGCAATATAAAACCATCAAAAGGAAAAAACGATCTATTTAAGTGATTGTAAAACCGTTTGCTGATTGAGTGCTTGTGGACTTTATCCAAGTTTCATTGGCTTAAATGTTAATCAAACTGACATGAGCCACAAGAAAAGAATGTTTGCTAGCCCCGGTTCTTACAGTTGGAACGCAATCACTCACTTCAAATGTAAAACTGAGTAGAAATCTCAAGCAGCTTTGCATAATCAGCTGCAAACCGAAAGCATATCGGTTTGCGCAAAGATCTTACTAACCTACAACCCCATAAAAATGGTTGCAACGTTCGCAATTATTCACAGGAGCAACTCTCACTTAGGGATGTGCCTCAGGAAAATTACTCGGACTCGCCGAGTAACGAGTATTTACGGCATTGCTCGGCGAGTCCCAGCCCGAGTCCGAGTATCTATGACGTCACGCGCGATGGGTAGTACGCTTTTGCCTTTTTGGTTTTCTTGCATTTAGCTGCTTCAGAATCATTGACTTAATCAGTAACAATGGTATTTGGTTTAGGTATACTGAGCTTACAGTCGAATGGCAACATCTGGGCATTACAATGCAATAATGATAATGTACCCCGTAGGTACCTTGTCAAGCAAAAAAGATAATAATGTTCATGAATTAACAGTCGTGTTTTGCTGAATTACTACCGTTGCGTTGGTAACTTGGGTTTAAGCAAAAAAAACGTTGTTTACAAATTAGTACTCGGTCGAGTATCAAATAATACTCGGCCGAGTCCGAGTAATGAAAATGCCTTAATACTCGGCCGAGTACTCGGACTCGACTCGGCACATCCCTACTCTCACTACTTTGCGCAACAAAAAATCAAACTCATGCTTTCTGCTCCAAAAGCCTAATCAAAAACGCGCTGTCTAATATCAATTTCACTTCAATACGTCGCGTAGTGAAGCGCAAGCCAGCCGATAAGTCAGATAAATTTGCAATACGAAACTCTTCACACATCAAATTCTATCAAAATTATTTTCAACTAGAGGGAATGCTTGTATCACATTTTATTAGTTACACACCTGGGCCTGTTGTTTGAACTACTGCAGGCTCAAATTTTTCATCAAACTTTTGCAGATTAATTGCAAAAAAATCTATGGAGAGAAAACTGACTTCACAAACAAAGATGTAGTTAGCTTTTGCTTTGCTTTAAAGACCAGCTTAATACACGATTTGTTTTTATAAAATTGGTACTTTTTACAAAGTTTGTTACCCACACAACCCCTTTTTCTACATGTAATAGGTCCCACATGGACTACCTCTACCAAAACGCAAAACCCTTAAGCCATTCCTGACATATAAATCCGGCACTTCTGGACATTTTACAGTAAATCACTTCAATTAGTTTCAGAAACTATTTTAACTTGTTTGCGGTAAAATTTAACGTTTTTGTCATTTTTGTATAAGTTAATGATACACAGTAAAACGGAACTGTATACCCAAACGTCTACTACAATTATATAACCATTAAAACCTAAACCAAAGAACTTTCTTAAAACTCACTCGACTCTTAGGAAACAGCTTACTTATAACTACTGCAGCTTAATTTAACTAAAAATTAATGAACAAAAAACTTTCTTGAAACTTTCTGGACTTTTATAAAAAAACACAAATTGCTCATACAACAAATATCTTAAAAACACTGCTCTCTAGCATAAAGCTTATTCTAGAAGCAACTTCTATTTTTAGAATTTTGGTAAATAACAAGACACTATCTTTAATTGAATAACCCGATTGCATGCAACAACACTGTGCGTGACAATGTTGGTTCCAACAATAACACCACACGAAAGGAAGCACTACTCTAGCTAAACACGAAATTACAATCAAAATACCCTAAAAAAATTCTCAGGGATGCTCACATGATAACTATAAGTTAATCCTACTGAAATTTAGGCAAATTTCCAAACTACGACCTAATTTTTAATTTTCAGGTTTCTTTGATATAGTTGAGCTTTTTGTTGGTGAATATTCCTGAACATCAATTCATATTTTTACGTAACGTTAAAAAGTACTTGCTTTTACAAATTGTAAAATATCACAACTTTAAAAATTGTTTCCTAATTATAATCAATGCATAAGTTACATGTCCAAAGTTCAAGGTAGCTTTCACTATTCGCAACAATTTGAAAAATAAGCGGTGGCTTTGAAATAAAGAAGAAAAGCCTATACAGCACAAAGCATCTGCAGCCAGATATTAAAATTTTATCGATCTTCGCAAATCTTTTGACGACGTCTCCACATAAAGCTGATTACCAATAAAATTTTGATTTAAAGCTGCACTTAAATTTTAATAATAAGACAATTAATTCACTTTGAAAAGATTATTTTTCAAGTCCTAAAGGGTCAAAATAGTAACGTTAAAAAACGGCAAACTTTTTAAAAAACCTACTCTTCGGTACGAGTTCTGTTTTTCTCCAAGTTAAGCAGTTAAAATTCAAATTATTCTAGATTACCGGTACGTATTAAACCAGACAGCCACTGACGTCGTTTTAGATAAAACACAGAATTTACAGAAGCTGTTGTTTTGCCTCGTGCTGCGGCTCCCTTGATGAATCAGCTCCGCTCTCTTTTCTGCCCTGCCAAATGTTTCTCATAAACACAGCAGATATTTACCAGTGTTCTACCAGATTATGGCGTGTTTAAAAGCACGCGAAAACGCTGCTGCTGATCGTATTCCTATATTTACACAGTGTAAACACAATGATACTCTTGAAGTAAAAGTATTTCGAGTTCGAACTATATGGCAGGTTGATAGGCAATCAAGAGCTCCAAACTGCGTAAAGCAAATCACTCCGTAGAGATAACTACTTAAATGAAGCAACATAGTCTGAAAACAACAGTATCTGTCGCAATTTCTCCCAAATCGGTATTTCACTACCTTGAACACTTAAAATTGCGTGATATCCTTTTATACGAGGAAAGTCATTAAGTTCAACTTTTGCTGAATCTAATTTTCATTTCAAAGTTTTAGAAATAAATTTCAACATTCCAAGATGTTTATCTCCAGTCTGTAACTCATGTTTGCTTTTACGAAGGAGTAGTACTCCAACATAAATTATTCGTTTTTAAACACAGGCATCCGCCATGTCTACTAGCCTACGATTTTCAAAGAAATCCTGTTTCTGATTTGAACCCTGAACTTTAGTCTTTTACAACCTTTACCTTTTTTTGATTGTTTCTAGCAAACTTTGCAAATTTCATAACCATTCTCAAATAAAAGGTTTCCAATTACAGTTTGCAATACAAGTTTAAATCTAACTAAATTTGAAAAAATTAAAATTTGTAAACTTTCACAATCTCCTCTACTCAACTTTTCTTAATGCTAAATCAAATATAATCGAATTGAGACATATATTGACTTATTTACCTTCGAACAACGCAAATTAAAACCATTAAGTAAATTGTGGGCATTAGAGAAAATGTTATAAGTAAACTTGCTTGTTTAACTACACGCCTACATTCTTGCTTTAATGGCCAGTAACAATCAAACGAAACGAATAACGATTTCTAGCCTAGCTTGAATATCTGAATCAAGATTTTGAGAAAAAAGCGATTGAACCTTCACGTACAATCACGTGGGCGTCGCGCACAGAAAAAAAGCAACTGACGTAGCGTACGGGTACCGGGGTACGTGGAGTAAAGCTGTTCAGCCCCGCAATTGACACAAATTTTTTTCTCAAAAACATAAAAAATGGGAGTAAATAACTGTAAATACACAACTATATTTAGCAGATAAACAAATAAACGCAACAGATAATAATTTTATGCAAAATTATACTTCACTTCTAAAAACTCAATTTTAAGACAGCTTGGAATTAGCGAACTATGCCAATCCCAATAAAGTAAGCAAAAAAAAATCAGTCGAAACAGCATGAACATTTTTTCTGTTAATCTTATTTAATGGAAGACACTAGACTACACCTTCATAATTATGACCTCAATCGATAAGATTTAAGCGAAAGGCCAAAATTCCACTCCTATAGTAGACCTACTATCTGTCTACTCCTTGAGTGTCAAATTCAATTATTTCTATTGATTTGGCAATTCTTCAGCCACGATTAAATGATGTTTTTTGGGCCTCAGTAAGCCTATTACCCTAAGGTTTCGGAAACGTTTACGGTGATTAGCTGTGAATGATGAATTTTAAAGGGTAGGGTTACTAAAGAAAACCGGTCCAAGTTTTTGCATTGGTTTACTTGTGCACTTAGTGATCATGCGATAAAGTTTGCTAGCGTTAAAAGTGGTTGATGAACTAGACTGGAACAGGCCCAGTTATTGACGGAAGAGGTGCACGACTGCAATGACTTAACTGGTTACTTGCAAGCAAACACACTGCCAAAATCAATTTCAAAAGCACCGACCCGTTAATTAGCAATTAACCTAATTATTGCAGCACAAGAGTAAGAAGTTTGTGGCAAAGATTTCACGTAATTCCAAGAGCTTCTATCGTAAACAGCGAAGAGTTTCAAAGCTTAATGACATCAGTGTACTTATAAGACTCGTTGTTGACGTCAAACTATACTAGAAGGCATATTTCATCAATATTAAAAATAGCTTGAAGTGCTTGAAGCTTGGAAATAGAACTCTATGCAAATTATTGTGCAGTGGTTGAAAATCGAATTTGCAAAACTATTTTCTTTATGAGGAAAACTGAGTACCGGCAATCGAATAATTATGCTTACCTGTACTGTACTGCATTGATTTCATCGAATAAAATAATAGCGTAAATAAAAGGATCGAATCTGGGTCACATAATTTGCAAATTAAACAATGCTGAACCAAAGTGGTAAAGAACAATTAGCAAAGTAATCAATAATCATCAAAAGCGTATTTAGGAGAAAAAGCGGTAAACTCATTCCCTTATACTCTCCAAGATTTCATGAGTTATGAAAATCGGGTGGAAGTGGGTGAACTATTCTACAAAAGTTTTGACTCACTCTTTTAAAACTGTGTTTGCAAAAAGCTTCTCTCTTTTACGAACTACCAGTATAAAACGCTGAGTAAAATAACCACACAAATTAAACACATGTCTTTGCAACGGTGAACGAAATGTTAGCAAACTATTATTTCAGCGATCTTTGTCTGCTGTCAGACGCTTACCGTAACACATATCCTGTATTTTAGTTGCATATTTATCCTTCTATCACGAGAAAGCGATCAATGCGCTGCACGAGCTCGCTTAGGAGTTGCCAGCCATCTGTCTATACCACACCAAGATGGGGGAATCCCGACAAGTGCCCTTCCCAACGGCACAACAAGTAAACTTGCCGGCTTGTTCTCCACACTGTCCCTCTAATGCTGAGCGTCAAGCAGGGAAGCTGTGAATACCAATTTTATAGTCATTGGTTTGACCCGACTCGGAATCAAACCCAATTCTGCAGCTCCCGAGGCGGACGCTCTTACAACCTATAGCATCATAACACACAACGTACAAAAATGCAAAGCCATAAGAATGAAGTCAGTAATCAGCAACATTTTTCAAAACACTGGCATAAAGTACAGAGCTAGTTTAAACGACCTGTACAATATATCCAAAAACTTTAAGCAAAGTCGTTTTTGATCGTAATGGAGCGTGAGAAGGCAATAATAAGACACAATTTTATTCGAATCATCCGACTAGGCTAGACACAGAAATTTTCCGCCAATGAAAATATTTTTTTTGACATATCCTGCGTTCCAAAATAGGTAAAATTGCTAGCCAGCGTAGAATAGTTTTAGTTGTCCTACCAATATTCTAGAGGTCATGTTTACTTCAAAACTGGCTCAACTTCAATAACACTTACTACTTTCATGCTGTAGTTAGGCTACTTACTGTTACTATTAAAGCACAAGTATATCAATCCTTTTTCTTTAAATTAGTCTCCATTGAAAATTCATGAAGATTACACTGTAAGACTGTATGTCAAACTTTGTTCTGTTCTCAAAACAGCACCGTCAAGCTTACAAAGGTGCAGAGGAAATAATCAAAGTTTGATGCTTCTGGTGGAAAAGAAGAGAATCAGAAGCGGATCAAGAAATTTGTCAAAAGGAGGAAGGCTTGGAATCGTAAAATGCTGATCCAGCCTTTTGCTGAATCTAGAAGTGTCGAAGTGCTAATGTATTAATTATGTGTAACTAGTGGCGTAGCGAGAAATTTTAAAAAGAGGAGGGAGTTCATAAATTGCAAAAACCATGAAAAGACTCTGGTATGTTTCAGTCGCTAACAACATTTGATCTTTTTTACTAAAAGGCAAAGTCAAATGGGGGGCATGGCACAATTTCCCCCTAAATACGCTCTGTGTACAACTAAAAACTTAGGGCGGCGCTTGAGCCTCCTTAGCTCCGGTGGATCCGGCAATCGAAAGAATGAACCACATACTTTGTGAGGGTTATGTCCGCTATTTGAAATCAACGTACTTTTTAAATTCTAATTTGCTGTACTCTTTATTCAGACTAACAGTCTTACCACAAAAATACAGTAGAAGTCAAAAAAACAGACAGAAATATTTGTGTGTCTTTGGAACAATGCAATTTGCATTCTTAAGTTGCGTTTACCGATACAAACAGACGACAACGCAACTCGCGATAATTTTTTATCGCGCCTTGATTGTTTTATTGAGCTGTGCAGCGACCAGGCGAAAACCTTCTATATTCACTTACATCATCATTTTTGTCGCGTTGTTGCGTGTCGGTAAGCGCACCGGTAAGCTCAGGCATTGAAACTTGGAGTTCGTTACAGGCCATTTTTGACAAACTCCAGCCTGCCTACGGGAGTATTGTTTGCCAATCTGCTGCTGGTGCTACTGATCGGGCATTTTCATCTTCGTGCACTGCAACCTCTTTTGAAAAAACCAAACGGAAAAAGTCAAAATATGCGAAGAGAAACTCAAACAAATTATCTATTTTTTGCTGATTCTGATATTTGCTCAAAAACCCAACGACATTTTTTGTTAAAATTTATTTCATCTTTGAAGTTGAATTTTTAATAATGCTCTTTCTCATTTACACAGCTTTTAATGAATGGTGCGTTTAATCTATGACGTCATTGGTGATTACCGTCATAGGGTCAAGCTTTGATTGTTTGATCATATCATAACATTGAAAGCTAAAAATCATGTGGATAAATTTCCTGACGAAATTAGACTCATAGGCTCATAGCAAAAATTTCGACATTCAATTAATAAAAATTGAAAAAAATGCGTTTTAAAATACGGTGGCTTCTCTGTTTCCGGTAGGCTGTAATTTTCCCTAAAACTGAAGGACTTGAATAAATGTCTTACCGTTTAGGTTCACATAGAAGAAGCCCTATTAATATTTCGACTATGATTATTGTCTGATTTAAGCCATTTGATCTGGGTTCGTATTTTGCGTGATTTGACTTAATCAACAAAGGCTTTGTTTGCGGATGTAATTTCTTGAAAATATCAAAAATCTAGTCTGAAAATTGAAAAATTTGTCTGATTAAATCATTTTTGAAATCTTAGTCACATTTTGCATAACCAAAGTTGTATCTCTACGTCATAAACACACCACGTGTGACGTGCCACTTGAACGTGCACACTGCACAGCTTTACGGTTCTTAACATTTAGATCAGGGTGGTCCAAGGTAGACAGTGTCGCGGGCCAGATTATTTTTGCACATAATTCGCGGGCCACATACAGCTGCATCAGTGCGAACAAATAATAAACAGACGCTATAGCATAGATTCTATGTTAAGTTTGTGGAATCTATTCTATTTAATAGTTTTAGGACAACTTTAAACAACAGCCAAACAATTTAAAGTCATTTGATGTT
The DNA here is from genome assembly GCA_964006365.1 of Trididemnum miniatum. Classification (NCBI taxonomy): domain Eukaryota; kingdom Metazoa; phylum Chordata; class Ascidiacea; order Aplousobranchia; family Didemnidae; genus Trididemnum; species Trididemnum miniatum. The sequence goes on along the minus strand of OZ023247.1, from coordinate 12,482,336 downwards.
TATTGTTCACGCATCCTTGATTAATCGTTCTATGTCAACATCAACTTCAGTGGTTGCCAGTCGCAAGCGGGCATCCAATGTTTCATCTGCCAAACTGTTCCTTGCATTAGACTTCAGTCTCTTCATTACCGAAAAAGTACTTTCGCAGATGTAGGTGCTCCCAAACATCGATAACATTCTCAAAGCAAACTCCCTTAAAACTGGAAATATGACTTTACAATTGTTGTTGTAACGTCATAAATTGTTTTTCGAGTACCGGTAGTTTTAATTTAAACTGCTTCACGTTTGCTGGCGTTGACTTATTTTGACTCAACGCCGTTGAGTCAAAATAAGTACATAACATCTCTTACCAATCAACTAAAAAGCAATGTCCTTCCTAGCCTACCGGACGGGAGGTCATGACGACTTCCTCTTGTTGGGTCAGAGGCTATAACAGCACTCCATCACCAACAGTGCAAAGCACTCCAGTAAATCGTACCGTAGAGCGAGACAGCGCTGTTTCTGGCTATTAGCCTTCATCAGCCGCCCTCAGGTACGAAACGTTCATCTTCCAAGACGAGGATCACTCATCCCTTCGCATAAATATTTCTTTAAGAATTTAACCTTTGTGGTACGCATATCCACTCGTGTGGCTACGTCACCATTCCAGTCAAACTCTTTACGTGGCCAGGGTGAAGAGCAAACAACTAAAAAGCAATGTCCTTCCTGGCCTACCGGACGGGAAGTCCGGTAGGCCAGGAAAAATTTAGTACCACAAAGGTAGTACCACAAAGTACCACAAAGGTTAAATTCTTTAAGAAATATTTATGCGAAGGGATGAGTGATCCTGGCAAGATCATTCGTCCTGGAAGATGAATGTTTCGTACCTGAGGGCGGCTGATGAAGGCTAATAGCCAGAAACAGCGCTGTCTCGCTCTACGGTATCTCTTACCAATAGTACATGTGATTGTACGTTGTAAGTCTGTGGCTTAGATGTTATCATTTTTCACTGGGACTTTCTCGCAGTTTTTTCAGAATTTTCCGCGGGCCATAGAAAATGCTGCCGCGGGCCACAAGTGGCCCGCGGGCCCGGGTTTGGACCACCCTGATTTAGATGGATTTTGCTCTAATAACTGTAGTACATCACTTCAACCTATTTTCAAACTTTTATTGATTTCACAAGACTTAATGATTCACAGTTTAAACAAAAATATAGGCTTATGCTGTAGGAAGGTGAGTTTCTCCTGAATCCACGCTGTAGATATCATAAGATCACTGAAATCAGAAGCAACAATTAGCTTTGGCCTTTTAGAATTAAATTTATGGCAACCAAATCCAAATTACATTTTTTTCCGCGTAAACCAGCAGACAGCTATTTTTAACATTCTCTTAAAATTAGGATGCAACTGAAGGGTGTCTGTCTTATTCGAAACCACTCATCCAGCGTGTGGCAATCCAACAATCCATTAAATTTTGTGAATCGTCTTCGTGGTTAACAGTAGGCCCACCCAGTGGCGTACGCAGGATTTTTCAATGGGGGGAGGGGTTCAGTGACGTAACATGGTGATGACGTAAAGATACTACATTCCAATTATAGTAGTTTAGAGGTATTAAAGTGCATCGTATTGTAATGTTTCCAGCCTAAATTGCAGTTAACCATGATTAAGCTATATAATGCCATAACTAAGGAAACAACAAAGATATTTCATTCACACTTTTGCTTAATGCTTTGCGTCTCATTTAAGGAGAGAAAAGGTTTCACAGAAACTCAAGCTGTCAGGCATTGGTTAAAAATTTTCTGAAAAAATTTTAGTTGAAATCATTTTTGGGCCATAGGAAGGTTAATTGAATAAAGTAGGCTGGCTAGCTGTCACAACGTCGCAAACAGGGTGCACCCAGGGGGTAAAACAAGCAATTCCTTCTCTTCAAAAAAAACTGTTTTCAAGAACCAACATTAATATAAACAACGCATATAGGCTAAACCTTGTTATAAACAGTCAATATACGGTACACTCATTATGAAGGGGACAGTTTCTCGCTTGAAATTTGAAAAGTGAAGATATTGGAGCATAAGAAAAAACTGCCCTCCCTACCAAAACGTTTTTAAACTAAAATAGATTATGCGCGAGAGGAATCCCTAATCATCCGATTAAAGTCAAAAACAGCGTCGATATTATCTAAGCATTTTTCTGCCAAATCACAGCGTCGATATCAGATGCTTTCAAACACATAATCGGGGTGTCTATGGAAAACGAAGAACTCTAGCTGCTGAGATAGTCAGCTTACCGTACGAAAAAACAATGTTGTCTCTTCCCTCATTCCGCCCCTAGGCCTCTTTAAATCTTTCGTTGGTCTATGGTCGTCTTTGGCAGTATTTTTATCTTACTTTTGGCACTTGGAGCAGTGTCAGTTTAGCTTTTTATATTTTAATGAAATTTCTCAAAAAACCGGGCGATTATAGCGTAGTGTTAAAAGATTTCGCTATCGATGCGGAAGGTTTGGGACTCAATTCCCAGGCCGGTCAAATCGGACACAGTGTAGCCAACGGTTCGCAACCGCTGCGACGTTTCTTTGGAGCTGCGTTGCCCAGGCGCTAAGCCGCGGGTTCGGGCCCTGCCACTCGCTACCACGTTTCGGTACAACAACGAATTTAATGAAACGAGTATAATCAAGATTTGATTTGATTTAAAAAATAAAATTTGTGTGCAGCCATAGTTACTGCAGATACACCGCATTTAGGGAAGCTCTTACTTCTTAATTGTTTCACAGCAACATCAATGACAAAAATGCACTTCAAGCAAAACACAACAGAAAAGTTGGACTACCGGGAACTGTACCGGTATTGTAGCATTGCATCGTAATCAGCGCTCGAGTTATAAAAACACTTAAGGGGAGATGGCACAACTTTTCATGCATACGTAAGCAGGGATGATCATTGAACTTGTAAGGGAATGGTTTACGCTAAAATATTTTGTGGGGGATGGCGTTGTTTGGGATGAAAACATGATAGCAATTTCGGCAAGCTCCGCATGAAAAAAAGCCGGTTCGTTTTAAAAAAGGAAGGTTTCATTTTTGCTGCAATTGTCAAGGGGGAAGGGGAGTGCTGACTCCCGACCCCTGCGAACGTCACTGGGGCCCATCTCTTAGCGCTTGGGTAACACAGAAACGTCGCAGTGGTGGCGAGCCATTGGCGACACTGTGCCGATTTGACCATCCCGGTAATCGAACCCCAGTCCTTTCGCACCCATAATCTGTGCGCTTAACTACTGAGCTAACGGTCGGTACCGGCCCAAAAATTGAACCCAAAACCTTCCGCGCCGATAGCGATGTGTTTAACCTCTACGCCAACTGGCCGGTGTGGCTCAAAATAATGACATCGTAAGCGGAATATCTGCATGCGTTGCAACCGTTCTCTTCCAAGAATGCCTTCTGCACCGAAACGTTGTCTTGTCCGGCCATAGTCGTTGAGAACAATCTCTGTATGACATCACAACACGACTCCAGCTTTAGTGCCCATTGACCTTGTCCAGGCTTGCATTTTGAGCCAGCCATTGGTTCAAGCGCTACACACCAGAAAAGTTTGACTACCGGTATTATTGCATCACAATGAAAGTTTCTCGAGATTATGTAGGCAAGGGGTGGCCAACAAGTCAATCGCGATCGATCGCCCAGGCTCTGCCGGTCGATCGCGTGTGATTTTGTGAGGCCTAAATAAGATTCGTCAAATGCATTTTTGAAAGTGTTTCTGAAATGAGAAGAGCATTGCACGTGACAAAGGTAAAGCAGTGCACATTCAGAAGCGTAGCCAGGGGGGAGGCCCTGGGTCCGCCCCCCCATTCGCAGACAAAAGCACAATTAGACTTTCATGGTGTAAATCTAATATACGTCATATTGTTAAATGTCCAGCCAGCATTAGTGTGGCACCGTAGAGCGGGACAGCGCTGTTCGGGCCATTAGCCCTCATCAGCCGCCCTCAGGTAACATACAACCACCTTCCAGAACGAATGATATTGTGAAGATCAATCAGCCCTTCGGATATATATATCTTAAAGAATTTAACCTTTGCGGTACGTAGTCTTTCGTGGTCTACGTCACCACGCCAGTCAAATCCTTTACGTGGCCAGGGTGAAAATCCATAACTAAAAAAGCAATGTTCTTCTTGGCCTACTGGACAGTGCTTTCAACGCCATGCGGGGGGCAGTGCTTTTAACATAATGCGGGCAGTGCTTTTAACGTAATGCGACATGCATTGGGGGGGGCAGTGCTTTTAACGCAATGCATCATGCGGGGAGGGGGACAATGCTTTCAAGGTAGTTCTGGGAACGGGGGGGGCAGTGCTTTTAACGTCATATAAAAAATACTAGAACGCCCATCCATGCCGTATTAAAGAAAATTACATATAACATTATTTTGGAGTTAAGTTTAACACGTTCGATTGCAAGGAAACTACAGTAGTTCGGAGGTTTTAAAAGAATAAGTCCGGCAAAAGTTGAAGCAAACACAAAAGCTCGTTTTTAAGACAAAGTTAACTGGCATGCACGGCCGGATTTACGTATAGGCTAAGCAGGCTGAAGCCTAGGGCCTCGGAGAAAATAAGGTGCCCCATCATGAACAACGAAAACTTTTTTTCGTTGTTTAGTAATGACCAGGCATGGGCAAACATGACTCGCAGTGGAAAACAAGACACGTGAGGACGTGCAGACCTTTTTTTTGCTCTTCACTAAATTTCAGCGGAAAAAACGCCCCTGACATTACTTCGCGACAATTATGAGTAAGTCGCTTGCTGAGAAATGAATTAAGGTCGAAAGCAGGCACAATAGCTGCTTAAGTTAAAAAATTTCCTATAAATTGGCAGTTGTTTTTGTGTCAGTGAGGTATAAGTTAGTTGTTCTTGTCCAGCAAAGGAACACTAGTTTCGTGCATTTATTTCAGCCTAAACCTAGCCAAAATTAATTACAATGAGCTCTCTACAGAGGAAAAGATATTATTTTAATGAAGAAAGGAGCCTACCTATTTCTGCGCTATGGTAAACGATACATGCACCTGTCTTGTTTGCAATGCTTCACTTGCTTTGCCGAAGAAGGGAAATGTTGAAAGGCACTTTATGACACGCCATGGTAAGTACAGTATAACGAAAATTTTCTTCTTGGAAGTGAAGCAAGGAAAATGAAAGTTAATGCTCTTAAATCTAATTTGTGTCAACGGCCTGTCACTTGAACAATATTATTTAATGTTATCTCTGACAGGACACAAAAAACCTGAGTATGAAATGTTAATGAAAGACATGGTGACCCAAATATCTCACTGACTTTTTCAAGACATAAGTAAATTTTGTGTTGCTCTCTTAGTCTTGTTTTTACCTTCTTTATTGGGCTTTTGAGTTAAGTCGAACTTGAAAACACTGCTTACGATTTGGTAACAAATGGTAAATATAGAAGTCCATTAAAGGGTAAAATTTACTGAAAAAAAAAAAACTTGCTGTAATTTGCTTGTTGGCTGGTCGATCGCAAGTTTTTAATTAATTTTCGAGGTGATCCCAATGGAAGGAAGGTTGGCCATCCCTGATGTAGGCAATTTGATACAGCACAGAAAAACACAATCTTTATGAAAAAACGCTAATCGGTCCGAAAAGAACGGCTTTTAATTTTTTTCAATCGTCAATGGGGGGGGTTTTAACCCCCGAAACCCCCCGTGCGTACGCCACTAGGCCCACCAAGCAGCACCAGCAGTTGGCCTGCTTTGTTTTACTATTCTGCAACATTTTGGTAAAGGTTAAACTTCATCCCTGAACAAATTAAGTGCATAAAGTCAGTTAAAATTGTTTTTACACTGAAGTTTCCTCAAAAAGTTGCGAGAATTACACAAAAACATATAACGATTCGCACGCAAAACTGATCTAATAACCTATTTGCCCTACATATCTTCAAAAACGTTTGACTGTGACTCTTACAAAATTCAGCCAGTTTGACTTTTGACCAGTATTTTGTCTACTTGATTCTGCCCATTTTTAGTAATTTTTCGCCTTTAAACCTTTTTTTTTTTGAGGTTATTATCGATATAACATATATGAAAAATAATATTCTTTTTTTTGAAGTGAAAGAGGAGACTGCGATTGTAGGAAACTTGTTAGAAATCCAAAAATCCCAAATTTTTGATACCGTGGCGTGGAGCTAATAGGCCCATTTTTTTGAATTCAGTCTAAAACTGCTGGTGATGGCTGAAACTGCAAACCGTACTTGTCGAATTCATAACTTTTAATCAATAGATCAACTTTTATCAAAGCTTCATCTCAGTCGGTCCTGTATACAATTTATTTTGAACCAGCTTTTTAATCAAGATTTTGCTTTTGTGTATTTATTCATGTCACTTTTGACAGGCCATAAACCCATTCACAATCAAATCGAGAAGGTGTTGATTCTAAAACCAGCGCTGAAGGGCTGATGCACCTTCTTTAACAAAAATATTGGCAGGGAAAGTTCTACCCATACAGACAACTGAAAACTGACCTTATTCCGGTCACATTATAGTGACGAATCCTGACACTTCTAAACCTAACTGCATTATTTTAGAATCAACAATAATCCTAATCCTCTCAAATTATATCATTAACTAGAAACAGGAAGCCAAGCGCAGGTATACGGTAACATGACAAAAACCACAAAAATGAACGACTTTCAAGACATCTGCGTTGAAACGATCAAGTTCCTGCTTAATTTAATAATACTGGCGCAGCGGAAGTATGGACGACCGCAATTTTAAACTTATTGGCTTTGATTGAAAACTTTGCTACGTAATGGTATATATTATGGTCATAAATATAGTCTAAACATCTTAGTATTTGGTGGCAAGGCAATTTACGGTAATCTTCAAGAGCTTTAATTGCAGCCTAGTTACTGTGCCAATAGTTTTTTTAGTGGGGATAATTATGCCAAATGCATGTATTACTGTTGTACGCTAGGTTTTTAATATATCAGTGTAAATACTCCAATTGTAAACCCAATATGGTCCAATATTTCAAATTTGCAAACTCTCTTCGACAATCTGAATATTTTATAGCTGTCATAAATCAAATACTGTAGCTCAAAACATTGGCTTTAATTAACTAAGTTTACAGCATTTTAAATTGCAACAAAAGATAGGAAACATTAAATAAGGACACACTGACATTTACACCACTATTGCCGTACTGCTGCAGCTATATGTCTGAATCTGAACACTGTGACATAAGTCTACTGTGAACAGCATGGCAGTAAGGTTTCGCAATAGCAGCAATTAACTTCATACAGGGCCGAAACTAGGCAATGCGGGGCCCCCCCCAAAATCATCTTTCGGGGCCCCCTAAAATACTTTTTCTTGGATGGTGATGCAAAAGAGCGAGCCCCGAAGGGGCGATGCCAACCTAGGGGGGTCTGGGGACATGCCCCCCAGAAAATTTTGCGGAATTTGACCTTATTTTGGAGGCTTTTTGTGCTTTTTGAGCCTCAGTTTTAACCTCAGTTTTCAAAAGTCCTCAGTTTTAACAAGGTTTATTAGTCTGTTTAACTAGGTCCCTTCCAAATCCACTAAAATAATGCTGCAAGCAAGCCCTACTCTAACATTTCGCTACCTATGCGAAGAAAAAACGTTTTTAAGGCTTATTTTTGCACCTTTCACTTGAGGATGAGGGGCCCTTGGTATGCTACTAAACGTTTGTTTGCTAGTTTTGCGACTGCTATTTTTTGAAAAATTTGCAGGGGCCCCCTATGGTCAAAAGTATAAATATGGTATGGGGGCCCCACATCGCGTGAGTTAAGACAAAAAATATATTGAATCTTAGAATAGGCCTATTTAAGGCAGACTTGGACAACTAGATAATTCTAGTTTTCTAATTACACTAATTTAAGCGAAATGCCGCTAATCTAATTCTAATCTAATTTGCGAAATGTTTCTATGCTCTAATTCTAATTCTAATCTAACTTCCGGTTTTGCCGAAAATGCTAGTTTGTCCAACGGCGTTTTTCAACAAGTTATGCAAGAATATCCCTTGTGCAAGGAAAACCACTAAACCAGTGCCAAGCCGCCATCGCATTGCTTAGTTATAGTAATTGTGACGAATAGTAGCCATAGTGACATAATAACTATTTTATACTGTAGTAACTTGTAGTGTAGTAAGTTAGGATATAGAATCTAGATAGTGTAGAGTAGGCTGGCAAAGCGGCTATGCATGGAAAATTACTAGGCCTACGCCTTTTCGATACACACACAGTGTTTCTGGAAGTTAGTTTTAGAACTAAATGTTTTGCATAGCCTAGCGGCGTGCATTAGCAACAATCTTCATTATCATTGCATCATGACAAGAAACTGTTCAAGATTGCTGTAGTAACGATAGTGCTAGAATAAAAACTTTTGTTCGAAGATTGTTTCAGCACCACAAGTTGGAATAAACAATAGTAGGCCTGATAGTACTTGTATGTTGTTTTACATGCTATACTAGGCTGCTATATCAGCACTAAACTACATCACTTATAACCTAGAGTTAGAAAAATTACTGTCCTTTTACTTTTTAGCCGTAGAGACAATCGCTGCGTAGTGCATGTCACATCACTGATTGTCTGCACAGATATCTGATGATGAGGCTCTTCTCGAACAAACGTGAAGGCCTCATTACTGTACCTACTCAATTACTATAAATAATGTACAGTATTGGGTGGCGTTAAAAAAACAGAAAACATTTCTAGTTTTCCGTGTTCTTATCCTTCAGTTTTCGAAAGAGTAGGCGTAAGCAGCGTTCATCAATACTGATGTGTACGAATAGGTGTCAAAAACTAAGCGTTCATGTACTGTAAACCTTTGTCAGCCCAAAGGCGGCGAGAATTCTTTCGTGTAGTACCGCCACTTCGCGGTTTTTCACTTATCGCAGTGGTGTCTGGACCGCATTAACCGCGATAAACGAGGGTTTACTGTATGCCTATTTCTTATTCGTTCTAATTTTAATTCGGAAGTTGATTTCATTTCCAAGTTTTTGCGAATTCATTAATTCTAGTTCTAATCTAATTTGGAAAAACTGTGTAGCTCTAATTCCAATTCTAATCTAATTTGGAAAAACTGTGTAGCTCTAATTCTAATTCTAATCTAATTTGGAAAAACTGTGTAGCTCTAATTCTAATTCTAATCTAATTTGGAAAAGCCGAAATTTTTCTAGTTGTCCAAGTCTGATTTAAGGCACCTTTATCATACGTTGAGTAAATAGTACTACGTACTGACTATTTACGGGGCCCCCTTTTTGTGCGAGGCCCCCCCCCCGGTTGGGGGGTTCGGGGGGCGCTAGTTTCGGCACTGACTTCATACAAAGCACAATGCCTTGCAGGCAGTTATAACACTTAACACGAGCAACACGCATTTCCAACATGTTTACACAACACGTCTACAACAAAACAAGAACCTGGGTTCGATACCATATTATGACAATAGCCAAGAGCAAAGATGAATTAGGTGTACATTTTCGAAAATGGTCATATTTGCGCTGATACATCGTAGATAGACGTTTTGGTTTAATTTTGTTCCACTTGCTTTTTGTTATTCAATTTTATCGCAAATAAATTAAAAAAAAAAGCTATGAAGGCGCGTACATCTGAGCACATGCATGAAAAGTTTTACTTTCAGTAGCAATGATCTCAAAACGTCTCATTTCATTGATTAACTTTTAAAAGTTAAATCGAGCTTTGAAAAAATAGCCTATCTTTTCCGAGAGTTAGAATTGTGTGCAAATTAATTGACTCACCAAAAAAAAACAAAAAAAACTTCATTTTTTCAATTTATTTTCATTTCAAAGCAACAGCAATTATTTCAATGGGAGATATGCTCACCTCTATACGCTCTTAAACCAAACTCGTCTCTGATTGGTCAATCGATTTTTTCCCTAGTGATCAGGTAGTAACCAAAATATGCAGTTTTCGGTCATATGAGTTATGTACGAAAACTGGCTTGTAGGGCTTGTCTAAGTAATGTTGCGTCGCGAATTTTAGCAAAATAAAACCCTCCAATGTAGTTTTGAAGGGATGCAATAACTTTTGTCGCTTATCGGCAGTATTTTTCCTAAATTAGTGAGATTTAGCGCATTTGAAATGTGATTAAGACTAGGTTCTAAACTACAACTTAACAAGTTATCAAACCCAACAAGTCCTAGTCGAGTTACAGAGAAAGTGATTTTATTTCCATAGGCTGTTAATAATTTGTTGTAGTTTTGCTGGTTTATGCAACAACTCTGTTTCAATCATGACAAAAAAGTTGTTAATCTACCAGTTTCTAAACACTTAAATTCCCCAGTAGCTGTTAGACTACCGGTACATGTCATGTCACTCATGTGTGGGCTAGTTTGAGATGGTACCAGTAATCATTGCGATGAAGAATGGGTCAGCAGTTCAAATCTGCAGATATTGAATCTAAGACAAATTCATCCGTAAGGTTGCAGAGTAGTGTGGATTACTGGTACCGGTGCTGAGTACAGGTATGGGTGCAGCAGTACCGGTACGGTATATACTTGTATTATCTGATGTGCATCTCCTAGTCTATTTGCAGTTAACAACTCAAGCAAAAAACAAATAAATCTAGAATCTGCGGCGCGACGGATTTACAATGACGTTGATAGACTAGCAGTGTGTGCAGGAAGCAGGAGCAAATTCAGATTCATAGTTTGTCAAGCTTTAAACTGAAATTGTTTCGAGAGATTTCAGTTTGAGTGCGCGAACAATGGTCTGCACTATCTTCAAATCTGCTGGTATACACGTAATAGGCTTAACTTTGTTTTATTTAACAATTGTATGTAAATATGGAGCCACAGAGCCACTGCATCTTTTCAAACAACAAGTAAATAAGTACCGATATAATGTATCGTAGATTCCGGTACAGCAGGTAAGTGATCAAAGCATGTTGTGAATGTGCTAACTAGGTACGGTACTGTGTTGTGCTGTAGACCTATGTACCAGTATGTTGGGGAGTATTTTTAACACTTACCGGTGATTAGTTATCGGTGATGTAACGTACTGGTATGCTTGCATGGTTTCCATAATAAATTTCATGTGTCAAAGACGCCACGCATTATTGGTGATTGTAACTTATCCAATACAATACTAGCTTGGACAACTTCGTCGCAATGAGGTCGAAGATTGGAACTGATGAGATACAGAATTTTGTAGTTCCTTCGCCTCTCTATGACATGCTCTACATCAAGTCTACACCCAGCAATTTCACATGAAAATTAGGCTTCTGATGTAATAAAGGGTTGATTATCATAATGCGGTCTTTTTAAAAACGAAGAGGCCCCTTTTGCGGGCGGGTAACATTTGTTGAGTTTATTTTATTGTTTAATAATAGTAATAATAAATGAAAAGATGAGTTAAGCGCAAGCGCTTTTACATCATATCAATCAATGGACATTGACAATTGAAGAATTAATTGCTGTGGTGAACAGACTACTCATACAATATCAGACATTTAATTTATGAGTTTGCAACTTACTCAGTTCATACTCAACCCATGATCTTCTAAGTCCCACCAAACTTGTTGTTTGTCACGTTCTCGTACCATCGAGGAGCAGTGTTCTCTCTAGAGCAGTGGTTCCCAATTCGTTTTAAAGCTCACACCCCTTCGGCAAGGAAAAATCATTCTCGCACCCCTTGCACAGTACTTCACTCACGCTTGTTTCTGTACAGACAGTGGCATAGCAAGAAATTTTAATAGGGGGGAGGGGAGCTGTAATTTCCACATTTTCTTTAGGCGTATTTTTTTTTCCGGCAAAACAAATTTGTAGTTGATTGAGAAACAAGAAAAGCTGTAGGAATGTTCGCTGGCATGCTCCTCCGGGAAAATCTTGATAATTTACATCTTGCAATGGCTATTTTGGTACATTTTGAACAATTTTTACGCAAATTTTGTTTAAATTTTTTGACCCTAATTCTGAGTACCGGTACTTTGCCAAGTATGATGCATTTTGTTCGCACATTTTCGATTACGCGTACTTAAGGCATAAGGCTTATTGCTATCAAAAAGGTTTGAAATTATGGAAAAATTGTATGCATCAAAAGCAAAATTTTTAAAAATGGCTGGTGGGAGGATGCATGCTCCTCATCCTACCCCACTGTATCCGCCCCTGGCCATAAGCTACAGAACATCAAAAGAGCCTGGGATATATCAGTCACTTGGCACCATTAATTTTGTTCTTTTTTTACTTAAAGGCAGAGTCAAAAAGGGGGGGGGGGGCATGGCCCGATCGCACACAGACACATTTCAGACGTCACAAACACACAGCTAGCGAGAATCAACGATACTGTTCATCTGCGGTAAAATTGGCAAGTTCTTCTCGCACCCCCAGGGGGTGCGAGCACCCCCGCTGCTCTAGAGTGAGAAATTTGAGAAAAATGCGATATTTTTGGGCAAATTTTACTGATTTTGAACCAAAAATTTATATTATGAAATGCAAAACTGAAAAACTTAAACAAAAAACTTGAATATGTTAATGCAAGACTGTAGCTTGTATCTTGGAAAAGCAAATTTAATGCAAAAAATTTGCAAAAGGGGTCCTCAAAGTAGTGAAATCTAAGGGCAAAAAATTTAATAAATTTAGCATTTGGGCAAATTCGCACTAGTCAAAATCCTAGAGGGACACACTGCCAAGGAGAGTGTGAAGGGATAATGAAATAAACAAATAGCATATTTTTACCGTCACATATTCTTAGCCACTGCCTTTTATAAACCATCCAGCAGCTTTTAAATTGACGAGTTGTTGCTGCTCTAACACATCATTCCCCTTTTTATATGTACAATGCTTTGCAGTTTATGGATAAGAATGATGAGTTGAAATAGCAGCTGAATGATTTCACAGTGGAAAAGATCAAAACTACCAAGTATAACCACAAAAAAGCTCCTAAACAGATAATATACTAATAAAGATGCATTACCATGACATACACACTCACTCCTATTTTAAGCCATTAATTAAATGAGTTTTGATAGTTCATATGTGTAATCATACTGTTTCTTCTTTCCAAGAAATGAGTCAAAAACAACTGTTTGATGTAGACTAGATACTGCTGTAACAACAAAAAATTATAGTTTTTGATGTTACCTTTACTGCAAAAACTCAAGAGAGACCAACCATGCTTCAACTGAGCAACCTGACTGAATGAATTTCAGTCCCTGACTGAACTCCAGGAATTTTGTGATGCGTGGTGAAAGCTCGAACTGTGTATCGGTGCGGTAATCTGCTTGTGCCTGGTCAATCAAATCACCTTCCGGTTGCAAGTGAAGGATCAGATTTGGGTTCATCAAATTCTTGTCAACCTTAGCAGGTCACCTCCTAAGTCACACCACTACTGTACTACCGCCACTTTTAAAACGGAACAGACTTCTGTGAGCTTTTTGCTTTTGGTAGAATCAGAAACAATGCAATCCAACTTTTTTACAGTAAGTTTGAAACGTCACTTTAACTTGTACAGAGCAGTGGTGCCACCTTTACTGCAAAAAGTACAAAATCATGATGCAAAATTTACTTTGAAATTTAACACATTCTTTAATCGGTACGAAACTATGGTAGAACATGATTGTGCTGTAAAATTCCGGAATTTTTTTGAAGTCTCTATGAAGTTATGATGCACTATTCAGGAAATGTGGTTTGCACAATGGCTGAGCAATATTAATAAGAAAAACATTACTATTTCCATTAAGGCAGAAAAGATTAACTTTGCAAATATTTGATTTATAACAATTGCAATGCCCAACCATTGTGCAGTATTTTGCTGCAATGCAACTTCTGAAAAAACAAAGATCGCTCATTTCATCGCCAACCAGTGGAATCCAAAGCAAGAATCCAATGGTTAAAATGCTGAACAGAAAAAAATATTCTCCTGGCAAATATGCCCATGTTTGTTTTTATCATTTTGCTGATGATGACTTCAAAGCCACTGCTGCAACCTGCACAGCATTTCCACATTTTCAAAAAAGAAACCTAAAAAAAGATGCTGTTTCTCGTTTTAATATTTGTGGTCAGCAAAAGGATCAAAAAGGACATAGCAGATCAACTGCAAAATCAAGAAATACCAGCCGAAAAGCAACATTGATGCATTTCATCTGACACTACCAGCTCAGGTGATAATACAGAAAGTTTCAATGAAGATATGGCAGCTCAAACACCCGTAAATAAAACTGAGGACAGTGATGACAATGAAGACCAACAGCTAGCAACAAAAGAAATAGCCAAACTACTGTAAAAAAAGAAAATGAAGCTCTTAAAAAACAAATTTTTAAATGTGAAAATTTGTCAGGTGACGAAATTAAAAGTTATGCAGGAATTGATGGATCAATTTTTCATACTGTTGCGAAAATAATCGAAGGATTTCAACCTCTCAACTACAGGTCAGGCAAAACAGTAAATTCAATAACTTCACATGATCAGCTGCTTGTATGCTTAATGAAACTCAAAAAAGACCTACCATATTTTGACTTAGCAAAGTGATATTATGAAACATTTTTCTGACGTACCTGCATGCATTTCATGAAATCTTTTTTGTTGGATGGTGCATCAAGAATATTCCCTCTCTGGAGAAAAATATAAGTAGTATGCCAGAAACGTTTGGAGATGCATCCAACTGCAGAACTATTGGGTCTCACCTAGAGTAAGCCGTGCACATCTTCTGTCGCCTTATGCGAACAGATTATTCTAAATGCCGATGGCTTACTCTATGTGAGACCCAAATTATTTTAGATTGCATGGATTTTTTTTTTTGAAACACCATGAAAAGATCTTCCTGCCGCCAGCACTAGTTATGGTGACTACAGACACAGATTGAGAGACAAGTAGGTGATTGGAGTTGCCCCAAATGGAGAAATTACTTGAAAAAATTGTGAGTGCAGCATATCCAGGAAGCACTGTCGATAAAATAATATCAGACCACAGCAAAGTTATCACGCATTTAAAGGTAGGAAATATGAAAAAGTATTAAATTCAAACGCACTGATAACACTAGTCAACAAAATTTTGATTTTGAAGTTTACTGCAAGTTTAAATTTTTATCTTGTCAAATAAACAATATACGCCACATCGAGTTTGGTAAATATCATTTTTATTCTTTTCTATTTACAACCTAACAACGCCTTTGTTTCCAAACTTTATATTTAAAACAATGCCCCTTCTCTGATTCTAATTAAATCTATATTTTCAAACTGGAGACTAGGTTCTTGCGTGTGCAGAATGCAGACATAAACTTCATTATCTACAACTAAATACCGAAGTATCATATGTGTTTCTCAATTTACCACCATTTCGTGTTGCCAAAACACAATTTACAAGTTCTAAAGTCAAATTTGTACACTTAAAATTGTGTGCAGAATTCACGGAGCTTGTTTGAAATAAGCCGCATCTTATAACAGGAGGATGTATCTTGAGCACAAGAACCGCCAGGGGCGCTAGTGAGTTTTAGAAGGGGTTAGGATCTAACCCTAACCCCCCAGCCCTGAACCCTAACCTCGAACCTGAACCACAGCTTAATTCAAACAAGACCCGAGTTCACGTAGAGCATATAATAGAGAGGCGGAGGAACTACAAAATTCTGTACCTCATCAATTCCAGTCTTCAACCTCATGGTGACAAAGTTGTCCAAGTTTGTGCTGTATATACTGTATTAATTAAATTGCAATCACCAATAATACGTGGCATCTTTGACGCATGAAAATAATCTAAAAACCATGCAAGATGCAAGCATACCAGTAAATTGCATCAAGTGTTAAAAATACTCCCCAACATACCGTACCGCACCTAGTTAGCACATTCACAACACGTTTTAATCACTTACCGGTACAGGTACCTGCTTCACTGGAATCTGCAATATACCGGTACTTGTTGTTTGAAAAGATGCAGTGGCTCTGTGGCTCCATATTTACATACAATTGTTAAATAAAACAAAGTTAAGCCTATTACGTGTATACCAGCAGATTTGAAGATAGTGCAGACCATTGTTCGCGCACTCAAACTGAAATCTCTCGAAACAATTTCAGTTTAAAGCTTGACAAACTATGAATCTGAATTTGCTCCTGCTTCCTGCACACACTGCTAGTCTATCAACGTCATTGTAAATCCGTCGCGCCGCAGATTCTAGATTTATTTGTTTTTTGCTTGAGTTGTTAACTGCAAATAGACTAGGAGATGCACATCAGATAATACAAGTATATACCGTACCGGTACTGCTGCACCCATACCTGTACTCAGCACCGGTACCAGTAATCCACACTACTCTGCAACCTTACTGATGAATTTGTCTTAGATTCAATATCTGCAGATTTGAACTGCTGACCCATTCTTCATCGCAATGATTACTGGTACCATCTCAAACTAGCCCACACATGAGTGACATGACATGTACCGGTAGTCTAACAGCTACTGGGGAATTTAAGTGTTTAGAAACTGGTAGATTAACAGCTTTTTCGTCATGATTGAAACAGAGTTGTTGCATAAACCAGCAAAACTACAACAAATTATTAACAGCCTATGGAAATAAAATCACTTTCTCTGTAACTCGACTAGGACTTGTTGGGTTTGATAACTTGTTAAGTTGTAGTTTAGAACCTAGTCTTAATCACATTTCAAATGCGCTAAATCTCACTAATTTAGGAAAAATACTGCCAATAAGCGACAAAAGTTATTGCATCCCTTCAAAACTACATTGGAGGGTTTTATTTTGCTAAAATTCGCGACGCAACATTACTTAGACAAGCCCTACAAGCCAGTTTTCGTACATAACTCATATGACCGAAAACTGCATATTTTGGTTACTACCTGATCACTAGGGAAAAAATCGATTGACCAATCAGAGACGAGTTTGGTTTAAGAGCGTATATGTAATCACCTCCATAACTCGTTTTGGCATTGACTCTACAAGTTTTTTGCAGTGCTGAGTGATTTCTTTGTCACGGTACCACACGTCAATTATAACATCATTAAGCTTCGTTTTGGTTGAGCAATTTCTTTTGAAGAGCCGAGTTTATGCTCTACTCCACAAATTTTCGATCAGGTTTAAGGAGGGCGAATTCCCACGCCAGTGAAGGATCTTGATGTGATTTTTTTCAAAAATTTTTTCACTTTTTTTGCGGTATGGTAGGAAGCCAAGTCTTGCAAAAAATTCCTCCTCCGTTGGGAATACCAACTCTGCTGTACTTGTACCATAAAATAGCTTTAAAGGTATTTGATCTCTTTTCCCTGTTCAAGGGATGATGAATGCTGACAGATTTATTGAAGTAATTCAACGTAAAGTGACGAAAGACATGGAAAGAGCATTCCCCAACGGGGTTGCCGACCCCTGGCCTAGGCCCTAGAGCCAGGGGTGCCTTGTTGGGGAGGCTCGGGGGAGCTGGCTCCCCTAGTTTTACAAAATGTATTTTGGGGGGGGTCAGGGCGGCCTAACTATTCATATCATAGTAAACTTTTAGTGCTCATTATAATTAGCATATAAAATACTGATTATTCTTAATTTTTTTCAGTATTTTTTCATTCGAGTCTGTCGAACAAAAATTCGCAATCGAGACAACTTTGAGCACTGTTCAGGCAATATTCTACTGTTCAGTGACGCAATAATACCACACCGTAAAAGCAGACTGTGACGCCTTGTAATGCATTTTTTCCTTTCAAGATTCAACTTACTTTCCTTAATCTTCTGTCGGTCACATAATTATTCAGCTGAGTTGCGTTGTAAGTAATATGCGTCGTGCGCCTTGGTACGTATTCAGGGAGTCGAACCGTTTAATTTTTCCGGTTCAGGTTCGATTCGGGTTCAACAGCGGTTTCAAACTTCGGTTCATAAGATTCAGATAAATTGAAACGCTTCGGTTTGGGTTCGCTCCAGTAAAAAATATTTCAAAACCGGTTTATAAAGTTCCGGTTCAGGTTCACAGTAAAAAATGGTATAATTGTGGGAACACAATTTAAAAAATGAAACGTACAAAGCAATTTTTCTTCGCATTGACAGGCCAATATAATGCATAATATACTTGTAGTGAAGCCAATGTCGAGATAATTAAATTGTTACTATGCTCTGACACCGGCGGCCTATTCAATCTACAGGTAGCGTTTAATCAGTGAATTAGTGTTAAAGCGCTTTGCTTAGTCTGTTACGCGTGTACTGGTGGACCGGGTATATCAAACGTAAAAGACTTCTTCACCATGCATAGATTACTTGCAGAAGTGACTATTATAATTATGCAACCAAATCAAATAAAAAATAAAAAAATTATTTTGTATTCGAACCAGCTTCAAAGTGACGCGAGTGACTTCACGAAGCGAGCCGCTTTTTCAATCGGCCCGGGTTCGGTTGAGGTTCGCAAGTACCGTATTTTCCCGTGAATAAGAGACCCTTTTTTGTTCATAATTTTCACTTTAAAAATAGGGGGTCTCTTATACATGGGAGAAAGTCTTTTAACGCCAGTATGTATTGTAGTTCTGAAAATTTTACCTAAAAATTGAAGGGTCTCTTATACACAAGGGTCTCTTATACACGGGAAAATACGGTACTCACATTATTCGGTTCAGTTCCGCTTCGCTCTTTGCGATTTGAAAGATGCGGTTCTGGCTCGGTTAAGGTTCGACAAAAATAGCGTAAAACCGGTTTATAAAACTCCGGTTCGGGTTCCGTTCGACTCCCTGAACGTATTGCCGTACATTTTGACTGCTGCAGGTGAGCGTGTGTTTTTCTGGCAGATTGCAGTAGATTGTCATTTGTAATTTCAATTTTCATTTTTCTCTTGCGTAACTTAGTTGTAGAGTACCGGTAAACTTAAGTATTTGTGATTACTGTCATATTTTGGCAAGAATAGTTACAACTCGAAGATCTAGAAGCTGTCACTTTTTCACCATCTCCGACACTATGTCTATACGCTCTTCTCAGTTTTGAATGTTTAGTGATTGTGTGCTTGTAACTACATAAAATAATGTCTTGGAGTTGGAAATACAGTAGGCCTAAGCTTGCAACAAACGTTGTAAATAAAACATAGGCCTACTGTAGGTGACTGAAACCGGAGCAATTAAGCTTTGCACGATTCAAATGCTATGGATTGTAGGCGTTTAAAACAACTGAATTTTTAACTCTGAACAGGGTCCTCCTGGTTCGAATTTTACCAAGGCACCCCTGCCTAGAGCTTTTTGTAGTCTAAATCCGGCCTGAGCGTAGTTTTATTTATTTTTAAGAGTGGGCACCAGAAATTTTTTTGAGCGAGCGGCCGCGCATAAAGATATAGGCTACCTCTAGAAATGTGATTTTTTTGTGGATTCTGAGCAATAACGGCTTGTAACGTGTATTTGTACAGGAGAAGGCGCGCGCAAAAGCCCGCCCCCAGCGTAGTCCCTCTAATATTTATTTTTATTGATTAATGAGTAATTTATTGTTTTAATTTATTAATTACAGTTTATTGTTTCAATTACAATTACTCAAAAATTTATTGTTTCAGCTTCATGACCTTTAATTGCAGCCTAGTTACTGCGCCAACAGTTTTTTTTTAGTTGGGATAATTATGCCAAAGCTAGGATTATTATTTTCTTGAAATTGAAAGATATCATTATTTTCTTGAAATCCAAATAATTTAAGTATGTTTTCAAAATTGAAGTTGCAGAAAAATTTCACTGAAAGCCAGTCAGACAAGTCACACCAAAACATTTGAACAAATTTGCAATTACAAAATAAGTGCATGATAGTCTCCGGTTCCTCCAGACAAAATACACAACAATCACTATCAACAATTTTCAAACCATGTAGTTGTACGTTTGTTACGATGGATTTTAAAGTATTTAATCTAATTTGGAAGGATCGCAATTTGGTTTCACTGGTTGCGAAGTAATATTGTTGTTGTAAACTTTAGACCAGGGGTGTGCAACCTTTTTCACTGGGGGGCCACTTTCGAAAATTTTAACAACGTCGAGGGCCAGTCACCGTCAAATATGTATAAAATTATAAAATGCTAAACACAACCCGTGTATTATAGACGGTACAAATAGCTAAATAAATCGATTTAAAAAAAAAATTTTTTTGTCCTGCCATCGTCGAGGGCCACATTGACTGGTCTGGAGGGCCGGATTGTGGCCCGCGGGCCGTGGGTTGCACACCCCTGCTTTAGACCAATCAATACTTGAGGGTAAGATTTGCAAAATTTCACACCATTTCTGTTGTTGTTTAATTGGCAAAACTTTATTTTTGTTTCTTAAGAAAGTGTTAACTGTTTAATTGTATTTTCCCAGTAACGTGATTAGTTGTATAATTTTTTCTCGAGAAAATGTTGGTTTGATTGTGTTTCATCTTGCCAGGCCAATGGAATAGCAGAAGTCATTTTGACATGTTTTACAAAGCTGAAGTCATTGGGGATTAGTCTAAAATCTCCTGATGAAGTATCATATGACTTCATGTTACCATCGGAGTCTAAAATTGTTCAAAATCAAAAATCCGGGCGTTAAAAAACTCTTCAATAAACATGGGCTTATTTTGATATTTGACATTTTTATTCAATCACAAAAATTTGTTACCAGGGGGGATTTCCCAAGCATTAACAACGGATTTTAAAGTCGATAAAGTGAAACGGGTAAAACGCCGGAAAGCCAATTTAGCAATCATCATATTAGTTAACTTAATATTAGAGCGCAGTATGCAAAAAAAGTTTTCTGTCAAGCACAGGTTTTCAAGCGTTTTCCAAGCAGATTTATAATTGTTATCAAATAATCCGACCACTCCTTTAAATTTTAGTGCCAATATATGTTGTTTACTATTGATCATTTTAGCTCCTCCCTCCTCTATATCGCATCATAGTTGAGATCTTCCTCTTTTCTTCCATTTAGAGCCCCAGATAAACTTAAACAAAATTAGGTTGACTTGTTTCATTAAAGAATCAGGTAACATTACGGGTAAGTTGGAGACTTTGTAGACAAGTTTAGGTGTGACCATGCTTTTTATGATGGTAATTTTTTCTAATAAAGTTAGTCCTCTTGATGTCCAAATGTTTAAAATAGATTTCATTTCATTAAGAATAGGTAAAAGATTTTCATTAACGACTGAAATAATATCACCATGGTTTATAAGGATGTAAACACCCAAGTATTTTATGGTGTTTGTCTGCCATGTCAGCTCATCAGTAGAAAATGGATTAAAAATAGTTTTCCTGCTTGACCCAATATAAAATGTATTTGATTTATTCATGTTTACCTTACGGCCAGATTGATCACTAAACACCTTTAAAATATCAAACACATGTTTGAATTGGGACAGATTGCTGTTTAAATAGACTACAGTATCGTGACTATCGTCAGCAAACAAAGATACTTTAAAACAGTATTTTTCAATTACTAAGCCCTTATACAAACAACTTTGACAAAGCAAAAGCGCCGTGTATTCAATGCACAAAATAAAAATGGTTCGAGATTAGGGACCACCTTGCCTTACCCCTCTTTTAATTTCAAATTAAAAACTCAAAAAGTTATTATTGATGATACAGCATTTTGGGTGTTCATAAATAATTCGTATCAAGTTGATAAAATTTTATTACAAACAATACAGCCAAGATGCAGCTAAAAATACTTGGACGGACGTTTCGGCTCATATCTGGTGCCATTGTCAACGCTGAAAAGTTTACGTTATGCTGGGTCTTAAGCCATGATGCAAAAAAGAGGGAAACTGAAACAGAGCCTGGAGAAGTGCTAGTAGCCTAGGTCACGTGTTAAATAAGTGGAGTGGAATGGATGTGGAGTCTAAATTAAGATCCGGTTTGAGTTGTTGAATGAATAAGGACTCGAGGATGAGGAGTTTGTATTTATCTGGGGAATAAGTAAGGATTTGTGGGTTGTTGAAGTCCACTTTACGGTCGGTGTTGGATTGGATATGGCTACATACTTCAGAGGTGTCACTGGTTTGATGCTCTTGTAAACGTTTGATGAGGTTTCTTCGGGTTTGGCCAATATAAAAAGATCCACAGGAACAATTAACATGGTACACTACGTTGCTTCTTCTGAGATGGCTTTGGGGATCTTTGGTGTGAAAATAGTGCTTAAGTTTCCCTCTTTTTTGCATCATGGCTTAAGACCCAGCATAACGTAAGCTTTTTAACGTTGACAATGGCACCAGATATGAGGCGAAACGTCCGCCCAAGTATTTTTAGCTGTATCTTGGCTGTATTGTTTGTAATAAAATTGCCAACCAACTCCCAACTGTACCGTTTGCCAAAGTTGATAAAAAAATCACCAAAACGAGAACTTCTAAGTATAGCAAAAATAAAAGACCAATTCAAAGAATCAAACGCTTTTTGTAAATCAATCAATAAAACTGACGCGCCTTCATAGTTGTTTATGTTTGTTTGCAGCACCAAATAATAGCTCTCTAACGCCACCTATGCGTACCGATTTTAAAGTTACGTTTTTAACACTACCGTTTATAAAATTTTTAAACTGTGGTTATACGAACTGATTAACCGAGTTGGGCAAAGCAGCATAAACGCCCTTTGTACAGTCTAGCCAGTTCTTTAGTTGATCCATGGCATTTTTTCTGGAATCTGCCAGCGAGCTGAACCGTGACGAGATCTTGACTTTGCAGATAGTTCGACGTTGAATCTGCGAAAATCTCGTGGATTTGCTGTGAGTAGCAAAAAATCCTTCCTTATCAAAACTGTACAGTTTCATAACAATTAGGCCTATTGCTATTAGTTAGCTAAATACTAAATCACTCAATATTGTAGTGTTACCGGTAGCACTTGGTACGGCACAATTCACGAATTACAAACTATGCACAAACCATCGAAAAACGGTACAAATAAGCTAGTCAGTGGTTAGTGCAACAGAAATCAGAAATGCATTCATTTCCCTCGCCCATAGGAATGGACCGCAACGCATAAAGCGAAAACCTTTTTTATTGGAGAATTGCGCAGAATGCGACGAAAAGATTGTTTAAGATTTTGAATTAATGGGGACCCACCCCATCACCAGAAGTTGCCTGCGCTGGAGTTTTCAATAAATGGAGTTCGTCATAAATGATACTGACGTCAAACCTTTTAGTGAAGTCATTAAAATATAAACAGAATTTCTAACATCAAAGTGTGTAGAGCAGGGGTACCCAATTTTTTTTTAGAAGTACCAGATTTGATAACGTAAAACTAAAAGTGCACGATAAGTCTAGGGCCTATTACATTCAGCGGTATGCTTCGTTGTTTTTCAAAATTTGTTGCACTACGGATCATCACGTAAGATAAATCCTTCCAACTTTTTCATTGCTCTTTTATTTTCGTGTCTGTGATTATCAGAAAGCACTCATAGCTGTAAGTTAGATTCATGTGTTCATAATAATAAACAATACTTTGCGCGACCACGGACGAAGACAGTATGAAAACTCATCGCGAGACTGGAGACCCTGGGACCTGGGTGCAGAGCAGTGATTCTCAAGCATTTTGTTCTACCGCTTCCTTTTTGAAATAGAAAACTTTCATCACCCCCTGTTCCCCTTATTAGGAAACAAGTTTTAAGAGGAGCGTACGCCGTAAGAAGACACGTTTTGCCTTGCGAGTTTAGTATTTTATGAATGAATATAACTAGCGATAAGCCCAAGTTTGTTGGAGCGAAAATGCATAGCCTATTTGCGTTAGGAGTTAGGAATAAATCTCATATCGGGACTGACAGATAGCGAATGAACTACTGTACAAAGACGGAAGAGCTGCAGCTGCAATAGACAGTCATAATCAGCAACAATTGATTTGAAATAATTATAAATACTAGTCGAATTGACACCAATGTTGCCAATTTAACGGAAAATCCGCTAGATTGGGCGGATTTTGCTTCTACTTAGCGGAAAATTTTTGCATTTGGCGGACAGCAGATTTTTATGCAAGTGTAGGTGGATTTGTTTCAAAATCGCGGATTTAAAGAAAAAATTTACAATGAAATATTAACCAAAGTCCGTGAGTTCGTGGTACAAACTTTGATATAAAATTGCTCGATCCGCTTCAAAGCCACTTCGACACTAAAAAAATTGCTACTCGCAAAATAAGCTGCTTGTGATTTCATAGGATTTATATGTTACCAGTAGGCCTATAGTTTACGAAATTAAAGCCTATGATTTCATTTAATGATGAAGTTGCGACTGATTGAAGTGGCTTCTGGTGTTTGTTACCACTGCATAATTATGGTAATCGCAAGATGCCATAATTTATCAGCTATTTGTATCATCAGTTATTTATATTATTTATCAGCTATCTTAGTAAGTAAGTAAGTTTATTTGTTTACGCTGACACAGTTCCACATAGCTAATACAATTTAGCGAAAAACGAGCATTTAAGTCAATAGGTTGGCAACCATGCAGCCAGAGCCGTAGCAGCCGCCCCCCAAACCCCCCAATTGGGGGGGGCCCACACTGCCAAAAGGGGCCCCAAATTGTCTTGAAGGACCCGAAGTTGCATCAATTCAAAAACAAAGTTTTGCTTGGCGAATCGCGTTGAATGGGATTTTTTGCGCTCAGATTCTATATATTTCAGTTTTAAAATTTTTCGCCATCGTTTCCTTTCAAATAGCGTCATAAACTGCATAATGATGTCATAAACAATACACTGTGTGTAAGAGTGCGCGTAGGACTTGAAAAAGGAGGCCGGTGCAGAGTTGGATGCAATCATTTTTCAAAGCTTAAATTCAAATTCATTCCTCTTGAAAAAATTAAATTCAAATTCATTAACACCTTGTGAGCAGATTTAAAATTTTATCTATTTATTTTTTATTTATTCGCAATTTTATTCTCCTATCACGAAAAAGCGACGGGGCGCTATACGAGCTCGCTTAGGAGTTGCCGACCATCGGTCTACCACACCTAGATGGGGTAATCACGTTTAGTGCCTTTCCCAACAGCACAACAAGCGAACTTGCCGCTTGTTTTCTCGCTATCCATTATGCTGAACGTCAACCAAAAAAGCTGTGAATACCAATTTTCAAGTCACTGGTTTGACCGGACCCGGAATTGAATCCCGGAGTCCACCAATCTAAAAGCAGATGCTCTATCCACTCGGCCATCCGATCGGTAAATTAAATTCAATCCTACCCTATTTCTGTGTCAGCAACCATAATCTAACATCGAATACAAAAGTCCATTGAAAAAGGATTTGCTAGTTTGAAAACGTGTGCTTTTGAAATAGCGCAGGAATTGGACATTGGTCCGGTCTTCCTCAATCAAAAAGTAAAAAAAAAAAGAGAATGAAAATAGAAAAAGAGAATGTTTAGTTACGATGCAAATCTATATCGTACAGCTTCTGAGGAAGAGATTCAAAAGCAAACTTTTTAAAACAACTGGTGGACCAGGCTATTATGTCGATACTAGAAAGTTTTAAGCTGACATGTGATGTCGCTTCTGTCTTTGCATTGCTGTTTACACCCAGCAGCTTCGTGCATGAACAGCCATTGTTAGCAATATGATCTGGCAGTACCGCACGCAGGTTCAGATTCTTTGCGACGGGTTCGATTCACGGCTGGAGTCTATTGCATTTGATATTTATATCAGATGGTTGCTGATTCGAACGACACAAACTCGTTTGGCAGTCTCCCTTCAATACCGTTGAACTTTTAATTCAATAGTAATACCTGTAAGTGCTCGCTTGCCTTGCTTCTCGAGTTTACAAAATGCGTTGTTACTGTTACCAGTGCTGAACAAAGCTTCAGAAAACTGAAATTTATTAAAACGTTTATTACATCTAATATGGCAAACAACAGACTATCTTTTTTCTTTCCATTTGTTGGCATTTTTATCCACCTATCACAGAAAGCAATGGGGCGCTACACGAGCTCTTTTAGGAGTTGCCGGCCATCTGTCTACCTACCGCACTTAGATGTAGTAGTGGTAGTAGTAGTATTTTATTGGGGAATCTCGTTAAGTGTTTTTCCCAACGGCACAAGCAAACTTGACGGCTTTCTTAACACTATCCCTTTAATGCTGAATGTCTAGTTGGAAAGCTGTGAATACCAATTTTTAAGTCATTGGTTTGACTTGACTAGTGATCTATTCACTCCTTCAGGCTCAGAAGCACACGCTCTATCCACTCGGCCATCCGATTGGTTCTTCGCTGGCCATGTTGTCAATCGAAAGTTAATGCGCCCGATCTCCAGATTATGATGCTGTCAAAAGAACATCTGTGTACGAAAAAGTGCGCTCTAGCTAGACCGGAGGTTTTCAACCTATTGGCCATGGCCCAACAGTGGGCCTCAGAGCTTGACTAGAGAGCGACATCAGCATTCCCTAATCATGCCATCACGTTGACTTTGTACCTTTTAGCGAAAGTTATTGGGCCACCATCATATTTTATCATTTTAGTGGGCCATGAGCAGAAAAAGGTAGAAAAACCCTGAGCTAAACGATTTTAATGGAAAATGAATTGGGTGTAACAAACTTGTCTTAAAATTACACCTTTTATTTTTACACAGTGATAACGCGTTATATGTTTTAATTTTACCACAGTATTCGCATTGTGGTGAGAAACTGAGTTGTTACCCCTGGAAAAACCTAAAACAATTCATATCGAAAGCTAAGTATTGGGGACTTGAAAGGGTTTTTTGGGGGGGCCCAAAGTTGAGCTGCTACGGCACTGCATGCAGCAGCAAAACTGGACAGCGAAAGACCGTTTCACGGTCATCAAAGTCAAGCTGCCCATGACATATGAAGATAAGACATTCTAAAAAATTGACAATGAGCAAACGAACAAAACAACACAAAAAAAAAAAAATAAAATAAACGACATCATTTGATGAGTAGAGGCTGTGACATCAGTATTTAGCAATTATTTGTTTTTTAAATTCTTTGGCGAATCTATAGGCTACTTGGATATTAATTTCAAATTTTGTGAAATAGCATTCCAAATTTTAGCTCCAGTATACGTACACGAAGACTGCCCACTTGGCGTAATTACTCGTTTTATAAAATAGTTTTTATTAGTTACAGATCTTGTAACATATTTGTGAGAAGCGTTAGTTGGGGTGAAATAGCTCTGAAAACTCTCAGGCAGTGTGTGATGGTGAAAAGAATGCACGAATTTACCAACTTCTAGTTTAAATATGTCAGGTGCTTGTAGAATGTTCATTGCTTTGTACGGGACACTCATTTTGACATGGTCTTTTAGCAGTTTGAAATTAATAATTCGAATGATCCTGTTTTGCATAACCGTTATTTTTTGCATTAAAGTTTTATCGGCGTTGCCCCACGCCAATACTCCATACTTTAGGTGAGGGTATGCAAATGTATAATAGAGATTAATTAGTATTTGTCGATCTACATAATGTCGGATTTTACATAAGATTCTCGCTGCACTTGCAAGTTTTTTTATAACATTTTCAATTAATATAACTTCTTAACAGCTCAGAAAAATTTCTTAGCAGCTCAGATGGCCGAGTGGTATGGAGCGTCTGTCTCTTAAGCTGTAGACTCGGGTTTGATTCCGAGTCGGGTCAAACCAATGACTATAAAATTGGTATTCACAGCTTCCCTGCTTGACGCTCAGCATTGAAGGGACAGTGTGGAGAGCAAGCCGGCAAGTTTACTCGTTGTGCCGTTGGGAAAGGCACTTAGCGGGATTCCCCCATCTTGGTGTGGTAGACAGATGGCTGGCAACTCCTAAGCGAGCTCGTATAGCACATTGATCGCTTTCTCGTGATAGGAGGATAAATATGCAACTAAATAAAATAAAATTTTGTGTTATCAACAAAGCTGTGAGAATTGCGTGGGCTCTGACTGCCAGTAGTGCTGCTGTATTTTTGAAAATCGCTAGTAACTTATGCCGCTCTGGTTGCTGTTTTTCATTTCTTTTGTTTCAAAAGATATAATTATACTGTAAGTCGAATACTGACTATTAGTTTATGTTTTAAATATTTAAAATGTCTAGTAATTATTCTAGCTGATATGCCCTAGCTTCCAGGTCTTGATTGCCTGAAAGAATTTGTGACCAGCAAATGAAATTTGGTGGTACAGTAAATTTAAATTTTAGCGGTTCTTTCGGCGGATTTCAACCATGCATTTAGCGGATTCTCGCCTTACAAAGTTGGCAACACTAATTGACACGATCGAGTAAATGTGATACCAGTATCGAAAATGTAGTATGTGACTAAAGTAGGCCTCAGGCCAGTAATGTTTAGGATGTGAGTCCTCAACTGATTGGGTCTGATCTCAAAACTGCCAGTCAATTTCGCGGAATCTCATTTTCACACTCAAACTTGTTTATTACGAAAGATTTGGCAAAAGTACCGAATACCGCCTAAAAATTAAGAAATAAAAGTACCGACACTGCGGTACCGGTACTAAAAAGTACCACGGTACTGCCCACCAGTGCTTTCAGATGCATCAAAATAAAATGCCGTTGTTGTTAAATTGCAATCCTGCCTTAAACTATGCTTTGGTGCACCCAGGAAAGAATATAGTAAACTTACTGACTCAATTACATCATAGGGTGGATTATCTTACAGACTATAGGCATTGATGGGCACAATAAATCTTTTCTAAACTAAAGCGATAACGATAATTTGAAGAAAGCCATGGGCGATACCGATATTCGATGAATTATCGCGGATAATTTTTTCCGATAAATGTTGCGGTAAATTTTCAATGTGTTTAAATTTTTTTTTAAGTCAAATTGCAAAAATGTTTTTCCACATTTCCCAAGAAAGAGAGCAGTTCTCTGAATCTGTCGTGGCTCCTATCTAGCCTATAAATAAAATAGAGATTTTTTTTAAATTGCAACAAGACTTTATGGACACCGCGTATTTTTTTCCATAGCGCCGACTCACTAACTTTGAGCACTGTGTGCATAAAAAATCGTTTATCGCGATAAGTCATCGATAACAAAACACACTGCAAAAGCGATATCGGTAATCGACAAATCAAAACTATTTTGTGCGATAACTATCATAAATTATCGCCGACAAATCATCTCGAAAAATGCCCATCTCTGACTTTAGGGACCCGTAACCATAATTGAGCGAAACGGGCACCTGATTTAAAGTGACGAAAACTAGGTCATAAGTGCATTCTATTCTATCAAGTTATTATTACTAGGATATCTCAAAACGCTTGCGGTTTACAATAAACAATTTGTTATTCTTACATATAATCAAGATTAATTTAGTCGTTTTAGGTGAGCCATATCTTCGCAAATACTAAAGATACTGTCAATTGTCCTCAGCCGATATTCTATAAACCAGCTTGATTTAGCGCATAAAATTGCATGTATTTAATGAAAACAACGCTCAACTGGTAGAACCAATTCCACAAATAAATTAATACAAAACACAAGCACTATTACTTTTGTAGTAAAGACGCACATATACAAAAATCTATTTGAACAATTTTTTGTATTTTGTTGCATATTTATCCTCCTATCGCGAGAAAGCGATCAATGCGCTATACGAGCTCGCTTAGGAGTTGCGGGCCATCTGTCTACCACACCAAGATGGGGGAATCCCGCTAAGTGCCTTTCCCAACGGCACAACAAGTGAACTTGCGGGCTTGTTCTCCACACTGTCCCTCTAATGCTGAGCGTCAAGCAGGGAAGCTGTGAATATCAATTTTAAAGTCATTGGTTTGACCCGACTTGGAATCAAACGATCAAACCCGAGCCTACAGCTCCCAAGGCGGACGCTCCATACCACTCGGCCATCTGAGCTGTAAATATGACACTGAGGATGCCACCACTAGGGGGATAAATATATTTGTTAATGCTATAAAATCTTGCCAGATTTAGTGCAAGTTTAGGAAATTGGAGAAGTATATACCAAAGCTAAGAAAATAGCCTGTAAGAAAAGCAGGCACAAAATATTTCTCACACTTGCAAAAATGTATAGTTATTCGGAGTGTCAGTAACAAAATTTACAAAGTCTCATTGCCGCATAAACAGCAAAATAAACTAAATTTCACTTTAACATAAAAAGTCGTCAATGACGAATCACAGCATCACAACATTCCAAGCATCAAAATCACAAAAAATCGAACAATGACGCTTAAAAATCTTGTTCTATGGTCATGAGAGAAAGACTGTCTCATTCATTCGACACTCAGATTAGCAAGTTGAGAATTCAAGCAGTTAAGATTCAAATTTAGGGTTCAAATAGTTACATGAGCCAAGCTTGTATACACTGTTAACATTTTGTAGTCTTAGTACAAAAAGATACTTTAAACAAAATCAAAGTAGAGCTCCATGCGTTAGTTCACGGTATTATATTTTCCTAATTCAATAAGCACAAACCCAGGCAACCATTGCATGCACATTGTGCAAGATACTGTTGATCAGCTAGGTTGTCAGGCAGATAGCTGAGCATTACTCCTGCAAAAACATAGTGCTGCCATCACATCAAAGCGTGACAAAAATTGAATGCATTAACACCAGACAAAAACAACAAACACACAATGAAGTAAGAAACATATATGCTATACGCTAAAGTATTCCATTGCAGATGCACCACGCTCACTATAATTATGTGAAATGTTTGGGCACATTTTTCAAACTACAAGCTGCAACAAATTATAACAAAATCAGCCACTTGGAATAGATGTAAAAATTCTTAAGCCATGCATTTTTGGCACTTCTTCTTTCAATGCATTGGTGACCAACTTATGTTGCTGTATTGTTCTTTTACCATTAAAGTCTGTTGATTCAACATGAATTTGATACATGTCTCCACAACCACCGGATATATCTTCTACTTGAATTCTTGTAGCATTTGGAAAAGTATCTTTTAATATTGTACAGATTCGTTCTTCTCCATCAGTTTTTACTTTCTCATTACTAAAATGTTTTCGTAGCAATGAACTGCTATTAAGAATATTTACTCTTGTTGGTACAACACTTTTTGCTAAGTTTATATTTAGCAATTTTATAAAACTCATTTTGCAGGTGATACCTATCAACAAAGCAATACCAATGATACATCAATCATGAACAAAATTGAAAAACTATCTAAACATTTCCTCCTAACAAACCAGCTTATGCTCCCTCAATCAAAAATTTTGACAGAACAGCATGTGTAAGAAACTAAGAGTGTTGACTAGGTTAAAGATATTTGCATAATTTGTTGATGGTAACATCTTTTGTTAGCATATTATTTGCTTAGTATTTATTCACTGACCAATACTTTGATGTTCTGACACCTGCTGCTGACCCAGGGGCAGCGCCAAGGGGGGCCTGGCCCCCCCAAATAACAAGCTTTTGCTTTTGAAAACAGCGGCTTTTATGCTTAATTTCAAACATTGGCCCCCTAATAAGCGTTTGGCTCCCTAAGTCGACTGCTCTGGCGCCGGCTCTGTGCTGACCAGATCTTTTCTTTAGACAACACTCATCTTATAATGAAACAACCAGTTTTTCTTTTTTTTGGAAAAGTTGGGTAAATAAATTATATCTATACAGGTACCGGTACTGCATTAGGATCCAAAGAACCTAATATAAATAACCTAACTTTTCCAAAATTTTGCTTAATTCTTGGGACCCACTTGGGTCCCAAAAATGCCTTAAAAACATCGCCATTAAACTAAAACATAAATTTAAAACTACCTAGACGTAAATTTTAAAAAGCTTACCAAAAACTCTAACTTGAGGTTTACAAATACAGCAGCACACATTTAATGTTTAAACTTATGCCACCTAATTCTAATCATCTCATTCAATAATTATACCGGTATCAGTGAATTTTGGTTAGCTAATCAGTGTGTTTGTCTATTTGCATTTGTTTTATGTGTTGTTGCTTTGTTGGTCTGATAAAAACTTGCTGTGTTTCCAGATTAAGACATCCATGTTTAACAATTTAAATTGCAACCTAAATGGTAACACACAACCAATTTACCTAATGTTTTATGAAAACCTGATGTATTATTCTTCTGATAAATGTCTTCTAGTGTAGTTTGTTTGGCAGGTGACAGCTGACTTGATGACCACATGGTCTTTTCACTGTCTCCTGACCAAGTGAATTTATGATATTTACGAACTGCTAAACTGTTTTTTCTTAATGTTATGTTTTCTCTTCACTTGGTGAATAAATTGAATTGAACTGAACTACACGCAGTGGCTATTTGTACAGGCCCGTACAAATAAGCGCTTAGTTTATTGTATTATCGCTTCACGCTAACCCCGATCCAGAGAGCATGACAAGTAATAAAATAAACTAAGTCCATCTTTGTACGAGTCTGTAAGAATAGCCACTTCGGGTTCTACTAAACACTGCATAGGACTGAAACACTGCAAAGGACCTTAAATTGATGTACTAAACAGCACCGCAAAGTAAGAACAAGGACCATAAAACCCTAACACTAAATTTAAGTTCTTTGTTATAATATGATTCCAAGTCCTTTGTGGTGTTTAGAAGGACCGGCCATTTTGTAAACTAAAACTACCGTAATCAGTTTCCTAGTAATGGGGAAAGTTAAAGGGATTGCCATCAGTACACACTGTAAACAATTGCAATAGTGATAACTTATATCACAGCATAAAAATGCCAAGGATCAACACAAAACGTTACCCCCTGGTTCCTTTCCAACATAGGCTAAATACCGATAACAATGTTCCCTCCAAGTTTTCAGTCAGTGCGAATTTGCTTAAATGTAAATTTCAACAAAAAATTTGCCCAAAAATTTTAAGGGTTTAAAAAAGTTTGATTTAATTTTTGCCTCAAAGTTTAGTTTTGAGAGTATGAAACAATTGTTTTGCACCAAAATATTGATCACTTTAATTCAAATTCGGCCAAAAACCACCATTGCTGTCGGCAAACTTTAAAAAAAAATTGGAAAATTTAGTCCAGCCCAAAATTTCTCCCTTTTCTTAAACAGTAAATTTAGCACCTTAGACAGTTAGAGGGAAAGGGGAACAGAGCTAACTAGCCTTGGGCCAACTTGTCCTCTGGTACTGCGCAGCGTGGTAAAGGTAGTGCCGCCCAGTACCCAACTTGCTAGGCTGTACGGTGTAAAACAAAAAATAAGTACCGGGTATTCAGTATTATAAGATGAATTATAACATTGCAACCTGGTAATCAGTGTTCCCTCTAGGATTTTGACTAGTGCGAATTCGCCCAAATGATAAATTCATTGAAATTTTTGCTCTAAGATTTCACTACTTTGAGGACTCCTTTTTCAAATTTTTTGCATTAAATTTGCTTTTCCATGATACAAGCTACCGGTACAGTCTTGCATTAAAATATTCAAGTTTTTTGTTAAAGTTTTTCAGCTTTGCATTTTATAATATTAATTTCTGGTTCAAAATCAATAAAATTTGCCCAAAAATTTCGCATTTTTCTCAAATTTCTCACTCTAGAGGGAACACTGCTGGCAACATTACCGATATGTAATCAATGGCAAATAGAAAGGTACTGATAGATGCTAGTCTATGAAGAGATGCAACAGCACACTGGTACAAGAGATACTGCTAGTCTAGTGCTAGCCAATGCCATGTCACTGACTGCCCATTAATCAGTTAAACATACTGCACATGTTCATCTGCTAATGTTATCAGCAGTGGTGTAAAGTAACGAAGTAGTTTTACACCAGTACTTACTGATATTTAAGTAATTGAAATTTTGACTACTTCTACTTTTACTTACGTAGTTCAATCAGAAAGTAACGCTACTTAAGTTAAGTGGCTTTAAAAACGATAAGTACTGTGGTTAATATTAAGCAATGTATCACGCAAATGATAAATAATCATGCTTGATAATAAAATTGGCAACATTAGTATATATTAGGTGTATGGTCAGATTGTTTTATTTTATATACTTTGTAGACCTATACAAATCTACAATTTCATGATATTATTAAGTGGTCTTTTGTTGTTTGTGTTAAGCGTCGACAATGAGGTTGCATTTTGCAGATCATGACACACTTCAATTTTTTATTTTCGTCAAATAAATGTGCTAATTATCCTAAATATGCATAAGCATCGGCAAAATATATGTCAAGTTTGGAAATGAGCACCGGCAAATTATCTTTTGTCAAAGCTCAGCCTTATGGCCTTGGTTTTGCAAACGCTACTTTTCACTTAAGTAGCTTCAAATTGCTGATACTTTTTAGGCCTACTTCTACTTGGTTACTTTTTACATCCCCTACTTTCTACTCTACTTCAAGTAGTTTCCACCATCAGTAACAATTTGTTTGTTTGTTTAATATGAGAAAATATGACAGAGAGGCACATTACCTGCAAAAGTGTTTTCGCGCCTGGACATGTTATATGAATGAATACACGATATATATCAGGAAAAAAGAACAAAATTGCCAACCTTATAATTAGACTACGGTACAGTACTGTACGTATGAGACGTGAAAAAAAACTTGATTGGAGAAGGTACGGAAACATTATCTGAAGCGACACCAGGCGCCATGGAGTCACCTGGTCACTGCAGAGAACTTAGAATTTAGAAATTAAAAAAAAGTCTCGTATGTAATTAAGTAGCGGTAACACCATGATTTAACAGTTAAGATGATATGTTAAATTATTAAAAGAAAAATGCCAAATTCTAAACAAAAATGATTGATGGAAGATCAGAATGATTAAATAAACTTTTTGCTGGACATACCAGCATACCAGTACTTTTACTTAACTAGATTTCTGGACTACTTTTTACACCACTGATCATCAGGTTATTGAAATGAAATTACAAGTGGTGGACTAGACTAACCGGTACCATTAACAGTTTAACTTATTTCCTTCATCCTCACTTAACAGTTTAATCTATTTCCTCTACACATAGACTCGGGTCCATCCTAGGGAGTTTACGGTGCCGTCAAGTGACGGCGTAACCCACAACAGGTAGCGGCAATAAAGTGAGGATTAAAGATCCGACACCGGTGTTTTAGGGCATTTTTTTAGCAAACAACAAAAAGTACGAACGCTTTTCGAGCGTAAATTGGAATTTTCAGCCATGAAATCGCCGATCATTGGAGTTGGAACCAGGCCCGTAGCCAGAAATTTTTGCATGCCTTGGCAACCAGGAATTCATTTCACATACTAAGGTTAAAAACTTTTATGATCTTAGACTGCGAGATCACTCTGACAATGCGTTTTTCACTACACGCATCAATCTGAGATCTGAGCAACGTCGATTGTGGCATCACAAACATCACTATTCAAAATTTCTTTCCATGTTCAATTTTCCAACTTTCGCAATCACATTCTGCACCGCGTTTTTGTTCTTAAAAGTGCAGATAAAACGTAGAGACGATAAGCACAAAGCAGTCGTAGCGGCCTAGCGGGACTGCAAACTTGATCGATTTTTAGCGTAGTCAAGTTCGAGGTCATTCAGGGCCGGTTTTAAGCCGATTTGACCGATTTTGCCAAATTGGGCCCCGCACATTGAGGGGCCCCGCGCAAGTGGGGTTCTTTTTTTGTATTAGGCTATGATTTATGACTAGGGCAAGTTTTTGTTGCACTAAAAAAATAAAAAAGTTGCGTTTATTTTTAACAGAAGTTGCAAAGTTGCAATTATTTAACAAAAGTTGTAAAGTTGCATGAAAAAATTTAAAAAGCGGTGAAATCAGTTGTCAAAGTTTGCGTCTATTATTGACATGGACATGATTTATTGAAATACCGGTACACTGCTAAACATTTCCAAACATCGTTTTGAGCAAAGTGACGGTCTTTGCCCTTTGCCCAGCATGCTGAAGCTCATAATTACAGAATATAGCGAGCCTATTGTTACAAAATAAATGACGCTGGAAGACCTCATTCATTGCGCATTCTGTGACAATTACTCCTTGCATTAAAACAAAGTAGACGTAACGCAGGCTTACTTACATCTAGGAAATTATTAGTAAATTAGTAAAATAATTAGACATGACTGTTCATACCTTTTTGCGAGATTTTTTAAAAATATTTCGTAAAAGTTGCAAAAAAAAAGCTGCCTCTAAAAACCAAAAAAGTTGCAAAATAAAATGTTGGCAAATAGCTCTATAGATGCTCTAATGAAATTTTTCGCTACTTAGAAAGCTTCCCGAAGCTGTAAAAAAAAGTTGCAAAAGTTGAAGAAACTTGCCGTATACTTATGACATACAAAATAGGGGGAAGTACTAAAAGTTGAGCCAGTGCATAGCAAAGTTTGTATACGAAGTAATACGTACTTTGGTGCATAATACTTGTAGATCATTTTGTTTTCTCCTAAATAAATAAAAAATCTATTATTATTATTATGTGCTTTTAGAGGCGCTTTACAACAACGGAAGTTTTTTAGCGCCTGGACTAAAGTAAAAATAATGATTGGTAGAAATTAGATTGTAGGCTGCAACAAGTTCTACAACGCCATAATTGAAGTGAAGAGTGCCAAGTCCAAAGCAAATGACAATAGAAGACTGACCACAGCAGACAGAGCCCTAATGGCTGAATTGGGTGAAGCTGTGCCAGCCGCCAAGTTTCAACTCACCCCTCCCACCAACCAGTCCCGGCACTCTTCACCTAAATTTACACATTTAAACAAAAACATCATAAATAGTACGGTTCAGAAAAATATAACAATACAGAAAAACAAGAAAATAAGGCTCTTTTCGAGAGCAGCTGCCGCTCCCCACCGACCGCGAGCCCGCACCACGAGAATAAAAAATCTGCAGCTGTTAAAACCAAGCATTGGTAAGGAAAAAAACGGGCGCATTTGTTTAATCACGTGGGTTTGCTGTTTACAAGAAAATATCTGAACTCTGATGGTTTTAAAAGAGGTTCATTTCATTTTCAGTTTACAATTGCTTTTAGTGGAGAGCATGCGTCTATTTATGGTAGCATGCTCTCCACTAAAAGCAATTGACACGGGGGTTAACTTAAGTTGTCGAATGTACGCTATTTAATAAAACCAAAAGCTTTGAGAAATCCTCAAGATTCATAGCAACAAAGTCAATGGCACAGTGAAAACAGCACATCGAGTTAAGTTGAAGCAATTCATGGACAAAAACGGCTCTAAGGGTCAAGGCATATATGCATCCCCGAAAATTTTTAAATTTTTATGCAGTAATTGCAATTTTGGTGCTTTTTGAAAACTTTTTAGGGAAATTTTTGTTTATTTTTTGCCTTCAGTTCGACATCTTCACCAAATATGAAGCTTTTTCGTAGGCACATTTGCGATAACGGTACTTAAGGCGTACATAGGCCGCCTATCTTAAGAGACAGCGGCTCTTGAGCATAATTTTAAACTTTCTATGTTTTGTTGAAACAGCTGCGGCTAAACTTTGCACATCGTTTGCCATAAAAATTATATTATTAGCCTAAATATGGAAATTGCGTTCGTTAGCAACACAACAAGCAACGAAGCGTCTTCCACTGCTTGTTTTTTGTCTTCGAACTCGTAAAACGATATGAGATAGTGACATAACCAGTGATGGGATTCAGGGGTTCGCACGGGTTCGCGCAAACCCGTTCTTGGAATGTTAGGATAATCAGCGAACCCGTTCTTGCTTTTTTACAGACATTAGACCTTTCTGAGAGAACCTGTTGTTAGTAAGTACGATACAAAAGAGAACCTGTTCTTAAAATTTTGAATCCCATCACTGGACATAACACTTGCACAGCTATCCCATGCGCTACTGCATCTTAGAGATCAGATCAATGTCAGCTCGATGTAAAGTTCTCGTTGATGAAGTAGACTGTTACACAAAACGTTATTGTAATTTACAAAATTGATCTAATATTTGCCCCCCTCCCCAAGGCGGCTGTTCTGGTGCCGGCTCTGAATAAAAGCATCCAAATTACCTAACATTGTTTTACAGCAAGTATTAAATGTCTATCTTTTTTTGGCTTGTATGTAGCCCTTTATGTTTTTTTTTAATATAAACATCCATACATTTTACTTTAAGGAGTAGGGGCCCCGCCATCAGATTTCTAATTGGGCCCCGCAGCTTCTAGCACCGGCCCTGAGGTCATTACAGTAGATATTTACAGTGCCGAAGCCACGGGGGGAGAGGGGTTGGGGGTTTCATCCTCCCTCCTCCATTGAGCTTCAAATGACGTCATACTTACTTCTTTTTCTGATAATAATATTTCGAAGTGCTCGATGCTTTGTCATTGATAATATGGTTGCGTAACTGTCGTAATAACAAGAATTACGTGGCGTTGTTTCCTGAATTATGTTCTTTGCCGTTATGCTTAATGCAGCAATGACGCAATTTTATTAGCAGGGCAGTGCCGCTCCTGTACAGTGTACATGCAACTGCCCTCGGCCCCTCAGACCTTCCGTATAAAAACGGCTAAACGATTTCAAGCAAAAATGATGAACGTACTGACACTGTACCTCAAAAAATAACTAAATCGCTAACATTTGAATATCGTTTTACCACTTTCACCAGAAAGCATTCCTTTGACTCTCTTACAACAATCGTGCCTTAACTGCCTTTGCTATTTCTGGTTTAAAACATCTCTCTTAAAATTTGAGTCCATCTTTTATTATTGCACAACCCTATGGCGGATCCAAGGGGGATGCGGGGTATGCTGCGTATGCATTCCCCCACCAGCCATTTTCAACAATGTTTTGGATGATTAAACTTTTTCCATAAATTCGAACCTCCTCATAACAATATGCCTCATAGTCGCCTTAAGCACGCATAATCGAAACTGTGCGAACAAAATGCATCATATTTGGTGAAGCACTCAAAGTTAGGGGCCAAAAATATGACAAACTTTCCTTAAAAATTGTTCAAAAAGCACTAGAATGGCCATTGCACTATGCAAATTTTCAAAAATTTTCCAGGGGAGCATGCCCCCGGACCCCCCTAGAGTCGTTTTTGTTACTTAGGCTAAGTTGCTTAAATTAAATCTGTCGAAAAATACTGCACTTGAAAATTGACGAAAATTGGTGCCCCCTCCCTGAAAAAATTCTGAATACGCCCCTGACATGAAACAATTTTTAAAAATCTTATTTACGCCCGTTTCCGGATCTAAGCATCTTTGCATTTCGTTAACATTCAAACTGATTGAAAAATACTACTACCCACCAAAATTTTGTGAATCCGCTTCTGTATACAACGTATGGTCAAATGTAATGTCATTCTCAACCCCCCCTCATTGCAAAATCCTGGCTACGTTATAGTGGATCTTTACAAGTCAGAATTGTTGATTTTTTTCAATTTCTTAAGCTCATCAGTGTTGTTTCCGATCAAGTTCAGCGAAATTTGATTTTTTTCAGTTCAAAAACTTTAAATTTTCAAATTCGAGTTTTGCGAAAAATATCTTTCAGGTTTGAATTTGCAGCCTGATACGTAGGTTGGTGTATTTGAGAGCAGCAAAAAGCAAAGCAAGGGGCCTATTATGTAAACCAAGCCTCTTAAGACAGCTACTTACATGGGCGTGCCACCCTAGAAAAGATCGTTAAATGGCGTCCTCTAAAAAAGTTCGATACTAACGTCAAAATCAGGTCTGCAAAAAAGCATGGGGGCTTCCCGGAAAATTAGCCCCAGGGTCCCTCTAAGCCTTAATACGGCCCAGTAAGCAAGAAGTCCTTACATTTAAGATTCCTGACCAATCTTCCATCTAGCCTTTTTTTCGGTGCTCCTTTCCAAACGTAGGCCTATTAGTATGAGGATGTTGTTAAAGACTGACTCTGCCTATAACACGAGGCCCAAGAGGAGCGCTTGGGCTTTCACCTTCTGCAGATCAATCCACTTGCTGCCTGAACTTATACCTCTGAGAATCACCAGAGAAGAACAAATAGAGCGACTTTGTATTAATTGATCGAACTAAAAACTCTCACGGCGATGTAAAACCAAAGGGAAAATAGGTAGGGAAAGGTAGGTAGTTTCAGGTAAATCAGGTAAAATAGCGAGGGATTCAGGTCTTTCAAAGGCAAAAAACAACGTAAAGTTACTTGGGTAAAAAATAAAATAACTACAAATTGCGCCGTGAAGGGATATAACTTTGAACATAAAAAAGACGTCCTTCCGCCAACTGAACTCAACTAAACCAAAAAGGCATGAGTGATCACACAGTAAAACAAGAAGTGCACACGTGACCACGTGATCAACGAATAAAGAATTATCAAGAACAGTGATCAATGAACTGCAGCGTTCGAGCTAATTAAATGCGCTGAAGAAAAAACGTGATAGCTAGGTGAAAGACTAAAACCAGAGTTCGTTTCCAAGTCGGTGCTGTAACAGATGTATTTGTATTATAAAGCTGATCTTAAAACTTATGTTTTTTGCAGTTTTTTTCTCGTGCCTCTTTGTCTTTATTTTGTCAGGATAAATAAAACCGTTTATCTTGATTTCGTCAGGATAAATAAACTGCTACTACTAATACCGTTATACATTTGCACAAGTAATTAGCTTACGCTGACTCTATGTTCCCTCTACGCAAGACTTTTATTACATCTACAGCAGCTATGACTAAATTATATTTTCTTCCATCACAAAGAATTTTGTGATTTCATAAACACGATTCCTTTCGAAGCTACGAGTCCCAGCATAATCAAGGACTCAAATGCTGACTGGCTGTACAAGAGTAGCGATAATGTGGTTTTTGCGTTTTACTCCCGATAGACTGAGTTTAAGCATATTTTCAAAATGCACCAGAAATATAGGCCACCAAACCAAAACTTTACCTACCAAATAGCCAGAAAATATACCACATTTTTCGAATCAGGTATACCAGTTGGCAACGCTGTTTACAATTGAAATGAAAATAGCAGCAAAAATTTGGCTTAAAAGCAGGTTCCTCTGCGGAGTTCCAACCGCACTTTTTTGCTCTGGTGCAAAACCAAGGTCACGCGTTTATCACCATCATTGTTACATTATACTAGCGCTATTTTCGACTCGTAAAACAAAGTTTTTGTTGTATCTATAATTTCGCAATTTTTTTTAGAAAAATTTGCCAATTTTTCGCAAAATTACAGGGGGGCCAAAGTTTTTCAGGGGGGGGGGGCTGTGCCCCCCGTAGCTACGGGACTGGTGAGAACAATACCACTACTGTATCAGGGAGTCGAACCGTTTAATTTTTCCGGTTCAGGTTCGGTTGGGGTTCAATAGCGGTTTCAAATTTCGGTTCAGTACCGGTTAAGATTCAGATTAATTGAAACGCTCCGGTTTGGGTTCGCCCCAGTAAAAGTTAAAAACTATTTCATAACCGTATTATGAAGTTCCGGTTCAGGTTCGCAGTAAAAAATGGTATAATTCAAGTAACGCTCCGGTTTGGGTTTGCCCCAGCAAAAACTATTTCAAAAACGGTTTGAAGTTCCGGTTCAGGTTCGCAGTAAAAATGGTATAATTCTAGTAACACAATTTAAAAAATGAAACGTACAAAGCGATTTTTCTTGGCATTGACAGGCCAATATAATGCATAAAATACTTGTAGCGAAGCCAGTTTTGAGATAATTAAATATTGTTACTATGCTCTGACACCGGCGGCCTATACTTTGATAAAGAAACTTATCTTCACATTGACGGGACAATGTACGATTTGTATTGCTGTGCAAGTACTGTGTTTCTTTGAATATAAGCCGCCTTCAGAGTGACGCGTGTTACCTCACGCAACGATCCGCTTTTTCAATCGGTTCGGGTTCGGTTAAGGTTCGCAAGTACTCACATTATTCGGTTCAGTTCCGGTTAAGGTTTGACAAAAATAGCGTAAAACCAGTTTATAAAACTCCGGTTCGGGTTCGGTTCGACTCCCTGACTGTAATCGCAATTTATTATTACACTTTTTCATGTAAGTTATTGTAGCTGCGCAAAAACAAGATTTTTGTTTCTGTGCTCTGTGCAGCATAGTAGGCCTACCGGTAATTTAAAAAAATGATTATTAAAATACGATTAGGTTACATTTAAGTGCAACCACTAACAAGTCGACAAAGTTTTACCACGTTCAATTGCCCAAACGTTTTCTGAAAATACAATAAGCATTTTAAAGCACGTCTGAGTGGTTCGGACGAGCGTCGTTTTTACAATGGCCATGATCGCGAGGTTGGGCCGTAGCCACTAGCCAGCCTCTACATACTGGAGAAGCTGAATATATTTTTGGTGGGGCTGAAAAATCAACCTAACTTTTTTTTCTGATTTTTTATTGCTTCCCAAACTTGAACAGATCAATTTCAGTCAAGTTACAAGTTTATGCAGAAAGAAAGAATTTTCATGCGGAAACGAAAAACGCAAGCAATACTCTCAAAACTTGCAACAATCCTGAACGGAAATAAAATAATGGAGAGAAGCAAAATGTGTTAATCAGGTAAGGGTTAAAAATAACACCAAAAAGATATAACGTGCCTTACAGAAAAGTTAAACTGCGTCAGGGCCGGCGCCAAGGGGGCTAGCAGTGGCGGAGCGAGAAATTTTAAAAGGGGGGGGGGCATAATTTCCACATTTTTTAAGCGTATTTTTACGGCAGAACAAGTTTGAAGCTGATTGAGAAACAAGAAAAGGTCTAGGGGGGTCCGGGGGCATGCTCCTCCGGAAAATTTTTGAAATATTGCATGCTGTTATAGCTATTTTAGTGCTGTTTGAATAATTTTCAGTCAAATTTTGTTTAATTTTTTTGACCGTAATTCTGAGAGCTTCGCCAAATATGCTCGCATATTTTCGATTATGCGTGCTTAGGGCGTAAGGCTTATTGCTATCAAAGAGGTTCGAAATTTTTGAAAAAATTGCATAGGCCCCTACAGTACTGGACAAATTATTAGTCCTTTTTGCTTTCTTAAGCAAAAACAACTTTATAAAAACAATATATGACTGGTTTAAAATTAATCTGTGCAACATTATTAGATAATTAAAATCTATATGACTTGTATAAACAATATCGTTCAGTAATACACAAAAAAGTACACAAAAAATCAAAAAATTTTAGTCTTTTTAGTGTAGCTCAGACTATTCATGGTGGTTAAAAATGGGTCAGGCTGGTGACTAGAGTCCTCGTAATAAAGGGCAAGTTAAGGTGCTATTAGAGCATTCTGCTTAAAAAATAGTCGAAATTGCAAAGACATTAAACGTTTCAACCCGTTTGGTCAAATCAAGAAAAAATTAAGAAATAAGGAAGATTTGGAGGCAAAAAGAGCTGGAAAATGAGGAAGAAAACGCAAAACCACCCCCGACTTGGCAGAAAAATAGCAAAGATGTCTCTTACTAACAGAAGGAGTTTATGCAGAAAAATCTCATCTAGCCTTGCTGCTCAAGGGTTCGTGGTTCATAGAAGAACGGTTAATAGAAGATTAGGCCTATGTGAAGTTGGTTTGAGAGCCTAGAGACCCAGACCTTGTCCGACAGAGAAGATGAGAGCCAACCGTCATGCATAGGCTGTGGAGCACAGTGACTGGAGTGCAAAGGATTGGAAGCAGGTAATGAAGGATTGGGAGTAGGTTCTTTACCTGCTCCCAATCCTTTGCACTCTAGTCACTGTGCTTCACAGCCCATGCGTGATGGCTGGCTTTCTACTTCTCTGTCAGACAAAGTCTTTTTTTAGGTCTCTAGGTTTTTAGGCCAACTTCACAAAATCTTTTATCAACCGTTTTTCTATGAACCACGAACCCTTGAGCAGCTAGGCTAAATGAGATTTTTCTGCATAAACTCCTTCTGTTAGTAAGAGACATCTTTGCTATTTTTCTGCCAAGTCGGGGGTGGTTTTGCGTTTTCTTCCTCATTTTCCAGCTCTTTTTGCCTCCAAATCTTCCTTATTTCTTAATTTTTTCTTGATTCGACCAAACGGGTTGAAACGTTTAATGTCTTTGCAATTTCGACTATTTTTTAAGCGGAATGCTCTAATAGCGTCTTAACTTGCCCTTTTTTACGAGGACTCAAGTCACCAGCCTGACCCATTTTTAACCACCATGAATAATCTGAGCTATCCTCCAAACAGACTAAAAATTTTTTGATTTTTTGTGTACTTTTTTGTGTATTACTGAACGATATCGCTTATACAAGTCATATAGATTTTAATTATCTA
This sequence comes from Trididemnum miniatum, assembly GCA_964006365.1. NCBI lineage: Eukaryota > Metazoa > Chordata > Ascidiacea > Aplousobranchia > Didemnidae > Trididemnum > Trididemnum miniatum. The sequence continues at coordinate 12,438,497 of OZ023247.1, read as the reverse complement.
ATAATGTTGCAGCGATTAATTTTAAACCGGTCATAAATTGTTTTTATAAAGTTGTAAGTCAAATTTGCTTAAGAAAGCAAAAAGGGCAAATAATTTGTCCAGTACGGTATATCGAAAACATTTTTGAAAATGGCTGGTGGAAGGATGCATACCTCTCATCCTACTCCTCTGGATCCGCCCCTCGCCACAAGATGCAGAAACCATCAAAGAAGTCTGGCATATTTAAGTCCCTTTTTGATATTATTTTGTTCTTTTTTACTAAAAAGCAGAGTCAAAAAGGGAAGGGGGGGGGGGGGGGGTGGGGGGGCATGGCCCAATGCGTAGTATTTAATTGCGGTTGCTTATAACCAGCGGTTGTGTTTTCATAATGCAAGTTTCGTTAACTTCATTTATGCACAATTGTACAACACTCAGATAGCCTGTCAGCTTTGTCTAAGGGTGAAAATTGAAACCCATTCTGCTTTTAGTATTAGGATGCGAATCAAAAATTAGTCTCCAGATTTAAACCAACAATTGAAGCAACTGCCTTGAAACAAAACTATAAATCATTGGGTTTATGTACCATCCACATTTCGACATAGGCTAAATAGTTTTTGGAGGGGCTAAAATAAATTCTGGGGGGAGGCTTAGCCCTCAATAGCCCCTCGTGGCTATGGATCCGTCGGTCGCAAGGTTGATGGTTCACCTCCCACCCAAGCCTTGTTGTTGCGTCCTTGGATAAGATGCTTCACGACAATTATCTCTGTTTGGTGGAATCTTAACAAGCAGCAAATTAAAGAAGACAAGTAAAACTCAAGCGGAAAACTCAAAAACAAAGGCAACTCCTAAGCGAGTCTGGATTCGTCCTATGCATAGCGCCTCCGCTGCTTTCTCGCGACAGAAGGATAAAATGAAGAAATCAAAATCGATCAAAGTTTTTCTTTTTCTCATTGATTTTTTGCCAGTGATATAATTATAACAATTTAGAAACAAGAAAATTAATTATTATTCAATATCGGGCGATTAAGGTTTCGGCGCTTCCAAACAAAATTATAAGTAGCTGCTCGCCGATTAGGCGCCCGCGTCTGGTGTCTTCATGTTCCGTACTTGCTCAAAGCCAAACGGCGATGATGCCTACTCTACGGTAGGCCTATATTTACATATACGTTAACTTACAGTTTACTGAATAGTGCATAGGCCTACTTGTACGATAACTTTGTACGATTTGTTAACAGTCAACGTTTTCAAGTTTAATTACCTTCGCAACACGAAACAGGATGGGTTAATTGTTCGTCTAAATAGAAGCTGGGCGGTTGGCTGAAAAGCCGTCAACTTGTTGTCATAAGACAATTTATTGGTCATTGATAGAGGCTCTCTGAAAATCTTTGTTTTAAGCTATGCAAACTTACACAAAGTTTTATCTGCCAAGCTTCTTTATCTAATATTCTCCAATATTTTTTTTTTACAAAAAGCAGTGGCGGTGCTGAAATTAACGAATTGGCACCCCCACTGCTCTTTTTGCAGAATCTAATGATCAAAATACGCGAGACGGAAAAAAGTGAAGAAAAACTTCTCTGTAAAACCCGCAAATATGTGTGAGCAAAACATCTTCTCGCTTGCTCCCTCCAGCGGTCTCTAAGTTGATGGACTAGCTACCGGTTCAGGGGCATTTCCGGGGGGGGGGGCGCTACGGCTAATTCATATTAAGGACAATCTGAGGGCGTGATGACCTTTTTTTTGCTCTTCACTTGTCTTTGGGTGGAAAATTGGACATCTGTGAGCGTGATGACCTTTTTTTTGCTCTTCACTATATCCGACTGCTCATCTGCTGACTTGGCTTTAAATTTCGACCCCTCCCTTTTTCCAGGGGCGTGCCCAGAAATTTAAAAAGGGGGGGGGGCGCAATTTCTTGTTTACTCGTTTCCACTGAAAATATCGGTGAAGACCCAAAAAAAAAGGTCTACACGTCTTCCGACGTCGAATTTACCCCCCAAAATCAAGTGAAGACCAAAAAAAAGGTCAACGCGTCCTCAGATGTCCTGTTTCCACTGTTTCGCTGACTGCAGATTTATATCAGCTTATATCTCAGCGTGGGGGGGGGGCTGCGACCCCAGCGGCTCCCCCTGGATACGCCCGTGCTTTTCAAATTTCTGGGCACGCCCCTGCGGTTACGTTGATATGTTTTGAGAGTTAGTTTACAAAAGCGCCCTTTTTGCAGACGTTTTTTGCATTCCTTTGCATTGCAATGCATTTCGTTTTTTATGAAAAAGCGAAGGATTGGCTACTATTGTTCTGCTTTCACAGCATAAAATGCTGTAATATTCCCTGTGTTAGTACGTAAACGTAACTTTCGAACTTTATATTAATTTGTGAACGAATGGAACGGAGAAAACGACCTCTGATGAAAAGGAATGATTTATTATTGTTCTCTAAACAGGATCTGGTGCCTAGGCTATAATAATGTGCGTATACCTTTCTCACGTGCGTAAATTGGGCTTTGTTCTGGACGCTAATGGATTAATTGTCCGAAACTCGAGTCCGGAACCTTTAAATGCGGGAATTACAACCTGTTGGCTTCACTCATGCCTGTGGATATTGCTAGAGATCAACTAAGACAAACCAAGAGATTTCATGCTTGCGTAATAATTTCTGAAAAACTGATTCCTCCATCCATTCCCTCTTACGACGTAGTTGCCGTTTTTCAATTTTTTTTTGCGATTGGAAATCGCAAAGTTTGAGGTGATGTTTTCAACTCTAATGCCTGTTAGCTTATCACAATGTAAATTGGTAAAGTGCTTCGAAAAGAAATGATCGAATGCTTCCTCTCAATGGACTATTTTCAGCTTGTCAATTCAAACAAGGTTATATCATTCATTTGACCTTCATATAACAACAGCACATGAAATATGACAGCCTAACGAGCAAATACAGTCGGCGCTCTGTGACAATTGAGGTGAAGACACAGTTCAGCGGCCGCTTGTAGCTTCGGTGTCTGATTACTTAAATCTTTAAATGGCCTATTTTGTTCAACATACAAAGCAAAGTAAAGAAACCGCACGAGACCGAAACTCAACTATAAACAGATTAAAACAATTTACAAAAACTTGAAAAGAAAAATTTTATTTTATTTTACGGGAAAAGTATTGGCCTTGGTCCTTTTGCTAAAAAAAGATAAATTCATGCGGCTTGCTTACTATAGTAAGCAAATAAACCTCACTATCAAAAATTTGAAAAGCTTGCTTTTATTAGTTTTATCCCATAAAAATAAAGTAGCAACGAATTGAGTTTACATACAAGTTCATTTCGGTTACAAATGTTTCCACCAGTTTATTGGTCATCAACCTTAACAGTTATTGCGATGTTGACAATCAATAGTCACATGATCAGTGAACAAACTGTAAAATGGAAAACAACACGATTAATGCAAATTCAGGTAGGCCTGTAGCATGCAACAGAGAATACAAGTTGGCAAAAATGAATCTATCTACCGTACGTAACAGCAAATTACAAAAATTTACAAACTTTGTCACAAAAAGAAAAATATTCAAACAAAATGTGGTTTTGAAACAATGTTATAGCTATCGTTATCAGCAGTACTTTGGAAGCGCACTAATTTACAAACCACTCAAGCCCATTTTAAACGCTGTGTGCGCGAAAGTTTCCAGAAACGACCAGTCGCCTTATCATATTCTTATCATTAAGACTTGGAGTGTAAAAGTTAAGGTGAAATCTACAATTCGGTTTACACTAATTATTACTTTAGTCAAATAGCCATTTAGGTTAATTAATAACATGACGTCTATACGACTGTAACAGTTTAAGCTGCAATAAAGTCAACTCGGTTAAAAGCCTTACTACACAGTCAGCAAATACTGTAAAGTTCACATAAATTAGAAAACAAAATTGTATCTAAAAATAATGTACTACTGAATTACAACAGTTGAGCTCCACGTTAGTTATTGCATGAGATACTGATTTATTCAGTGTTACCAACAAATTACTAAAGTTTAAGATTGAAGTATTTGCGACATTAGTAAGTAATGCAAGTCTATGGCGGGGGCTATCAACACTTAAATCGTCTATACAATAATTACAATAAACAATACAATAAAGTACTGTAGTTTACACAAACAAAATTTATGTCGATAATTTTGGCAGTTCGGATTTACACAATGTCAATGCATTAAGTGTTATAACTTGCGAAAGTATATTTGCTTCGATCTGTTCCTACTAGGTTTGTATCATCAGGGAAATTTTAAGTTTCGATTAAGTTAAGCACTGGGGGGAACGTCTCTTGATCTGTATCTTATAAGATTTGTGGGTGGGATGCCTATTAGTCTCTTCTTGTTGTCAATTTCTCTTGAAAAGTAAAAACCGCAAGTTGGCTTTCCAAGGGAAGCGAAAGGAGAAATAGAGTTGCTGTCTGTCCTCCACATCGCTGCTCTCACGCTGTCTGCGGTCGCAGGAGGTCGCCTAGTAGGCATTGCGAATTCTCGATGGTTTCTCGTATGAGCTTCCGGTACTAGACCAACGTCAAGCTCAAAGGATCTCCTAGGATACCTCATCCCAGCATCACTTTTGCAATGTCTGGAGTAGTATAGATACATAACATCTTGTACATCATCTGTTACTTGTCGTTTACTAGCGTTTACTGGTAACCAAATCGTTGAAAAAGGATTGCTCTTAGGAGCTCTGGCATAATAGCAAAGTTTCAATTGAGGCAAGCTACGCAAACCCACTACACCAATTTTGGTCAAAGGATCCTCTTTTTCGACGGATTCCAAAGCTGTAGGCATATTTTATGTCCGTGCGTAAGTAACAGATCCAAGTTTTTCAGTCGAACTTCAAAACTAGCAGTTCAATTGAACTAACGCGTATACTCAATTAAAGCAAAACCTCGACAGACTAACTTCCTTCACAGTTAAACCCTACTATTTCTTACAAACTAAACCTACGTAACTTACGAAGAGAGGTACCAACTTATTTCTTTTCTTCTGTATACGACATCGATGCTTTTTTCTTTTTTTTTATGACGTCATGAAAATACGAAAACAATGTTCCTTGCTAAACAAAAGCACTGGAGAATGTTTTGGATCATAAAACATTAATGAATAAATAAAGTTGATCACAAAATACCCAAATAAATAATTCAAACACAGGCGCGCAAGGTCTTTTTTTTATTTTAGTAAAAACTCAAATGTTATGCGTTTAAAGGGTGTTACTCGAGTCAGTATTGTGAAATAAACACGGCCATTTTTAGCCTTGCATTTCAGTAGGCCATCAAATTTAGTTGCTCACAAAACTGGTCAATTGATGAAATATTTTTCTATTGAGTATCAAAAATCTTAATAGAGTTTTGCTGTTCGTTCTTTTCCGTGAATAAGTTTTTACATTACGTAATTTTTTTACATGTAAAAGTAAAGCAAAAGCAGCCAGTTGGTGGAGATAGAGATCCATACCTTTTGCAACCATAATTTAATGATTTGTGACATCATAAAAGTACTTACAACTCATTATCCACTGACATAAAACAGTGATAAGCATGGGGCAAAAAACAAGAAAGAAAACCAACTTCTGAAGATGAGTGCCGATCTTGCAAAGAGATCTGTGGACAGCAACATGCCTGTGACCCAGTGTGCCTTGGAATTACCGGAATGGAGTCGATATTATATTTCTCCGACATATGTCAGCAATAACATAGTGACGCCTCTACAAATTCCTTTCCGATGCACCGTTCCCAGAATCAAGTAGGAGTTAGTCAACTGCTTATCTTATCACACTATTTTGGTAGTTCCTGTTATCATTGATAGGTTGCATATTGCATAACTACACATATTAAAGTCGCTGTTCGTATGAATTAAACTCAAGTTGAGAGCGTGAATTCTGCAGAAAAGGACGTTTATTTTGCGAGCAAATATTTAAACATTGCAGCTTGCGTTGCTCCACATTAAACCAAATCTAGTCAAAGGTATATTTCCTTTACCTCTTGCACACATATATAACCAACAGCTTGATCCATACCATTTGGTATACGTCACCGCAAGTTGCAAATAATGCTATTTCTACACTCTGCAATTTTTATCGACCAATCAATCACGACGTAATTACCCAAGAAGCAAAGAATACCGTTACGTAATGCAATCATGCAATCGGCGAAAGACTGCAGTGTCGTGTGCATTGCGACATTTGATCGGCACAAAAATGGAAAATGATACTGCATGAACATTGCACGAGATAAATATAAAGACTGCGTGATAAAAAAGAGAACAGAAAAACGCACACGGGTAGCTATGATAAATTCGCTCTGGGCGCAGCGACGCAATCATGATCCTCCCAAATTAAAAGTTTGTGCCTGTAGAGTTTTGTGATTCTGAGAAGTTCTGAAGCTCTCTCTCCCAGTAAGCCCGAATTACCGAAAAAAATTATCGTAGCAGGCTCAACTTGGACAAGACTAAGGGGTTATTTCTGACTGCTATAGGACAAGAAGTAGCTTAATTTAATCAAAAAGATATTTTTGGTAGATCTTTTAAAAGACTATCTTAATTATTTGTATCGTCAAGCTGTGTAGCGAGACAAGAAGCCAGAAATCATCCCCACGATAGGAGACAACAACGAAAAAAATTGATCCATCCTCTTCGACCGGAGAACAGCATGCCAGCAGTGCATCCCTGCTGGGCAGACACGATGTAAGCTAACTAAAATACAGTACATAACATAAAAACTTACCCCAGAATTGACATAAAGGCGTAGCCAAATTTTTTATAGTGCGGCATTATCAGGTGCTGGTTGTAGGCTGCTTTGTTTTTCAGTCAGCCTTCATACCACACCAAAAAAGGAAATACACTGAACCATCACCAGCTCCGACTCAGCGATGAGCTGATTGCTCCACCCACACAATGTACTGGAATGACAGAGTAAGTAGATCAAACCCATTCGTATATCGAAAAAAATTGAGTTTAATCGACGTGAGAATAAACAGAAAAGCTGCACCAGAAACTTCCAGCACTAGCGACAATATTTATTGGGGGTCGCAGCTAGTTTAGGTTTTCATGTGTACTCCACAGCTTGGCGAATTCAAGACCCAGGGGCGTGTCAGGAAAGGGGCTGGGGATTAAGCCCTTTTAGTCCCCTCTCTCTGGAACCGCCCATGGTGGTAGAACAGGCGATGGTAGGTTAATAGTTCTAAAACGATATAGAGTGAATGTTCTAAAAAACTTGGCGGATCACCGCTTTTTGGGATCGTGTGACAATCTTTCCTCACCCTATTTGGTAGTGTATTAAGCCGCAGCACTGGGTATATCGTCAAGACCAATCGCAAGTTGGTATGAACTGATTTGAAATCGCAAGCTCATTCTTTCGTCGTCTTAGTTTCCATTCTTACACTGTTCAAAAATATTGTTAATAGTAAATAGTTTCTAGATAAACTGAGTTTTTTACCAGTATTATGAAAGAAGATAACCAACCGGTCAAAGAATTATCTCATTTATCGAAGATAGAAATGTTTCCTAAAGGAAGATCTGAATATCAAAGTAATGTTATCTTGAATAAGCGTATAGGGCCAAACATGATATCAGTATGGCATCCTCCTTCTGCTTACTGTTTATGGTTTCACATTTAAGAAAATTTTAGTTTTTATGGTATCATTTATAGTAGAACTTTCAGAACTCTATACCTCTAAAACAGACATGAGCAAACTACGGCCTGCCGGTTCTTTTATTCTGGCCCGCCGGCACTTACGGAAACTTAAACTTCCACCATGAATTGAGCGGAAGACCTTTTTTTTCCTTTAGAGATCACGGATGGCTGTGATTTTTAAAAAGAAAGTCTCAACGGTGCAAAATTGAAATGAAAAACGAGGTGAAAATCTTTTATTTTGGAGATCACATTCGTACGTGGACTGTGATCTCGGAAAAAAAGAAAAAAAAGCTCTTCACCTTGTTTTCCACTCAGCGTGCGGCCCGCGGCTTCAACAGTTTTTTTCAAATTTGGCCCTTCGTGTGAAAAGTTTGCCCACCTCTGCTTTAAAACAAAATATCAATGGTTATCGTCTCTCGCTCAAAGGTACTGTATTAAGATAACGATCGGATATAAGCTTGCAATTTCTTGAATAGCAAATAGTAACCAAATATTTCGCTTAATTTTTAGGCAGTTCCATTGGTCCTATTACCTTTGAAATACATATTTTTTTGACGCGGTGTACGCTAAGCTATTATGATATTATACTGTAGTGCCAGGACTATAGTTATTTTTAGTGTAGCAATTTTTCTTAGTTTTTCATTTTTCACATTACTTGGATATGAGTATATAAGTTGGATAGGTATTGATACAATTTTTTAAGTCTTTAGTTGGTGTGGCTCTGCTCAGGATCGAACTTAGAATCTCTCAAATCCAAACCGAATTCTAGAAGTGCAAGACCAAGAAGCTTTTTATGCAGTAGTTTTTGACGGTTTTCGGACATTTGGGTCTCAGATAAATCGGTCACGGACCGGACAAATAGGCACCAGGACAAATGGGCACCTGGACGAATGGGTCCCGGACAAATGGGCACTAGCACAAACGGGTCTCGGACAAATGGGTCAGGGTTAGGTCAGGGAAATAATTGTCCGGGACCCATTTGTCCTAGAATCGTTTTTGACCACTGCATATTTGTTACTATTCAGAACCCAAGCTTTCTCATGAAATTCGTCAAACTTCTCCTCTAACTGACAACACTCGTCAGGTTTTAACGGAAATTGCTGATCGTCAATATAAAACGACAACCTATATGGACAACTACCTTGACCCTCGCAACAGAGGTATACGCAATAAGTTGATTGCAGTCGCTCTTTTGTTTTTTTGCATTTTTCTTGTTAATTATTCTAAAAATATGAGTTTGATTTTTGCGAGTAAAAATTTCTTTTTAAGCCATTGGAAGTAGATTGTTTGATTACAAAAACAAATTAAATTTAACTAATTTACTGGAGCCTTTTATTTGACAGATAATGATGGAAATTTCATTGCTGAGCGAAGCAAAGAAGAAGAAGAAAACGAAAAATCCAAATTGTACAAGCTAACACAAAATTTAAGAGAAGACGAGCAGCAAGGTAACTTTTTTTTTATCCCAAAACAAACACAGCCCTTCAAGTTTATACTGCAATTACAAAACCTCGGATTTTTTTAAATTAAAATCGATCAGAATGGATAAAGCATTTGCCTCTGGAGCGGTATAATCTGGGTTCGTTTCCGAGTCGAGTCATACCAATGATTTAAAAAGTGTTATCACAGTTTTCCTGCTCGATGTTCAGCTCTTTCGGAACGGTGTAGAAAACAAGCCGTCGTCAAGTTTACTTGTTGAAACATTTCATAAATCGAACTTTTTGAATTGCAGTTGCTCTGTAAATACAATGATGTTATATTGACAAACTCTTATAAAGCAAAGCAGGCTAATGAATGATAGTATGCAATGGTATAACTTACCAGAGACATGGCCTAGCGGTACCGCACGCAAGTCACAGACATAGGCGTAGCCAGAATTTTTAATTGGGAGGGCTAAAGTTTAAAAAATCTTATCCAACAGCAGGAGCGGATCCAGAAAATTTTGGTGGCGGGATGCAGATTTGATTCAGGTTGAGTGTTAACTAGATACAAAGACGTCGACGTTTAGACTCGAAATAAGGCGTCAATGTTTCATGTCAGAGGCGTGTTCAAAGTAATTTTAGGAAGGGCACCAAATTGTGACATCTTTTATGAGGGTATGTTTTTCCTGTAGAGTAAATTTGAAACAAATTGAGGAAAAAACGACTCTAGGGGGTCTGGGGGCATGCTCTCCCGGAAAATTTTTAAATTTTCTATGGTGCAATTGCCTTTTTAGTGCTTTTTGAACAAATTTTGATCAAATTTATTGCCCCTCATTCGGAGTCCTTCACCAAATATGATGCATTTTGTTCGCACATTTTCGATTTATGCGTGCTTACTCCAGGCCGGAAGTGAATCCAGAAAATTTTGGTGGGAGGATGCAATTTTGAATTAGGTTGAATGTTTACTACTTTAAATACAAAAACCGTAGACGTCTAGACGCGGAAAAGAGCGTAAATAAGCCCTTTGAAAATGTTTCATGTCTGAAGCGTAATCAGAAATTTTTTTAAGAAAGGGGCACCAAATTTCGACATTTTTTCAAACGTAGTTTTTTCCAGCAGAATCAATTTGAAGCAAGTTGAGGAACAAAACAAATGCTCCAGAGGGTCCGTAGGCAAGGTCTTACGGAAAATTTTTGGAAATTCACGTACTGTAATGGCCATTTTAGTACCTTTTGAACAGTTCTCGGGCAAACTTTATTGAAATTTTTTGCCCCTAATTTTGAGTGCTTCACCGGTATCGCTGCATGGCGTTTTACAAACCGGGTTTCACATAAGCAGACTTGATTACGTTTTGTTTCTCCTTGACTAGAGACATCTTCTTTGATGCAGGACTTCAACAACGCTGTTTTCTTCGCACTGGTCTTAAACATTTTAACCACTTTTCGCGCAACGTTTTGAGCATTTTGTATTGCTGATACTTTTACAGCTGCGGAAGCGCTCAAATAATTAAGCAATGCACAACACAGTGAAAATAATATACCAACGGAGATTCGTTTTGAACAACTAAAGTGACGCCAGGCCGTTCGCTGGCCATTGCGGCTGCGCTGTCATAACTCTGGCTAAGCAAAAAGCAAAGTTGTATTGTATTTCTCCTTTGTAAGCCCACTTATTAAAAGCCCAGCAAGAAAGCAATCACGCAATGGCAAGTATTTATATAATTACCAAGATCCTAGTTTTTGTCCAGGATAGATTGGGGGGGGGGCATGGCCCCCGTGCCCCCCTGGCTACGCCCTTGGTTACAGATCGTACGCGACGGGTTCGATCGCATTTGACTCATAGACCGGTGCCTGCTGACTGAAAACCTCAAGCTCACTTCGCAGTATCCCTCAATATTGCGAATTTTCCGCTCTATATAATTTGAAAACAATTTCAGTTATATTTCCTGTGACTTATAGGTAAATGGCCCGGTTGGCCAGCGTCGACCAATAAGAAAATCTGCAAGCAAACTGGAAGAGTAATGGAAAAAACTGACGTTGAATCAGCAGACGATAAAGATGACCAAAGAAAAATCCGTTTTCTCACAAAAAAGTCTGTATATACTACTATTTTGCTTCTACCCAACTAAAGCTTTAATTAGGAGAGATTTTTACTGATTACATTCAGCAGGTTTCAATCTTTATATTGCTTACGTCAATATGTCTGAGGACATAGCGCTTGGCCGCTGGCAGATAAGGACCATCGAAATGTTGCGAGAACAAACGCCAAAAAGGAAAATAAAACCCAAGTACTGCATTGCTTGTAACCGATTTATTTGCTGCATTTTTTCTCCTTCAGCAGTTTTCGCCCCATATTTACAATACAATGTTTCAAAGCGCGAAGAGACTATTGCTAGAAAACGTCACAAGTGAGAATTTCCATTTCCTGTGGTTAGTAAAATCTGAGCTACATTATATCGACCACTAAATGGCAGTAGTACACTCGCTGATCATAAAAAAATGCTTGTCAAAAGCTTTTTGCACCTCGTTTGCGGAAAGAGACTACTATGTCTTCTAAAATCGGAAAAAGCTTATATCTTCTGCATCAGATTGAATTTCCTCCTTACCACTGTTTTTTTACATCTTTCATTACAGACCTGGCGATGAAAAAACTCAACTTACCGAAAGAGAACCGTATGCAAGAGCAGATTTGATTCCGATGAGCAACTTCTATTTATGTGGCTGTGGTCCATATACAACTGGAATACGCAACACAAAGCGAGATTTAGATGCAAGAGCGTATGATGAAAAAGCTGAAATTGCAGCACAAGCTGCAAAAGCTGCTGCAATAAAGTTAGTATATGGCTTGTTATGTTACTGCATTCACTGTTCATTGAATTGTATACAATCGCAAGCATAATTATGTGGCATAAGTAGTACGATGAGAAATTGTAGTTGACTTTAATCAAGTATACTGTGTAATTGAGCGGAACAATGCTGCTTCGGGCTATCAGCCCTCATCAGCCATACTCAGGTAGAGGCACGTTCATCCTTCAGAATGTTTGACCTTAAGTGAGCCAATCACCCCTCTGGATCTATATAAAATCAAAATGATTTCCCGTTCAGCAGGCCAGGAACGACGATGTCGTTTTATACTGCATAAATCAACAAATCAACAATTTAAGAGCTATTTCAGTTTGTTTAGAATAAACTGGGATAGCTCGAGGAAGGGGTTGACTGTTGCTACAATTTTACAGGGAACATTCCTATCAAAAATGAGCCACAATTTTGTTACAGTCTATTGAAATATTTTACAGAGAACCATTTCGGCATTTACGTGGAGAAGATACTTTGATGTTCGACAAAAATCGTCATCCGTATCAACCAACCGATCATCGAGATAAGTTCAAAGAATTCCAAAGAGAGATTGGAGATAGGTGGAGAAATCACATGGTAAATGATTTAACAGGGTCTTTCTACATCGCCTGAACATGCTTGAGGCATTTTGTATGAGTAATTAGAAAATTGTTTCTCAATTTGTTTTCTTCCCACCCATCGTTGGATTGATGAAGCCAACTTTGCCCCTGCTTTTTATACAATGTACTTTTGCATCTCTCCACACCTTGAATTTTTGGTGGATTCTTTCACCCCTAGCTACACATACTCGCACCCCTTGTGTTGCGAGCAACCCCAATCGGGAAGTGATGTTTTAGCAAAATGTGAATTGTCGCAGTCAACTTTACAAAAACTTTCGTTGCTTTTGTACTAATCCATACGGTAACCAGTTTACCTAACTCACAGAAATGAACCACGCAAATAATCTATATAGTGCCTGGAAATGCAGGTGTACAACAAACCCCCAGATTATTTTCTTCCTACAAAGCAAGGCTTTTCCCTATCTACAGCTGATGAACGAGCCAGAGAAGAAGCAGCTTACAGCAAAAGAGGATCCGAACTAACTGTAAGCATCGAACTAACAGTATAGTGTTTGTTTACCTGACTTAATCTTGTACGTCTTTTCAATACCTATCAGACCTTATGTAGATATAATGTGTACAGCAAAACAGCAGAGATGGGAATGAGTCGAAGTTTTAGTATTAAAAAATGCTTCGGATGTGCATCCTGGATTTTCTACGGGTTTGAGCATTCATAAATGGGTTTGTTTTTACTTTTAAAACTTTAATTTTGGGCCAAGACCACGTGAGAAATCCTATTTCCAAATATTGCAGGGTGTCCCCTTTACAAGCAGGTTGTGAATTCAGTGAATTAGGCCTACGTCACATGAGTTATTTTTTCACATTCTGCAGAGGTTTGCTTCGTAGTCAGCACAGCATTTGGCCGAGCATCAGGCCCGCAATTAGAAGCAAACGCTTAGGGGGGCGAAAAATATCTTAGGGGGGCCAAATTACCTATACCGGTATCATGTATTATAGTAACCAGTTTTTTGTAGGGGAGAAAATTTTTTTCAGGAGGGGCTCCGCCCCCCGCGCCCCTGCCGAGCATGCACCCCGACTCAATCGCTAAACAATTTCAAGGCAGAGGTTTATCCTATCATCACTTCAGGTGATGGCACTGTACCGATCAGATACTGCTAGTGACATTGCTTAATCAGATACTCGCATGGTTATCCAACAGCAACCGACCAGCAACTCGTTTTGGTGCACGATGGAAATAATATGCTTAACCATTCACTAGTTTATTTGGGTTTAGGTGGAAGATAGTAAAGATGAGGATGCAACCGTAAAAGCTGCTCTTGACGGAGATCCGGGTTATTCATTCCAGAATTACAATTCACATCCCACTAACGCTGATCGCGTTACAACTCAAAGTGGAACACTACCCCCTGACTATTCTGGTCCTTCTACAGGTGATTATTGCTGCATTGTAGATCCTAAAGAGGGTGTAATGTATCGCCGAAAATGTTCGAGTTTGAAGTAAAGTGGTATGATAAATCCACTGGTGTTACTTGCACTCGGTGCTCTGAGGCAGTATAAAAATGTTTTTGAATGCTAAAAGATGCCAATTGACTGGTTTGATTTAAAGCGAGAGCCGATCTCATTCGACACATATTTCGAGTGGCCTGCACAAGCTTAATTTGCAGTCATCTACTAATCGCTGTTCCGTTTTCTAATTGGTTAACCTTGTTGCTTTTGCTTTAAGTTCTACTTGACTGTTTTTAGTTGTTCCTTCATTGATAAATCCAGCAGACTGGTTGGATCATCTGAAACGAAAAGATAAAAATTACACTACCATGATTGAATCAACAACTCCAATCCCGAAATATCAACAAGAACATCTGAACAAAATGGAAGAGCAAAGGCTGATGTCAGCCGATAGGAAAGAAATATATTCATCGGTATAAATACAAAGAACTGATTAATCCATTGTGAAATTAATGTAAATTGTTGTTTAAAGGGTGCTATGAGTGAAAGCCTCACGTCGTTTAAGTGCTTATTCCAACAGTTGATGCTTCTACAAACTCATATAGGCCCCGTGTTAATTAGGACTGCGGTATACATAAACTCTTCTTTTTTTTGAAAAAAAGTAAGGTTATAATAATATTTGAAAGAAAAAGAACTAGAAGTAAGCTAATTTATCCTCATTCTATCACACTTCTTCAATAAATTTTGCATTATGGTGTAGAATCCTAACGTCTAAAGGCAGTAAGTTCATAAACATGACATATAGGACCATAGCCATGCCTTGGGCTAATAGCAGTTGTAACAAACTACTGGTTTGATTTATCGCTGCAGCCAATGGCGTTTGATGATACTCGTTTGCTTCTGACATACGCAACCCAGTAAAGCTCACTTCATAGTCAACGTTATTGCACTTTTTGAGTTGTTAGTGTAAAAGCAATTTTTATATGCTCGTATGACTGTAGACTTTTTAATTCAACAACGTTTTAACAAAAGTCTTTAACTGACACCAAGGCCAGTTGTAGGTGTCATTACTGCAAGATTCGAACGAGTACAAATGTGCAACTGCATGCCCTTCCTTGTGCCTCAACGTAGTATGGCCACAACTATCTTCGTCCCTAAAAAGATAGTTCTATTTTCTAGAAATCACCCATTCATCGGAAAAGCTCATTAACTTAACGGTTGATTTTCAAAAATAGGCTTTTATATCTTTAAAAAAACTTCTTCCCTAAAAATACTAGGTACGCTTCAGGTGCCTTGTCATTTTATTGCTTTGTCGACAAAGTTTCTTTTCCAGCATGGTTTTGGTTTTCTGCAGTACTGCCGTTTTTTCTCAAAACCTAACAACTACAAATTTTTCAAAAAAATTTTTTTTGCAGTTTTCGAATTGAAATTCGATGTTTTATCATGTGTCCAAAAATCAACGTGCTAACTTATTTAGTTATGCTAATATGGATACCTAACAACTACACGCAAAAAAAATTTTTGCCAACTTTTTACCGATTATTTTTTTCAAAACCTAACAACTACATTTCAATTGTTGAGGCATATTATGACGTCATATAATTATTTGTTTTCTTCCGAGTACTGTAAGTTGAAACAAGGTGACTGAACCCAAGTCGGGAATGAGACGCCTGTTACGTCATAATCCAATTTGTAGTTGTTAGGTTTTGAAAAAAAATTTGTTACTTTTTAAACGAAGAATTTTTTTTAAACCTAACAAGTCACTTTTTTCAAAAACTAATCGATAGTTTTTTTTTATAAACCAATTTTCATTCATGCCTTTAAAATGACTCACTCTGAAAAAGAAATAGAAAATTTTACAATCAGGATTTTGTGCTAGCTTAAAAAAACATAAAACCTTCATTATCTCGAAAACTTGACAATTGTAGTTGTTAGGTTTTGAGAAAAAACGGCAGAGTAGTTACTGTTCTCGCCTCTCCGACCATCAACTAAAATACGGAAATATATGTTTAGGATGAAGGAAAATACACGGCCCATCTTTACCCGAACACATTGTATTACTCTCCTGAAATCAAGGTATCCAAAAACAGAATGTTGGAAGCTGAGGGATGCGAAGGTGTTAGGTAAATTTTTATTGTCAGCTTAATCTTGTTTTTAAGTATAAGTTGAATTTGAGCGAGAAAGTTGTGCTTGCGGTGAGTTTACTCATTAGAACTGTTTTTTTTTTTTTTTAAAGCATTGGGAACTAGCGTTAGCTTTTGTTAATGGATCCAGTAACGATTTTCTGAATCAAACAAACTTTTTGACTTTAGTTTTTTATAACTGTGGTGTAAGTCCTAATTATCAGGATAGATCAGTATGAACAGCTACTGGAAAAAGTCTTCATAGTTAATATTACAGCAGCTAATCAAAGTAGCGACTGTTTTTCACGTTCCAAATGCAGACAGTTCCTTGCTATTTTAGAAACAACTGTATTTAATATTCAACTGAAAACATTTTTACTTGCATTAGAGTGTTATAATGTCGTATACACTAGAATTGTCGCAGTGACTTTACATTTTGACAGCAACTCTCTTCGTTACTGGCTTCCGTTTAAAGCTATTTCTTCGCAACGGATCCAATTTACGAATCAAGATACGATGCCGGATTGGAGGGACACCCAAAGAAAGCTCAAAAAAGACATGTATCTTGGTTATCATTCACGTATTTTTGTATGAAATGTTATCTCGGTGCTTGCTTTTTATATGAATAGATCATGGTATGCTACCGCTAAAACTTTTGGCTCTTTTGAAAACCTCGCTATAGGGGCTTAGATTCACTGAAATTTTCATCCATCGTGTAACGATCAGGCAGCAACCTTTTTACCTCAAGGTATGCAGTGCTGCCGTTTTTTCTCAAAACCTAACAACTACATATTTTTCAAAAAAATTTTTTTTGCGGTTTTCGAATTGAAATTCGATGTTTTATCATGTGTCCAAAAATCAACGTGCTAACTTATTTAGTCATGCTAATATGGATACCCAACAACTACACGCAAAAAAAATTTTTGCCAACTTTTTACCGATTATTTTTTTCAAAACCTAACAACTACATTTCAATTGTTGAGGCATATTATGACGTCATATAATTATTTGTTTTCTTCCGAGTACTGTAAGTTGAAACAAGGTGACTGAACCCAAGTCGGGAATGACACGCCTGTTACGTCATAATCCAATTTGTAGTTGTTAGGTTTTGAAAAAAATTTGTTACTTTTTAAACGAAGAATTTTTTTTAAACCTAGTAAGTCACTTTTTTCAAAAACTAATCGATAGTTTTTTTTTTTATAAATCAATTTTCATTCATGCCTTTAAAATGACTCACTCTGAAAAAGAAATAGAAAATTTTACAATCAGGATTTTGTGCTAGCTTAAAAAAACATAAAACCTTCATTATCTCAAAAACTTGACAATTGTAGTTGTTAGGTTTTGTGAAAAAACGGCAGAGTGGTATAAAGTAACGATATACTTTTACTTGAGTAGATTACTTGAGTAGTTTTTTTGGTAACGAGTACTTTTTTGAGTAGTTTTTTTTGGCTACTTTTACGTTTACTTAAGTACTTTTAGTATAAAGTACTGCAATTCTAGTAATCGTTGAGTTACATATTAGTCTCACTTGAAATCCCTCGTTGCACCTGAAATCTTGCGTTGCAATGTTGCGTCGCATGCAATGTCACTTGTTGTCTGCAATTACTGCATGACCGTAACTGCATGACCGCAAGTTACAGAAAATGCATATGTTCACACTAATATGTTCTATTCCATAAACCTGTAGGCCTATAGCAGTAAAACTGTCGCATTTCTCTTTCAACCTTAATTATAGAAAAAAGCAAATTGCAAAGTCAAAATTGAAGTGTTTACAGAAATAAGCAGGTTTTCGCTTGGAGTTAATGCTGATTTATTCATATGTTCA
This sequence comes from Trididemnum miniatum, assembly GCA_964006365.1. Taxonomy (NCBI): domain Eukaryota; kingdom Metazoa; phylum Chordata; class Ascidiacea; order Aplousobranchia; family Didemnidae; genus Trididemnum; species Trididemnum miniatum. The sequence continues at coordinate 12,420,656 of OZ023247.1, read as the reverse complement.
TTCTTCTTTGCGATAGAGGCGCTATAACGAGCTTGCTCAGGAGTTTCGAGCTACCTGTCTGCCACTACGAGATGGGGAAATCTCGCTAAGCGTGGTTCCAAACGGCATAACAAATGAACTTGCGAGCTTGTTCTTCACGCTGTCGCCTTTGATGCTAAACGTCACGCTGGGAAGTTATAAATACCAACTTTTAAGTCATTGGTTTAACCCTGCTCTAAATAAAACCCCGAGTCTACCGTTCCAGAAGCAGGCGCTCTATCCACTCGGCCATCTGAGCGGTTATAATTTCTTTTGGTTTACCATTTTGCCACCTTCAGAGCAAGTCATCATCGGCAAGTGTACATTTGACACTTTAACGATTGAGAACGCTATACTTTTACTTGAGTATTTTTTAAATGACTACTTTTTTACTTTTACTTAAGTGCTTTTTTTAGTCAATACTTTCTACTTTACTTCGAGTAGTTTTGCCGTCAGTAACAGTACTTTTACTTAAGTACAGTTTGAAAATACTTTTTACACCACTGAAGGTATGCACGCACGCTATACGTCGTGAGGAGATTGAAAATTTAAGAACTAGTTTTCTTGCAAATCTACTAACCGAAGGTTCCCTCACTTCAGAAAACACCAACGAAAAACAAAAACGGGTTTGCTTATCGCGATATTCCGACAGGCAGGTTCACGCGCTGACAACAGTTTAATTTCCGGAAGTAAACGCAAAAGCGCAATAACACTGACTGAGACTTTTCAATGTCTTTGGGAACTTTTTAGTTTGTTTCATTGTTGCATCACACATGTTGCATGATAGCGTAACCATAGAACAAACAAAAATGTCTCTTTAACACAAAGACGTCTCAGTCAGTGTGTTGTACTTTGGTCTCCGAGTCGTCGTGACATTACAGCCGGTTGGAAACGTAGATTCACTCTACCAAAACGCATGTGGTTCAGCGTTGAATTTTAGAACAACTCTTATGCTCGGAAACTACATGCTTACTTCCTACATTCAACGCAAACTTTTTTTTTCGATCAAGCTGCATCGTCAAGATTTCTCAAAAATTAGGTAAAGAGCAACTTACAGCGACCAACTGGTATAAAGTGGTGCCTAAAGCCGCTCGAAAACTTTTGTCACAACAAAAGCGCGTTGACAAAAAGTTTGCTAAAAGTTAATATGACATTCTGGTATTTTAAAATAGATGATTGTTTGCTATGAACCGGTCGGTTAACACAGTTGTTAAGAAAATGCTGTCGGTACGGAAGGTCTTGAGCAGGGGCGGATCCAGAAAATTTTGGTCAGGGGGGGATGAAATTTGGAATTAGGTTAAATGTTAACTAAGCACAAAGAAGTTGAACCCCCCCAAAAAAGGCGTAATAACCCCTTTAAAAAATGTTTTCATGTGTGGGCGTATTCAAAAATTTTTTCAGGGAGGGGGCGCCCAGATTCAACATTTTTTTAACGCAGTTTTTCGGCAGAATTATTTTGAAGCATATTGAGAATAACAAAGGCTCTAGGGGGTCCGGGGCATGCTACCCCGGAAAATTTTTGAAAGTTTACATACTGTAGGGGCCATTTTAGTACTTTTTGAACAAAGTTTAGGCAAATTTTGTTTAAAATTTTTGCCCCTAATTCTGAGTGTTGCACCATATATGATGCATGTTGTTCGTACCGGTAGGCTACATTTTCGATTATGCATGCTGGGCGTAAGGTTTATTGTTATCGAAAAGATTCGAAATTATGGAAAAGTTGTATTCATCAAAAACATGTTTGAAAATGGCTGGTAGGGGGATGCATCTGCCACATCCCCCTGGATCCGCCCCTGGTCTTGGGCTCGATTCCGGGCCGGTCAAATCGGCACAGGGTCGCCAACGGCTCGCCACCGTTGCGACGTTTCTTCGGGACTGTGTTGCACAGGCGCTGAAGCCGCGGTGATGAACCTCACCGCCATCAATCCACCACTTGTTACACGCTTCGGCGCAATACGGCGAGTATGATGAAGATTTCATTTTTTGCTTGACTTGTTTCACAGCTGGTTTGCCTTGCCGTAGTTTTAACATCTTGATAAGACCAGTGTTTTAGTGTCCAGGGTTGCCAGATGATCAACAAGAAAAAAGTCAAAAATTAACGTCAAAATAGTCCAAATTGGGTCCAAATTTTCAATCAAGAAAAAAGTCCAAATTGACTACAAAAAAGAAAAGTCCAATTCACCGCCTAAAATCAAGTGATGGGCAAAAAAAAGGTCACCACGTCCGGAGGCGTCTATATTGTCCAATTTTCACTATTTGTTGTCTGTCGATGCGCAAATACAAAATTGCAATAAGCAGATTCACTTTTTTCAACTAACTTTTAAAATGTCCAAACGTTCCTTCAAGTTAGTTCAAAGGTCCCAATAACTTTTTTCGGTCCAAACAAGTAAAAAAAGGTCCAAATTTTGCGAATTTGGACCTAAAATAGTCCAATCTGGCAACCATGTTAGTGTCAATTAGCATTTTCAACCAAAGATATTGTATCAAAAAGAATAATAAGCTAAATTTAGCTGCCTATTTCAAACCTACAAACTGAACTGGTGTTTGTCATGAATCACAGCAAAATGAAAATGAAAACAAAATCTATTGTTCATTGAGACAATAGTAATTAAAACTGTTACGTCATAAGCAAAATCATTTCTTTGTTTTGAATAAATTAACATTTTTTTTTCAGAAAAATTGAGCCGTTTCCAAATCAAAAGAAGCGATGCAAAACGAATGAAGACAGCTGATTGTGGAGGTTAGGTATGCACACGAAAATGAATTAGATTTTTATAATCGCTACAGAGCAATGCTTCCCGATTTGTTACTCATCCCTCACCGCATCGATCTACGAATTCAATCTTGCTCCCCCGCACCTATGCACCTTTTGATGTATATACAAATGATACACTTACTTCCGCATCCTTGATGGATTCTTACACCCGAGCAACAGCTGCTGTCACCGTCTGGGAGCCCGGGCTCCCCTGTAAGGGGAAGCAATGTTGTAGAGGGCTGAGTAAAAAAAGCGATTTTTTTATACAAATCTCAATATCAATTACCCTAGCGAACACCGATACGGTGGAAGTAGCCTACTTATTTGTAAAAATATTTCAGCTATTGTATACCGGTACTAAGAACTTGTTTCAGTTTATGATGTAATGTAAACCAAGCTTATAAACTAATTACCGGTAGCATTACTCTCTGAAACTGCATTACCAAAGTAACAATAATTATGTTGACAGTAAAAATGAAATCTCCAGCGAAGGAAAAAGCGAATAAAAAAGCAATCATAGAATGCAAGTTTGAAGATGGACGGTCGTGGAGTAGTCTGTTCAACGATCCAGCGTATTTAGGAACAGGACTTATCAAACATACACAACCTCGACCCAAGGTTCTCAAACCCAAGCAAGTACATTTTTGAAAGCGCTTTATGAGTAACCATTCAATTAATGTATGAAGTAGATTAAATTATTTTCAACATAAGCCAGGCCTATGCTAAAACTTGGTTAATTGATGCGTAGCAATGAGTAAATTGAGTATTGTATTATCTAGACTCTCAGAGTAACGTGCATCTTTATTGACTTTGACTTATTTGATTTCGCAGAAAAATCTTCTACTCTTACGTCACCAGTTTGATTCTAAAACTTCGTTATTCTAAGACAAAGTTGTCAGCGGGCCAAAGACGTTGAGCCCAACTCTAACCCGATTTTTCAAGCCCGAACCCGAACGCTAATTTATCAGCCAGTATGAGTCCGATTTAATCCCGAAATGAAAACATCGCTGTAAATTTTGAAAAAATTTTGACGCAAAAGAAAATAAATTTTATCCCCATATCCATAGTCGCACCGGTTACGAACAGCAATATTTATAGGCCTACGAGGTGTTCCATTTGATTTATTCTAGCAATCTCCCAAAACCTTATCACTCACTGAACATCTCGATTTTGCTTAGGCTCCCGGCCCGATTGAAGCCCGACAATTTTTCAACGTCCAAGCCCTAGCCCGACCCGACCCGAAAAGCCCGAGTTCGATTGACACTTCTGCTCCCAATTGCTCAGGACTGTAGAGATTGCATATCTTTGAAATGCATGCACTGCTCCAACACTATTGTAGAGCTGATAGATTTATGCTTTGAGTTTTTGCAATGCCAACAGTTAACTGCAGACTGTCAAAACCGTTTCGACCGTTTAGGTTTCATCAGGGCTGATTTTATTTGTAATGTTCAGTTTAGTATTTTTTGTAATATTTTTGACTACAAAAACTAAGCGAAATAACTAAAACAAAATTATTTCAGAAACTTGTTCTTCCGGTAATAATCAAAGGCTAATGCAAGAACTCCAACTTTTTTATTAGCCTCCGTCTTTGATTATTACCGGAAGAACAAGTTTCTGAAATAGTTAGCCTAGCCTGCTATGCCCGGTAAACAAAATCCCCTAAAAAACGTTTCCTACTGTGCAGTGTTTAAAACAAAATTGTTATGTGTTTTATCACAGAGGTGCGTGTCATCCTATCAGCCGAAATGGTACTTTACTGATGAACCAAAAATGCTACCCAGCCAATTCATCTGATCGAAAGCCTTGTTTATTTCATACAGAAGATATTTGGGTTGGTTTTATTATTGGCTTACGACAGGGTGCCTAAAATCTAGTTCACGAATTTTCTGATGGACCGCAGCTCGCGGCCGCAGACACATATTTCATTTTAACTGTACCAATGCAATTTACAACATATTAGCAGTAATGGTGGCATTACTTGCTGATAAACATAAAAAAGCGAGTATACGGTAGCTGCATTGGCCGGCGCGGTTGCAAGATAGCTTAGCACCATTAAAATTGTTGATGTTAGCCCTCATGCAGTTATAGCTTCCACCTCATCAAATGGGAGCCTCCTGTGGGAAAAAAGTTTGGACTTTCCTGACTTTATAACTTTACAGTGTTTCAGATTTGTTTAGTTTCTATTACATAGTATGTAGGGCCTACTATGTATAGCGTTTAATAAATTACCAGATACAATATATTACCGGCGTGCAAAATCACTTTAAGCCGGCGAATGTCCTGACAATACAGGTAACGTGATGCCAAATTAGGCTGTATAGAGATGTAATCAACTATCTTCGATAACATGACATCTTCTGCTTCACCAAAACCATATCTCAATACATTTTCCTAGTCTGAACGCCCTGTTTGGTGATTTGCAGAAAGCTGCTGAAGATCCAGAGGATGTTGATATCGCAGAAGGAACAAGCAGTGACAAAAAAGCGGATTTTAGAGTAGGTTTTCTAAGCAGGTTTGCGTTAAATTTTTGCATTCTTGATTTGTTTCTCCTGTATTTTAGTGAAGGATTTTTTTCAAAAACGCTAAAACAAAACACTTGCAGAAGGGAGCTATTGAACGTATTCACGTGACAACGTGCAACAAAACTTAATTTGGAATGTCATAGGCATATCAAAAAGAGGTTAAAGAGGTTAAAACCCCCCTAAATTTTTGATTATGCGGTAAAATGCATCGTTTCGTCGATACTTCTAAGCGACCAAACTCCGCAAGAGAAGCATTTTTCAATTCTTAGACCCCCCAAAAAAATTTTTTTTGAAATTGCCCCAGAATAGTTTATCTTACTGAATAAGTTCTAACAGTTAATATGTAAACCTACCAACAGTTCGGCTTATGGTTTGTCGCAGTAATATTCGACGAATTGGTTTTAAGTTTGATTTCAGTGGAGTCCCTTCCTTTGCAGAGATTAGCTTACGCGCTGGTACCAAAATATACGTCGCATAGCCACGCAAAGTATCGCATAAGAATATCGCATAAGTACTGTTTTTCGATTTCGTTTTATAGCAACATAACCTTGAAGAAGAAAAGGAGCACCCAAAGTTTGAGAAAGCTGTAGAAACGGAAGGCGTTCCTGAATTAATGACAGTGAGAGGTATAAATGACATCTTTAGAGCAAAATACACTCTCAATGCACTCTCTATTCTTCCCACGGTGAAAAAAGTTGTTGGATCAGGTTTGTAATTTTTATAAATTATTAATTTGCAGCCGAACATGAATTTTCTATCAAGTTCACACGTTAGATTAATAGCAATTCTTAGGTGGTGTTGGCATTTAGAAAAATCGAGGAAGTTCAAAGAGAAAAGTTAGTCTTTTTTCGCCCATTTATCAATAACTTTTGGTTACTGCGAAACGACATGCTATTGTATTTTCTAAGTTTAGTTACAACTGGTAACCTTCAGCTGATATCCGCGACGACTTCTTTTACGTGCGATAAAACTGAACCTAGCCGTCATTAATAAATTGGTCGAAACTTAATAACGGCTAGGTTTAGTTTTATCGCACGTAAAAGAAGTCGTCGCGGATTGCTATCGGTGAAGGAGATCGGGGGTTCAAATCCCGGATCGCTCAATTCTTTGGAGCTGTGTTGCTCAGGTGCAAAGCAGCGGAGATGGGTCCCGCCACTCGTTACGCGCTTCGGCGTAATACCGCGAGTACAATGAAGATTCGATTTGATTTTATAAAGTAATAAATTAAAGAATTAGAGGAGTTTAACGTTTGATTCACGTAAAAGCTACTGTTTAGTTCCTCCAAGGGAAACAGATCCGGGGTGTTGGTCGTTGCATTTAAAAAGAAGAGGCAAAAGATTGTCTGATTTGGTTGATTCAACTGTTCCAGTTTTGAAGCAGTTTGATAAACGATTGGAAAATATGAAGGAAGAAAGAAAAGTAGCGAGCACCAAGATCGAAAATTACATTCAGGTAATTGCAAAAAAGGAGAAAATCGTACCATAAACTCCATCCTTCTGGGCAAGATTGTCAAGTTGTTGTTGTTGTAAACGATGGCCCTATACAACTTTTTGAGTGATTGGTCAAGATTTACGTGGTTTATTCATGCAACCTTGTGTGGAGCAATGGTACGTACATGACACACGTTTAGTTCAAAAAAGGAAAACTAAGGTCTAATTAAGTAACATGCTATCATTAAACATAAGGTATTATCTTGCAAACGTTGCTTTTTGAAAATCTCCAGGAGAAAGCAAGGTTTGTTTCAACCAATAATCCCGAAAGTGTTTACTACTGTGGTCCAATCAAGTTGCCTCCGACGAAGTTAGTGGATGCTTTAGACTATGAAGGATCTGGGTAAGCCAAGAATACTACAGTACCCCAGTCTCGTTCAGCCGAACGGAAAACTGAAACTGAGAATTCAACAATAATTTAGGGAGACTGCGAAGTAAGCTTGCGCTCTTCGAGTCAGCAGCCACCCGTTACATATGTCAAATGCGATCGGCTCCTGCCGCGAATCGAACCCGTCACTTACGATCTGTCACCTGCGTGCGATACCACTAGACCGTGTCACTGACAGCGTGAAAATGCCACTTTTTTTTGTTTTGCATATCGCATGGGATGTGAAAAAGCAAAATTTTGCGTGCTCAGCAAGTGTAGCTATAGAGTAGTTCCTTTCTGAGTACAACCATTTGATGGTTCTCTTTTGTGTGTGTTTTGGGGCAGGCCTATTAATTTTTTTAATGTTCTGGGCTGCATTTGTACGTTATCATGAAAAATCTTTCAAACAGGAAGTGATAGATTTTTATTAAGATGTGGATATTACAGTTCCAGTTTGAAAAAGCGTTTCTGTGCAATGCCAAAATCAGTTTTTATACTCGAGCCTAGTTCAGACGCTCATTTTTGGGTTTTGCTGAGCAGTAGGGCTTTCGTCATCTTTAAAATGACGATAGGAAATAGTTTATCCTCAACTCTGATCTACACTAACAATTTTTGTGTTATTGCTAATTTGCAGCTGGATATATCAATCTCAACGCTATTGTTTTGTGTTTGATTCAGATGCAATCATCGTTATGGACTTCCGTTTAAAACTGTGGCTAATAAGCGATATTGGCTAACGCACCCGGAACCAATACCAGACTTGCGAGAATGTCAACGTAAATTTAAGAAAGAAGACTTTCTGGGTTACCATTCATCGGTTTTCCGATAATTGCTAAATCAGTGATATTGATTTCATTGTGTGATGTCAATGCATAAGAAAACGTTTGTTCAGATTAAAAATAATAGAATTTTCATCATACTTGCAGTATTACGCCGAAGCGTGTAATTTATATAGGCAGCCCTCATCTCCGCTGATTAGCGCTAGGACAACACAGCAGCTTCGCACTCCGAATAAGCGTCTCAGTCTACCGGAAATTATTTTGCTTATTTCAAAAGGCGTGTGTCATCCGTTCCGAAGTGTGATTACTTAAAATTGCAATTTTATTTCTGCATTACTACTGGTCGGTTACAACTACCTGCAAGTCGATGCAGATGCCGAAACAATTGACTTTATTAATCACACAATCAACGTAACTCAAGAAAACAAATTTGATAGGATCACGGAATTCTAACTGCAAATTAATCATCAATAAAAAATGGAAATCGTGCAACATTTTGAAAGGTAGTATATTTTTATTCCGTACATCCTGGAAAGCATTTTAATTAATGTGAAGAATATGAATATAGGGTGGGAAAAATTAAAATTTTAAGTTAAATTTTGCTTAATATTTTTACAATCAAAATAGATTGGTTAAAAGAAATATTGACCTTTGTGTTTGTGAAAAATCTATCTTAGCTGGGAACGTTCATTAATCTGTCTTCAATGTTCTTCAATTATTTATCACGTTTCGTGAAACAGCTGGATGTGAAGCCTTGTAATTCGATGAAGATTTTTTTCATCCTAAGCCTTCATGATAAAGGAAGAGTCTTGAGCGAGAAAAGAGGATAATGGATGCATGTTGTGCATTCCATGAGCAGAACACCGCCACATCTGTCTGACAGCGGGATGGTTCCAGTTTATTCCAACTACAATAAAAACATTTGATAAATTGCTAATACAGTATTAGAGCTGGAACAAATTGAAACAAAAATATGTTAATGAGACAACGTACGTGCATCTATTTATCTCTTTTTTCCTTCAAAACTCTTCAGCATGAAAAAAATCATCGTCTACTCAGAAGACTTACGGGCCAGAGAAGGTTCGATTATAGCGACTCCACCGATTACGATTACAAGTACGCACCCATGTAATCGATTTTCGATTACGATTACGATTATTTCACCTTGTAATCGTCACGATTGTGATTACGATTACTTCGCTTCGCCAAAATTAAAAAATGATTTTGTTACAGCTTTCACAAAGTCAAAATTAATCAAATAATGAAAAAATACGTTAAAGTGATGATAGCATAGGCCATGGCTATTCGATTTAGGTAAGCTCGAATTGTAGAAGACGCAAATCTGGGCCGTAAAACTGCAATTCAGTGGCGTGATTAGGTTCGTTTAATCAGCTTCGAACGACGTCACTTCTTTCACGCTTCATATCAAATCATGCAGCGTGAAGTTTTTATCCAGAGATGGTTCGATCAGTTCGATTATGTCGAATTTAGAGATGGTTCGATTATATCGATTCCACCGATTACAATTACGCACCCATGTAATCAATTTTCGATTACGATTACAATTATTTGAAAATGGCGTAATCAATTACAAATTACAGATTACGATTATAATCGAGACCTTCTCTGTTACCGGTAACAATTAGCAGTATTACATAACGTGATGAATAACTGAAGACCATTGAAGATAGATCAATGAACGTTCCAAGCTAAGATAGATTTTTTGCAAGTATTCTGTGTGCGTACTTTCGAAACTTTCCGTCAACCCTGCTCAAAAAAAAATGTGATTTACGAGAAAAAAATCTTGAATTATTTTTATGACATCATCAAACCAAAGCAATCGCCTGTAATAATGGTCTGAAAAAATATAATAAAGTTAAGTTCAACAAAAAAGGAATCGAAATAGTGAAACATTTACAGTGACTGTACTGAAATACAGCTGCTTTTATTTTGTTTCACCACCCTTTTTTATTCAAGTTTTGCCGCATTTATTGCAGTAACAATTCCAAAGTAATTCATTTTTTCGCCTGTAAAAAGCTATGGCTGAAAATCGACAACCGAAGAAAGTAAAAAGCCCAAAAGATCAGGTAAAAAATGATTAACTGAATTTGCTGGTCGCTTTAAAACTTTTATTTCACAAATCCCGCAGTTAACTTGCCCACACTTCTAAAGTTGTATTCATGAGATGAACTAGTACCATGGTGATTCGTGGCAAAATACAATTAATCAAGCTAAAATATGTCGTGCTGCTTATCACATATGCGCTTAAAAACGTACAAGTCTAATGCTTTTCGTTTGTCAATGTGTACCGTATGTTAATTGTGTAGGCCAGTGGTTCTCAAACTTGTCGGAAGTATCGAACCCAACAGGTGTCATGCAAGCATACATCGAACCCTTAATTATAACCAGGAGCGGATCCAGAAAATTTTAGAGGGGATGCAGTTTTGAATTAGGCTGAATGTTAAATGAGTGCAAAGACGTTATAGACGTCTAAACCGGAAAAGGGCATAAGCTCTTTGAAAATGTTTCACGTCAGGGGCGTATTCAGAATATTCTTAAGGCGGTGGAGGGTGGCATAAAATTTTTACATTTTTTAAGCGTATTTTTTTCCGGAAAGTTAATTTGAAGCAAATTGAGGAACAAAAATATGGCTCTAGGGGGGTCCGGGGGTATGCTTACCCGGAAAGTTTTCAAAAATTTAGACACTGTAATGGCCATTTTAGCGCTTTTTGAACAATTTTTATGGCAAATTCTGTTTAATTTTTTTGCCTTTAACTCTAAGTCCTTCACCAAATATGATATATTTTGTTCGCACATTTTTGAGTTATGCGTGCTTAAGAAGTAAAGATGATAGTTATCAAATAGGTTTGAAATTATGGAAAAATTGTATTCATCAAAAACAGCGTTGAAAGAGTATGGTGGGGGGATGCATCATTCCACGCAGAGATAGTCATTTACTACAACTGTATGCCTTTTTGCAAAAACTTATTCTGATCTTAGCCGAACCCCTGCTACAGCCTCACCGAACCCCTGGGGTTCGGTCGAACCCAGTTTAAGAACCACTGGTGTAGGCTAACCAACTTATGTTTGAATATTTCGGGTAAAGTATCTGAGTCTGTCTTCTACTTATTCTAATAGCGTTATTAAGTTCTTATAAGTACTGCTAACCATCTTTGTGTAAGTGAAGCAAAAGTTTACTTTTTATTTAATCAAATCGCATTTTGGCCGAATTGGAATGTAGATTTTTTGTGACTTCGTAGCAAATGACATGACTTTAAAGAGATGGACCCAAACTTCCAAAAGATCTGATGGAAACTGTTCGCTGCTTTACCTACTTTCCGAATTAAGAGTAATTCCAATTCGTTTGAATTCAGGAAATGTTGTATTCATTATTGGGTTAACATATGCCATCAGCATTCATGTGTCATTTGCCAATTGGTCACACAAAAATTATTGTCCCATTATCATCTTATATTCTTTTCACAAGTAATTTACAGTAGTAGAGTTTATTAAAATTTCAAAACGGGTAAACACAGGCTTCTATAATATGTTAGTTTCTACCGGGGTTTCCCCCCCCCCCCAAAAAAAAAAAACGTCTAAATAACTGCTCGCGGACTCTTATGCGGCAATAACATATTGCCTTTGTCTGAACAACCATACAGATACAAACTAAACCTACACACATCAGTTAGAGAACTAGGATATTAAAAATTGTTGAAATAGTTAACATCAGCTCCTACGGGAGGACTGAGAACTGAACGTTTTTTCAGAAAACTTTAACCTTCTATTCAACATAAGGCAAGTTTTACGATTAATTTACTTTTGTCGATAGTATAAAGCCGGGTTTCCCCCAAGAAGAACAGAGCAATCAAAGATTAAATGGGAATGTTCTTTGGATGTGCCCCTGTGGAAGCGGTACTACACAACCCCCACATTTCTGGGTACAGATGGAGAAGAACCCGAATTAGAAATTCCTTTCAAATGCACAGTTCCGAAATACGTGTAAGGAAGCTGCCTTGCCGTGAAAAATCTAATAAATAGCAACTTGTTTTACGTACTGAAGATTTTTTTGCATGTGGTAATTATGGTATTTTAGTTGTTTTATTATTGATAAAGGTAAATCTTTCTCTCGCGTTAAGCTCTGAAGAAAGTGAGACAAAAACAGTTTGGTTTAAAACAGTCTTTTTTAAGTCTGACCAAATTGCAAACGTGTTTCCGATATTGTTTCAATCGGAGTTGAAATTCTGTACCACCAAAAAGTTTATATTAAACTTGGAAAAAGATCATTAGTGGTACAAAATGTTAATACCCGTTTAAACAACGCGGGAAACAATTTATTAAATTTGGGCTGTCTTGAAAAACACGGTTGTTAGCGCAAATTACAACCCAACAGAGATGGGTATTTATCGAGATAAATTATCCGCGATAGTTATCGGCGATAATTTATTACCGATTTTCGTTATCGCTCAAAATAGTTTTGGTTTATCGATTACCGATATTGCTTTTGTAATGGATTTTGTTATCGGCGAAAAATTATCGCGATGAACGAAAATTTATGCACGAAGTGTTCAAAGTTTGTGAGTTGGCGTTATGGGACGAATACACAGTGTCCGTAAAGTCTTGTTGCAATTTAAAAAATTTTTTTTATGTTTCATTTAATGCCACATCAGAGTCCGTGAACAGCTCACTTTTCTTGAAAAATCTAGAAAAAAATTTTTGTGATTTGACTTACAAAAAAACTTTGTCAAACACATTGAAAATTTAGCGCAACATTTATCGGAAAAATTTATCGGCGATAATTTATCGACTACCGCTATCGCTTTAACAACTTGAGATTTACTGATTATCGGTATCGCCCAGAGCTTTTTGAAATTATCGATTACAGTTATCGCTTTTGTTCAGAATGGTTTATCGTGCCCATCATTGCTACCCAAGGTAGAAACATGTTTCCGACGTTGTTTAAATCGGTATTAAGATTTATAGTTAAACGAGTTTATGTCATTGTCGTTTCCTGAGCTTTCTATTTTTCGACGTTGTTTGATTTACAGATGCAATGCCCGACAACGCGCGCTTGGATTGCCAGAAAAAGTACCTTACGCCGATGATGAACCTCCAATTCCCGAAAAGCCCACCGTTTATCCCTGCTGGGCCAATACAATGTAACTCGACTACAATATATATAGTTACTTTTAAATCTTAGTTATCTTCTTATACTGTACTTCAGTGTTAATTAAAGAAAGAAATTAACCTCATATCTTCACTTCCTTCCTAAGTGCTGCCAAAGACTAATTTGTAATATAAATTGGTATTGGTACTATGTTATTTGCAGTCACCCTGCTTATCACACAGCTTCGCGTAATGGTAAAATATTGGAATATTACAAGTTTGGAAACACACAAGAACAAGAAGAACCTCCACTTGAATGTGACGGTACGTTATTACTCCAACTCAGTTTTTAAGGCAAAGGTAGGTACCAAAAGTAGGCGAATTGATATGTAGAGACTATTCCAATATTAGTAAATATTTTTAGTTAATTTTGAAAAATCAAGTTTCAAAATTTATTTTTATTCAGAACCTGCTGAACCAATCCCTCCTCCTCCTCCAAGGTGGAGAGATCTTCCTCGGCAAGATATAACACGAGAGAAAGGTCGTTGCCACATCAGTTCCTACATGAACGACTACACTGATCCTTATGGAAGAGGTGTGCAAGAACATAAAGCACTGGGCCTTCTGAGATATTTTTTGGCTATTTGACTATTTTACTCAAGATAATTTTAGTGTTTAACCATTCTTAACCTTAGTGGATAAACAGAAAGTCAGTTTCCAAGCGTTTATTTAGAGATTAGTAAAAGAAGTTGTAGTTGGTCAATAACGACATAGGCCCTTTTAGAGCATTTCGTATCAAACGGTAGTAGCAATAATTTTCCGAAAACTTTTGTTACGCAGTAGATGCTACACAAACAATTCTATTTTTTGAAACTAACCATGGTGGATCCGATTCAGGGAATGAAATGATAAGAGTGTAAATCGAGAAAACACCAGCTTCGGTTTTACCATTGCCGACAGGCTTGTCCTCTACAGAAAAACATTTTTCAAGTCAATGTTCAGCAAATCGTTATTTCAACTAATGTTTCACTCTTAATTCAACCAAGCTCTTAAATGCGTTATAGGATTCTCAAGAAACCCATTAGCAACAAAAATAAAATTGTTCCAATTATATCAACACTTTAACGCTGAAGTTAACATATACCATTGCAGATTTGTATGCCGGTGACAAGAAAAAAATTGGAAATCCGGAGCGAAAAAAAAGTGAAGTGGTTGAAGGTAAGTATTGTTGATATTAGCTGAAAAGCACACATCGGAATATAAGATGCTGATAATCTCTCAACCCCGTGATTGATATCTAATGTGGTACTGTGAATATTTCGCTGCCTGTACAGGTCGAGTTTGTACAAATAGCTGGTATTGCGTAACTATTTTGCTTCTTTTTGAAGTTTGCAAGTACGGTAAACTTGTTACAGAATAAGCATTTTGTGTTAAAGTTTCGTGGCCTGCTTTTCCTGAGATCACCAGGGAAACAATATGCAAGCAAACTGGTCGCGTAATGGCATCAAACCTAGATGTGAAAAATGACTCATGTGATCAAAAGAAACAACCATCCTCGCAAAAGTTTGTTCTTTTAGTTTAATTTTTAAAATATTTTGAAATCTTGTGGGAAGCTAACACTACAAGACAATTTGAATATCCTTGCAGAACTTAATAGTGCTTCTGAAAAATTTGTATCAAGCATTTCAGTTTTTACTGTTGATATTGTAAAGTGCTGGACTAGCATTATACATTTATCAGTTACTCACCAATGAAATTTTTTTATACAAATGATTAGTTTTTGGCCAATTATCACCAGGCCCTTTCTATAAAGATAGATTTTTTGTTAGTTTACATTACAATATTTTCAGCATTAATGGAGTAAAATGAGAATTGGAAAAGCAAAGAGCTAAAATTGTTGCGTGTGCAGAAGTACTTTATTTTTTATAAACGTTTCAAGATAAGCTTATCTTATCATCAGCATTTTACAGCATATTTTATTATTAGCCTTCAAGCAAAGAATGGTCCATGCAAGTGCGCTGCAAACAAAAACATAAACACTTCTGCGATCGGTGTTCAATCATTGAAAGACTTCAACATCTGCCGATGTGGATCATTTTCGACAAAACACCAAAACACCATCAAAGATTTGGTTAAAATAAAACAACATCATCAAGATACCATCCAAGAAGCTGCTAGCGAAATTTATAAAAAGTAATAGGCTTCATAACTTGTTACCGCCTTCAAGCGGATAAAACTTTTGTAAGTGTAGAACAAAAATAAAGCATATTTCGGTTATTCAATCCTTTCATCGTTAAGCCAGGATAAGCTAAAATATTATGCAAAGTTGTTTATTTTTTCCAAATGGAAAATTCCGCCGTTTATAAGGACAAAACAACATTTTACTTTCCATACCACAAGAAAGATTGCGCTCAAAAAATAGAATGCCTATGTAACTCAAACCGTGCGATCAGCTGCCGTCAACATCTTGGTCAGAACTTGGTAAGGTCCTGCAAAGCCAAAAAAGAGACGAAGACTCCTCGCGTCATAGCCCCCCCCAAACCAGCGTAGTGTATTACGATACCTACCATAATTGCACAATGCATAGCGGTAGTTATTATTTGAAAGCATTATACTTGTAGTTTTCATTTCAGAAGTTGTCAATATCTTCGCCAGAATAAGTTTTTGACTTGCTATTTTATTGAATTTAAATTGGCAACTTTGCAGAACCCTTCCTCCTTGGTCAGTAATGAATCCAAGTGGAGGCTACCGTGTATTTGTCACAGCAAAAGACACCATGTCATTTGATCATGATCGCCATTCGTACAAACCGACTAACCATTCAAAACAATTTAAAGCCTTCCAAGATGATATCGGAAACCGTTGGATAAATTACGCAGTAAGCTAAGCATTAGCTTTTAAATACATTGGCGTAGTACTATAAAATAAAGTCACTCAATCATAGAACCACTACAGCTTGTTTCGCCGTTGTCGGCTCTTCAGGAGGTATGCAGTTTACAAAAAATTATTTTGTATTCCTGTTTGGATAAACTTTATGCCACTGTAATTGAGGAGCCGACAACGGCGAAACAGGCTGTAGTGGTTTTTTATGAGTTACTGATTTTATTTTATAATAGAAGCTTTCGCTGCTGACAGTTATCGAGCACTCTGCCAGAGAAAGTTGAGCCTTGCTTTAACTTAACATACAGTAGTATTGTTTTTACACGATCATCTTAGCTTGTAGAAGAAAGTCAATTGATATTGGAGCTTGGAGATAAGCTGCAAATTCTAACATAGACTTTGTATTTCAAAGTCGCTTGTAGTCCTATGCGGTGTCTTGAGGCGTATCGGTAAGTGATGGAGTAAGTACGTAGCATGTTTACAAATGACTTGATAGATAAAGTTTACTATATCGACCTAGGGTTTCATCTTATGGCTGAACATTGTGTGGAAAATTTCTTCTGTAAGAACGCTTTTTATTTCACCATCACCAGTATTGTTTGCCTTATACAGACTACGAGCAGAGTTCCGGATTACTTTACTGACGAGGTTCCTCAACTTCCACCACAGAGAAACGCAGCACAGTTATTCGCAAGTAAAATAAATCGTAAATTTGCCCTTGATCTGAATCTGGAGAAGTAGAACATTTTACTCAACATATCCTGAATTCAAAGGAAGACTTGGTAGCCTATAGTTTGGTCACAACGTAGCCTGCGTATTACAGTCGAGAAGCTTAGGTTTATCGTATAGGTCAAGTGAAGGTGAACAGTTTCAAATATATCATTATAGGTGATCACCAGGGCAAGTTTATGCAACTTCTGCAACTTTTTTTACAGCTTCGGGAAGCTTACTAAGTAACGAAAAACTTCATTACAGCACGTATGGAGCTGTTTGCCTATAGTTTATTTTGCAACTTTTTGGTATTTAAAGGCAACATTTTGTTGCAATTTTCACGAAATAGTAAAAAAAAACTCACGAAAGAGTATGAACAGCCATGTAATTTTACTAATAATTTCGCAGATGTATAGGCAGTGGCGGATTAAGGGATGAGGCGGAGCGGGCTGAAGCTCGAGGCCCCACAACATTTAGGGGCCCCATAAATTTACATTTTTCTAAAAGTTTTTTTGACAAAAAATATTTTCGATTTTTAAAAAAGGTCTTCACTTGTAGAAACCACCAAAGTTTTAAAATTTTGGCGCTGAGAGGTGGGGACCTTGGGGGTAAATGTGGTATGTTGTTAGTTAACTCAATATTAATATTTACTGTATAAGCAAAAATCTTCTTAAAGTAAGAATAGCAGTTGTTATCAGCTAACACAGCATTTTTCATACTGGGAGACGCGCCTCCCCAGGGTACTACCTCCCCAGAGAGGCGCGAATGTTAACCGAAAACCTTCCTGCTGGACCATTCTTATTGGACCACCTGCTGGACTATTCTTAGGGGTGGCGCGAATGTTAACGACTATATTCTTAGGGGAGGCGTGGAAACACATAGTTTGGAAACCACTGAGCTAATATTATTGTTTTGTAGGTCGCGGACAGCAATTTTTTTCAAAGGAAGTTATCCGCTTTTTGCTGATTCAAACGTAACAATAAAGAATAAGATAAATGTTAATTTAGGTAGTAATGAACAAAATTGCCACTTGCCAGCAAGAGTGCCAGCTCTAGTGCCAGACTACAGTTGAGGTTATACTAACGGAAAATGTTTAATGTCACTGAAGAATCTAGCGTTAAAAATTATTGCACCATCATACAACGGTAGGCTGGCTACAACATCTAGGCTTCATGACTTTACGCTCTAGAATAAGTGGTAGTTTTAGCTTTAATGTGAAAGAATAAAATCTATTGCAGAGAGCAGTAGCATAGCATAGTTTGGTTTTTATAAATAAAGCATAGCTATATTTCAAAACAGGATAAAAACAGAGGCGGCGCTAGCTTCACGCTGGTATTGTTTTGTTTTTTGAGGCTGTTCTTTCGGTTTATTGTTCTGTTCATTTTACATCGCATAAGCTTTCGCTGAACTTGGGAAAGAGGGCCCCATTATTAAATTAGCCCTGGGCCCCTCGTACTTTTAATCCGCCCCTGTGTATAGGTAAGTCTGCGTCACGTCTACTTTTTTAACGCAAGCAGTAATTGTCACAGAATGAGCAATAAATGAGGTCTTCCAGCGTCATTTTTTCTGTAACAATACGCTCGCTAAATTCTGTAAATATGAGCTTCAGCATGCTGGGGAAAGCAGCTGTTAGCTAAAGACCCGTCACTTTGCTCAAGACGATGATGTTTGGAAATATTTAGCAGTGTACCGGTATTTGAATAAATCATGTTCATGTCTATAGACACAAACTTTAACAACTGATTTCACCTCTCGTTATATTCTTTCACACAACTTTACAACTTTCGTTAAAAATAATTGCAGCTTTTGTTAAAAATAAACGTAACTTTTTATTTTGTTAGTGCAACAAAAACTTGCCCTAGTGATCATGCTTGGCCATTAGTAACCAGCAGTTATGGAAAGTAAAAATGTTGCTTTATCCCTTAATAGCGTTGCGTGCCTTGTGTCCTTGCTCATGAAATAGTAAACGTTGCCGAAGTCTGACAATGACAATATCCTCGCGCAAAAAAAAAACACTGGTAACAAACCATGATAACTATGTGAGTTTAAGAAGTGAGCTATTGCTTGAGCTGTTTTTACATCGGTTATTTACGGAAGCCCATTAGTGCAAAACACAAAAATAAGTTAAAACCCGATCGACAAATCTTTTTCGCAATCGACAAATCTTTTTCGCAATGCACAAATCTTTTTGGCAATCGACAAAACTTTTTCGCAGTCGACAAATCTTTTTCACGATGCACAAATCTTTTTCGCGGTCGACAAAACTTTAAACCGATCCACAAATCATTTTCGCAGCGCACAAAACTTTTTCGCGATCGACAAAACTTTAAACCGATTGACAAATTTTTTTCGCAGTGCACAAAACTTTTTCGCGATCGACAAATGTTTTTCGCGATGCACAAGTTTTTTTCACGATCGACAAGTCTTTTTCGCGATGCATAAATCTTTTTCTCGATGCGCAAATCTTTTTCGCAATCGACAAATCTTTTTCACGATGCACAAGTTTTTTTCGCGATTGACAAAACTTTAAACCGATCGGCAAAACTTTTAACTAATTGACTAAACTTAATGTCAGTGCACAAAACTTTTACTGTAAGTGATGCGCAAAACTCAATGTAGATATCAACAAGAAAAAAGCTCACAACTTTGGCTTTTTGTTAGGCTACAGCTATTGGGAACTAATGTGAATTTCGCCTGTTTAGCTCGACACCTCTGAACGCTTGCACAGTGCAGCACACGTATAATCTGTTGTGCGAGCGATCGAGAATGCAAAATAGTTCCGTAGGCCTACCTAATAATTTTAGCTAGGCAAATAGCTGCAATTAGGTTACACCATATTTCTCTACTTTCATGGCCTTGAAAGTTGACATACATAATTTCCCAAGGCCAATGTTCATTTTGCACGGACCAAAAACATGAGGACAATTCATCTTTTTCCTTCCACGATCACTAGGCTTATCTGTTTGAATGATCACGTTAAAATTATGATTAAACTATTTCCCTGATGGCCCATTAGCTTATGCCCTCCATAGTTGGGTGTGGGACAGGGTAATAAGTGAACTAAGTATCAACGATTACAAACATCCTTGCAATTTCAGAATCGTGAATAATACAGTTATAAATTGTCGTAAAAGCATAGGCCTCTCTTCTCTTGTGTTTGTACTCACCAGTCGCCACAACCACTGCACGTAAAAACCCATGTTGCATAACTGTCGTCATGCTAGTGAAGAGAAGCTTTTTCAAATCTTTGTGATTCAAAATAAGATTTGTGTAAACGTGTGGTTATGCTGTTTTTGCTGCATAAGGCATAATTGTTTTTGCATTGCAATCTCGTAAACTGCTTTTTTGCAGACTTGAACTTTAGCAATGGAAGTTAATTAGCTCGGAACCGGAAGAAATTGAAATTAAGCCAAAAATTTTCAAAATCAATGTAACAGCTTGCGATCAAAGAAAGCGTTGACAAGACTCAAGCTTTATTTATTTGCTGCTGCTATATCGCGGTTACAATTAGGGATGTGCCAAGTCGAGTCCGAGTACTCGGCCGAGTAATAAGGCATTACTTGGATTCGGCCGAGTCCGAGTGTTAATTGATACTCGGCCGAGTATTAAACCATTATCATTTTGACCATTTTTTTGCTTTTTATCCGAATTTGGGTCGAAATTAGGACTTTTACGGACGTGATGACCTTTTTTTTTTGCTCTTCACCTAATTTTGAGTTCATATTTTGACGTCGTAGATACTCGGACTCGGCCGAGTAATGTCGTGAATACTCGTTACTCGGCGAGTCCG
This sequence comes from Trididemnum miniatum, assembly GCA_964006365.1. Lineage (NCBI taxonomy): Eukaryota > Metazoa > Chordata > Ascidiacea > Aplousobranchia > Didemnidae > Trididemnum > Trididemnum miniatum. Next base: position 12,400,238 of record OZ023247.1, on the reverse strand, counting down.
AGTAATTTTTGTCGAGGTACATCCCTAGTTACAATACAGCAACAGGGTGACTACGAAGGGATCGTGAGGTCATCGAGTCGAGTAGCCACACAGGTTTACGACTTGAACATTGTAGATTGTTTGGGGTAAACATCAACTCAGCAAATCAAAAATTTTCAGCGTGAAGAGAAAAGCATTCATACGTCAGCAAAGAAGTAACCTGGTTTACTAGAGTTCAATGCAAAAACAATTACCCACTACCTGTATGCCTTAAGTCAGGGGTGGGCAAACTTTTAGCACAAATGGCCACACTGGAAAAAATGTTAAAGCCGAGGGCCGCTCCGCTTGGAAAAGCAAAGCAAAAAAAGGTCATCATCTGGGCGAATCCAGAAAGTTTTGGTGGGGGGATGTAATTTTGAATTAGGTTGAATGTTAGCTAAATACAAAGACCTTGAGACGTTTAGACCCGGAAACGAGCGTAAATAAGCCTTTTGATAATGTTTCATGTCAGGGGTATATTTAGAAATTTTTTCAGGGAGGGGGCATCAAATTTCGTCTCTTTTTCAAGCATAGCGTTTTCCGGCAGAGTAAATTAAAGCAACTTAAGTGACAAAAACGACTCTAGAGGGGTCTGGGGGCATGCTCCCCCAGAAAGTTTTTGAAAATTTACGTACTGCGATGGCCATTTTAGTGCTTTTTGAACAATTTTCAGAAAAATTTTGATTCCATTTTTGACCCCTTATTTTGAGTGTTTCACCAAAAAAATGATGCATTTTTTTCGCACAGTTTCGATTATGCGTGCTGAAGGCGACTCAGGCGTATTGTTATGAAGAGGTTCGAAATTATGAAAAAATTTATTTAACCAAAGCATTGTAGAATATGGCTGGTGGGGAGGATGCATCCCCCTCTGGACCCGCTCCTGGTCATCACAACCGGAAATGTCCTATTTTCCTCCCGAAATCAAGTGAAGAGCAAAAAAAAAGGTCATCACATCTGCAAACGTTCTATATTCCACAAAATTTCACTAGGGCACAAGGTTCATCTTTTTGCAAGAGCTCGCGGGCGACATGCGGCCCGCGGGCCGTAGTTTGCCCACCCCTGTCTTAAGTGACAAAATCAGCATAACTACGCGTTTGCACAAATCTCAGGCCCATTATTTCGAAGAATAAAGATTTTAAAAAGCTGCTTTTCATGAGCATGACAATAATTATGTAACTTGGGTATTTTTACGTGCAGTGGTTGTGGCGGCTGGTGGGTACGAACGCAGGAGAAGAGAAGCCTATGCTTTTACGACGATTTATAATTGTATTATTCACGATTATGAAATTGCAAGGATGTTTGTAATCGTTGATGCTTAACGTCAGGGCTGTAAAAATTCCTCAAAAAAAGTAATTAATTCCAATTACAGTATCTTGACCAAAAAAGTAACCAATCACCGAATAAAATTACTTTATTAATAAAGTAGGCCCTAACTAATTCCAATTACAAAATTACGGGAGGAAAAAAGTAATTTTTAAATTGCTAATTACAAATTCCTTTGCTATGGGAGGTGACCAATTTACTTATACAGTGTTTCGCTTAAAAATAGATAGTGACAATAAACATAGTATTTGAAGAAGCGATGTTTATCTTTTGCTGTAGTTCACCACAGGTAGTATCGACTAAGACATAAAGTTGCCCTTTCAGACAAGAATTTTGAAAATTTTGAATGGTGCGAAAATTTTGATTGACGTGAGTATTGACAATGCCAACAGAAGCCGTAAAACAACAAACAAGCGCTTGCATGATAAGATCTTGTCGCTGTGAAAATTAAAATTTGTGCTTTGTTGAAGCTGATCAAAAAACAAAGTTTCAAAAAAAAAAAAAAAAGAAGGAGTTTGTAATTTCAATTACACCCAAACCGTACTCGTTCCTCACAAATTGTAATTAATTCGGAATAACCAACACTTTGGAAAAATGTAATTAAGTTAATTACCATCTAAAATTACAGCAACTGTAACGAGTACATGTAACACGTTACTCACAGCCCTGTGTTTAGTTGACTTATTACCCTGTCCCATACCCAACTTTGGAGGGCGTAAGCTAATGGGCCATCAGGGGAATAGTTTAATCATAATTTTAACGTGATCATTCAAACAGGTAGGCCTGTATAATGATCGTGGAAGGAAAAAGATGAATTGTCCTCAGGTTTGATTCTCCCCACCCATCGGTATGCCAAACTATCTGCTGTAAACTTGGATGGTGCTTACAAACTGCAGCACCATCGTCATCGTCAGTAGCGTAGCTAACGAAGGGGAAGCTTCAGCTCTCCCACACCCACTGGTATGCTTCTGTAATTTTAAAAAGTACAGGGTGGGGCAAAAAAACCTCCCACATTTTAAATTTTTACTATGGCAATGCTGTTGCAGTTATTCGCCTAGTTTAAGTAAATTCATTTATTAATGAAATGCCATTTTGTTTTACAGAATAAAAATTTTGCATTTGGTTCGGGTAATTGGTGAATTATTGAATTTTTTTCGAAAAGTGAAATGTGGGAGGTTTTTTTGCCCCACCCTGTATTATTTCTCTAATCCTTTGTCACATTACATTTTGGCTATCAGTATTTATAAGCCTACAATTACTGCATATCTTTTACATGTGAGCTAAGAAAATTATTTTAAAGCAGCAACCATTGTTACATTAAATTGGTGAGGCATGAGATTACTTCTCCGCTTTTCGAAATAGAGCAGCGATTTCCGATCAGTGGGTAGGAGAGCTCTTAACAGAGGACCGCAAACCATTCTCAAGTTTCTAAAGTTAGAATATTAGTTTCTAAAGTTAGAGCTGCGAATCAATAAAGATGCATCCAATACTGCAACTATAGTCTGCTCTGCAGCATAACATACTGTAACAGCTGTATGTTCCATATCGTGTATAAATCATACGATGTCAGAGTATTTTGTGTTTGTACAGTATAATACAGGGATGGCGAACCACTGACCAGCGGGTCACTAAGTAACCCGCTTGTAGTTTGGAAAATTTTACGAAAAAACGGTAACGAAAATAACGTAGTAAAAAAAGGCCTATTTTTCCATAGTGGGGCATTGAAGACGGGAAGCTGGGTATTTCTGAGGTGAAGATTTATTTTTTTGCTCTTTGTACAGATTTCGGCAAAACTTGCGTTCAAGCCCCTCGTTAAAATTATTATATCCGTGACCCACGTTTTTTCTTTTTTCGGTCTGCGACCTTAAATTGACCCACCACTTAAAAAGGATCGCCATCTCTGGTATAATACATAATATAATCAGACAGGGGTGGGCAACTTTTTTAGTCAGCGGGCCATACGTGGGAAGACGAAGTCCTTTCCGGGCCGGATTATTAGATGGATCATTTCAATATTTTCAACAACTACTATTATCAGGGTCGCTGTGATTGGAAGAGAAAAAAAAGTTCTACACACTCCTCAGATGTCCTGTATTTCTTGCGAAAATATCGGTGAAGCAGTGGCGTAGGGAAAAACTTCAAAAAGGGGGCCATAATTTCCCCATTTTTTTGATCGTCTTTTTATTCAGCAGAACTACTTTAAAGCTGATTGAGAAACAAGAAAAGCTCTAGGGGGTCCGAAGGCATGCTCCCCCTGAAAAATTTGAAAATTTACATGCTGTAATGGCTATTCAAATAATTTTCACGCAAATTTTGTTTAAATTTTTTGACCCTAATTCTGAGTGCTTCGCCGAATTTGATGCATTTTGTTTGCACATTTTCGATTATGCCTGCCTAAAGCGTAATTGCTATCGAAGAACATTCGAAACTATGGAAAAGATGTATACATCAAAAACATGTTTGAAAATGACTGATGGGAGGATGCATACTCCTCATCCTCGACCCCTGGATCCGCCCCTGGCCATAAGGTACAGAAACTATCAAAAGAGTCTGGCATATTTCAGTCACTTGGCACCACTAATTTTGTTTTTTTACTAAAAGGCAGAGTCAAAAGGGGGGGGGGGGGGCATGGCACAATGTCCCCCCTAAATACGCTCCAGCGATGAAAAACAAAAAAGTTTTACTTGTCCTTAGTGGATGTCCTATATATAAAAAATGGTCTTCGGCTTGATTCGCAATATGAGGTCATATTTCTGTAAGTGCCAGCGGGCCGCATAAAATGGTCGCGCGGACCGTATCCGGTCCGCGGTCCGTATGTTGTCCACGCCTGTAAGAAGATAACGTTACCGCAGGTTATACAGTTAAACGCACTAAAATTCACTTTTTTTACGTAAAAAATGCAAAAATTTTCAGCGGCTGGTGCCCCAGACCCACTTGCCTCCGGCAGCTTGGGGCTTCGACCCAAAACCTCCGACACAGCCCCCCTCTCCCCCCCCCATTTCGAAATCCTGCCAACTTTCAAGGCCATGAAAGTAGGAAAACATAGTGTAAATGGTGTAATCTAACTGCAGCTGTTAGCCTAGCTAAAATTATAAGGTAGGCCTACGGAACTATTTCGCATTCTCGATCGCTCGCACAACAGATTATACGTGTGCTGCACTGTGCAAGCGTTCAGAGGTGTCGAGCTAAACAGGCGAAATTCACATTAGTTCCCAATAGCTGTAGCCTAACCAAAAGCCAAAGTTGTGAGCTTTTTTCTTGTTGATATCTACATTGAGTTTTGCGCATCACTTACAGTAAAAGTTTTGTGCACTGACAATAAGTTTAGTCAATTAGTTAAAAGTTTTGTGCACTGACATTAAGTTTAGTCAATTAGTTAAAAGTTTTGCCGATCGGTTTAAAGTTTTGTCAATCGCGAAAAAAACTTGTGCATCATGAAAAAGATTTGTCGATTGCGAAAAAGATTTGCGCATCGAGAAAAAGACATGTCGATCGTGAAAAAGATTTATGCATCGCGAAAAAGATTTGTGCATCGCGAAAAATATTTGTCGACTGCAAAAAAGTTTTGTCGATCGTGAAATAGATTTGTCGATCGGTTTAGAGTTTTGTCGATTGCGAAAAAGTTTTGTCGATCGCGAAAAAGATTTGTGCACTGCGAAGATGATTTGTGGATCGGTTTAAAGTTTTGTTGATCGCGAAAAAGATTTGTGCATCGTGAAAAATATTTGTCGACTGCGAGAGCATCGCGAAAAAGATTTGTTGACTGCGAAAAAGTTTTGTCGATTGCCAAAAAGATTTGTGCATTGCGAAAAATATTTGCCGACTGCGAAAAAGTTTTGTCGATTGAAAAAGATTTGTCGATCGGGTTTTAACTTATTTTTGTGTTTTGCACTTATGGGCTTCCGTAGTTATTTGTATGACGCAATTTTACTGTAAATTTTACTAGCATTCAGTGTGCGAAGTGGAAAATTTTTACCAGGGGGGACGTTTTTCTCTACAATTTTGCCTGAATTCTGAACCCAAATAACAAAACAATGTTGCAAAAATGGTATTTATTGTTCATTAGGCCATGCAGTGGCGTAGCAAGAAATTTTAAAAGGGAGCGAGGGGGCATAATTTCGTTATTGTTTTTCAAGCGTACTTTTTTTCAGCAGAGCTAATTGTAGCAGATTGAAAAGAAGAAAAGACTTTAGGGGGTCCGGGGGTATGCTCCTACGGGAAATTTTTGAAATATTACATGCTGTAATGGCTATTTTAGCGCTATGTGAGCACTTTTCAGGCAAACTTTGTTCAAATTTTTTGATCCTATAATTTTGAGTGCTTCACCAAATATGATGTATTTTGTTCGCACATTTTCAATTATGCGTGCTTAAAACGTCTGGCATGTTTCATTCACTTGGCACCATTTGTTCTTTTTCATTAAAAGGCAAAGTAGAAAAGGGGGGAGGGCATGGCACAATGTCCCCTGGTCTATTGGTCAATGACCATGTCATGTCAATGTCATTGGTCAATGACCAAATTAAGACAGTGGTGGAGGGCATAGTGCGTGTTTGCATACCACCAGCATGATGAACAAAAATTATCAACGGTAGAATTTTGAAAACTTCATTAGCTTTGTTTTAGGCAGTTTTTTGTTTTATAAATGAAGCAAGGGGTTTTGGGGGAGAGCAGTAAGCTACCCCAGCGGGGTCCTGGGTGGAGCCCCGAAAGGTATAGCATTTTCTTACTTCATACTCTCAATCTCAAATATGATCTAAAAAAAGTTAGAGAACCGCTGCTTTATCATATTCTTAGTGCTTTCACTAACGCTTATAAAAAACTGCTGACGTGTTGTAACGTTGATGAAAAATAAACTGTTCTGTAGTAGGCGCACTGAAAAGGTTCTTGATTAGTTTGCGAAGGAAGCCATAATGGCTACAAGACATGCTTGGAAGTATCGCCGCAGTCCGTACCCACAATCTACACATATAAAAAACATGTAACTTCTTACGGTACTTATCTCTGGGGGGGGGGGGGGGGGGGACGTTTTGGAATCCCCCCGGGACAAATTTTCTTTCTTTGCTGGGGGGGGACATATCCCCCCACCCCCCCTACTTCGCACACTGCTAGCTTTACAATGCCGTGAATTACATAAATACATGTAGGTAAGACATAATCTACATTTCTAAAGTTATCGTTCTTTCAAGAAAAAAGTTTTGGTAGTTTAACCTTGGTTTACCAGTCTAACTCTTTTCTACTGCCACTACTTTATTCAATTTTGTGTTATATAGCTAGATGAAATCGAAGGAGAAAGACAGAATCGAAAAAAATTACAGGAGCAATCTTACATGCAAGCTTTTGACAAAGCAATCGAACAACAGACTAAATCTAAGTATCCCAAGTCTCTAAGAATGCCTTTAGCGGAAAGCAGGCCTCATACTGGTTCGTAAATTTGCAAATCATGTTGTCGTTAGTGATCAGCGAAATATTCCTAGTTTTATATGCTGTGGATTCTATTGGAATAAGATACCTCCTGAAGACCGCGTTTACCGAGCAACAGACTGATGAGGTTTTATAATTAAAAGTTGATCTGAAGAATATTGATTGCTGGCTCTGGCTTAGTCATCAAGCTCTCTACTGTTCGTACAGCAAATCATCAATACAGCATAGTTTTATATGCGTGGTTTTAAATCTTCGCAACAATCGTAATTATAATGCTTTTCAAGCAGTACGTAAGCCTGAGTTTTTAACGAGCCGGTTAGCTCAGTTGACCCGCTATTGGTACGGTCTCGAGCGGGTTAAATCGGCACATTGTCGCCAAGGGTTCGTCACCACTCTACGACGTTTCTTCGGAGCTACTGTTTGTTACTCAGGCGCTAAGCCGCGAAAATGGGCCCCGGCACTCGTTACACGTTCCGACGTAGCGGTAATACTTGGAGTAAGCCTACGTATAATGAAGATTTGATTTTGGTTTGAACAGCTGAGTTTTTCTTTTACAGATTAATAATCTGGGGCAGGGTCGAATTCAAGATTTATGCTTGAATTTGTATTCATGATTTCCTTGCACGTGATAATGTATAAAGATTGGATATCTAACTCGTATAATTGTAGACGTCTAGGAGCAAGTTCCCTTTTTGAATTCGACCCAGGGCTAGATTTCAGTAACTCAATTATCCTACTACCCACGCGCTAAATTTTAGTTAGGTACCGGTATGTAGCAAATAAGCACTTTAAACTTGCGTTTCGTAAAAGCGCAAAAATGTACTTTATTTGAAGTTTTTGTTAGCACCTGCATCTACAACTTGGTATCCAAACTTTAACGAAAGAGATGAGAGGTATGCAGCAATGATAGCAGCTTCAAACAAACGTCAAGATCAGCAAGAAGAAAAAATCGTGAGCATGGAAGAGCAAAGAACCTCCGCTGCTACAAAATTTGCAGATAAATCCAAGGTATGCAGTTTCTCCTTAACTTAAAAAAATGGTTTAATTCGTGTAACTGTGTCCTAATACTGTTTGCAGCTGTTTTTCCTGCATCCGCTTTGTCCGCAACCAAAAGCTTTTATAAATATCCGGTAGGTATAGCTTGAGAATGAGAAAGCATTTTCGGAACAGTTAATGATCGCATATTAATGGATTGTAGCCTAATTGCTTTTTTTTTAACTTCCAATTAAGAAAACGCTTTTCGTGATCAGTATTTTAGTAAGTAGGTTATTACTGCTTTCAGTGGCGTGCGCAGGATTTTTCAATGGGGGGGGGGTTTCAGCGACGTCACATCGTGATGACGTAAGTTTCAGTGACGTCACAGCTATTATAATGCCATAACAAAGGAAACAATTCAGATATTTCATTCACAATTTTGCTTGATTCTTTGCGCTTCATTTAAAAGCGAAAACATGTCACAAAAACTCAAGCTGTCAATCCGTGGTTAAAAATTTACTGAAAAAACTTTAGTTGACCTCATTTTTGGGCCATAGGAAGGTTAACTGACTAAAGTAGGCTAGCTTTCGCAACGTCACAAACAGGGTCTAGCCTGGGGGTTAGATAGGTAATTGCTCCTCTCCAAAAAATCCTTTTCAAGAACCAACATTGATATAAACAACGCATATAAACCTTGATAAAACATTTAATATGCACTCATTATGAAAGGGGCAGTTTCCCCTGTCTTGAAAACTGAAGACAGTAAAGTATGAGAAAAAACTGACCTCCCTACCGAAACATTTTTAAATTACAGTAAATTAAGCGCTAGAGGAATCTCTAATCATGTGATTAAGGTCAAAAACAGGGTCCATATTATCCATGTATTTTTCACCCAAATCACAGCGTCGATAACATGTATTCTCTCAAGCACATAATCGGGGTGTTTGGGAAACAGAGCACTCCAACTCCTTAGACAGTTACGGTGCATAAAAACGATTTTGCTCCCCCCTCCCCGTTCCGCCCCTGGGCCTCTTTAAATCTTTCGTTGGTCTGGTCTTCCTTAACAGTATTTTTATTTTATTTTCAGCATTTAGGTGGGGCAGTGTCAATATAAGTTTTTAAATTTTAATAATTTTTCAACAAACCGGCCGGTTATAGCGCAGTGTTGAAGATGTCGCTATCGATGCGAAAGGTCTGGGGTTCAATTCCCAGGCAGGTCAAATCGGACAGGGTGTAACCAACGGCTCGCCGCCGCTGCGACGATTCTTTGGAGCTGTGTTGCCCAGGCGCTAAGCCACGGGGTCGGGACTCGCCACTCCTACCACCCTTCGGTACTACAGCGAGTTAATGAAACGAGTAGGTCTACAGTGAAGATTTGATTTTTTTTACTTTTGTGTGCGGCCATAGTTACTGCAGATGCACCGTATTTAAGGAAGCTCCTGCTTACCAGTTGCTTCACAGCAGCATCAATGATAAAAATGTAGTTCAAGCAAAACACATCAGAAAAGTTGAAATACCGGTATTGTTGCATCGCATGGTAATAAAAGTTTCTCGAAATTAAATTAGAAAGTTGGACCGAACGGAAAAATAACATGACAGCAATTTCGGCAAGCTCCGCACGAAGAAAAGTCGGTTCGTTTCTAAATAGAAAGGTTTCACTTTTTCTGCAATCGTCAACGTCAAGCGCACCGCACCAGCAAAGTTTGACTACCGGTAGGCCTATTATTGCATCACAATGAAAGTTTTTCAAGATTTTATAAGCAAGTTGGATAGCATAGAAAAACGTAAGAGCAATTTCGGCTATCTCTGTACGAAAAAACGCGGTTCGTTCCCAAATAAGAGGTTTTCATTTCTTTCAAAATCTTCAATGGGGGGGGGTTTTGACCCCCGAAACCCCCCCCGTGCGTACGCCACTGACTGCTTTATTAGCGCTCTAAAAGTATTTACCATGTTTTCTGGAAAGCGTAAAAAAGTTGGGTACTTTTCTTTTTTTTTATTTAGCTAAAAAGTGTTGGAACTTTACAAAAAATTTAATTAAAGCTTGTGTAAAACATTTTTTAATTTAGCGTTATTGTGAAAATCGATTGATAATGTTGCGCTCTTAATTTTTTAATTTAATACAGATGAGATATTGCGTCATCAAATAGAATATTCCCATGTAGAAGCACCACTACGTCATACAGGAAATGAGCAGCGTGCCAAAGTCACTCCTTGGAAGCTTTTGCCCCTAAGAACGTGATTAGCTTTACGTAGCAGCATGTGAAATTTTCCGGTATTATGCTTAATAAGTAATTCTTAATAATAAAACTTAATTGATTCCGTTCCATTAATTTCCAGTTCATTTATGTTTTTCAGGAAAACGAAAATTATGAAGTAAAAATCAATCCTGACCCTGCACATTTTACTCCTGATGTCAAATTCTCATCTCCTAAGTTATTTGAACCGGTTAAGTACGAAGGTCCCGGGTAAGCATCAACTTTAAACTTGTTTTACATAGCGCTATTATTAATAAAGAATTAGTTTGGCTACATTGGTTTTCTTCTCAAGTCGTTTTGTGTGATTTAAGACGCCAATTTTGGCCATTTTTGATTCAATTTTCAAATGGTATAAGCTTTTGTATGTTATTGGTGTTGCCCCACCGGAGCTGCCTCGACAAAAACTTTAAGCCATACCAATGACTAACACATGAGAAAAAGTATGGAGGATCTGCAAAATGTATCACTTTAATGTTAAAGCTCTTGTTTATTGTACTGCTGCTGCTCAAAAGCATCTAGTCTCGGAAAAAACCTATGCAGGCGCTGCTTTTTTTCCACTGTTCTACTTAAAGTTCGATTTCATTGCGTGGCGGATAGCTTTTTTGTTCATAATTTACCATCTTGATGAGATTGGAATGACGTAGCTTTGGTTTGATGTAGATTCAAACCCGGGTATGCAACCATAACGGGTCTAGTTTTTCCATACGCTTTAATTGTTATTTATGCGTTCAAATACTTTGCTAGTATTGCTTTGGACTTGAGTCAGCTGTTGTACACCGGTAGAAATTAGAGAGGCAGATGGAAGAATTAAATGTTTATCTGCTATGAAATACTAACTGCTTCGTAGAGGGCACGCTAAGATGTTGCTTCTTGTTATTTAAATCACTTTTTGTTTCAGATCAAACCAACGATACGGTTCACCGTTCAAATCGATCACCTCTAAGCGGTATCAGCTCATGCAACCTGAGCCGATACCCGGTTTGAGGGATACCCGACACCAGTTTAACAAGGAATATTTTTTTAATTATCATCCCTCAGTGTTTCGATAATATTACAAACTAAGTGATCCGTTAAAAATTGCATAACTCAGCAGCAAAACGATAGGCTAGGTGTTTGTAATGCTATCCCTAGAGAAACAAAAACGTTTAAAATTTTCAAAAGAAGCTAAGGGAAAGTTTTAGCTTTTATTCTGAAGATATTGCAAAGCAAAACTGCAAAAAAAACAATATAAAAGAGTCCGTTTTCGCGTGCAAATGTTTGAAAACTTTATCCTTTACAAATTTTGTACGAAACACGACCATAATCACGAACGAGGTCAATACGGAACACACAAAAAAAAACAAGGGACAAACTTCTTAAACGTTAGTTGACTAAGCTGCACGTAAAATGATATGCCGATTATTTTGAGCTGAATGCAGTCGGAAAACTGCACAATAGAGGCTGCAGCGACGGCAACGTTAACTGAAACATGTTGTACTTAAAAATCAGAGAAAGTATTCCAGTCTAATGAAATTCGCACGTCGTTTGGTCATAGTTGAAAAGTCCGTTTACAACATGACGTTATCGTTTTCATAGGTACATGTCATAAAACGAGGTCTTGGTAACAAGTAAAAACCGGCAGACAAAATATAACGTGATTATTTCACCGAAAAAAAAAAAAAAGTATTCGTATTAATTGGCAATACTGAAATACAGGCAGCATACCTGCTTGAGAATCTGCAATCGGGTAACTTCACCCTAAAAAGAAAAGAGTAGAGCGAGTACTTTTTTTTCCAATAACATTAAGTGCCTCAAAGTCTAAAGCGTTCCATTTGCAGAATTCCAAAATAGTACCAGCATTTACATCTGCCGTATGTTATTGTTGTGTAGCGGTTACACCAGAGCAGACAGAATGAACACTCGAACTTGAATGGGGCGATCAGAGGCACACACGGAAATTTGCCGAAAACTTTCGAAAGCTTTGCGAAAGCTCCCGCTGTGCGAAAGCTTTTAGAAGTCGCATTTTTTCTTGGTTGTTGGTACCCAATGACGTCACGAATTTAACGATATTTTACCAGTTTTCTCGTTACCGAGACCAGATATCGTGATCGAATTTTCGCGAAAACGTTTAAATATATCAAACACATATTTACAACTATCGATGAATTTGGGTGCAGTGGGCCTTTAAGGAGATTAACCACAAAAAGACACAATTTTTCTAGAGTATCATGAAGAATAGCGCTTTTAACTTGTGTCGAAGGGACTTGATGGGGGCCCGCGCATACTACCCCTTTGCGTACGCCACTAGGTGGCAGTGGACTTAAGTATTGTTTTCAACTCGCGAATCAGGTAAAAGTGTTAAGCACTAAAGAAGCTTGTAGTAGGCGGAATTCGCTAGTGTAAGCGTGCCCTTAACACTTTTAACAAAACAAGCAACAGTTTGCACTCAGAAAAAAAACGAGACAGTGCAAAAACTTATAGCCTACACGCAAAATAAAGATTCAAAAGTTGAAATTGTATCCTTTATATTCTATCGTTTTCTGATATTCATACGACCTTCACACCTGCAAACAAAACTCAGTGAAAATATCTTGTAACGATATATACTGTTTTAACGTCTAAAGAGAAAATATACCCAGGTTTTCACCTTGACCCCCAAGTTACACTATCGAATCACATTTGTTTTGAATGAGTCTTGACTCATTATCATGTTGCTGCAAGTATTCTTTTACCGCTTTGCATGATAATAATTTCTCAAGCACACCATTTCGCAAAGCACATGGCTCTGGTAGATTACCCCGGTGGTGCTCTCTCACATCACTAACAGGAGCGTATTTAAAGAAAAGGGCTTTGTGTCATGCCTCCCCTCCTTTTAACTTCGTCTTTTAGTAAAAAAGAACAAGTGTTGCTTAGTGACAGATGTTTTCCACTTTCTTTTGATGGAATTTTTAGTTTATGTCCTCCCCCTTTTAACTTTTCTCATTACGCCACTGATCACTAACGTATCTGAAGCGTACCAGTATCTACTGTTGTTCAGTTCCCAACAATTGGTGCAGAGTTTCTTGGGAACTGGGGGAATCCAGCTCAGTGTTCTCCACACTGAGCTGGATTCCCCCCATCTTGGCGTAGTAGACAGACGGCTGGCAACTCCTAAGCGAGCTTGCTATAGCGCTTTGATCGGTATCTCGTGACAGAAGGATGAATACGCTGATCCACTAAAACCATTATTGTTATCGGAAGCAAAGACACTTTAAAACGTTTTTGCAAACTAATTCTCACCTTCTGTAAAATCGGCAATATGGTTCCGCACAAAACCGGCAATAAATTTTAGCACGATGACTCACACCAGGCATTCCAGGAAACAAAGGTGCACCCACTAAGTGAGGAGGGGGAGTTTTAGAGGGAATGGATCCACCAATCACTCGACCGACACCTGGATTACTTGTTGTAGTGGTTGTTACCGGAATTGGAGTAGTGCTTGAACTAGACAAGTCCAAGTTATCGATGCACATCTAAATTAGAAAGTTAAATGTTAAGTTGATAAATGCTTAGCCAAGCTCTAATGGTTTCCATGCATCAGCAGCTGCTGGCATGAAACTCTGACAGCTCAACTAAAAAGTCGTAAGCTATCAAAGAAAAAGCAAAGGACGCATATGCTTATCATCTGCAACCAAATCACGAACAAACTGATCTGGATCATTTTTTTCTTTTTGTTTTGATAAAAAGTAATTTCCAGTTCCCAAAAATCTGCTTTTGTAACTCAGTTATACTAGGCATGAATTAGCTCCACCCTAGTAAACAGCACATTGCACTCTCATGAGCCACTATAGAGCCGAAACAGCGTTCTCAGTTTGCGTTTGCCTATACTTTGGCGCATTAATTTGTAATGTTTTTTGAGCACGCTAGCGCTCGAAATCTGGTTTTCATCGGAATATTTTTTTGAGTTTATTTCATGTAGTAAACAACATAAGAGCATTGCTACAGAAATTCTCATAGTACGCAGTACACTACGGTCTTTATCAATTCACAGCACATGGAACAATCTGAGAGCAAGAGGTTATTAAGCAATGCCTGTGTTCACATTTCAATACAAGTTCAAAAATTGCCCTAGTAATATTAAAAAACTTTGCTTATTCACTCACTACAGCAGCTCTGCAAAGCGGCGCGAAGAGCTTGCATTGCTCTTTGATGTCATCTGAAGCTCCTGCTGCCGTTAATATATTGTCCAAATCTGCCAAACTTCTCTTTTTTCGACCCGCGTTCTCTCCTAATCGCTGAAACATGAACAAAAATATCAATAAACGCATTTGTGAAGCACAGTATTGAAAACCAGAATAGACATAAAATGAGATCCTCCAAAGGGCCAAAAACATTGTGAATAAAATCAGCAACCGAGATCAGATGGTTTCTGCGGTTCTATGACTTAAGTAACAAAAAGCAACCAAGAGTGTTGTAGGCTCATTTGTTTGTTTGATTGTTCAGCATAGGATAGTGTTGAAATTGAAATGGAAGCCTACACAGCAAACAAAGCGAAATAAGCTTACAGCTTTCTCGGTTTAAAACGATTTGCCTTCTTTAACCATTCGATTATTTGTCGTGCGCTGTTTTGGCCTGTGTGGCCAGATAAATCAAATATTTTCCATGTCGCCGTATTTTGACGGTTAGACCGAAGAGATCCGATCTATTGCGTTTCATCAATTTTTATACTGGTAGTAGCCAATGTCTCTTGAGTTTATTTTGTTGTATGGAAACTTTTAACAACTTCCCAGTTTACCTACGTGTTTATTTTGTTCTTAAAAAATGCAAATCATTATTTTGAATAACTGGCTTACTTCTTAAAAAATTTTTTCTCAAATGAATTTTTTATTTAAATCCATTTTTTGTTGAAGATCCAGAAATAGATTTTTCACTTAAAAAATCGGTTTGTCCTATGTATGAGTACTTACGCGATCGATGACGCACTGTATTACACTTTCTGGTAAACTGTGATTTGAAAGAACGATCCTTTGGAATTCAGTTTCGTTAATTGTTTCATTGGAGTTTGGATCTCTTCCAGCTCCATGAGCAGCAGTATGACAAGCTGCCAAAAATAAAACAAAAGTGCTTTATAAAAAGTTTAAAAAGTCAATATTAAAATCCACCATTAGCAAAATGAAACCACGCAGTTCGCTAATTTTATTTTTTCAAGGAAACCCAAAAAGCCCTAAAGCAGTGATTCCCAACCTTACTGAGTCGTGTCCCCTGTTGACTGTGACACCAAAAGAGTGACTTTATGCAAAGCTTACCTTCTATACTCCAATAGAAAGAAGTAGATATTATGCAGACGAATATTGCGCCAACCACTTTCGACATCAAAAAAATTTTTGAAACACCTATTAGGACGCAGGAAAAGTAGATTTTTGGAATTCGGGGCTATCTAAAATTTTGTTACCTACAACTCTTCTGTTGATAACAACTATGTTATAAAAAGGTAAAGGTACGGGACAGCGGGTGCAAGCACACATTGTTTAGGCCATTTTCAATTGTCGGCCCATTACAATTTTCAATCACGAATGATTGAACGCTGTTAAGGGACATAACATGACGAACAACACATACACAAAACCCTTCGCACTTCCGCTTGTGCCGAGCGCCTGGCGCGAAAGCTGCGAATATTATTTTTAAAGTCTTTAGTATGACCCGACTGGGAATAAAACCCCAGTCTACCGACTACCAAGTGGACGCTCTTAACCCAACTATGTTATAACAATATGCAATTATAACAATAACATAAGGGATAACGTTGGGCTACTACTAACTACGATGACTGACATCAGACGGGAATTTAAGTGAAACCCAAGAAGCCTGAAAAAGCAACGAGTAAATGGTAACAACTGGCATGGCACCTAAAGCGTAGAGGTGACAGTGATTACATTCATTTTTTTTTAAACAAGAACGGAAAGGAAAAACGGTCCTGATTTTAAGACAACTATACTACTCTTAAAATCACAATAATGTTGATTAATGTACGCGGTGTAGTACGCATGCAGAGGGTGCTTCTCTGTGCGTCCCTCGGGCCCTAATTATAGCCTATAGGTTAAAACCTTTATTGTTCTGATTCTACTGAAAAAATCCTGCCTTATTTTGTGGCAAACTCTTCTACGACTTCCCTCTCAGAAAATTCCTGCAGTACACCCATCCAGGACCGGGTTTACCAATGGGCTAGGCAGGCTGAAGCCTAGGGCCTCAGAGAAATAAGGAACCTCGTCATGAACAACGAAGACCTTTTTTTCAGGAGATAAACCGTAAAGACCTATTCATTTTCTGAAAATTGACCATCAAGACCTTTATATACAGTACGTAGAGGCTGATCCTTGATCAAATAGCCTAGGGCCTCTCGTTGTGTAAATAACGGTCCTGACAGTAGCCTACATTTTCTCGGATTACCGTAAATTTGAGACAAATTTTGCAAACCCGAGTCTTATTCTTTTCCATTCGTATACCTAGTTATAAACTTTTAGCGAAACTCGAGTTTTAGTTTAATTTTGCATCAAACATTGCCATGTCAGACCACTACTTTTTTCCTCTTTATGACATTTCCGTTGCCTAATCGCGAGGGGTAGGACATCATCACTGAAAACTTAGAATTTTGCTCCGGTTAAATAAAAAGGCGGGCCTTATATACTTAGGCTTGCATACGTAAGCACAACAAAAGTAACGATGGTAATGATATCTCAGTGATAAAATTTTTTGAGTAAAATATACAACACTGCACGCTGTGCACAGGGGCGCAGCGAGAAGTTTTAAAAGGGGGAGAGGCTGCAAAAGCCATCAAAAGAGTCTGGTATATTTCAGTCACTTAGCAACTTTTGCTGAAAGACAAAGTCAAAAGGGAGGGGGGCATGACACAATGCTTCCCTCCCCCTCTTCTCCTGTTAATACGTCCCTGGCACTGTAAATTATGTATTACAAAATACTCCGTTGTCTCGGGTTACAAGTAGCCTACAACTCTCACGCTTTTAGCATAAAAAAACAATATTACTGATGGCAAATGCTATGAGAAAAGCACCTTATATTCGCATCGGTAATGTATTGATACTTTTGCAAAACACATTCGTCATAACTTTTCGTTGAAATATTACAAAAATACTCAATAAAAAATTTTCGCTCGCTGACTCAAAAATGGCCCCAAGACAATTGTCGTAATTTCCAAAACTCAATAAAACATTACTCTACGTATTTTGCAGCCGTTGTACTATATCAGAGTTTCTTAGCGCTGGTTTCGAATGCACTGCGTATTCACTAATACCTGCTTGCACAGTGCGTGCATTGACAGTGTTGACCTGAGTGAATGCGCAGTTTTCAATCAATAGTTCACAAAAAAGGCGGCGATTATTTCATTCACTGACTCATTTTCAATCGGAAACGAGAACGGGATTTTTTTTCTTGAGGCAATTTAAAAATTACCACTATAATGGAGTAATACTGTGAGCTGTAAGCGTCGTATTAACCTCCTACAGCTGCTGTATCGGTTTTAAAGGTGAGTAAATAAGCGATGCGTGGGTACAAAAGTGACTTTGGAATCTCCAAACTCAGGTATATATGCAAAGCAGCATAGTATAAAGAACACTACTGTAAAAACGACTCCTTGTGATGCATTTGCGTGTTGTTAAATAGCGCTGTTTGTGTTTATGGTTTAAAGGCTCGGCTAATCACATTCTTTAACAGCCTGTCTGCGTGACTGTATGAGTAACGGGATACTGGTTTATCTTCGCCGGTAAAACTCTACTACCATTACACACTTACACAGACTACGTTAGGGAGACCTACAATACTTTGAATTTAAATAATGCAATCCGCAAGCAATACAAGATTAATTGTTAATTTATTGATCGGATCTTCATCGTTGTTTGAAAATGCAATTAAATATCACGCAATTGAAATCACACACAAAATTAAAATGATTTTAAAAATAAATATAAAAGATATAAAAAAACATTGTACCTACAATATTAGTTACAATTATAGATCAATTAACCGTCGCTAAAACATGCCAATATGTTAAAATTATGAACTTACTGAAGAAACACTCACATGTTTGAAGCATATTCCTGATAATTGGACGGGAAACAGCGTTAGAATTTGTGTCGGATAAGGAAGCAGCAACCATGCAAAAACTACACTGCACCACCAGCAACAGAAGGCATAGGTGGTGGAACCGGGGGGGGGGCGGGGAGCCCTGGCCCTCCCACTTTTTTTCAGGGGCGGGGCCTAATTTATGCGTTTATTTCTACAATATTGCCTCTGCATGACTGCATGTGAAACTTAATAGGCCTACCTTCGAAATTGAAACCCAGGAAAGAGCTTACATCCAGAGATGTCTTCTTTAAAATTTTGTTTGTGGGGGAAACAGAAACTAGAAGCAAGAACCGCGGGTCTGAAGCCCACATAAATTGGACACGTCACATGTGGACTGGCTAAATATGAATTGCAGGCATAGGGCCGGATTTACGTAGGCTTATAGGCTAAGCAGGCTGAAACCTAGGGCCTCGAAGAAAACGGGGGGCCTCACCACGAACAATGAAGACTTTATTTTTCTTTACCGATACTTTCAGTGGAAAACAGAACATCTGAGGACGTGTATACCTATTTTTCGCTCTTCACTGTACCGATATTTTCAGTGAAAACAGGACATCTGAGGACGTAAGACCATTTTTTGCTCTTCCAATCAGTGTGATCAAATAGCCTAGGGCCTCTCATTGTCTAAATCCGGCTCTCAGGAGCGTATTTAGGGGCGGGGCCATTGTGCCATGTCCCCCCCCCCCCACTTTTGACTCTGCTTTTGTCTTGGGTGCTAACATAAAACGACATCCGGCGACAGGGATTCGTTCCTTGAGACGTAATGGAGCTACAGTATCTCTTAACTGTCACTGCTTCCGGATCACCCTTGGGCAAGGTGTAGCATCTGTTAGCCTCCCTATCTGGGGTTACAGGTTTGAAGTTACAAGAAGTTGTTGGCATAAAAAATTTTTTTTTTTTTGTTATGTGTGTGTGCGTGTATTACATTCGTTGATTTCAAAAAAAATACGGCGCTCGTAAGAGGTTATGCTAAGGTGCAGCGACCATGCATTTCTTTTATTTTATTAAATAATTTTTTATTAACTGAAGCATGTTTCAACGTATATCGTTTTGTCGCTGTTACCTATTTTTCGACCATTGTTTTTGTTTACTGTTTTCGTTTGTGTTAGCTTGGTCGTTAAATGAAATAAACTACTACTAAAAAGAACAGTAGCGTACTATTGGTGCCAAGTGACTGAAACATGCCAGATTCTTTTGATGGTTTCTGTAGTTTATGGCCAGGGGCGGATCCAGAGGGGTAGGATGAGGGATATGCATCCTCCCACCAGCCATTTTCAAAAATGTTTTTGATGCATACAATTTTTCCATAATTTTGAATCTCTTCGATAGCGATAAGCCTTACGCCTTAAGCTCGCATAATTACAAATGTGCGCACAAAATGTATCATATTTAGCGAAGCACTCAGAATTAGGGTCAAAGAATTTTAACAAACACAATTTGCCTAAAAATTATTTAAAAAGCACTAAAATAGCCGTTACAGCATGTACATTTTCCGGGGGAGCATGCCCCCGGACCCCCTAGAGCTTTTCTTGTTTCTTGATCAGCTTGAAATTAGTTCTACCGAAAAAAATACGCTTGAAAAAATGTGGAAATTATGCCCCTCCCTTTTAAAATTTCTCGCTACGCCACAGCCTGCCTTGGTTGGAAGTGAAGAAAATCTGGTCATTGGTTTTCGGCCCCCCCACTTTAGAAATGCTTCCGCCATCACTGATGAAAGGTATTTCCTTAAAAGAATTATTTCATGCTTCATTTTTGTTTTCTAAGAAGTATGATAAAAACTTGTTAATTAGCTTTTTAGTAATCCCCAAAAGTTGTATGACCTACAGTAGGCTATACACAAAATAGCGTTGTACGTAATTCCTTCATTATTTGCAATTTTTTACGTCAGATTTAATTGTAGGGCGTACGTCAAAATACGTCTAAAATTAAAAAGTTAATGTATTACCTTCCGTAGAATTAAAACAATGTGAGTGTATGATTAAAACAGTTTAGTTCAATTTTCGTAATATGTACGAAATAAAAAATAACTTTTAGGTGGCCTACTTCTATTACATTGCTCTACTAAACTTGTATTCAAATATACAGTAGACCTTACATGAAGCAAGCGTTAAGTAGGTAAATTTCTATTTAAAAAATCTGAAATGTTTAATAAAATTGTTTCTAAAAGTGATGCACTCTTGTCGCTTTGTAACGGTATTACAGAGCTGGATGTCTCGAGACACGTTTTTGAGTGTCTCGGTCTCGCTATGCCAATGTCTCGTCTCGGTCTCGGACCTTGAAAGTCTCGGAAAATGGTCATGTCTCGATCGAGACATGAAAAAATTTTGGATTTAAAACAGCATTCAGGTCTTTGATACGGAAGCAACAATGGTACTTACCCGATGTATTCAAAGTAAAACATTGTGCGTGATTTCGCACTTTGCAAAAACATTTGGCCACATTTTGTTTAGACTATTTTGCTTTGTTGTTCAGGCCTGCAGAATTGCAGGCTTTTGCTTTCTTTTTGTGAGCAGCATAAATTATATGAAAACTGGTCTATTTTAACCACTAAGCACATGCATTCGATGGTAATCTACTCTAGACCAGGGATGTCTAACCTTTTAATTTATTAGGAACCCATTGCAAAATTATATATTTAACTGGGCTGCAAAGCGACCAGAATTCCAATATTTCATTTTATACTGAAGTTCTAAGAAAAAAAAATTAACCATTGATAGGTAGGCCTTGTGCTGAGCCGCATTTTGCTGAAAATGCATCTTTTTTAACAACAAAAACAATTTAAAAATCCATTAATATAATTAATTAATGCAATAATTAATCCAATAATGTTAATTTAGTTTTAACTTTTAACAATATGGCTTTCACTCAAAGACATAACGACCGCTAGCCACGTCTAAAAAATTAATAAATTTTTTATGGGCAAACGGTGTGTCAAAGCAAAAAATTTTCAAGAGAGTATCGTGTCATATGTCATAAAATTAAGATTTCTACAAATTTGTTCCCTATGAAAGATGATAGGCTACATCAGTTCATAACCGCGACGGCTTCATTGCTTCATTTGTTTTTGCTAATGTCATTTTGCTATAAAGTTATTTCAATAACTTGGCTTAGTAGAGCCCATACTCCAGTGTATTACTATCGTTTTTATATTTTCTAATTTTTGGCTTATGAAGTCTCGTGTCTCGTCTCGTGTGTCGTAACTTTAAAGTCTCGTCTTGGTCTCGAAGCTATAATGTCTCGTCTCGGTCTCGAAGCTCTAATGTCTCGTCTCAGTCTCGGTAGGTTCGGTCCTCGTTTCAGCTCTGAACCGTAAACTCATTTGCAAGTAAAAGTGTGAAAAATCGCCTCCAAATCGAACATTCTTGTCACGTGACTTCCTATTGTTAGATCAGTGATTTCACATGCAGTACCACAATGACTTATTGGAATTGTATGTTTATGGTATAAACTCTCTCTACAGTTGACTATCCTACTACTTCACAAAACACAGTAACTTTATTTTTTGTTTATGCGCGGGCTGTTGACTTAAAGTGAGTTTTGTATTGTCTTGTTTTTTCGGTTTTTTTCATCCCAACAAATCTTCTCCTCAAATCTTTCTCCAACAAATTTTCTCCTCCAAAACAAATTTGGTTCTATGTTTCTTTTTGAGCTTCAATAAAGAACCAACAACTTTTGTTTTTTAGGATATACATTTTTTATGATAATTATGAGTTGTTCTTGTGTAGTAAGCAGCTTGACTGTTTATAACCAGGGGCTCCGAGAGCCGCCAATGGGCACGGGGCAATTTTTTTGGTGGGCCCCCTACCTTTTGCAGTCTCTAAGCGTAAAGACAACGTTTTAGTAAATTCAGTGAGTTAGTTGGTTGCCTATTTATCCCTTTTACAGCAAAAAGACGATTAAGGTGATATAACGAGCTCGCTTGTTTCATCCTTGGAAAAATTTTGAGGATATTTTTGATGACCACGATGAATCGCGCTACGTATTCACAAGATAGATGGAAATTCAGTGACGACAAGGCCAACGTCAAAGTCATAGTGCGGATTTGGAGTTTCGCTACCAGTGCTGCGTACAGTAGTAACTCCATTGTCAGTATGAGCGCTTGGATTAGGGGAACTTACTCTTGCTTCATCAGCTACAATATTGACACTCAAATTAGGACTTTGCTTACCTTATCACTTGGATTAGATACCAAATTTGCATTTGAAACTTCAATATTATTCCCTGGACTACTTTCGCTAACATTTAACATTTTATTAGCAGTTTCCTGGTCAGAGCATCTTCACAAGATCTTTTTCTTTCACTTTCTCTCCCAACTACTGTATACCAAAGCTTTCTAGTCTTTGCTGCCCTTTACACTGTAATCGTTCTCCTATGACTTTTTCTTTTCGCTTTTGTGCACCAGATTTATGTTTTATCATTTCTCAACATGCATTTACAAAAATATGCCCAGTGCCGTAGCAGCTCAACTTTGGCCCCCCCCAAAAACCCTTTCAAGTCCCCAATACTTAGCTTTCGATATGAATTGTTTTAGGTTTTTCCAGGGGTAACAACTCAGTTTCTCACCACAATGCGAATACTGTGGTAAAATTAAAACATATAACGCGTTATCACTGTGTAAAAATAAAAGGTGTAATTTTAAGACAAGTTTGTTACACCCAATTCATTTTCCATTAAAATCGTTTAGCTCAGGGTTTTTCTACCTTTTTCTGCTCATGGCCCACTAAAATGATAAAATATGATGGTGGCCCAATAACTTTTGCTAAAAGGTACAAAGTCAACGTGATGGCATGATTAGGGAATGCTGATGTCGCTCTCTAGTCAAGATCTGAGGCCCAGTGTTGGGCCATGGCCAATAGGTTGAAAACCTCCGGTCTAGCTAGAGCGCACTTTTTCGTACACAGATGTTCTTTTGACAGCATCATAATCTGGAGATCGGGCGCATTAACTTTCGATTGACAACATGGCCAGCGAAGAACCAATCGGATGGCCGAGTGGATAGAGCGTGTGCTTCTGAGCCTGAAGGAGTGAATAGACTGAGGGTTTGATCACTAGTCGAGTCAAACCAATGACTTAAAAATTGGTATTCACAGCTTTCCAACTAGACATTCAGCATTAAAGGGATAGTGTTAAGAAAGCCGTCAAGTTTGCTTGTGCCGTTGGGAAAAACACTTAACGAGATTCCCCCATCTAAGTGCGGTAGGTAGACAGATGGCCGGCAACTCCTAAGGGAGCTCGTGTAGCGCCCCATTGCTTTTTGTGATAGGTGGATAAAAATGCCAACAAATGGAAAGAAAAAAGATAGTCTGCTGTTTGCCATATTAGATGTAATAAACGTTTTAATAAATTTCAGTTTTCTGAAGCTTTGTTCAGCACTGGTAACAGTAACAACGCATTTTGTAAACTCGAGAAGCAAGGCAAGCGAGCACTTACAGGTATTACTATTGAATTAAAAGTTCAACGGTGTTGAAGGGAGACTGTCAAACGAGCTTGTGTCGTTCTAATCAGCAACCGTCTGATATAAATATCAAATGCAATAGACTCCAGCCGTGAATCGAACCCGTCCCAAAGAATCTGAACCTGCGTGCGGTATTGCCAGATCATATAGCTGACAATGGCTGTTCATGCACGAAGCTGCTGGGTGTAAACAGCAATGCAAAGACAGAAGCGACATCACATGTCAGCTTAAAACTTTCTAGTATCGACATAATAGCCTGGTCCACCAGTTGTTTTAAAAAGTTTGCTTTGAATCTCTTCCTCAGAAGCTGTACGATATAGATTTGCATCGTAACTAAACATTCTCTTTTTCTATTTTCATTCTCTTTTTTTTTTACTTTTTGATTGAGGAAGACCGGACCAATGTCCAATTCCTGCGCTATTTCAAAAGCACACGTTTTCAAACTAGCAAATCCTTTTTCAATGGACTTTTGTATTCGATGTCAGATTATGGTTGCTGACACAGAAATAGGGTAGGATTGAATTTAATTTACCGATCGGATGGCCGAGTGGATAGAGCATCTGCTTCTAGATTGGTGGACTCCGGGATTCAATTCCGGGTCCGGTCAAACCAATGACTTGAAAATTGGTATTCACAGCTTTTTTGGTTGACGTTCAGCATAATGGATAGCGCGAAACAAGCGGCAAGTTCGCTTGTTGTGCTGTTGGGAAAAGCACTAAACGGGATTACCCCATCTAGGTGTGGTAGACCGATGGTCGGCAACTCCTAAGCGAGCTCGTATAGCGCCCCGTCGCTTTTTCATGATAGGAGATTAAAATTGCGAATAAATAAAAAATAAATAGATAAAATTTTAAATCTGCTCACAAGGTGTTAATGAATTTGAATTTAATTTTTTCAAGAGGAATGAATTTGAATTTAAGCTTTGAAAAATGATTGCATCCAACTCTGCACCGGCCTCCTTTTTCAAGTCCTACGCGCACTCTTACACACAGTGTATTGTTTATGACATCATTATGCAGTTTATGACGCTATTTGAAAGTAAACGATAGCGAAAAATTTTAAAACTGAAATATATAGAATCTGAACGCAAAAAATCCCATTCAACGCGATTCGCCAAGCAAAACTTTGTTTTTGAATTGATGCAACTTCGGGTCCTTCAAGACAATTTGGAGCCCCTTTTGGCAGTGTGGGCCCCCCCCAATTGGGGGGTTTGGGGGGCGGCTGCTACGGCTCTGAATATGCCTACTACCAATTGTAAGAATAATTAATTAATTATATTCCAAAAAAAATTTTTAGAACCTATTATACCAAATCAACCACTTTGACAGCATTTATTTAAAAAACAGTGAGTCCAACGGTTTGTTTTATGCGCATGCGATCATCAAAAAGATTTGCTCCAGTCCGTGGATCGGCAACTCTTTTTTGACGAAGGAAGCCATAAAAGCCGCACTGTTTTAATTGCATTCTCGTGAGAGCCACATAACATTTTTGAACACCTACATTCGAACCAAAAGCGTTTTTATCCGTACACGACGAAACTCTGCTGCTCACGAATAATTAAAATTGTGTTTGATTGACCTCGTGTCGTCCACTATCTTGCTGTGTGGCCTTGCCGATTACTTTAAGCATAATATGCCTTAAATATCGGTATCTTTTCGCTGCAAGATGCTTCAATTTTTAAATGAAACTGTTCTTGTACTACCATCAAGCTCAAGCCTAAAGGCCAACCTGAGCCATAACATCTACTCGATTGTTTAAAAACTCTCGAACGCTGCATGCATGAAACCTAAATACTCTAATTATCTCTTAAGAATCAAGCTACAGTTGGAATGCTATAACCGGTCGCAATGGCATACTCGCAGTTGCGCAGCTGCAAATCTCAGATGCAGTGGCGTAGCAAGAGGGGGGGGCATTTTGGATAAGTTTTATGTAATTTTTTTCCTAATTATTTTGAACAACCAATACTTTGCTATATCGCTTACTTGCTAATCGAACAGCAAATCATCCTACTGTGTTGCTCAATGCCCAGGCGCAAAGCTGCGGAAATGGGCCCACCATCTCGTTTACGCTTCAATGTATTCCAGCGAGTACGGTATAATAAAGATTTGCTTTTAATGTTTATTATGTCACAGTTGCGAACTGTTTTTTTCGTCTTTGCATTATTTGAATCGCCATCCCCCCCCCTTTTGCCAAGGTAATAAGGTGCTACAAACTAACTTTAGTCTACAATTTCTTGAACTAATGATGGTTGCAGCCTCCTTTCACTCATTTTAGGCAAGCCTTTGCTTTTACACAAGCTGTGGAAATATTTTTGCATTGTCCATAGTGACAGCATCACTGCATGCCCTTTTTCGATAAAAAAAGTGTGCTAAAATGAGTATTTTTTTAAGTGAAAACCGTAAAAATTCGTTGGCGGCTGGGAGCTACGCCCCAAGACCCCCTTCGCCTCCGGCGGCTGGAGGGTTCATCCCCAGGCCCCCGGTTATGGACCCCCCTTTGCCAAATTTTGGGTGCGAAACAGACATTGCATATCATTTTTGCGTATTATTGTTGTGCTGACGGTACGGAAATGAAAGACACTAACTAACCTTGTTAATACACACTAGCTTCGTAATCATTGCAGTTTGCGAGTCAGCGTGCTTTTAATTAACGCATATTTTGTCATGCAGAATAGATGACCGGATTTGAAGCTGATTAATGCTTAAAAAACTATTGCTCATTTGGGGGCGGCAGAACCTCTAGCTATAGGCCTATTGGCCACTGCTCAGAATCAGATAAACACGTTTATTAGAAGCCGAATGAAATGCAGATGAAGCAAAAATTCTTAATTTTCAGCTTCTAATGCACCTTTCTGCAGAGCATACACATCAAAATGATGCAACTTTGTTTAAGGGGCCTATACGCTCCGAAAAATTGGTAATATTTGGATGTATATTAAGCTCATATGCTGTTATGATTTAAAAAGATTTTTTTTGCTGCTAATGGGCCCCTCAGAACAACCTGATTTATATTGGGGGCCCAAGCACTCTATAAAATCGATTATTTGGAAATTTCTTTGCAGTATTTGTTTCGTAAAATATGAGCTAATGGGCTCCCAAAACAGCATGATGACTTTTGTTGGGGGCCCATACGTTTAATAAAATTGATTAATTATTTGAAGTATATTGAGCTCAAATGCTGTTTTAACTTGGCTCTATTTATTTCGTTCTATATGGACTAATGGGCCCTTAGAACAACTTGGGCCCCGGGGTTATTTGCCCCCTGCCCCTTCTCTTGTGCGCCCTCTTTATAACCCTTCCCATGCAATCACAATGATCTCGTGCAGTTCAATAATTTTTTCTTGTGAGCAATGCTTTAGATTGATTTTGTTCATTCTTACATTTAGCTAAGTCACTGAAAGTTAAATAAGAATCATAAAAGAAAAATAAATTAAAAATCTATGAGTGCAATTATTGGAAGTAGGGCCTCGAAAGAAAATCGTAAAATGTGGCGCTAGGTCGGAGGTTTGAAGTTTGGTTCAGAACCTATATAGGTACAGCGCAGTTTTCCACTTTGGCCAAAATCTTTTTCGTCTCTCGCGTTATGGTCAAATCCAAGGATATTATTTTTATTTCGTATTTAGATAAATATTAATTATCATCCTATTCCTATCACAAGAAAGCGATCAAAGCGCTGTAAGCAGTGATGTGCACGCCAACGAAGTACAGTATATTGGCGGCGTCAGCGTCAGCACTAACTGACAAAAATTTTGTCGCCGTTAACGTCAGCGCTAACGAAAAAATTATTAGTGCCGTCAGCGTCAATTTTAGCGTCAATTCTTGAAAAAGGCTTTAATACCGGTATCCAACATTTTCATAAAAATTATTATAACAAAGAAATTGGCTGCAATCGCATTAGTTTAGTGTGGGATTTATAGGGACTATAGTTTACGTGCGTCGAGCTAAAACCAATCACGTAGTGCCGTAGCCCATCAAATTTAATCAAGAGCAGCAAAACTCGTTAACACTTTGCAACAAACAAAATATAACATATAATTAATAACAATAGGTTTAACTTCTATTGGCACGCAGAAATAGCAGTATTTCAAAATGTTTGTCCGTCATTCGGCAACGTTTCGGACGCAAAATATTCTTTCCCACGTATTAATTGCTAGTGTTCACACCAGTCAGCGGTACTGCAGTATGCAAAAACAAACCTGATTGATGTGTTTCGTGTGATAAAGTCTTTCTTTACCTACCTTGGCTTTCGACACCTACCGGAAGGCTATTCGTCTTCAAATTTTTCATTTACGGTATTATTGTTACTTTTACCCGCGATCTGTGCTATATAATTTATTTCGCCAGATTATGATTCAATACTTCTCAAAATAATATTCCCGTAATCCTTAATCGTGATAAAACTGATAAATAAATTACACTCGCTTGTCTCAACTGTTCTGCACTGTTGTCTGTTATGGTACAATTATCTCAATATCTGCTTTTTGCCTAAGCAAATGCTTTAAAACGATTTCTGCTCAAAATAAAAATATTAGTCGGTAATATTTGTAGAAAAAAAACCTGGACTAATAAGTCAAAGTAACCATGCAATAGACCAGGGTTTTTCAAACTTCTTGTACTTCGGACCCCATTTGTGGGCTAAATCATTTTTTGTCGGACCCCGATCTTTCGCTGCATCAATTTTCCTGTCTGAACAACAAAATACATTACAACTGACAGAAAGTGACTTTGGCTGCAAAATTACAACAATTAGCGCTTGACGCTCAAAATCAAGAAAAGTTGACGGCGCACCAGCCTTCCGTCAAACTTTGAAAAATTAACGGCGCTACGAGTAGCGTCAACAAAAAGTTTACGGCGCTAATTGACGGCGCCAATGCACATCACTGGCTGCAAGCCTGTTACGAGCTCGCTTAATAGGAGTTGGCAGCCTTCTGTCTACCATACCGGTACCAAGATGGGGGGAAATCTCAATAAGTGTCTTTCACAACGGCACAATAAGCAATCTTGCCGGCTTGTTCTCCACACTGTCTCTTTGATGCTGAGCGTCAAGCAGGGAAGCGGTGAATATCAATTCATTTTAAAGTCAATGATTTGACCATTGATTCTACACTTAGTTTGACCTACTGTGGATCGGAATCAAACCCAACTCTGCAGCTCCAGAGATGCACGTTCTGTCCACTCGGCCATCTGCGCATTCATCCGGAAAAGTTGGGTATGGTGTTTGCAGAAAGTCCACCCCCTATTCAATCACA
This sequence comes from Trididemnum miniatum, assembly GCA_964006365.1. NCBI lineage: Eukaryota > Metazoa > Chordata > Ascidiacea > Aplousobranchia > Didemnidae > Trididemnum > Trididemnum miniatum. The sequence continues at coordinate 12,371,446 of OZ023247.1, read as the reverse complement.
ACCAAGCGTAAGAATTGAAATAGGCCTACTTAAAATGCTGTTGGTCACGCATGAATGCCAACATAAAAAAATGCATTATTAATATGCCGGCATTGATCATTTAGCGAAAACGCGAAACGAAATAGTCTGCACTCTGAACCTCTGAAGTCAGTGGGCTGGTGGATACCGGCAGGATATCAGGCAGTGTACTGTAGTTTATCTGTTATCCATACATTCTTGAAGATTAAAGAATATAAGCCCTGTAAAACAACAGAAGTACACTATGCTTTAGCCTGCCAAGAGTTCAAGTTAAGTCAACAGCAACAACTTTTGTATGTCTATCTGTGTCCATGCATTCCCAAAGCTTTTTGCCGTAAGCTGCAAAATAGCTTTTAGGTCTATTTTGCCGTAAGTGACGTTGTGGGTTTTTAAACGCCATTTTGTGCAAGATTGCCACAACTTCTCGATAGCTCAGTGGATTTGTTAAAGTTTTTCAGTTTTGCATTTTATAGTAATAATTTTGGTTCAAAATCAGTAAAATTTGCCCAAAAATTTTGCATTTTTCTCAAATTTCTCGCTCTAGAGGAACACTGCTCCACAAACTTTTAAAAGTTTACGTGTTAACATATCAAAATGAATTTTCCAAGAAAGCTTATTGTCTAGATGAACGCCAAGATATTTAGCATCTGTCTCTTCAATTAAGTTGTTATTTACAGAAAGCCTAAAACTAGATAGGCTACAACTGCATTTTTGTTCCCCACAATCATGAAATAGCTCTTCTTGTAATTTATAGTTAATTTGTTGACATTACCCAGTTATTGATTTCAGTGGTCTCATGTTCTGCTTGAGTTTGAAGAGAATCAATGTCATTATGTGAGAGATGTAGATTAGTATCATCAGCAAATAGCGTAGGTTCAAATTTAGAGGCATAATGTAGATCATTGATGTACAGCAAAAATTAAAGCGGTCCTAAAACCAAACCTTGTGGCACACCATAATTTACATCGTATAAATTAGAAATTTTTCTTTCTATTTTCAGATTTTGGTGCAAATCCCTTTGAAACCTTTGCAATAATAATAATAATAATACGAAGTCACTTCGATTCAGAAAACACAAAGACATATACGAACAATCAGATATCTGGTACATCAGAAAATGCTAATTCAAAATAATATGATTTTAATTGACTTTTAAACTGTGCAATACTGTCAGCTTCCCTAACACTTAACGGTAAACTGTTCCAGACAGTGGCAGAAGAGTATGAAAAGGCTGATTTATATTTCACATACCGTATGTTGGTTCGAGTGTTTTTTCAATCAGGAAGTTATCACAATTGTTCCTAAAATGATACACACTAGACGGTTTTCGTAGCATAACCAATTGTTGAAGATATTTAGGAGCACAGCTCTTTAAACATTTGAAAACTAAAAGAGCAATTTTAAATTTAACTCTGAAATTAATAGGCAGAATATGCAAAGATTTCAAGAATGGTAACATATGACAACGACGTTGAGAAAATTTAAAACTAAAAACAAAACGAACAGCAGCATATAATACTTTAGTGAGCTTGTTTGGTAAATATATAACCAAGTAGACCATAGAACAAAGCGTTACAATAATCTAGATGCGAGAGTATCATTGAATGAATTAATTGAATCTTGAGTTTCATACACACTTTGGAAGCAATTCTACCAAGGTTCCTCAAATTGCAACAACATACACTTACAACATTGTTTATATGATTTACAAGACTGAATTTGTCATCAATTAGTACACCCAAACTTTTAACAGAGGAAGAAGAAGAAAGTGGAAGATTATCACTAAGATTTAGTCCATGAATTACTTTAATGCTGTTTTTAAGGGATGGTGCAAACTCAACAAAGTTGTTTTTAAGCTCATTAAGCATCAAAAAATTGGCATTCATCCAAGACTTTAAATCAGAAACAAAACACTGAATACGATGGATAACAACAGATTTTGGTGTATCACTAGAAAACCCAATGTAACACTGTATATCATCAGCATACATATGAATTGAGAAATTGTGCTGATGTGCAATCTGTTCAACGTCACGGACATATAAACTGAATAAGACTGGGCCCAAAATGGAACCCTGGGGAACTGGTCTGCGAAATCTGGTCTGCGAAATCCGTAATGGTAAAGCTTTTTCAGTAAAAGTTGATGATTAACCAAGTCAAATGCTTTTTTTAAATTTAGAAAGAGTGAAAGGGTAACCTTGCTTTCATTTAAATTATTTAACAGTTTATCATAAAGCGTGGTTATTGCTAATTTGATGGAACTATTAATTCTGAAGCCAAATTGAGAAGACGTAATAATTTCATTTTTGTTTAAAAATTTAGTCATATTGCGTTCTAAAATTTTTTTAAAGATTTTTGCAAAAACTGGAAGTAGAGAAATAGGGCACAGATCACAGGATCATCAAGTGACTTTGGATTGGATATTTTTGGAACTGGGATTACATAAGCAAGTTTGAAGGGATTCGGAAAAGTTTCTTGTTTAAAACATTTGTTTAGTAGCTTGGTTAATAGAGGAGCTAAAATGCATTTTGAAAGTTTTACAAATTTTGGAGGGATTTCATCTGACCCTGGTACGGAGTCACATTTAACATTGTCATGGCAAGAAATGACATCTTCTTCACATATTTCTTCAAGAGCAAATGACTGCACACAGCTACTTGTAAAAATTTTGAAAGAATTATTGTTAGTTCGTGGAATATTGTTTGCCAAATTAATACCAATATTTGCAAAATATTCACACAATTTGTGTAGAAACATATGAGAATCAGTATCTATCATTTGATTTTCAATCAACAAAACAGAAGGCAATTTGGATTTCTTGGAAGATTTTTTGCAATCGATAATTTCTTTTATAACTGACCATGTTTGAGAAGGTTTTTGATTATTAGATTTAATTAGGTTTTCATAGTAGTTTCAACAACTTATGTTTAACAAAGTGGCTATTTTTATGTTGCTGTAAACTGGTACAGGGACTAGTAGGGATGTCCATTTCAGAATAGTTAAGTATTCTAGAATATTTCCGAATCTTTTTTTTCGAATCCAGATTTTCAAATCCGTAATCGAATCCTAAATCTATAAAATGGCTGTTAGTACTATTTTGATATCAATATCCCAAATGGTAGCAACAGCTAATAATCAAAGAACATGTAACATTATTTATTTACATTAGTTACAATTTCATCATTCATGCCCTTGCAATTTGATCATTCACACTTCATCACTTTTGCGAAATGTTAGATTATGTCATAACTCCTGCTGTTTTTGTTTTCCGCATATATTAGGTTAGCTTGCCCTGTTTTCACTTTTCCATTTTAATCATGCTCTGATGAAGGACAGTCAATATGTCCAAAAACGCTCAACTGATTTTATTTTCTGCATGTTATTTTGTAAGTAATGTAAATACATAGTGTTAATTGTTTTCCGATTATTAGCTGTTGCTACCATTTGGATATTGAACTCTCCTCTCTACCAAAGGTACCGGTATAATTTGATAACAATTTAGCACACAACCGCTCGACTACTGCAAAAAAAAATCAACCATTTGCTTCATTTTTAATGAATTTCTAGTCAGCACAAGCATTCCAATCACTACAAATTTGATGCATATAGGCCATACACGCAGTGGCATAGTCATGGAGCTAACTGTGGGCATGCCCCTCTTAAATTTTAGAAACACATGAAAAAAATACGGCTCCCAGAAGCAGTGCATACTACACTCATGGCCTTCCACAAATGTTTTACGGCCTCCGACGAACACCGCATGATCACACTTACAGAAGGCCGAGCATGCACTTGCATTTATGCACATTGTCTGAAAAGATTTATCACGCAATTTTTCTTCACAAATAAACTGAATCCTTAGAATGGAATCGGTTCAAAATAGGAACTGGTTGGGATTCGATATTCTGAAATGAACATCCCTAGGGACTGGTAAGCCTCTCGTGTACAACCAAGGATAGCATGAAGGGATTGCATAACCAAGGCGCATATTTTTATGGGCCCATACAAACAGCCATTGCTTTATTTAAATTTTGAATTCATGTAGTCTAGTTTAATTTGATAATGTATGGTACCGGTACTGTAATTTACTGGTATATACTGGTACTTGAAGACTTCTTAATGATTTTGTGTTTTTAGCCCAAATTCTGTACTGCTAATTCTGTGCAAACTTTACAGCAATGAGCTCAGAACAAAATGTTGCTGGTGCAATGGATGCTCTGTTGGAGATATCAAAAATATTGAACACTGGGCTTGATGCTGAAACTTTGGCAGTGTGTGTTGAGCTGTGTGAACAAGGAATAAATCCTGAAGCTATTGCTACAGTGATAAAAGAAATTCGATCTCAAAGTTCAAATTTACAAGACAAAGAAAACAGAAACACGCAGAAAAAATAATTGCGGATTAAATTCAAATTTTTTTAGTTGTTTGTTTAGCAAATGTGATTAACAGGCACGTTGGTCTAGAACAATCATTGTAGATTTGGAAGAAGTTGCTTTGTGAGCAGGTTGATGACATCACCTTTTCTTTTGATATTATCACGAAGAATTATCTTCAATCTTGGCTTTTGAAGCTTCAGCACATATTGCAAAATTGTTGACGACATTTCCAATCAGTTCTAATCGTTGGTCAAGTAGAAGAAATTCTTAGGTTCTGTGGAACAACTCTATAGAATTTACTGAAAATTTTCAAATCAAATTCTGGAATAAGTCTACCTTTTTCAAGAAAATTGAAGTAGCGTTTTCTGTTGGAAATTGACATTGTTATGCTGTGACATCATAATTAATCGCAACTATACTGACAGCTGACCCTCCATTTTCCCAAAATTATTTTGTACTAGATGACCAAAGTTTTAATTTCCATTATCTGAGTATGTGCTATTTTTTCCAAGTATCATGACTTTTTTATTGCTTGAGAAACATAATTTGGAAATTGGTCAGCAATTTGAGTGCTCTTATCTCTGTGTTATGACAAAGATTGATTTCATCTTGAGTCTGAAATCTGCAAACCTTTTGCTTGAAACTTTAAAAGTTTTGAAATATAAGTGCCTTCGTAGTAATATATGCTGTAAAATGATGTATGCTGGTCTAACTGCACTGTTTCGATGTATGTCTTTGTGGCCTTGCGGTTGCTTATTTGTGTATGTGTCTTGTACAAGTATACTCTTAATATTAATGTTTTTTTTTGATTTACTGTTGGCTTTGTTGCTATTTTACATTTTTAAATATTGGGTAGGCTAATGTATATTTGCCCTTGTGTGATTGCTGTTAACATTTTGTTATGTTTTTCCAACTTCACTTTCAAGTGTATGGACAATGATATGTTAGATAATTATTCTTGAGGTAAAGAGTGTGTCCCGAGAAAGCAATGAGCTTAGTTGCAAATTATTAGTTTTGGTTAAGGTGTGATGAAAAACTGTTATGATTCATTTGCTTAATTCACCTATTATTGATTAGTGATCACACACTATATATGCGACTACTCTGCTTAAGTTTGCCTGTGCATAAATTGTTCTGTTGTTCCAGAGTTTAAGCAGGTAAATGTCTCCACATAAATTGTTTTGTTATAATCATTCCGGATTTTAAGCTGGTTAATTGAAAAACAGCGTTATTATGGTACCGTACTTCTGTAAAATGCATAAGACTTGTAACCAAGATAAATTTTAAGCACAATGTCCCTACGTTTTGCTGAAATTATGTTACAGTTAAAATTTATTTCCATTTAGAACCTTGATGTTACGTGATGTGTTATTTGTGCGCTGTTACCAATGCCTTTGATGTTTTGAAATTAGTGATAATCCAAAATTTCTTGCTTTTGTGTGATGTTGCACCATTTGCTGAACATTATTACTTGCTTGTAGAAGGTAAATATCAGTTTTTAGATGGAATGTGTGGTGGCCTTACATTTAAATGTCTAACATTTGCATCATAAGATGTCTAATTTGAATCAATCCAGAAAAGTAAGTTACCATATTATCATTGTTGCAAATTTTTGAAAAAAATCTTGAGGATTCTATTGCTTTTGCAGAATCCTCTTACTGCTGGCCAATATAAATTGGTTGTCCCATTTGAAGCATACAGAGAAGGACCTACAAAATCAAAATTTGATGCTTCTAGTAAAGCCAAGCCAGAACCAGCTGACCTCCCTCGTGATGAAACTACTTCACCCCAACTACCCCCTCAAATTTTTTCAGGCGTATGTAGTCTAGCCTTGTGATTTTTATGATGCCAATTTTATCATTCTCGTGTTTTTAATCTCACTTCATAGTTTGATTGAAGGTACAGGAATGTATTTTAATAGTTGTGTTGACGTTTAAGTGAACTGTAGCGCAAGAATTGAGCTTCGGTCAACTTATGGTCAGCGAGTTAAATTCGTAGATAAAATTGCTTCCATTCGACACATTATTTTACGTGGTTGTTGACATGAAAAGCGTTTTCTTCTTTTGTAGTCTCCCTCACTGCACTCTTGAATTTTCAATTAGTTGTTTTTTGAGCAACTACATTTATTTGAGTTTTTGTATCAGACGCTTTAAGCCTGATTTTTACTCTTGGTAAGTTTTCGTTCCGATTTAAGACCAGCAAATTGAACTAAGAGTGGGTGAATACCCTATACTGAAATTATGCTGGTGTTTTGGTGTGTTTTAACAACGATCTAACTTGAAGCCAAAAAAATTTATATATTTCATTCATAGAATGCTAGGAAAAGCTACGTTTGATGCATCAAACAGGATCGTATGTGACAATCCCTTTAGGATAAAACAGGTTGTCGGTTTATGTTCCATCTTTAAATGTATAGATTCAAGGATCTTCTACCGACTTTATTTCATGTCATCAAGACTTAAGTTATTAAAACGCTGATGTGACCTCATTATTTTGAAATGCATGATTGGACGTTGCAGCAACGCCTGTTTATGCCTCAAATTAAGAATGAGAAAGTTAAGAAACAAGTTGAGCTGGTGAAACAGTATATTGCGGAAACGAAAATCCAAGCTTTAATGGAAGGCATCACTGCACAGTTGCTTCGGAACGATGTGTTACCCTACAATCCTTACCCTGGTTATATTAACAGATTTCGAAGGATATCAGAAAGGTTTGTTTTTTTTAAAGCGACTTTATGAGTTTTGCATTGCATTTGTTGTTTCGAAAACAGAGCGGTTAATACAGTTTTTAAACATTGCTATAGGTGCGGAGGTCTGGGGTTCAAGTCCTGGGTCGGTCAAATCGGACCCGGTGTCGCCAAAGGTTCGCCACCGCTACGACGTTTCTTCGGTGCTGTGTTGCGCCGGCGCTAAACCGCGAAGCTGGGTCCCCACCACTCGTTACACGCTTCGACGTAATATCGCGAGTATAATGAAGGTTGAATTTTATTTTTATTTTTGGAGTTATTGAAACTGTCGTGTGGCGCAGACTTAGAAAATATCGTGCACTTGCAGGAATAAAAACTAAGTTTTTTGCTTTGTGGTAAAATCGACCAAAACTCAACTTCCATTTGTATGAATTGCTTCGTCGTGGTAGATTTTTCTGGTAGATTATTTTTTGCTTAAATAATGATATTGCGCTTTCTAGTTAAGCGATTTGTTTCTTTTCGTGGAATTTGATTAGTTTCATGCAAAATAATTCACACTACGCGACTATTTCGCGTTAGCGACTCGGCGTTGTCACATCTAACCCAAACACTAACATTTAACCTAAGCCGAGCTCTGACAAAACTCTTAAAGCCGAGACAGTTACGCGGAAAAGTGCTGTTTCTATAAATTTTAGCTTGTTGTAGGTTTTACATTGGTCGAAAAACGCTGGACGAAATTCGACAAAAGCTTGATGTTCCTGTGTTTACCGTCGAAAATGGTTATTTAATGGGCATGAGAGCCCCTGGCGCTACTGTTTGGGGTCTTGAGCATATTGTGGGACATGTAAATCCCAAGGCTGTTGAAAAATATCGCCCTTTGCTATCTTCTACTGTGACTGGTGAAAGCGCATCGGCTACTACAGGAAAACAGGTAATTTTTCTAAACCAAAACGATTTAATTGCGTCAGGAAAAAGGTGAGAATTGGTGCTGTTTGGTTAGTTGGTAATGCATCTGAGTTGCAGAAAACAGTAGTGATCACCAAGATGAGTAAATACGATATTTCTGAAAGAAATAAGTTTGAAATATTTTTTTACTATCTCTGACTACTAGAGTTACTGGTGATTCCTGACGCGTGAAACGCTCTGTTTTACATGTGCGGTTAAGCAAGAGAATAAAGTCAAAGTAAGTCTTGTAACCAGGCGTTTTAACCCAGTTTCAGCAATTATCAGAATGCATGCTACCTCTCTTCAAGCTATTACCGGTATTCACAAAACTCAAATCTTCATTATACTCACGGTATTACGCCGAAGCGTGTAACAGTGATGGAGCCCATCTCCGTGACTTAGTATCTGGGCGACACAGCTTTGAAGAAACATCGCAGCGGTGGCGAGCCGTTGGCGACGCTGTTTCCGATTTGACCGCCCCGGGAATCGAACCTTAGATCTTCCGCACCGATAGTGTTTGCTTTACAACTGAGCTAACCAGCCGGTAGTGGCATTTACTCTGCCCCAAAATTGAACTAATTTTGCGTTTAAACCGTGTTGAATTGCACAGATCAAAATCTTCAAATCCCTCAGTGGTCCAGGAATATTCAACGATTCGTTTTATGACGATGTGAACTTCATAACATTGAGTGTAGCTGTTCTTGTTTCCGGATCTGACATGAAGCAAGCCGCCAAAATTTTTACTCGTGTTGTTATTGATGATATTAGACTTTGCAATTCTCAGAATTCACAACATATACTTGGTAAGAAAATATTAAACATACCTAAGGTTCAGTCAATTTTATGTGGCTGACATTAGAACGCTGAAAAAATGCGAAGTGGAGTTAATAAAAAAATCAATCGCAAGCATACTTTAAGAAAACTAGCGTGAAATTTTGAGTCAGGAACGAGGGCTACGAAGTACCTGGATTGTTTAAAGCAAATTCTATCTAATGCGTCGTTGTACCGTTTTTGCGCTTCCACATTTTTTCTGGCAATTGTAAATAACATTTGCAGCTAGCAAGCTCAGAGCTCATTCATAATACTGTGATTTCAATGCTTAATGTAGGCTACTTGCTTTTCTAGAAATGATTTACATCTTAATAGTGGTTGGTATCCGCTTTTTTAAAAGTGCTCAATGACGGAGTCGGGAGCGAGATGTCCGTAAAAATACCACTTTCGTAAAATCGGTACAAGTACCACTTCCAGTGAAAATTCTACCGATATAACAATAAAAATACTTCTTGAAATTGGTATTTTACTGACAATACGCTTCTTATGTATAAATCGATACAAATTATTTAGGTTTAGCAGTTTTAATTGGTTAGTTATGATCAATGGAAGCGTTTGTGTGGAAGAAAATGAGATTTACTTGGAAGCCCATGTTTGGTTTTCAATTGAATTGATGTAAATTTGTGGTCCAATTACACTGGTGAACAAAATTTTTATGCCGGAGAAGTTTAAATGTTTTTAGGGTATATTTTGGGCGCTGATTCCAAAAATGCACTTATTTTTTTCAATTTGGCTCTAGTTTTTGAGATATCTGTAATTTTATGTTCAGGAAGTTGCGAAACTATTGAAAATAAGCATATATATTTACGATGTTTATGATAATTGAAATTTTAAAATCTGGTCATTCATAGACTGATATTTCAAAACTTGAAGCCAATATACTCAAGTTTTTAATTTAACCGTATTGTAATATTGTTGTACGTCGGTTGCAACAGAATTTGAGAAAAATTGCTCAAAATGCACATCCAATATACGCTTACCACTGAATCGTATGGTTAGAAAAAATGCAGAAACAATCGCCAGTCGCAAGTGGGAAAGAATGTTTGTGTGTGACAGAAAGCCATCAATGTGGATTGTGGAGTGATAGTAGCATATTCCCATCAGAGGCCTAGTCAGCTAGTCTATGTCTTTTGTAAATTTTCTAGTGACTTTTTTCAAACAACCCTCCGAAGAAATTAATTTTGTCATTTATCAAATTTCTAACTCCTCGTGAAGTTTAAAACACCAGCACAATAGTTTGTACACTCAAAAAGGCACAATAGTTTACACACACAAAAAATCACAATAAAAAGATCAGTGAAATGTTGATGTAAAAGTACCACAGAAAAATAAGATAGATTAGTTATTTTTTTGAAAGACTGAATGTATGTCTTTCTTCTGTAGCTGGCATCAGGGCAATCGCATTGAAGGCTCCAGCGGTAATCTGCTATCATATGTTGGTCCCGCCTTATTTGGTATCTTTCTTCCATTGCCTTTGTCTCTTGGTGAAACCTCTCACCCTGCTCTTTAGATAAATCGCCTAAATTTTCGTGAAATCTCTCCAAATGACTATGGCGATAATGAACCTTGATGCTTATATTTGCCCCCAGTTCCTTGAAGTTGTTCAGCATGCATGCTACTAATTCAACATAATCTTCGGATTTGTGATTTCCTAAAAAGTTTATTGGGGTTCGTGGTGTTTTTTTTTTTTTGTTGTAGCTCGATACTGAGTCTCGATCTCAAGTTAGCACATCGATGCAAGAGCCAGAAGAGAGAATGGTATGTTGAGTCTCATAATCTCAAGGTCGTGAGTTTGTTCCTCACTCGGGGCACCAATGTTGGGGTTCGTGGTGTTGTTTTTTTTATTGTAGCACGATACTGAGTCTCGATCTCAAGTTAGCACACCGATGTAAGAGCCAGAAAAGAGAATGGTATATTTTAAGCAAGCACGCGAATTTATATTTCTAACAAAAAGAACAGAATACAAGCATTGCCACGTTGGATTGCTGGAAATCACACCTTCTATTTCGGAAAAACCTGCCTGTTCCAGGACGGAGGAGGAGATGATAAACAAATTACGGAAAACGTGTGAAAGGATTGGAAAAAGATAAAAAATCGCACTATCGATGAAACATGTTGAGAAACAGCCAGATTTCGTATGGGAAATAGATTGCACGACGTCCAGCAACGTCAAACAAGCACGTAATTGCCACAAGTTCTTTATTACCATGACATAACTTGACCAAGCAGTAAGCTCAGAATCATTCTTATGCTCTGTAAAATTTGAACTTGCAATTAGTTGACGAATCTGTGGACCATTAAAAATTCCTGCTTTTAGTTTTTCAGTGCTTAGACTAGGGAAAAAGTCGTAGAGGTATTTCAAGCATGCAGAATCTTTGTTCAAGGCTTGGACAAATTGTTTCATTTGACCTAACTTTATATGGAGCTGGGGCAAAATGATCTTTTCACGTTCAACCAACGGTTCTTTATTGATGTTAGCTTCGCCAGCTTCCACGGATTTCCTTGTAGGCCATGCTATTTTTTCCTAGTGCTGTTGGCGTGCTCGACTGTCCATAGGCATAAAAAACATTGATACTTGAGGTACCCGCCTTGCTGACCAAGCAGAAAGTTACTATTTTTAGGTCCACGCATATTGGCCACCGGTGTTCATCATATTTTATCTTCTATAAAAGCAGTTTTCTGTTGTCATATTCCTCTTTTAGCTTTGTCGAATGCGCAATGCGAAGAGATGCATAGCGATTGCCATTATGAAGAAGCACACACTTCAGACTTCTTGTCAAACTATCTATGAATATTCTCCAATCATTTGGCTTGTATTTTCATACGCCCATTTTTCATTAAAGTCCACGTATATCTGCAATATTCTAGGTTTTGATCGTGATTGAAAAAAGGAAGATCTTTTTCTCTGCTGCGATAGAGCGTAATCTTAACATTAGGATCAACACAGGATTTCTCTTTCAGTCTTGATGCTAACAGCTCGGACGCTTGCTTTGATAAATTCAAATCCCCTATCAGGTCACTAAGTTCTCCTTGACTAAATGGGTTAGATGAAGAGCTCTCTGCATACTCATCACAACTACTACCACTGGTTTCAATAAATTTCATCGCATGTGGTTCTTCACTATCTGATCCTTCAGGCAGTGGCAAGACTCAAGGCAGGAACAGGAATACCTTCGGAGTGCAAGACAGGCCGCCTGACTGATTCTATGTCAAGATACTCCCACTTTTTTTTATGACGATTAAAACCTGTTAATTTCACTGCACAAAAGTAACAATCATCATGGTGATTTCCTGGCTCTTGCTACACCATGGGCACTCCAAACTTTGAACTACTCTTCCGTTTTTCCACAGTCTGAGTGCTTTTACACACGTTTTACATACTTTGTGGGGGACCCAAGGTTTATCTTGGTTACCGAGCTTTACTTTAAAATGCGCCCGGTAAACCTGCTTGACAAACTCGGTGATATTTTTTCTCTTGCTTTTTGTTGTGTATTCACCACAGATGTAATAAAATGAGTCAGGACTGTTGCTGCATTGGCGTCTTCCTGATGATGACATGACAATAGAAACTTTTCATTTATACCAAGTTTATCCTGTATATTAATCAAGCCTAACAACACATGGAATGTACTCAGTTAAAGCTATGCTGAATAAACTTCTACAATAAACAAGTAAGATATTGTTAATGGCAAAGCTTAGCACATTGCATTTGTGCTGTCTCTTTGCTACTCACTGCACAGACTGTGCTGTTTTAATTTGACTCACACGTATTGTGCTTCTGCAACCGAAATTGTTACACTAACATTGTTAACTAACACTATATTGTTAACTAACACTAACACTATTACTCTGTTACACTAACATTGCGTAAGAATGAAAGGTAGGGTTTATCAAAGGCTTTGGTTCATCATCATGCTATAAAATAGGCCAGATAAGAACACATTTCTCATCATGAAATTTCACTCAAAATTTGTAGTTGTCGCATTGATTGAACATCACTAGATTTTGCATCAGCGCAAATTGACTATTTCTGTCAACAGGGTTGTTGTTATCAAAAGCTTTTTTCCTAGTTGGAAGTTTGAATTGCGACATGAAGATAACTTCCCAGCAGACAAAGTGATTTCTATGTTGATTCAATGTCGCCAGAAGTTTAGCAGTTTAAAAACCGTAGCCTATATTTGTAGGTTGCTAGCTGGGATCATTAAACCAATGTCAACGATGCTGAATCAACATATAAGAGTACATTTTGCTGGCATGGATGTACTTTCTTCTAAAAGAGATTTCTCACTTTCCTAAACTGTTTTATTTTATAAACATTGCTACAAAGTAGCAAATTAAGTGGTTGTGGAAACTTCTATTATAGGTATCTGAAAACATAAAAATACAAATATCACAAAAACTAGAGCCAATTTGAAAAAACTAATGCCATTTTTGGATTCAACTCCTCAAACACACCCAAAAATCGTTGAAACATTTTCGGCATCAGAAATTTTTTTTTTTTGTTGGGCAGTGTTATTTATCTTTTTTTTGGTTATGATTCGTCAGTTTGAATGGGTTAGGGTGAAATATCATCTTGCTAGGAGTTAGGACGCAAAGGCGATTTTCACGCTGAATTTCAACAAAGGTCTAATATTTATATTGTTAACCGAATTCTCTGCCGTCTACTACTCTTGTAATATGGCACTCAACTTGTGTACTGCTGTGCTCGACATTGACTTGCGGGATACCTTATTTTTGCTAAAAATAGTTTGTATTTTTGTAGAACTTGTTGTTGATGTTGCAAATAAAAATAAATGGAGTGCTCGTCGTATTTCGAAATCAGAGTTGGATTCGCTTTTTTCCAGCAGTAACGAAGGCGTGGTTAACATTGAAAGAATGATTTTTGATGCGGTATCAGCACGGAGAAACGTCGCTCTAAAGCTCCTCTCCTACAGTTCACCTGATCAGCTCTTTGATAAGTTTCTTGTGGTTTCAAAAGTTTATGAACTAATGTTTCTGAAAGATCAAGCGTCTGGTGCTCAAGGAAGGTACGAATAGGTCTAAAACTTGCTGATAGATTGCTCTATAATTTTTAGAGAACAACCAAATTCGGTTGAGTTGGCAATGGCACCAGGAGTGGGCCGGAACGCGTGTTCAGTTGTTTAATTATTTTTGACAGAATTGCTTGTTAGTAAAACTCCAATTCTGTCGTTTGCCAGTTAGGTACTGCAAGTAATTGAAGGAAAGGATTTATGTACTAATGCCAATGGTGTTTCCTTCTCGTTCAAAAAAAACTTTTACAGATAGGCGGCAAGCGACGACGATCATTAGGCAAGTAGATGTTGCAAGGTTTCGCGTAGTCAATTAGCAAGAAATAAAAACAAAAGATTCGCTAAAAAGTTGTCACGTTTCCGCCTCAAGGCTTTATCATGCTTGTAATTAAAGTTGTTTTGTTTACTAGGACTGCCGCTGGTGGAACCCCACAATTGATAAGTGCGACACATCCGTACCAGGCATTACTGGAAGGAGTGTTTTTAGATTTATCTCAAGCCGAATTGTATATTTCTACACTCCAAAAATATTCATCTCAAAACACGACAAGGCTGCGACGGAACATCTCCAAACCTTACCCGTTTGATCCGGAGATTCTAAATCCAGTTATGCAGGTACTTTATGTTTTTTCTTTTTTTTTTTTGTCGTTTCGACAATCATTTGCAAGCAACAATATCTATTTTTCGTAGATGCTATATTTAAGCTTTTTTATCGCGTTTGTCGTTATCAATAAAAGATAAAATTAATACGAGAGTCAAGAGGACAGCTGAGATTGTTAATGATTTGATAAAAAGTCGTTTATGTGGATTCATCAGATCTACAGCAAGGCAAGAAATTTTCGACTTGATCTCCAACTTTTCGTAGCTATAAGAGCAATGAGTGGGTTTTAGCAGGAACAAGTAACGCATTGTTTTACTTAAACCTTATCATAATTGTTTTCACTTTGCTATTACCGTGTCTTTGTTTTATATTTAAGGATTGGCAATCACAAATAGCGAGCAGTATTCTTCCACATTCGGCTTTCCTCACCACTCACAAGATGTTATTAGTTCATCTTGCCAAAGCAAGGCCGAAGACGTTGTCAAAGCACACCGAAAACGACCTGGCTATTCAGGTGAAAAAGATTGTCTGTATGCTAGCAATTAATGCAAGAAATGTGCTATCATGGCAATATTTTAAACAGCACATCGCGTCATATGACCCAGTGAAATATACTGTAGCTGGTGGGGCATCACAAAGTAAGTGCACTTTTTGTGGCATAGAGCTCGGTTTGTTTTTAAACGGCTCCCAAAAAATGAAAATTGGGTCCTTAAAATCAGAGTAGATTGAGAAGAAAATAGCTTTTCGCTTATTTTGGGTTCCTAAAGGTGCGTTTACCGATACGCGAAATGCGACAACGCGATAAAAATTACAATGTAAGTTGTAAGTGAATGTAGAAGATTTTCGCGTATCGGTAAACGTACCTAAAAGTTTTTTTGGAACGCCTAAGATTTTCTTTAAAAACAACTCTATCACCAATGCTACTTATTTTTTTAGATTGCTCGCTTTTACAGTGGCACAGCTTCCCGCGTTCACGCCGCGCAGATTCTTGTTCAAACTCTTCCATATGTGCTTGCTTCAACAGAGACGGTGAGAAGTACTGTAACCATTGATATGCTGCAAAAACTGAAAGACGTTTTACTGAACATCTTCAACCAGTGTTTGTAAGTGGAATAAATAAAATAAATTATATATGTAATTGAAGTTATTTTTAAATTACGTTGAACTGAAAATTCAAGAGTAGCTAAGATAGACCGCGAAGTGAGCTTGCGCTCTTCCATTCAGCAGTCAACTGTTATATGTATCAAAGATCGGCTCCAGCTCTGAATCGAACCCGTCACGTAGAATCTGTGACCTGCGCGCGTTACCGCTAGACCATATTGCCGACGGAATATACGAAGTTTTGGTTGAGAATAGGTAAAATAGCTAAAGAAATGATTTTTTGGTTGAATTGCTTTGTGGGCGTTGGGAAATTTTGGAAGGGAACGTATTTGTTTATTTTTTGTTGGATGTGTCTCTGCAAAGATGACTCACATTTAGACAGTTTAAGTTGATAATCAAGGTTATTGAAGCGAATAAACAATTCAGCGGAAACGTTTTAACTGAAACTTTTGTTTCACAGTGCTATGAACTCCCCTGAGAGCCGGATTTTAGCGGAATCCCTCGAATCCGTGTTTGAATCCGCTTTAGTGGGCGGGAGTGTTAACATGAAAAAGTTGCAGTTGTTAGCTGGATGTTTGACTCTTACTCTGGTAACTTTTACTGAAGATGATTTGGAATTGTGCCCGTCTTTGATTGTGAGTTTTCGCAATTGATTGCTGTGGTAAATTTGGTTGCTTTTAAACAAAATTCATCAAGCTTATCATCTTCTGGAGCGTGGTGTCTAATCTACTTCATGCGATAAGTTAGGAAGTAATTGCGCTGCCTTGATCTTAGTTACAAGCTGTTTTGTAATCATAATTGCTGACAGTGAACACTGTTTCGACCTTTCAGGTCTCATCAGTACAGTGGATGTGACCGACATTTACTCAAGGCGATATATATGCCCGAAAAGGATTTTTTTGCGTGTGGTTTGCTACTATACCGGTTACAAGAACCCAGAAAAACCCTTTCTGCCTATCCCGTTCGTCTATGAATAGGCGGGGGACGTGGGGACACATTTTTTTTTTGTAACATTTTTTAGCATTTTTTTTTTTAATCTTAGATTTATCGCTATCATGTCTTAATTTTGCCAGCCTGAACAATGAACATATTTTTTTAAAATATGAATAGTATATATGATTTGTTGGTCGATGTAAAAATTTGAAGGTCGCCGTAAATCATTAATATTAAGTGCTTCAGTTATAAATATAACAGTTATAAACTTAACTGGATCGTTTTGACTCTTGGGTTCAGGGAAGTATCACTGATAACACAATGTTACGTCTGATGTAGAAAAAACTTGCGTATAAAATGACCATTTTCAGACATTCAAAGGTCAGATCAACGCAGCTTTTCCCGGTTTGATTCCGTCTTTTTTGAATGCTGTGGACCAGACTGGTAGTCAGCATGGAATCAAGAACTCCTCCTGGTTAAACGTTGATACAACAAGTAAATATTCTATCCAGGTTTTAAGTGATTCTGAAACAATTTGTTGGAAGTTTTCCACAATTTTAATGCTTATTGAAAATACGAAAATAAAAAGATCGCGTAAATTCTTTTACAGTTTTTAAATGAGAGTTTGTAATTGCTGCTTTGCCTTTCTACTTTTAACTATATCGTTATTATATTAAGCATAATCTTGCACTTTTCAAAAACTGTCCTGCGCTAAGTGCAACGTGGCGGTCCTTTGCTGAGCATTTAGTTTACTGATTTTGATCGATAAGTGTCCTCAACCACGTTGGCAAATTGGATATTCAAATTTTTTGTTTTAGAACACAATGCCAGTGTGTGTGTTTCACCGGAACCCTTCTCTAACCATCTTAGTTCAGTCAATAGTAGAAGTGAACTTTTCTTGCAGAGGTTGATAAGATGAAGAGTATAATTAGTTCTCAAGCTCCTCCTGCCGTTGCTCCTCAGTTTGTCATGATGCAGTATTGCGTTGACATCCGACTTGATGAGATGTGGAGAGAATTCCTGGATTTCTTGATAATCAAAGAAGATCACTTACCACCGAATCCTTTTCCGTATTTGAACGCTGTCTTAAGAAAAGGAAACATGAGGTGCGCCAGCCGGAATACCTTTTTTTTGACCAGACATTTTTGGCGCCGGCTTGTAGTTGTAGTAGCTTGTAGATTAAAGATCCTAATGGTGGATATTTCGTTCTAAATAACACTAGTGTTGCGCCCCACTGTATTGTACCTATGAAACTACGTAGATAAAATATAAAATCATCGAAGAATTAAAGGTTAAAAAAGCGAAACTATACTTAGTCTGGAAAAGTCTACTATATGCATTGTTTATAAATCATCTGATGAATAATGTCGTATATTGCCGATATCCTGCAACTTCGTAAGTTAAGCGTAAATTCTAATGATGGAGCTTTCGACTACACTAATCTTTGATTGTGTTGTTACTGTAGTGTCCAAGTTCTCTTCGAATCAGAGTCTACGCAAGTTGATAGGTTTTTGCAGCGTAAACTTATCCCAGTCGAAGGAGCAAGTGAAGTCTTCAACGTTTCTGGGAGTACTGCTTATGGAAGACGTGAGTCAAAATCTCAAAAAATCAAATCTTTATTATGTTCGCTTAAGCGTGTTACGAGTAGGGCAAGGGAAGCATCGGAGCGGTGGCGAGACGTTGACGACACCATCCGATTTGTCCGGATCAGGAATTGAATACAAAGATCTTTCGCGCGGTAAAATTTGTGTATACCGACCGGTAAAATTTGTGCGAAATTATTGTTTGCTTGCTGTTGAGTGTGGCAGGTTAAGTGTATTTTGCTACATCAGTTGGCATACATCGAGGACAATGCAGTTTTCAGTGTTCCTGCATTGCTGTGTCGTGATACTGTTTCCTTGTGTTGCCACACAGTGCGATCCTGTCATATTACTCTTTGAATTTCAGGAGCGCCTCTGATTTTTTTCAATGCTGCTGGCTTCCGACAGATTTCAGACCTGGCTACTTCTATTTTCATGGCCCCACCTGGGGAAACAGCTTTGGGCTTGCCTCTTCAACTAGGCAATTTTCGGGTAAATTTGTCTTGCATAAAATTCTTTTAAAAATCAATTTTTTATTACGCCAAGGCGTGTAACGAGGAGTGGGACCTATCTCCGCGACTTAGCGGCTACGCAGCAGAGCTCCGAAGAAACATCGCAGCGGTGGCGAGCCGTTGGCGGCACTCTGTCCGATTCGACGGGCCTGGGTGTGGAACTCCAGTCCTTCCTCACCGATGACGATGTGTTCACGACTGAGCTAACCGGCTGTTAATTTAATTTAACCTCACTTTTCTGTATGTGTAGAAGGTGCTCAAAGATTTTGATTGGCTAAGATTATTTTTTTTTTGCCGTTTTAGAATTTGAGGTAGAAATTATGTTAATTCCGTAGAATATTACTGAGGAACGTCGTTATTTTTCTAGTTCCTAAAATTTTCTTGTTCAAGTCCCGTCAAATGACAATCCATTTCAAAACAGACCAGCTACAGCTTAGTATACAGTGCTACCTATGCTAGCAGCCGCTTGGAACTCCGCTGTTTTTGCGGGGAATGCCTTGTTTCGTGCGGACTAGCCACTTGCTTTAGTTGGCTTTACAAGACCCTCGGAAATATACTTTGAATTAGTTGGCCGGGTAGCTCAGTCGTTAAGCCCATCGCTATCAGTGCGAGAGATCTGGGTTCCACTCCCGGGCCAGTCAAATCGGACAGTGTCGCCAACGCTGCGACGTTTTTTTGGAGCTGCGTTGCCAGGCGCTAAGCTGCGGAGATGGTCCCGTCACTCGTTACACGCTTCGGCTTAATACCGCGAGTGTAATGAAGATTTGATTTTTTGTTGCATCAGTGGTTTTCTTGTTTTTTATGTGATGTTCGTGCAATTGCAGTTGACCGTATGCTCTGGTATTGTTGGAGTTGGCGAATTTTATGGATCTTTGTCTCCTTACTTACCAAGTCTAGACATTGATGAACATTTGTTTTTATTTGGATCACAAGACCGAGCGAGAAACGCCTACTCGCTTTTATCTGGAACAGGTAACGACTAGTTTTACCCTTAAAAGAATACCACTATAATAGTGCAAGATTTGTCTGGTTGCTATCCTATGTTGGGAACGCAATATACCATGTTGCTACACCTAAATTTTATAAATAACGATTGATTTTATTTTAGCACACTGGACGAAACAAAAAACAAACCGGAGAGAATTTTGATAAACGCATTTCTGAATTAAGTTGTTTTGTAGTGAACTTTGCCTTTTGTGAAATTTTTGTTCTGCGTTCTCAACAGCAATGTTCCGCATTTTTATGCTCTTATCAGAGACAATGCTTAACTTGGCACTATTGTTTTATTTCAACCGATGTATTGTTAGTTGTGTCTGACTTACGACGACTGCGCTCCCAAGGTTCGGTTTTGAATGAAGTTCGCTTTGGTCAAGTTCGCTTGGATTTGTTCGGCTTGGTTGATTCAGCAGCTCGGTGAGTTTATTGAATAGGGTGTTCGCCTTTTCCACTTTTTTATTAAATCCCTTAGTTTATACGATTTCTGGGGTGCAAACCGACACCAAAACGCATCCCAATAATTCCTTTTGAAAATTTTTACGATTTTCATACTTTGGGAGGTCCAACAAGTTTTTTGAAGGGGCTTTGACCTGAGTCATTGTAGCGACTAGCGTATGCCGAATTTTTCTCCATTGCTTGCTTCCATGACGAACTAATCCCCGAATTTTGATGTCCACTCGCCTCTCCTGTGGGAGTTTTTGGAAATCTTTTGCCATTACCTCACTTAGACAACTTGACATCTGACCAATAAATCTTTCTCATGAACGATTATGATTGTCAAGTGTATTCCACAATGCACAGTCCTTCACCAGAAGGCAAGGTGAACTTTTACGTTGAGAGCTGAAATAGCACTTAGTAGGTGTTCTTTTTCACTCCAGCTCTTGGGTGTCCATATCTTTTGTAGATGCTGCTCTGGATCTTAAAAATGCTTGAGTTGATAAACAGGATTTTTGGAACAAAGGTTTAAACAAACGGTTATTGGATTTACCAAAGTACAAAAGTGCTTCATGGGCGCTTTCTTTAAACAACCTCCCACCATCATCTCGTCGTTATCTCTAAAGTCTAGCAACAGATCACGGAGGAGTACCATGTTTGATGGCCTTTCTGATGCACGTGGATTTAAGTGAGCTTTCGTGAACATGAGCACATAAACTGAGACGATAATAGCCAACCACACATAGAAGCTTTGCGTTTTGAGAGTCAGTAATTTCCACGTCGAAGAGATGAAGTCCAATGTAGCAATTGGCGGTTGTTAGCCACCTGTACTTGTAAGGATGATAGTAGTAGTGTTGTTACATTTGGAATGATTGCAAAATGTAAACAGTTAGAGATTATGGACATTGGTATTAACATGTCGCCTGATTAGTACTGAAATACCTGACAAGATGCAACGATTTTTGTCTCACAAACTAGAGAACATTTCATTTGCTCGGCAAGAATAAAATTTAGTGTACATTTTGCAATTACTCCATATATAACAACACTTTTAGTCTACTACCATTATCCTTATAAGTATAGGTGGCTAACAACCGCCAATTGCTACATTGAACTTCATCTCTTCGACGTGGAAATTACTGACTCTCAAAACGCAAAGCTTCTATGTGTGGTTGGCTATTATCGTCTCAGTTTATGTGCTCATGTTCACGAAAACTCTCTTAAATTTACGTGCATCAGAAAGGCCATCAAACATGGTACTCCTCCGTGATCTGTTGCTAGACTTTAGAGATAACGACGAGATGATGGTGGGAGGTTGTTTAAAGAAAGCGCCCATGAAGCACTTTTGTACTTTGGTAAATCCAATAACCGTTTGTTTAAACCTTTGTTCCAAAAATCCTGTTTATCAACTCGCAGCATCTACAAAAGATATGGACACCCAAGAGCTGGAGTGAAAAAGAACACCTACTAAGTGCTATTTCAGCTCTCAACGTAAAAGTTCACCTTGCCTTCTGGTGAAGGACTGCGCATTGTGGAATACACTTGACAATCATAATCGTTCATGAGAAAGATTTATTGGTCAGATGTCAAGTTGTCTAAGTGAGGTAATGGCAAAAGATTTCCAAAAACCCCACAGGAGAGGCGAGTGGACATCAAAATTCGGGAATTAGTTCGTCATGGAAGCAAGCAATGGAGGAAAATTCGGCATACGCTAGTCGCTACAATGACTCATCTATTTGATTTATCTCTGCCAGCATGCATTTGCGTTTAAACGCTGTTTTAACGTTTTTTGAAAATAACTCCGAAAATGAACGAAGTAGAGTAATATAATGTATTAAAGACAGACAGGAAACCTGCAGTCCTGAATCGATTGGTGTAAAAATTATTGCTCTAGGTACTATACTTTTCGAGTTACGCAAAAAGTCAGGTTAACGCCCCTTAAAAAACTTGTTGGACCTCCCAAAGTATGAAAATCGTAAAAATTTTCAAAAGGAATTATTGGGATGCGTTTTGGTGTTGGTTTGCACCCCAGAAATCGTATAAACTAAGGGATTTTAAAAAAAAGTGAAAAAGGCGAACACCCTATTATTGAATGTGCAGGGTGTTAAAAGTTTTAGTATCGAAATCTTGATTCTCTTGGAGCTTAGTGTGTTTAGTGTGAAACAAACTTTCTACGTATCAACTTTTATGGATGCTAGCAACATTTACAAATTCTCCGAACTGTGTTTTTATCTACGGTAGATTCTTCTTATTCAAATCAAAAATTCCTGTTGCCTTATTTCGTTTTGGACGACCTACTTTAGCTGTAAAAACTGTTGTTTCTAATTAATGTTTTGCAGTTAGCAGGTAGCTAAGTGCTTAACTGCTTCTATGATATTTGATTGTAACCAGCAGATGGTCAGCGACGTGCCCTAGCGGTACCGCGCGCAAGTTACAGATCCTTCATGCCGGGTTCGATTCACAGCTAAAGCCGATCGCATTCGACGTGTATCGGGGTTGCTTTTGTGTCGAAGAGTGCAAGCTCAGGAGTACTGACATGGTTTTGAAATTCAACTTTAATAAAAATATTATAGCCTGTATGAGTAGTACTTATTTTGCAAACGTTTCGGTAAAAACTTTTACCATTATCAGTGTGAAACTACAGAGGCACTTAACGAAACGTTTGTAAAATGATTACTGGCTATAATCTTTTTGTCGAAGTGCAAGCCCAGTTTCCATTCTCCCGCAGTTGTTAAAAGATTTTGAAAAAGTTGCGTAATTTTTTGTTCATTTCAACGCAAATTGTTTCAGATTTGAAAGTGAATTTACTGCCGCCGTGAACAGCAACCAATTAATTGTTGTATCTTTTTACTTTCCTTTGGCATGGAGATACATTCTTGTAACCAAGAGATTGCTGATTTACTTCGTTGACAATTTAACTTCCAGGTGAGTGTGGAAGATGTGAAACAAAGTTTTTATGGGCTTAGTTTTGAGATCTTTAATTTTTCAAAATCTGGAATACTGGCCGGTTAGCTCAGCTGTTAAGCACACGTTATTGATGCGGGAGGCCTGGGGTTCGATTCCTGGATCAGTCAAATCGGCACAGTGTCTTCAATGATTCGCCACCGTTGCTACGTTTCTTCGGAGTTGTGTAGTCCAGGCGCTAAGCCGCGGAGATGGTCCCCGCCACTCGTTACACGCTTCGACGTAATACCGCGAGTATAAGGAAGTTTTGATTTTAATTTTAGAATGCAACTTCTGCGTTTAAGCGATATTAAATGATATATTAACTTTTTGAGCCAAAGCTAAATTGAAAAACACGATTTTCTGTATGCTAACCACCGTTATCGCTGTGAGTAGTTAGCTTAAAAAAGTATTAGTTATAAATTTTTTAAAGTAATTTTTCTTGTCAATGAGATTAAGCTATGAAGGCTTGTACCGAAGCATATCCAGTCTAGCTGCAATGCTAAGAGAGTAATTCAAACTTATGAATCAATGTAAAGAATTTTAATTAATGAATTGAACTTGAATATAACCCACCAAGATCTTGGACTAAATCAAACGTAATTAGAAAAATCTGATCACGAGTAGAATTCGAACCCACGCTCTCACCGACTGGTGACGTGTCACCAGCCCATTTTCGTTGGTTAGGCCTTCGGTAATGCTTATCTCACTTTGAGATATTCTATATAATGGCTAGTTGATACAATGGTCTAATTCTGTATGCTGCAGTGCTTTTTCACGTAACAATGTTTTTAGAATTACCCGCCTATTTCCATATTCATCTGCTACTGAGAAGCGCGGAGTAACATTGTATCTTCATCCTAACGATGTGAGTTTCTGTATGCGTCCTGGCCGCATTCTTCCTCTCTCTCTCAATGCTTCCATCAAAGCAACCTGGACATCACGTGATTGGCCACGGCTCGTCAAACAGCTGGCGACGCATGCGCAGTTACTACTTTCTGGAAGCGGCTCTGAAAGCAGAACTGATATAGTTACTGATGGATTGTCGGGCAACAGTTTGGCTAATTCATTGGCAGCTTTTTGTTACCGTTATTACAACGGTTTGCCTGGACAGGTAAGTATCTTTTCGATGCCCTTAAAATTATGACGTTGTTTATTGCCCACTGCCAGTTGTTCATAATTTTTTGCAATCGTTCGCAGAAATTTTAGTAGGTGTGAACGGTTAGCTCAGTTGTTAGGACATTGCTGTCGGTGCGGGAGGTCTGAGGTTCGAATCCCGGGTCGGTCAGTTCGGACATAGTGTCTTCCACGTACCGCCATCGCTGCGACGTTTCTCCGAGCTGTGTTACCCAGGCGCTAAGTCGCGGAGATGGGCACACGGTGACGCTTTGGCGTAATAATGCGAGTATAATAAATATTTGATTGTTGAACTTGGTTAGCAATGACTAAACTTTTGCTACAATTCAATTTTGACACAAAGCCTGACAAGTCCGTGTTTGGCGCAGTCATGTAAATGTGCAAAGTCTTTGAAAGGTGCGTGTGTGCTCACAGCTAAAAAGGGAGCATTGCCCGAATCCCAGTTTTGCCATTGCTGCAATTATTACCCAAACGAACAAGTCTATTTCCTCCGTCAATGTTTACCAATTCATTGCAGATCGATTACCTCTTGTCGTTAAACAACGCTTTGGAAACAATTGTATCTCGTGCTGTGATGGCGTTGGAAGAAAACATTGATTTGTCATCATTTGTGCAAATTAAGTTGGTTGATAAAATGGTGGAACAATACAGGTAATTGTGTGCATCTTCCAAAATTACCGTTCTGCTAGAAGTCTTCAAATTTTAGTGCGTTTAAATCGGGGTGTCACGATGTTTGGGCATCGGGCCCCATGGTAGATCAGTTTTTTTTTGTGTAATTCGCTTTTTGTTTTTATATTGACTGGCTTAAATATTAGAAATCTAACCGTATTTGTTCCGCTTAGCACCCACGTCCCACAGTGCACCACATTCTGGCTGTCCTTCAACGTCTTAAACTTTGACGATTCTTAGCCACCTGTCATAGATCGTCTTCTACATCATTCTCTTTCGATAAGGTCCTATGACAAAAATTCTAAAAAGGACAAATAAGGCCTTCAGCTTTGCTAAAACAGCTCTAGGTAAGGCTGATCCTCTTTTGCAGTTTCTAAAACTTGCACTCTTACAGGATTAAACTGAAGGAAATTTTATCTCGCCGATCTGCACTCACACCAACCTCGCTTGCAGATTATCTTCTCAGCAAGCTGCAAATAGTTGCATTCAGGAATCAAAATACCAATTCGTTCTACGTCAGATATGAAAATGAGGTAAGCATTATTAAAATGAAAAGGGAACGGTAAAACCGAAGAACCCACCAAATCCATGGCCAGGTTACGAAACGACTGTGCAGAGATTGCAAGACAAACGGGAAACGAAGTGAAAACAGCAAATATACAGATTACTCACGTTAACGCTTTATTGTAAATACTCAATGCACAGAACATACTAGACAAAATGAGCTTAGTTAATAATACGTGACTACGTAGTTTCGGGCTTATGGCCCTCATCAGGCGTATGACTTAACAGGACCCACAAAGAGTGAGAGAAAGTAGAATTCGATGTTTTTCTCACTCTTCGTGGGTCCCGTTACGTCATACGTCTGATGAGGGCCTTAAGCCCGAAACTACGTAGTCGCGTATTATTAACTACGTTCATTTTGTCTAGTATGTTCTGTGCATTGAGTATTTACAATTAAGCGATAACGTGAGTAATCTGTGAATTTGCTTTTCTCGTTCCCCGTTTGTCTTAAGCATTATTAATTTGATAGCTGTTAACTTGAGTTACAAAAATTGTACTGAAAGACACATTTTTTTAAGTGCTGTCGACTCGATATACTTTCTTTCTATTGTCGCTATTATTTTCTAGTTCTTTTCTTTTGCAGCGACTGAGACAATTTTTATTTCATACCAGAACCAACTTGATTTTGCAAGGATAAAAATGCTGTGGTTTCGTTATGAGCAGGACATTAAGCACTTGAGATAAATCACTTTGGCTTTGTTTTCAGCTTTCAGTTGTCAAAAAATAAGTGATAATATTAGTTTCCATTATTCTTAAATCAGGTCTTCAGAAGCGGCAAATAGTTTTGGTCTCGTTTGGGAAAAAAGGCATGACATGTTTTGCAACTCACTTCGACTCCTAACACTTTCGTCTAGATTAGACATCTAATCTACGTCCAGCAGCCTACGGATTTCAATCCCGGTTCTAGTCTAATTTTTAAGGTTAAGTATTAAGTAGGAAAAAATAAAGCTGCAGTTATTCGCAAAACTGGACGTTTCGACAATATAGATTTAGCTGTCATCATTAGCAGCGTAAGCATTAAGCAAAGCAGTACAATATTTTTTTTTCTGCGTTGTACTACCTTGCTTACACTGCTGATGATGACAGCTGAATCTATGTGGTCGAAACGACCAGTTTTACAAATAGCTGAGGCTTTATTTTTCCTACTTGAGCTATTTTCGTCCCTTACTTATTGTATTCCGAAGTATTACTGTAAGTAATAATTGTAAAACATGTTTACCTTTGCACTTTTTCGATTTTATGCCGTCATCGATTTAACGATTATGTTTTTCAGTCTGTGGAAACTCTACGGGAAATTAGCGGGCTTGTGACATTCCTTCGCAATATTCTTGCCGATGATTTGCTCAATGTCAGTCCCGATATTTTGAAATTGATCCAATCTTATTCAGCTAATTGATTGCCTTTTATCGCGTTATGCGTTTTTCATTTATGACCTCTTACCTCCAATTTATTGACACATTTTTGACTTCGAGTGTGTGTAATTCGTGTAGCAGCTAGTGTTGAAGTCACCTCTATTAGAACGTTTTGGTGTTACTTAGTGTTGTCTTGACTATAGCTTCCTTTTTTTACTCACTTTTTATATTTAGTTATCATCATTTTACTGTGAACAGCTTTAATATGTGACAAGATTATTGGTTATCTTCATTACATTTTTCAGGTTCAACATTTCTGTGAAAATACCACTGTATTCATATTGTGTTTTTTATATTATTTTGATATGACTTGCCAATATGCAATAAACTTGCTGTTGATGGAAATGGTCTTGTTACGTTCTATCTATCAATCGCATACAGTAACAGTTTGTGATCTACTAGGCTGAAATAGTATTATTGATCGACTTTTAAGTCTTATGCTTGTTGGTTTTGGTCTAGGCCAGGGGGTTCTTAACCAGTGTTAAATTTACCCCTGGGGGTCTTCGTTATATGCAGTGATGCGGAAGCAGCTGGAAGCACTAAATTTGCGGAAGCAATTTTTGATTTTTCATGGAAGCGGATGCGGAAGCACTTTTGAAACACTGCTTCCGGTTTTGCCTGGCGTAATGTTCATATTAAATGTGGCCTTTCAATTTCCTGCATTGTCGATGTGAATTGCCAATAATGTGCGAAGGGAAATTGGTGATAAAAGCTTGTCTAAAATCCTATTCCTGCCCACACTTACAAAAGCGTTCTGTACTGCCAGGGGCGTCGCCAGAAGAAAATTTGGGGGGGCCAAAAATTAATCAGTAAATACCACAGTACAGCATGTAACTTTCTGAGCTTACGAATTTTCGTAAAAGTAGGTTACAAGGTGAGTTAAACAAAATGCGATTTCTATCAATTTTTGAGGGAGGCCTGCAAAGTTGATGGAGAAATTATTTATTCTTCCACAAGGTGGAAATCTTCGGAAGCTTACGTACAGCTCTTTATAAAGAAAAAAGGGAAAAAATATAGAAGCATAGAGTATAAAGTTCCTGAGTGTCGTAGGCACTATCATTCTGAGGCCCCGGGGGCATGCCCCAAAAAATTTTTTGCGAAATTACAGTCTGGATTCTTGATTTTAGTGTCTTTCAAACAAATTTAGTTTAACTTTTTTGTATTAATTGTGACTGCTAATCTTTTGCTTTTTAGTAAATGTGCCAAAGTCGCATTATCGCAAAGTGATTCAAAACATTTACTAAATCGATACCACAATACTGTAAGTTGTTCTTGCAAGCCACAACTTTCTAGTAAACGATTGGCGCAGGCGAAAGTGATGTATCTTACCGGGTGTGTATCAAGGAGCGCATTGCAGTTTGACAATGGTTAACCTTACTATGGAAGTGAAAGCAGCAGTATGCAGAAGTAGTAGTGTCATTAATTTCTACACCGTCAAAATATATAGAACACAGCAATATAAGAATTCAACCACAAACGGACACAGAAAAGGGAAGAAGCAACAAAACGATTAACGTTGTAACATGCTAGCGATAAATGAAACTTGAAGATGAGGGAATTAGTAGGCGTGGTCGCAACACCCGATTAAGCTAAAGGGTAAGAAAACGAAAAAAGAAAAAACAAACAAATGACGGCGAAATTTAAGTGGAAGCAGGAAGCGGAAGCACTAAGATTGGTGGAAGCGGAAGCACTTAGGTTGAAGAAGTGGAAGCACCACAAAACTGATGCTTCCGCATCACTGGTTATATGCTCGCTGTATTAAGCCGAAATAACAAGTGACGAATTCCATCTCCGCGACCTATCAGTTGTACAGCGCCTAGGCAACATAACTCCAAAGAAAGGTCGTAGCAATGACGAACCATTGGCGACACTGTGTGCGATTTGACCAGACAAGAATGGAACTCCCACCGATAGCTGTGTGCTTACCACTGAGCCGACAGCCAGTGAACCGCTCAAGGCGAAGGCTATTTAATACGTACCGGTAGCTTACTAGTCATCCTTTCACGCAAGTAGGCTATAAAGATCACGAGCTCGAAGTTGAAAAGAAGCCTAACAATGCGCGTGGAGATGGCCGAGTGGTTGGTGCGTAGGGCTGCGAAACTGGTTGCGTGCGTTCGTTGCCCCCAGGGCTGTGAACTCGAAAGAACTCCATGAATTTGCCGAACTCGAAAAAATATTTTTTCTGAACTCGAATAAAACTGTTCGAGTTCATTAGAAAGATATTTAAATTGTTGAAAAGAAATAAAAGATTACTACGAAATATAGTTTGTTGTTCAATTGTGACCACAACTCTGACAATTTCGATGATACTCAACAGCTGAGGTATATAGTCTCGAACCTACGGCACCAGCGAAATATTTTCACCGGCGATGAAAAAGTTGTCTCGATTTTGAATATTCATCTGCCTGAACTCGAACTTACACTTGAAAAAGCTTATCTTTGTCGAACTTGAACTCGAACTTGCTAAAATAGGTTGAACTCGAACTTCATAAAATTCGATCGAGTTCGCAGCCCTGGTTGACCCATTAGGTCATCTTCCATGACACATATCCTTCGTTAATATAACGATTGTTTGCGACACCGAGCAATGCAAGCACATGGGCAGGGTGTACACTAAAGCTTCGTGCACGAAAAAGGTCAACCGGTTATCATTTTTTCGTCCTTCCAGACTCATCAGGTGCACAATGACGAGAGCCAAAGCTAGCTCTAACTAAACTAACAAAAAGGGCGCGGCAAAACAGAAAGCGCTCGAGGTCCAAAACTCGAATTACAAATTCAGGATTACGTAAACCGCAAGCACGGTGAAGCAAAAAGCACTCGTGGGTCAGATCAAAAGTTAAGCTGCAATTAGGCCTACGTGGCTTGAAAAAAAAAAAAGATAGCTAACAATTAGGATTAAAAAAAAAGGACTAACATTCATTAAAGCTGCTTACAGCAGTCGTGAGTAGATCAACAGCTAAAAAGCAATAATTAAATCAAGTGAAGATGAAAATCAACAGCTAAAGTGGTAAAGAAGATGAAGATCAACAGCTAATTTAAATAAGGTGAAGATGAAGATCAGTCATTAAAGCTGCTTACATTGCTTTTTACCAGTATGCCAGGAAGCACATTGCTTTTTAGCTGTTGATCTTCACCCTGGCCACGCAAAGGATTTAACTAGAGTGGCTACGTAGACACACACGAGTTTCTAATTTTGCCGCGTTCTTTGAGCAATATCTCTTCCACCGTAAGCTAGGTTACACTTCAACACATCAAATTTGGGAGGTAAACACCCATTGCTAAGTAAAAACTTTGTCAAATACGATACTGTCAGTAGAGTTGCCATTGAAATAATCATTGAAAATGTCTTGTAAGGAAAATTTGCTCCGCCAGGATAATGTATAAATGGATCCAGATTGAACGCTGGTTCTCCTCCACTAAGACGAAGGGTCAAGCCGATCACAAACGCGCAAATACATCCATAAGTGTTGGGATCAAAGTACAGGACAGAAAAAAGCTGGGTGAAAACAAATAAAACTATGAATCAACATCAATATTATGACCAGGTAATATTTCATGCAGTTGTAGCTAATCGCACTTTGCATCGACAATAATTTCTTTTCTGAGATAACGGATATAGGGTACAGTAACAGCAACGAGTCTTAATCTTTTCCTTCAAATAAAAACGGACGTTGTCGTGGTCAGAGATTGAACTACGTCGCAAACAGGCGTCACAGTGCTGTAAGCAGCTTAATTATAACACTTTAACATTCAATGCCCACATAGTCTGAAAGCAACCTAAAACTTTGATAAGAAGCACGCAGCCAGAATAACTGAAAATATTTTTTCAATTACTTTACGTTTCAAGATGTTACTCATCCCATTGTCAAAAGTCCAAAGGATGAGTAACATCTTGAAACGCCAAGTAATTAAAAATAATTTTTCAGTTGTTCTGGCTGCATGTTTCCTATTGAAGCTAGTGAGAGGAACCTACTAACAATTACTGTTTCACGTTATATTTGCTACAACAGTGTTGGCACAGCAACTAAGCCTAGTACAGCCTATACCTTAGCTAGTGTAATGAAAATGAACTGACCTGAGGAAAGAGTATAACGTAAACAAAATCCGAGCTCAGATACCACAACGCGTAGACAGATTCAATTGTCAGTGCAAGGATGCAAGCAAGGCTACCAACAACCAAAATCGCTATTCGTAAAATCCATGTCAGTTCTCTTTCAGAAGCCTGCGAAGAAAAAACGATATTGCTACGTTTCAAAGAAGTAGGTCTAGTAAAAGTTAATTCATTAAATCATCGCTTCACCCGGAGATTGTTTTTCTTGGTGCAATGCTTTTAAAGGAAAATGCTTAGAAGCCTATGCATGCTTTGCTTTTAGACCTCCATTTTCAGCATACATCATAATATGTAGATGTAAGCATCTCGGACCTTGAGAAATAATTAACTCTTCTTGCCAATTTTCGAGCTCGCTCTGGGCAAATGGCTTAAAGGCTGTTCGCAGCACAATATACTTCAAAATCTATGATCTGATACATAGCACCGCGTCCACCGCCTGAAATGCAACATCAGAAGCATATTGCAAGTTTCAAACGTATCGCGTTGCTCACTAGTATCCAAACCCAACTTTTTCTTACGATTTCAAAAAATTCTAGAGGTAGGAGCAACTTCATAACCGCAAACAGTCAGTATAGACCAGTGGTTCTCAAACTTTTTTAAAAAAATTACGCAACGGTCCCCTAGCAATTTTTTTAATGGCTCACGGTCCCCTTGAAAAATTAACACAAATAAACACAAAACAACACGTTGATTTTTTATTGTATCAATGTGACGAGGGCACTTGCTTCTTTGCAAACTTATTCAAGGAAAATGAACAATTTACTAGAGTTAGACTAAAATCACACATTGCAGTATCCTTCTCTGAAACCAATACTGCTGCCGCCACCCACCAGGTTTTTACTTTTAAGCCATCCGCAAAAAAACTTGATCCTTTTTGCTACTGCACGTTCTCCATCATTCGCAGACTTCACGCTAAAGGAGCCATTGCACTAATGTGACTTCAAATTGCTTCTTGTGATATCATAAATGCCTATGTAGCCTGTAAGGTTTCATGACAAATTGTGTTTGTTAAGTTGATTGGAAAAAAAGTTGCCTGAAAACTTAATTTTACACAAAATTTTTTCTTCAGGATCGTCGTTTTAGTTTTTTTGGAAGGTGCTTCGCGGTCCCAGAAAATTTGTCTCGCGGACCCCAAAAGGACCGCGGATCCCAGTTTGAGAACCACTGGTATAGACGCTTCTCACACTAACGCTCAATCAAGCGTAACGAAGTCGTTTAGCAAAAAGTTGCCATCAAAGCGAGTTCGCATATGGTAAACCAGGGGTGGCCAACCTTCCTTCCACTGGGATCACCTCGAAAAGTTATTAAAAACTTGCGATCGACCAGCCAACAAGCAAATTACAGCAAGTTATTTTTTCCCGGTAAATTTTACCCTTTAATGGACTTCTATATTTACCATATATTGCCAAATCGTAAGCAGTGTTTTCAAGTTCGACTTAACTCAAAAGCCCAATAAAAAAGGTAAAAACAAGACTAAGAGATTATTTTGCACCAGACGGGATACGTTTCGACTATTAAATAAAGTCTCTTCAGTGGTGCTTAAAACTTCAAATCCATGAAGTAAATCCATCAACATACAATGCATTCTACCTAGCACCTTTAAAGGTTGCTTCTATATCAAACTCAAGTTTTTGGCCCCAAACAACGATACCCAATGAAAGAAAATATAACCACTAATTCACAACTAAGTTCCCGGTAGCCTAACTAACCCACATCACTATAAGCCCCTATGGCAACCCACTAATTTGCAGCTGCAGACGCGTTTCGACCTTATTATGGTCTCATCAGTGCAGCATAGCAACCTCCCACCTTCCTAAAAAAAAAAAAAAAGAAATTCTAACCTTCAAAAGAACTACACACTCCAAAGCTAAGCCTCTCCTCGTTCTGCTCAAGGTAAAACATTTGAAATAAAACCTTCAAGAAAATAATACAGGCTGGATTATGATGTCACAGATTCACTGTAAACAATCGATAAGAATAGAAAAGTCCGGTTGGTTTAAACATTATTTTCCCGGTAATCTGAGAAGGAATATTTTGTTTAAGGTTTGTAACTATACCAGTTACCAAAACCTACAAAAAACCTCTCTGCCCAACCCGTTCGCCCGTGAAAAAGCGGGGGACAAGGCAGGCACTGTGTCTAGAGAGCAACACAAAATTTACTTATGTCTTGAAAAAGTCAGTGAGATATTTGGGTCACCATGTCTTTCATTAACATTTCATACTCAGGTTTTTTGTGTATTGTCAGAGATAACATTAAATAATATTGTTCAAGTGACAGGCCGTTAACACAAATTAGATTTAAGAGCATTAACTTTCATTTTCCTTGCTTCACTTTCAAGAAGAAAATTTTCGTTATACTTAACATGGCGTGTCATAAAGTGCCTTTCAACATTTCCCTTCTTCGGCAAAGCAAGTGAAGCATTGCAAACAAGGCAGGTGCATGTATCGTTTACCATTGCGCAGAAATAGGTAGGCTCCCTTTCTTCATTAAAATAATGTCTTTTCCTCTGTAGAGCGCTCATTGAAATTAATTTTGGCTCGGGTTTAGGCTGAAATAAATGCACGAAACTAGTGTTCCTTTGCTGGACAAGAACAACTAACTTATACCTCACTTACACAAAAACAACTAGCCTACCAATTCACAGGAAATTTTTTAACTTAAACGACTATTGTGCCTGCTTTCAACCTTAATTCATCTCTCAGCAAGCGACTTATTCATAATTGTCGCGAAATAATGTCAGGGGCGTTTTTTCCGCTGAAATTTGGTGAAGAGCAAAAAAAAGGTCTGCACGTCCTTACGTGTCTTGTTTTCCACTGCGAGTCATGTTTGCCCATGCCTGGTCATTTCCAAAAAAAAGAAAAAGAGTTTTCGTTGTTCATGATGGGGCCCTTTATTTTCTCCGAGGCCCTAGGCTTCAGCCTGCTTAGCCTATACGTAAATCCGGCAGTGCATGCCAGTTAACTTTCTCTTAAAAACGAGCTTTTGTGTTTGCTTTAACTTCTGCCGGACTTATTTTATTTATTTATTTGGTTGCATATTTATCCTCCTATCACGAGAAAGCGATCAATGCGCTATACGAGCTCGCTTAGGAGTTGCCGGCCATCTGTCTACCACACCAAGATGGGGGAATCCCGTTAAGTGCCTTTCCCAACGGCACAACAAGTAAACTTGCCGGCTTGTTCTCCACACTGTCCCTTCAATGCTGAACGTCAAGCAGGGAAGCTGTGAATACCAATGTTAAAGTCATTGGTTTGACCCGACTCGGAATCAAACCCGAGTCTACAGCTCAAGAGACAGACGCTCTATACCACTCGGCCATCTGAGCTGTTAAAACGTCATGCGGGGGAGAGTATTCTTTTAAAACCTCCAAACTACTGTAGTTTCCTTGCAATCGAACGTGTTAAACTTAACCCCAAAATATTGTTATATGTAATTTTTTTTAATACGGCATGGATTGGCGTTCTAGTATTTTTATATGACGTTAAAAGCACTGCCCCCCCTCCCCCCCGTTTCCATGAGAACTACCTTAAAAGCATTGCTTCCCCCGCATGACACATTACGTTGAAAGCACTGCCTCTCCCCCGCATGACGTTAAATGACTGCCCCCCCCCGCATGTCGCATTACGTTAAAAGCACTGCCCGCATTATGTCAAAAGCACTGCCCCCCCCGCATGACGTTAAAAGTACTGTCAAGTAGGCCAAGAAGAACATTGCTTTTTTAGTTATTGATCTTCACCCTTGGCCACGTAAAGGATTTGACTAGCGTGGTGACGTAGACCACGAAAGACTACGTACCGCAAGGTTAAATTCTTTAAGATATATATATCCAAAGGAATGATTGATCTTCACAATATCATTCGTTCTGGAAGATGATTGTATGTTGCCTGAGGGCGGCTGATGAGGGCTAATGGCCCGAACAGCGCTGTCCCTCTCTACGGTGCCGCACTAATGCTGGCTAAACATTTAACAATATGACGTATATCAGCTTTACACCATGAAAGTTTAATTGTGCTTTTGTCTGCAAATGCGCCTCCCCCCTGGCTACTCCCCCCTGGCTACGCCCCTGAATGTGCACTGCTTTACGTTTGTCACGTGGCAATGCTCTTCCCATTTCAGAAACACTTTCAAAAATGTATTTGAGGAATCTTATCTAGGCCTCACAAAATCACACGCGATCGACCGGTCGATCGCGATCGACTTGTTGGCCACCCCTGTGGTAAACCATAGTAAAATCGCTCTTTTGCGTTGTCTTTTTTGATGAAATGAAAGCTATTTTGTGTTGTAAAACAAAAGATATTCATTTATTAATATTTTATAAAACAGTTAAAGTCAGAAATTTTGTTTGAAAATTGCTTTTGACGCCGGTGGTTCTGGTATTTGTAAACTGGAATTACGTTAGGTTGTCTTAACGATAAGAAGCGCGTAACTTGGCCCTTTCAGATTCAGACTTGAAATTTTTCCTGATTTTGCATTCAAGATTGCTTTGGTGAGTAACCCGTGCAAAACCTTTGCTGAAGACAGCGCTATTTCACAGGTCGCTTTCATGTTCAAGTAAGTTGAAACTCATTTATTATAATCATATGAATGATGTCGCAGTTCAAGAGTTGCAAAATGCCTACGTAGCCGTTACGGTAAACAGTAAACTTAACAAAATTATACCTTACGCAGCTAGTACTTTTAGTTTAAGATGATATTTATGTTCTATCACACATTTACTAAGCAGTACACTCACTTATGTAAAAATTTTGCCGTTGTTATACGAAAAAACGAAGCTTTTCTTGTTTTTTGCCATTCATCTCTATAGTAACTTGATCGCTTTATGGCAAATCGCGCAGACATCGCTTTGTCGCGCATGCGCAGTAAGATACAGTTCAAAGGGTCTATTGTTTCGACCTTTCAGGTCTCATCAGTGCAGTTGATATGACCGACATTTACTCAAGGCAATATAATATGCTGAGAAGGATATTTTGCTTGTGGTTGGTTACTATACCAGTTACGAGAACCTGCAAAAACTCTCTCTGCCAAACCCGTTCACCCGTTTTGCATTTGTGTTACAAATAGTGACCTCAGCGTTAAAATTTACTATGTTTTTTGGGCTCTTATGCTCAGACAAAGTGCTTGCCTGTCTGCAGTTGTGTATACATGCTTGGATTTTTGCATTTAGGAGTAATTACCTTTCGTCGAAAAACAAGGTTGTAAATATTTCTTGTGAACATACTGGAAGCTGAAAGTAAGCTGCTATCAGCAGAAGACATCACGGCTGCTGAAACTGCTCCTAGACCAACGAAAGATACAGCAACCGGAGTTAGATGCTGAAGAACGATAGGAAGGATCATAGCTTCTTCTCCCTGGGACTCTGGATCTGGAATTCCATATCCAGTTGCATTCCAGTCTGTGAAAAAGCTGGTCAGAAATTAATGCAGCTAAGATTTAGTTCACTATAATAATGTTAGGAATAAAATCATCTCCAAGAAAGATACGTTCATACAAAACAGTTGTAATCAAAGGATTGAAAACTTGGTGTGACGCTAATAGGCTCTTTATGTGTTTTGACACAGAAACCTAGTTGAGAAACTTTGTTTTTCAGCAGCCATAAGTAGCCAATGAAAACCAATTTTAATAAACGAAACTTCAAAGTTCAACAAATTAGTGGTTTTTGTTAATTTTAAGCGTTCACGAAAGCCAAGTGTCAATGCTATACGACATCCTACGCGTAAATTTTTGTCGGTGCAACTGCAAATGCTCGAGCTTTACACCAAGCTCCAAACCTGCAGGTCAAACTTACACACAGTGGCGTAGCGAAAAAATTTTAAAAAGGGGTGGGAGGACATAAATAGCTAATGCCATCACAAGTATGGTAAAATGCAAAGCTTACGCATGAAAATACGCCCCTGCTTACGCATGAAAGCGATCCGCGGCACCATCATGATTTTAGCATGAAAAAGAATTCATGCAGTTACTGGTTCAAGGAAACAGTCAATAAAATTATATAATTGTAAACGTTACTTTAATTCCCCAATTTCTTAAAAATAGCCTTAAAGTATACCTGTAGCAGATGCTATTGCTCCAATAAGCACGGAAGGGATAGCCATAACCACGCAACCAAATGAAGCAATGAAAGATAGAGCTTGAGCGTGGGCGGATGAATCAGACGCCAAAACCCTTTGGAAATATACTTGCCAAGGAATTCCTCCGAATATCTGAACAAAAATGAACAATGCAAAATGACACATAAGACTATACACACACAGGGGCGTGCCCAGAAATTTAAATAGGGGGGTGCAATTTAATGCCACGCCAGTTAAGTTTTCTCAAAGACGAGCTTTTGTGCTTGCTTCAACTTCTGCCGGACTTATCCTTTTACAACCTCCAAACGAGTGTGGTTTACTTGCAATCAAACGTGTTAAACTTAACTCCAAAATATTGTTACAGATAATTTCTTTTAATACCGGTCTGCATAGTTTTCTGTGGCTGGCGTAATTTGGCATTCAAAGTTTTTTATGTGACGTTGAAATTGGAGGAAGCGTGAAGATTACCATGGAGACACTTATATTATGTTGGAGAGGAAGTAAAGCCTAAAGGATTGTAGGGCTACTGGGTGGTATATTTTGGAGAGGACGTACCGACGTCATTAGTTAGTTTTATGCAGGGGTGTAGTCCCAAAAAAAGTATTGTGGGAACGCACATGCTTTTCATAATTAAATTGTTAATTGTGGAAATCTTCCCAAAATAGACTCTTTCAAGACCGATAAGTTACCGCTGCATAAATTTAGCGTCTTGGCGTCGCTTCAAATTGTTTATTTCCTCTACGCGATTTTCTGAGACGATGCGCTATCTAGTTTTTCTCTGCGATATTTATGCATTATCCTGATTTAAATCGATCGAATAAGCTACCTAACGGACCTGGATTACGCGCATGAATAAAGTTTTTGCCGCATATCGCGTCGAAACTTCAAGACATCCGAAAAACGAAATCACTTGCTTTGACATACTTCTAATGCCGGAGTAATGCTGGCTGGACATTTAGCAATTACGTATATCAGCTTTACACCATGAAAGTTTTGGGCATTTGTCGGCGGGGGGCACGGCCCCAGCGCCCACCCTTGGTACGCCCATGACACAGTAGCTTACGTAAGCACTAAGCAGTGGTGGACTGGACGCAACAACACTATCTTTGCGGGAAGCGCTTGTATTGTTTCATTTTGCACAAAAAATTATCTGTTCCATTCGGGGCCGCAGCCACGGGGGGCTATTGGGGGCTAAGCCACCCCAGAATTCATTTTAGCCCCCTCAAAAATATTTATGTCGAAATGGCAACGATACATTAATCCAATGGTTTATCATTTTTTTCAAGATAGCTGCTTCAATCGATGTTAAGTTTAAATCTCAAAAATAATTTCTGATTCGCATCGTAATACTAAAAGCAGAAGGGGTTTCAATTTTCACCGTTAAACAGACTGATGTCTGAGTGTTGTGCACTTGCACAGAAACGTAGCTAACACAATTTGCATTATGAAACCACAACCGCTGGTTATAAGCAATCGCAATTGGATATTACTACGCTCTTTAACTTCACTGTTCTATGCTGTCAGGCACGTTATGTTTGTTGCTGCTTTCTGCGCTTATCTGATTAACACATTTTACTTCTCTCCATCGTTTTATTTTCGCTTGGGATTGTTGTAAGTTTTGAGAGTAG
This sequence comes from Trididemnum miniatum, assembly GCA_964006365.1. NCBI lineage: Eukaryota > Metazoa > Chordata > Ascidiacea > Aplousobranchia > Didemnidae > Trididemnum > Trididemnum miniatum. The sequence continues at coordinate 12,332,869 of OZ023247.1, read as the reverse complement.
GCCTATAAAGCCTATTACCAGTACATCGGCGCAAATTTATTGCGTTTTATATTTCCGCGTGCAAGTTCTTTTTTTGCATAACTTTTTACTTGATCGAAATTGATCTGTTCTGACTTGGGTAACAATAATTTCAATAAAAATACAAAATCAGAAAAATTTAGGTTAACTTTTCAGCCACCCCAAAAATACATTCATTCCCCCCAAAATGTAAAGGCTGGCTACGGCCCCGGTTCCATTTAAGTTAGGAGCAAAATTTAGCCCGTCTTAAAGCATTGGCTAAATCCTTTTATGCCACATTTCCCTCAAAAAGCCTTTTGAGTTCCAGTTTTATCAACACAAAACACGAATTCGCATTTTGTGTTGAGCCTATGATGCATGCAGTACACGCGCCTCCTTCGAGAAAAACGAAAAATATTGTTTCCATAACTCCAAACACATGTTTTTACCTCGTGGCAAAGAAACTTACCAGCAGTAGAGCTGAATCTATCCAAGTTCCAGTTGTATCAAGATCCCACTCACCTAACCATGGTACTGTTCCGTTTACTGTTGCGGTTATATCTCCCACTGCTGGATGCGTAAAAGCAAAAGGAATGCTCAGCCACTGTGAAGATACAACAGTACTGATAACTTAAATAAAGCACTGCAAAGTGAAAAAATCCTCTATAAACTGAACAGATGATAGGTTAACAGAGAAAGCACCAACAATCCAGCCGGGATGGTTTGCTGGAAATTTTACGGTTGTAATTTACAAGTGTTTTAGCACTTTCAAACCAGATTTATAGCCTACTGTTGTTCTTTAGTCAACTCCGGTCCTGGTCACCCACTTGCTTAAGCGCGTTATTCTTGTGCAGTGTCAACCCATGTGATTTAAAACTAGGCAAAAAACCCGCAAACGTGCAGTTTCCAGAGCTACCTGAGTCACCTGTAAAGTACATTAAAGTATGCAAATCTGTCATTCAAAAACACGTTGCAGACGCTGCATTGCCTTCTGGTAGAACAAGTTTTGTAGTAGCCTCGTTTCGCGCATAAAATTGGACTTTTTGCCCCTGGGAAAAAGTTATTACTGGCCCTTCCTGGAAATTTTCTAGCGTCTCGATGGAGCTTATACAATCAGTTTGAGAAAAAACGCAAACGTAGTCCTGCTTTCAAATCTTACCAGTCCAACGAATATGCAAATTAGTTGAACAACATCAGTGTATGCCACAGAATATAAACCACCAATTAGTGTGTAGAAAACAGCAATGGCTGCTGAGACTACGACTGAAATTCTTCTGTCGAGATCAACAATGATGGAAAGAGTTCCCCCTAAAAAAAGTTATGAAAATCACAGTGAACTAATAGTGCTACGCTATATTAACATAGTTTTTTTTTTTTAATTTCCGCACAGTCAACACGATGCTCAATACATCGAGATAAAAAAACATTAAAAAGCAAAAAAAGAAAAGGGAAAAAGCAACGAAATGTTCAAACTGACTGTACTGCTAGCAATTATACCTTGAAACAGGGGTTCTTAACCTTTTTTGTCTCCTTTACCCCTCGCCAAAAGAAAAAAGTGTAATTTACCCCCAGTGTACCACTACTGCTGTTTCAACACTGAAAATTAAAGTTTTCTTTGGTCTTTAACTTAAAAACTTTATCCCCTTGGTCGGTAAAATTTACCCATGGGGGTAAATTTACCTGCGGTTAAGAGTCCTTGCCTTAACAAGAAAATAATACTTTTAGGTCATGTCAGAAAATATACTGGTTAAAAATTGTTGGGTATGCACTATGCAACTATGCGTGGCATAATATATTTATCCTCGTTAACTCCTTACGTCGTTGAAATACCAAGAAATGTAGGCTATATTTGAGTGATATACACTGTGAGTTACAAGATACATTGTACTGCTCATAAGCTTCTAAAATGCGTATACTTCGATAGAGATCTCATTGCTATTACTGTAACAGTTATAACATCACAAGGGCAATCAACTAATGATTATTGCGATAAGGTGGTTAGTTAATCATTGAACGATTAAAAATGTTTCTTGCTTTTCTTACCCAAAGCGGCTAAAATAGCAGCAGACCAGAACAGTTCTCCACACAGAGCAGGTACAAATAGCAAACCACCCGTTCGTGTGCCGAGCTTACGCTGCAATGGATCCAACATCGTTACATATCCCTGCAAAAACGACACACTGTCTAGTCAAAAGTGAAAAATATGTCTTACTGCTCGAAATCACCGGCTTTTTACTTGTTGATAAAATTATATTTCAATAGGCGCGTGTGCAAAGATTTTTTGAGAGAGGGGGCGCGTCAAAAAGTTTTTTTCATCAAGACACAATTTCCAGTAGAATCTGAGCGATAAAAGCTTTCAACGTGCTTCGGAGAACGCATGGGCAAATCGGGCGTATAGGAAAACCTACCCCGGCGTACGCAACTAATCCTTATTCAACTCACAAAGCAATGAATTTGCTTCTATTTTAGTGACAACTTGGAAATTGATTCATCTAAATGTAGGTTTATGCCGTTCTGACACAAAGAGGAAACACGTTTCCACAACCCACGAAACGCGGTTGGGGATACTTTTATTTTAAGAATAAAATATTGGATTTATATTGAGCTATGTGAAAAACTTAATGGATGGGCAGGACTGCGTATGTTACTGTAATTGAAACTAGCTAGGGTATTCTGCCGTAACACCTCAAAAACAACGTACAGTAGGCCTAACTGCATTTTTTTCCATTTTGAGTTTTTTGTACTTTTGGGATCCAATCTGGGCCTATTCAACACTGGATTTGAAAACCTCCCCCAAATCATTATTTTCCCCACTTTTTTCACTCCTTCATGACGTCATTTTCCTTAAATGCGGCTCATAATTTGCAAGAAGAACGTAACGTTAGTTACGCTGTGTTTTTTGTGTAGCATTTATCTTAATAATATTACGTCCATAAATCACAAAAAGGACCGTAAGTACTTCACACTGTTTTGAGGTTTTTTTCTTGCTAGTAAATCTCTCTAAAAAATTATAAAAACACCGTAACATTAGGCTACTTACGGTTTTTTCGGTCCTGCTATACTGCAAAATATTATTGCGTAACACTGCAGTTACGTTGTTCCTTCGATTTATTTTGTTAAAACTTGAGATCGCGCAATTCATTTCGCAGTTACGCTGTTTTATCGATTTATGCTTGAAAAACAAGCGAATATAATAAATTGAAAAAACAAAATGATGGATAGGGTTCAATTTTAAACCCCCAAAACACCATTCTCAAAACGCCCCATTTTACCAAAAAATCAATAGTTTGTGGATGAAAGCTTCGTCGGAGACGAAAAATGAGCGTAAAAAACAAACAGAAACGGAAAGGCACTCGTCTGACTGGTCATCGTAACAATTACAGTTTTGCAGTTACGTTGTTCTTGAAATTTACGGCAGTATTCTGCAGCCAAACAAGATTGCTTTCCACCTGCTAATTCAGCAAAGGTCAATTTAGGCAACTCGCTACAAGCAAACCTCAAAACACTAAAATACACGACGTAAGTCAAATAGAAGACAAAAAACAGCAAACGATTATCCGAAGCGACGAAAACAGCCTTACCTGCCTTCTAGCTTGTTTTGCAAAAAATATCCCACCCATTATAAGGCTTAATGCATAACCAAACGGAGCTTGGGTCCATAGTAAACCCAGTCCGGGGGTGTACACCACTTCTGATGTTGCGTTAATGTAACCGCCTCCGACCCAGGTAGCTAAATTCAAAATCACCTAATAGATTACTACACAATCAAGATTACGTTGCAAAGTGGGTAAAATAATGGTTCGTAGCACAGAAGTAGCAATTAACTACTCAGAAGCCACCAGCACGTAAATGTAATTGAAGAGAAAATTCAACAGTAATTGAGGGAGATAGCAAAGTGAGCTTACGTTCTTCGAGTCAGCAGCCACCCGGTATTTTTTGTCAAATGCGATCGGCTCCAGTCATGAATTGAGCCCGTCACGTAGGATCTGTTACTTGGGGACGGTACCGCTTGGCCATGTCGCTGACAAATATCCTGGTAAGTGCTTCCTGTCAGAGCGTAGCCACTAGCTCGTGGGGCGGGACACTGGAGCACCGCGTGCCCCATTTTAACGAAGCCTATTACGAAGTATAGCCTATTCTTATGACATTATTATAGAATACTGTTTTATGTAGTCCATAGTAATTTTGCCCTTACCTTAAATTTTCCAATGGCTTAGCTCCTGCTTTCTAGCCTATACAGCCTACTGTTCAACTTGGAAAATTACTTACCTGTCATGGTAAAACTGCCGACTAGCAGACCAATGTCTCTTCCTCCCACCATGGCTCTTTCACTCTCATCTTGATGCTCGGCTGTTCCTTTCTGCTTTTTCCTCCATGCAGCCCACAAACCAATCCCTAATATAACTAAATAAAACACGGCTAGCGAGATTATCCCGGGAATATTCACAGCCATCTGTCAACACAATTTTTAAACTGATAGGCGTGACCTTGCAAATATTTTCTGGGCAAAAAATTTCGTGACTCTTCCATACAGCGAGAAATCAAGTTCCACAAAAAATTTCCGGGAGGCCTGCGATTTTTTCACGTTGAGAAGCAATAGGCCACAATTACGTCAAAAAGTATTTAGTTAAGTTTTTTATCAGAGTAGAACCAGTGGTTGAAAACTAGATACCCATACCAGTCTTAAATATTAATTAAAAAATCAAATCTTCATTATACTCGCGGTATTACGCCAAAGCGTGTAACGAATGGCGGGAACTATCTCTGCGGCTCAGCGCCTGGGCAATGCAGTTCTGAACAAACGTTGCAGCAGAGGCTAGCTTTTGCGACACTGTGCCCAATTGTTGAACCAACGACTTTCCTCCCGATAGCGGCGTCTTTTACCACTACACTAATCACTATTTCACAAATTTTGGCAATGACAGCGAAAGAATGCTTCCGCACAGCCTTATCACATCTGTAAGCCTACACTGCAGCTTGGGCATGTTATGTTCAATGTTCCAACGCTCTGCACTATCCTCTTCACTTATTGTTACAAATGCTGCTGTCGATCATTGCTGCTGCATTCAAGCGCTGATTTTCCTTTACGCATGACATAGCCAGCACAGAAGAACAAATCGGAAAGTGACACCACAAAAAATTTTTTTGTCGCTCAACTTTAAGTGATACTTGAAGAGTCAAGTGTCAGCGAAAACATGTAGGATTATAGTCTGAAGAAGCAACCAAATCAAACACTAAGTATTATCGACCAGTAAGAAGTAAACACACAATAAATGTAGCCGTCAAAGGGTCAACCCCTCCCAATATAGAGAGTATGGGCTGGAAGAAGTGCATATTCTGACATATTATTGGGTTGCTAACATGCAAACATAAACTTATACCTGCTTTCTGCTGGATTACTATCTACTACAGCAAACAAATGGCAGTAACGAAATATCTTTTCCAGGTATTACCCCCAGTGTTACGTGTAGTTGCAAGATGTTAGATGTTCTTCAACTCGATATAACCTATAAGCTATACTTAATATTTGCATTATGGAAGCTTCTATACACACCGAAATTTAACCTTTCAATGGATAATGTACAGTCACACAACTACGTATTGCATCATTGCATGCATTCTGTTCAATATTTCGACATAATGTTGCAAAATTTTTGCAACCCTCAAACTTTTCATGAAATTCAAAATGACCAAACTACCTGAATATAAATCGAAAATAGCAAAACCAACTTTTTTTCTTTTCGTAATTTTATCACTTATTTCACGCCCTACGAAACAATTGCAGCTCAAAAATTTTTTGAGATAAGGTTCTGTTCTTTAAAGGGCTAAACGCTGTCCGAGGAACTGCAAGGTCTATACCAGTGATTTTCAACCATTATAGTGGAGTGGAACCCCAATGAAACTTCCCAGAGACTCAAGGAACCCCTGGGCATTAATTTATCTTACAAATTTACTGGAACCCAACTCTAAATTGTAACCTTGCGGAACCCCTAGACAGTGGTGAGATTCAAATTTTTTGACAGCCGGTTCTATTACAGAAGTTATATATTCTCAGCCAGTTCTGTTTCAACTAATGGTACAAGTACAAGCAGCAATGCTAACCGGTTCGCTGTTCTAATAAAATTCCCTGAGACGGTTCTATAGAACCGGTGCGAACCGGCTGAATCACACCACTGCCCCTAGACTGTATTGGTAGAACCTTCAAGGATTACGCGGAACCCTGGTTGAAAACCATTGGTCCATACGCAGGGACGATCCACAAAAAAGCTTTAAAAGAGACTAAGAATCGAAAATATGTTCATTTTTTGGTTTTGTACATCTGAAAGAATCAAAGTATTAATGTATTTATACAACTGAAAATTTAGGAGGTCTTGAGCTCCCTTAACCTTACCTGGATCTGCGCGTACCTATACCCCAGTTTCATGCTTTTAAATAAATTATGGTACCGATAACGAGGTAACTATATAATAACCCCCTTAAAAAGTGCTTACATCAACTACAATTCATTTCTACGTTTATGAACTTTTCGCTTTCAAAAATATGTTGATATAATTTTTCATGAGTTAGACTCATAATCGCTTACTTGCTTTCCTCAATTTTACGGCTTATCACCTTTCTCTCACGATACAGTACAGTATTTTCACCTTCTTTGCCAGAAGTCGTGCACCCAGCACAGCATAAAGCGAGGATTAATGAATCATGTTTTTTAACTATTGTTCGAACTGAAAATGCTGTAGAAGATTTTGTGATTATGTTCAACAAATAGACTCGCTTTTATCGCCATCAGTATAAGTTTAGAAAAGTCATGTTTGCTTCGACGAAAACTTTGAATAGACCTAACAATGTTAAACCGTAAATAAATCAATTTGACCTCTTGATGACTTGATTTTTTATTTTGTTTTGACTTGTTAGGAAATTTTTACCTTTTTGTCATGGTATCAAGGAGTTTTGGATTTGCAATTCTACCTCACATCGGATTAGTCCTGCACGCAAATTGCAGACCCAACGTTCATCGACAATTCTTCGAAATAAGATCTGTTTACGGAATCGATCTGTAGGTTATTTTATCCCTACATTTATCTGTTGCATCGGTCTCAGTTTAATGCATTATTAATTTATTTAGGTCAGGAATGATACGATGGCGTCATGCCAAAGTTGATAGCTTGTACCCTAACAGTTCTTATCCTGTAACAGAATCCCATTTCAGCAAATCGTCGACCTTCAGACTTCATGTATGCAAATCATCTAAATAAACATTTACTTTAACGATATGATGGCGAAGTGGCCTAGCGGTACCGCGCGCTGGTGACAGATCGTACATAACGGGTTCGATTCGCGGCAAACCGCATTCGACATACTTACCGGGTGGCCGCTGACTCGAAGAGCGCAACTTGATTTCGCAATCTCCTTCAACTATTGTTGAATTTTCAGCTCAATTGAATTTGAAATTCAATCGTCGATATTTCTCAGATTCTCTTTGCGAACAATATCAACGAAAACATAACGTTCAACAACTAGTAGGCATACCATCATGTTCAGTCATTAAGCTCATCGAAATCAGCGCGGAAGGTCTGAGGTTCGATTCAACTCGAACGCAGAGTCGCCAACGGCTCGTTATCATTGCGGCGTTCTTAAGAGCTGCGTTAATTGCCCAAGCGCTAAACCGCGAAGATGGGCCTCAATACTCGTTACACGCATCTGCGTAACACCGCGAGTATAATAAAGATTTGATTTTTTGAACTTTGTATTAGGTGTTTGGATTGTCATTTTGTAATCGGGTTCACATAACTCAAAAAAATTATCATTTAGTCACGGAAAAAGTGCTCGGTGAAAATGTATATTGTATAATGGGGGCAATGGGCCTGGCGAAGTGTAAATGTATGAGGCCAATGGGCCTGGCGAAGAAATAAATTCGTGGAACTGGGATAGCACATCATGCTGCCGTGGCATACTTTTGAGTAAAGTATTGACAATTGACATAAGACGTTGTTAACACAGTATAGGCTATAAAACTATAATACAAATGCAAAAAGTCGAGAGACTTTTAACCTTTGATTCCTCTTTTTCAGTATTGGAGGATCCAAGTAGAGATTCAAGCATTTCTTGTCTCAGGCTCTCAGCAAAAAGTAATTTAATCAGGTAAAATATATGAAAACTCAAAGTTGAGCGGATAAATCTTTCGATTCTATTATGAATAAGATACAGTAGTAAGATACTGATGAAGCTGCCATGTGGTGACGAAACGCCCATCAAGTTAACTTGGAATTAGCATTTATTTTACCTGATTAAGCTTTAAAACGCTGTAAGCTCTATGGCCGATTGATCAGAGAGCTTGAGTTTCAATTTCAAGGTTCTTGATTCGAATCTAAATCTACCTGATGAGCGGTCAAACCAGCACGCCACTAGTCGTGGAATTGATTTTTACAGCGGTAATTTGATATAACTACGTCTTCTACGGCCTACTATGATGTCTCATATGCTCAATTAAAATAGTGGTTTTCAGGTAGGGGGGCGCGACCCCCATGAGAGTTATGATTTTTCTTGGGGTCGCAAGAGGAATTTAGTATTTGTTAGATATTCTTTTGTCGCAGACTTAGACGTTGTTAAGCGAAAATGAAGCAACTCAAGAGGAGTTTATAGCTGTGAAAAATGACCCGACTGCGGAGGATGCCTTCAAAGAGATGTCTTCGCCTGCATATTGGTCAGCCATGATAGCTTCGTATTCTAGAGTGGCAAGCCCAGCGATTCAACTTTTGATGCCCTTTTCATCAACGTGGCTGTGTGAGCAGTGAGCCTTTGAGGCATGCTTCTCAGCATTATACTGGGAATAAAAAACAAGGCCAGGAATAAACTAATAGCAGAGCTAGATCAGAGATGTGCTTTATCCACTACCGAGCCACGCATTGACAAGCTTCTTACCAAAATGCAACAGCAGCCATCTCATTAGCAAAGCTGCTATGATTTGTATAAATTTATTGAGCCTTTCTTTTAGCCGGGTGATATTACAACACTTACGTAATTACGTTAGTGATTTTTATTGCTGCTGAGCATACGCAATTGCATTATATGTGTTTAATTACTCATAATTTTGGAAGGAGGTCGTTTGGTTATGTCGGTTTGCAAAGTGGGTCGCTGAATAAAAAAAGGTTAAAAACCACTGATGTAAAACTAGGCCGTATAGGCTAGTTGTTGTAACAATAACCTAATTGTTAAAATTCATGAATTGCTTCATAATAGGTCTATTCTAAAAAGGTAAAAACTGCAATTACCATGTAAAAATTTCGGATGAAAAAGTGTTTGTTTTATTTCAAAAAAGAAGCTACAAGTTCCTTCCAAACATCTTTTCTTCGGAACAAAAGATATTGTTTAATGATGGCTTTTCAGCTTAAGTAAGGGCAGATTTTTAAAGGAACCAGCATAAAACCATTGATGATTCTGTTAAACAGAGAAAAACCTAACTCCATACTAAAACCAACTTCTCTGCGTGCTCTGATAATTGGGGGCTAGGACGTTCAAAAAACGTCGAATTATGGCTATAAACGCTGTTGGGATTGTATCAATAGGGGTGTTCTATACAGTCATTTTAAGCATTGGTTTGTGGGCTGCATGGAGGAATAAACAAAGAGGAGTGAGTATCGAAGATCGTCAAGATGAGAACGAAAGAGCAATGGTAGGAGGAAGAGACATTGGACTGATAGTTGGTAGTTTCACTATGACCGGTGAGATTAATTTCGGAGTGCAATTTATTCTATTTGCAATGTGTAGTTCATTATGTTTGGACAGCTTATTAATTGATTACCGAACAAATAGAAATGTCTCAAAAATTCAAATCTCCCTAACACTATTGAGCTCTTCCTTTGAATAAAAGTATTTTTGTATGAATGAAGCACTATCCATCTCTTCGTTGAATAAAACAATACAACTCGTTGCAGCGACTCTCATATGAGTAGTCCTCCTCAGGGGTGCCTTGGTGGGGGGCTGGGCACCCCTAGTTCTAAAAAAATGCTCTGAGGGGGAGCCCAGGGGGGCCTAACTATTTAAGTCATAGTAAACTGTTAATGCTGATTAATATTCAGTATTTTCACTTTAATGCTGATTAATTATCAGTTTTCACTTTTCACTGATTAATCAGTTTTCACTGTTAATTAGTTTTCACTAATTGAACCGTGTACTTGTTCTGGGGAATTAACGTCATACCTAGGACGTCATACCAGTTTAACGTCATACCAAGGGCGAACTAGTACGCACTACTAATTTAATTAGTTTTCACAGCTTTCACTGATTAATTAGTTTTCACTAATTAACTAGTTGTCAACATCAGTTTTCACTGATTAATTATTATCACATTAAGATTTTCACTTTAATACTGATTAATATTCAATATTCAGTAATTACCGGTAATATTCAGTGTTCAGCATTTGATTAATATTCAGTGATTTCCTCTATGGAGATAATGCTGCTGTTGCTGCCCACTCAGCTGAAGATCTTCAGCTGCTCATGGACCGATTCAGTCAAACCTGTAAAGATTTTGGCGTCACCATCAATTTAAAAAAGACACGATTTATGGCACGAGTAATAGACTTAGGACCTCATGTTACAGGTCTTAACCATGAACTGGATGTTGTGCATGACTTTGTATACTTGCATTCCGCCATATCTGACTCTCTTTCTCTAAACACTGAGCTCCAGAAAAGGATGGGTAATACCATGGCCAGAGTGGTAAAACGAGTATGGACCAACAACAAACTGTTAGAACACACTAAGATCCAAGTGTACAGCGCCTGCGTCCTGAGCACCCTTTTGTATGGCGGCGAATCTTGGACCATACACGCTTCAAAAGAACACAAGCTCAATGTAATTCACGTGAGATGCCTCCGCCGCATTCTGAACATCAAATGGCAAGACAGAATCCCAAACTCAATAGTTCTGCGGAGGGCAGGAATCCCCAGCATGTAGGCCTACAGCTTGTTGAAACAACACCGCTTGCGCTGGCTCGGTCTCAATGTGCGCATGGATGACGGTAAGATTTCCAGGGGCCTTCTATATGGTGAGTTAGCTCACGGCAAACGACCCACAGGCAGACCACTACTTCGATACAAGGATATTTGCAACAGGGACATGAAGGCCTTAACCATCAACACAAGCAAGTGGGAGACACTAGCCCAAGATCGAGCATTGTGGAAACAAGTTGTTAGCAGCTGTCTCTTCAGTTTTGAGGAATGACGCACCAAACAGGCAGAAGCTAAATGACAAGCAAAGAAACAAACCAGGTCTCCATCAACATTCACCTGCACAATCTGCCCGAGAGACTGCCACTCCCACCTTGGCCTTTTTGCCATATTCGACGCTGTTTACAGGCTGTAACCTGAATGATCTCACGGACTTGCGGAACAATGATCTCTCGAGATTGACGGTTGCCAATGAATGATTCAGTATTACTATTTTCACATTCGAGTCTGTCGAACAAAAATTCTCAACGAGACTACCTTGAACACTGTTCAAACAATATTCTACTGTTCTGTGACGATGGTCTATATTCTATAATAATATTCTCTAATACCACACCGTATTATTGAGATATTCTATATTACCACACCGTATTATTGTCATCTCTGTCACTAGGTCTACACTAGTGTTTCTCAACCTTTTCTCTTTCGTGGCACATTTTTTGTTGCGCAAAAGTTCTGTGGCCCATTAACTTTTCATCCTTCCTACACGAGTATTCATTCCCAGGAGAGGATCCAAAAAGTGTTGGTGGGGGGAGAGGATGTAATTTTGAATTTTGTTGAATGTTAACTTAACACAAAGACGTTCAAACCCGGAAACGGGGGTAAATAAGCCTTTTTTAAATGTTTCATGTCAGGGGCGTATTCAGAAATTTGTTCAGAGAGGAGATATCAAATTTCGTCACTTTTTTAAGCGTTGTTTTTTTCGTCAGAGTTAATTTCAAGCAACTTAAGTAACAAAAACGATTCTTGGGAGGTCCGGGGGCATGCTCTCCCGAAACAAATTTGAAAATTTGATACTGTAATGGCCATTTTAGTGCTTTTTGAACAATTTTTAGGCAAATTTTGTTTATAGTTTTGGCCCCTAATTTTGAGTGCTTTACCAAATACAGTATGATACATTTTGTTCGCACAGTTTCATATTGTTATGAATAGGTGCGAAATTATGGCAAAATTTTATTCATCTAAAGCACTGTTGAAAATGGCTGGTGGGGAGATGCATTCCCCACATCCCCCCGGGATCCGCCCCCTGTTCATCCCTTCAACTTGCTTTGAGAACCACACTGTTGTAGTAGCTTAAAATCGAAGTCCATATTATGACGCAATCGAATGCATTGATTGCATTAAGCCACCAACACAACGAGAAATAAATCCTATCACGACAATCGCCAAAATTGGTTTCACAATCTTTCGACGAAACTACACACTATTAATTGAAAAATTGGAATGAAAATTACCACTTCGCAACAAAAAAATAGCAGCGCCATTCATTGTTGCTACCGTCAAAATTACTAAACAAACACAAAAGTGTAAAATTAACTACAATGACACAATTGAAACAGAATTTTTCAAAAAATCTAGCAATTTTTTTTAAAGTTCTGTGGGCCCACCTCAAAATGTTTCCATGGCCTACTGGTTGAGAACCACTGGTCTACACTCTTTTCAGTTATGAATGTTTAGTGATTGTGTGCTTGTAACTACATAAACCAATGTCTTGGAATTGGAAATAAGCTAGTCACAAACGTTGCAAAACATACTGTAGGTGACTGAAACCGGAGAATTAAGCTTTACACAACTCAAATGCTATGAATTGTCGGCGTTTGAAACAACTGAATTTTTAACTCTGAACAGGGCCCCTCTGGTTAGAAATTTACCACGGCACCTCTGGTCCTCCTAAAGGCAAATGGTGAACATATTTAAATAAAATGGAGCGTGACTCTGTAATGAGACCGTGGTTATCTCAACTTTGCTAAATCTTTGAGGCTATTCCATTTTGGGCCGAAATTGAAAATTAAGCTCATTTACGCTGCAGAAATGTCGTCTTGTTGAAGTAATTTCTCGCATTGTGGCGGTGAAATTAAGATCTATTGTGAAACTGCTATTTTAATAGTAGGGATAATGGAACAAACTTCTCTCAACTGTTAGCCGCAAAAAGAAGACAAAAATATATCTAGCTCCTAAGATGGCGCGTCTGTGTTGTTGACAACTTAATGTTAATTTTATGTTTATTTTTTGGATTTTAGCAACTTGGGTGGGAGGAGGATATATTAACGGAACAGCTGAAGTGGTTTATACTCCTGGATACGGGCTGATATGGACCCAGGCCCCATTCGGCTACGCTCTCAGCCTTCTTATCGGCGGATTTTTCTTTGCAAAGCAAGCTAGGCGTCAGGTGAAGCAGTAGCAATATCAACGATCAAATGTTCATTATAGCCTACTCTCAGTATTACGCCGAAGCGTGTAACGAGGTCCATGTCATCTCCGCGACTTAGCTCCTGGGCAATTACAACTCCGAAGAAACGTCGCAGGCAGGGGTGCAAATTTATGTTGAACATTGGGGAGATGATTTAGCAAAATTGACCAGTTTTTGATATTGGGGGGTTTGATTTAGCAAAATTGATCATTTTTCGATATTGCGGGGATGTAAATTGGCAATTCAAAATTGATCTATACATCGTATGAAGTGTTTTCCACTTCTACGAAAAAAATTAAGGGGATGCTGCCGGATTATTGGGGGGGATACATCCTTCCTGGATTTGCACCCATGGTCGCAGAGGTGGTGAGCCGTTGGAGACACTGTGCCGTTATCACCGGCCCGGTAATCAAACCCCATACCTCCCGCACCAATAGCGTGTGCTCAACAACGGAGCCAGTCGGCAATACGTTCAAAATAAAAAATTATAATAGTAACAATGATAATGATAACACACATTCAGGATATCTTACAAACATTCCAAGAAATACACATCTTTTACGACCATAAGAGTTAGCCAGTAGCAAAACGAAATTGGTGAGATTGTTGCATGCATTAAGTAGTGGATGCTTGTCATTTTTCATCAGTTGAAGAACTTCAAAGCATTCAGCAGTGGATAACAAAGGCAGACCCAGAAGATGATTACCCTTTTACAACAAATGTACTATCGATTGTTTGCCTAAAATTATGATTTGAGATATCAAATTTGGATGCAATATCATGAGCCATAAATTCATGAAAATTAATTGCACCAACCAATCAGCAATCTTGGATCTATACCTGTCAGGCCCGTCCCCAAGGTGTTTAACTCTGGGGGCGGGCATTCTCTAAAAAAGATCGCTAAAAGACACTCACTAAAAAAATAACAAGATCACTCACTGCCGACGTGGACCTCTAGAGTCTCGTGCTCAAAGGAAATTGTCTTCAGTGAATCGCAGCAATTTTAGGGGGCAACAAATGCTTTTGAGGGGCATTACCCCCCTTCCTTTAAGGAAGTCCATGGTACCTGGTCGATAAGATTACTTAAAATCTTGATCACTTAGTTATTATCCAACCAAACTCCAACTCCTAACAGCAATGCGAATAAAATTTGACCCACTTAAAATTTTGCCTGAAGATTAATTTGGATGATTAAACCGACTGTGACGTTGTAAATTTTCATAACATTTTGCAGGGATATGTGACGATGTTGGATCCATTGCAGCGTAAATTGGGTAAACGAATGGGTGGTTTGTTGTTTTTGCCAGCGGTGTGTGGAGAACTGTTTTGGTCTGCTGCGATTTTAGCCGCTTTAGGTAAGTATAAAACTAGAAATAAGATACCTGTATGCTTTTAAGCGTCATTCAATCAATCAGTCAATCAATATTTATTCACCAGACGCACAAAAAAAAAAACACTAGTGGCAGGACACAGCGAAAAACCATAAATAATAATAATAATATAATAATAACTGAGGTTATTTTCAAATTATATTGAACGGAAAATTCAACAGTAATTGAGGGAGACTGCGAAGTGAGCTTGCGCTCTTCAATTCAGCAGCCACCCGTTATACATATATGTCAAATGCGATCGGCTCCAGCGGCGAATCGAACCCGTCACGTAGGATCTGCCACCTGCGCGCGGTACCGCTATGCCATGTCGCTGACAATAAGGTCAAGTATCAGTGGCGATTCTTGCACTCAAAAAATGGGTGGGCCACTTTGGGGCCAAGATAGATTGAGGTGGGGCCACAGAGATTTGCTACCAAACTTAAAAGTACGCATAATGCAATATGACACTCTATATAGATTTATTATTGACATTCACTACAACATAAGATGGCAAAATGGTTAGAGCGTCTGTTTCTGGAGCGGTAGACTCAAGGTTTGACTCCAAGACAAGTCAAAATCATTGCCTAGCCTAAAAATTAGTATTCACAGTTTTCCTGCTTTACGTTCGACTTCGACATTAAAGGAATAGTATCGACAACAAGCTGGCAAGTTTGCTTGTTATAACACCCTTGGAAAAGGTACTTAACGTAATTCCTCCATCTTTAAGTGCAAACAGTTAATGAATCCCTACATTCTATCTTTCGTGGTGGCCCAGTCGGACTATAGACATGCAAAAAGAGTGTCGGGATCAAACCCATAACTACAAGACTTGGACAAAAATAAACGTAGATAGCTCAAACCTAAACCGTGAAACAGAAGAGAAATAGGTCTACTACACCAGGGATTCGCAAATAGTGGGTCGCGACCCAAATTTGGGTTGCGACACCTTTGACTTCAGGTTGCATAAATTTTCAACGTAGGTCTGCGTAATTATTTTGACGTGATCACATTTTCTGCTTCAGTTTTTTTTCAGTTATTTTTTTGAACTTTTTGATTTTACGGTATAATATAAAACTTTTGATTCCTATGAGTTGTAAAAACTGATACCTCACGTAACATTTTCAGGCCTGCCCGTAGAATTTCAACGTCTTTATTGCTAGTCACTGTTAGTGAGTCTCAGACTCTGAGTTCACTTAGAACTGTTTTGTTGGCATCTGTGGGAGGACAAGCGCGTTGCGGCTTTTAGGTCAGTAGCTTGGTGATGAAGCAGGAACAAATAAGTCAGCGAAACAGAAAAATGCTGGGCCAAATTAAGATTGGCTTAATAGCTAGGCTGTTAGACAGTTCAATTTCGCAAATTCGGTAGTGAAAAAGAAGCTGAAAAGTATTTGGTATACGTAACATTTCGTCGATCTGGGACTTGAACTTGACCTATATTTCTTGGAATTGAACATAAAACATTATTTTAATCAATTTTATCTACCGGTATTTGGGTCGTCACAAACAAATGTTGAGAAACTGCTTAATAACGAATGCATAAAAAAAAAAACGGACAGCCGCCTAACCCGCTTTATAGACGAAAAAACAGCGAAGATTTTATGACTGAATATCAAAGGAAAATTTGGGTTGGATTTTGCACAGTGACTTGCCAATTTGGAACCATTCACGCTATTTTGGGTTGTTTTCCGCATCAAACCGCGAATTTTGCTCACTGTGTTCTAAACGCAAAGCTTACATTTCTCACTAGGAGAATAAACACAATGATTCATTCTTTGCGACTGCGCTAACTTCCTCCTGTTTGTAAAAATTGCTGCGTTCGACAGTAGCCTTAAAACTTGTAATTAAAATAAATACTCTTCAACAAAAATGACGCTTCCAATTTTTCTGGGTCGCGTGGATTTAGGGCAATTTTTTTGGGTCGCGCCAAAAAATATTTGTGGACCCCTGTACTACACCACTTGATATCTATTACATCAAAAAAATAAATTAAAGAAATAAAAGGTACAGTAAATACACGAACAATAACTGAAGATAAAAAATAATGCGAAACTTAAAAATCAATAGTTTTAAGCACTCAACCAATCATTCAGCCAGATGGCTTTCTATTGTTTAGTGCAACTTATCCTACGATTATCAGGCTTCATGATCAACACATTGCAATTTTCGCTCTTTACATCAGTCGCCTAACAACCGCGGGCTGAATAATGGTCAGGCCAGGAAGGTCGACTGCTTTATGACTTAATGATTTTGTAAATTTCAAAAGCGATGATAAAACAAAGCAGCGCTGTGTTGCCTATAGAACCAGTCCTCCCTTAACCAAGTTCTCCCGCTTCAAACTCCATATAGCCATCAACGAACGAGTGACACATTAAAGTCAAGTTCACAAAGCACTGGCTGTTGTTGCCACTAATAATACCATTACGCCTGCCAATGCTGCCACAATGCACATTGCTGTCTTTCCTTTTTAGTGCTTGCTGATTAGGCTTCAACCATAAAAATATAAAAAATACCGTTACATGAATAACTAGGCTACAAAAAATTCGAAATGACACTCTATTTCAATTAGCGAAGACATAGTACGAAAGATTTTGATGTACCGGTACCTAGTTCTTTATTCCTCTTTACCCATTCGTAACAGCTTCTTCAATCTGCACTGGCCGGTCCTACTAAACACCGCAAAGTACGACAAAGGTATTGTAATGATATAGTTTCGAACCGGGTTCTCAAGAAGAACGAACGGATTGACAACTCTACATGATTCAAAGCGCTTGCTTAATTAATTGCGACGCTTGTACAAACTGTGATTCCTCTGGACATTTTGTTGTTGTGTTTTAATGTTTCATTTGGTTGCTGCCGAATGAGATTTAGTTACCGCGCAGATTGCACAAAGTGTAGACTACAGAGCTGATATTATGTTATTTGCAACTTCTTAGTTAATTCTTGTTTATTATTTAGATGTAATATTTTGAAGTTGTAATTAAAAGTAAATAAAAGCCACAGTTTGGTCGAATACGACAGGTATGAGGCGCCGTTTGGAAAAAAATAATTTAGGTTTTTCACATGTTTTTTCGGCTAATTTAAGCTACATTTTGTCCAATACATTATACAGGAAATTTCCTATATGTATATAGGACAAATAAGTGGTTTAAAACAGCCGAAAACACTAACGCAAAATATATAGGAAATTTCCTGTATAATATATAAGACAAATTATTGCTCAAATTAGCCAAAAAATGCAGCGCAAAACATAGGAAATTTCCTGTGTATTATAAAGGACAAATTATTGCTCAAATTAGCCAAAAAATGCAGCGCAAAACATATAGGAAATTTCCTATATAAAATATAAGACAAATTATTGCTCAAATTCGCCAAAAAATACAGCGCAAAACATATAGGAAATTTCCTATATAATATATAAGACAAATTGTTGCCTAAGTTTGAAAAAAAAAGCAGCGCAAAAGATATAGGAAACTTACAATACAATATAAACGACAAATTGTTGCATAAATTTGACAAAAAATGCAGCGCAAAACATAAAGGAAATTTCGTATACAATATTTAAGACAAATTATTGCATAAATTTGCTTAAAAAGCAGCGCAAAACATGTGGAAAAACCTAAATTATTTTTTTCCAAACGGCGCCTCATACAACGTACTTCAAATTGATCTACTAAACACCGCAAAGAACGATAAAGAACTTGGAATCATACCATAAGAAAGAACGACAAAGGACTAAATTAGGGTTAGGCTTGGGGTTATCTGATCCTTTGTCGTACTTTGCGGTGTTTAGTAAGTCCTTTGTCGCTCCTTTGCGGTGTTTCACGTTTCAGTCCTTTGCGGTGTTTAGTAGGACCCTGCACTGGCTGCGTTATGTCTTAAGCGCTTCTGATAGCGATTTCACGATATAGACGGAACTGTGTGATGCAATAAAAGCGCTAGTTTATAGAAAAGCGAAGACAAAGACCAAAGCAAACTATGCAAGTTTCACACAGCCTAGTAAACTAAGAAGCAAAGACAACGAATGTCTAACTCTGAGGTTGGGCAGTCGATTGGTATATTTTCATAGGCTACATGAGCTAGTTAAAACTGGGGGCCAGGCAAAAATCTGGGGGCCATGGCCCCCTCTGCCCCCCCCTCTTAGAATCGCCACTGTCAAGTACGTCTACTGTACCAGTCGCAAGAACTTAACTTACCTAATAACATACGATATGTACACACTAAAAACAAAAGTCAAAATTCGTTAGGAGCAAAAGTGTCTTCCCTATCTTTCCTCTCACTGTATTGTGACAAAAGTTTCTTAAAATTTAAGTTGTCCACAAAGATTGATTTTACCAGTTATTGAAGATTGTTTTTACCAGAGCAGTTGTCCACAAAGTCTATACCATCGTTGGAAATTTATTTCGATGTAGAGTTTAGTTATTCAGCTAATGTGCAGAACTCTGTGATCGAGTCGAGTATCTCTGCATCATAGATTCAAGCAAGTCGACTACTCAAGTCACTTTTTAAGCAGCAGACTCGTATCCAGTTTCCAGAATGTTTAGGAAAGTAGAATTGTTCGAAAAACTGAGATCACTGGATCCGTCTCTTTTGCGCTGTTCTCTACTCTACGGTACTAATTCAACGAGTTAAGGTGCGTTTACCGATACGCGGCTAGTGGCAATGCGATTACCATTGTAAACTATATTGGCCTGTGATTAGGCCTACCTGCGATTACGGCGATATAAAATTTGCAAGCCTGCGCCAAACAAGCTAATACCGGGCGATAAAGCAATAAAAATTATACTGGTACAATTCGTTGATATCGCGTGGTTTTAATCACGTTGCCGCACCAAAGTTCAACGTCAAAATGAAACAAAGAAAAAATTAGGTAGTCGGCGTCGCATTGCCCCTTGCCGTGTATCGGTAAACACTCCTTTAGAATAGTGAAGTTAGTCGTGCATGACTCTGACGTTGACTACTTGCAGTTGACGAATTTAGTTTAGTTGATGACTTGCTGTAGAACATTGGGTTTCAATCCATGAAGCACAGAAGCAGCAAGGGTTTGGTTTGGCGTTTGGAGTGTTCCAACGTAGGCCTCTGTACCACAAAATTTTTATTTCTAGAGAGGTTCATTCAGAATTGAAACGTTCAACTCAAGAGAGGAACTTATTACAACAAAATTAACCATAAACTCATTGAGTACCGGTAATCAAAAGGACAGTCTGTAGTGCCTCAAAAGAGGCTACATAGGTTGGATTTTTAAGGAAAATCTTCGCAAAGGCTTGGTTGCAACTTTGATGTCGGCAAAATGACTCATATTCAAATTTCAAACAATTGGAAAAACAATTTCTACGACCCGATTGCTTACTAATTAATTATATCATTACAGCCGAGGTTTTGTGCATGACTTCGTAGCTCAAGACGAGGCGTAACATTCCTTTAATTAAACTAATTTTTTCTGTTTTTAAGGTGGAACTATAAGTGTAATTGTTAACGTCGACATCGAAGTTTCTGTCATCTTTTCAGCAGCCATTGCAGTTTTTTACACTCTGATTGGTGGTTTATATTCTGTGGCATACACTGATGTCGTTCAACTAATTTGCATATTTGTTGGACTGGTAAGAAATGAGAATTTAAACAACTTTAGCACCAACAGGCAGAGATGGGTATTCATCGCGATAATTTATCGGCGATAATTTTCTACCGATTATGGTTATCGCTCAAAATAGTTTGGATTTATCGATTACCGATATCGCTTTTGTAATATATTTTGTTATCGCCGATAAATTATCGCGATAAACGAATCTTTATGCACACAGTGTTCAAAGTTAAGGAGTTGGCGCTATGGCAAAATTCACGGTGTCGATAAAGTCTTGTTGCAATTTAAAAAACCTCTCTTTGTTTTGTTTAATGCCATAGCAGAGTCTGTGAACTGTGCTCTCTTTTCTTGAAAAATCTAGAAAAACACTTTTGTGATTTGACTTAGAAGAAAAAAACTTCGTCAAACACATTGAAAATTTACCGCAACATTCATCGGAAAAATTTATCGACGATAATTTATCGATTACCGATATCGCTATAAGAAATTGAGATTTATCAATTATCGGTATCGCCCAGAGCATTTTTGAAATTATCGATTATCGTTGTCGCTTTAGTACAGAAAGGTTTATCGTGCCCATCACTGCCAACAGGCTAGCAATTACGGTATCATAATAACAGTTCATAATTTGCATTTAGTAGCATACTTATCCTCCTATCACGAGAAAGCGATCCAAGCGCCATAACAAGCTCGCTTAGGAGTTACCGTTACCGGTCATTTCCCTACCACATCAAGAATGGGAAGTCCCGTTAAGTGCTTTTCTCAACGGCATAACAAGTAAACTTGACGGCTTGGTCTCCACACTGTCCCTTTAGTGGTGAGTGTCAAGCAGAGAAACTGTGAATACCAGTTTTAAAGTCATTGGTTTTGACCCTACTCGGAATCAAACCCGAATCTTCAGCTCCAGGGATGGACGCTCTTGCCCATTGGCCATCGGAGCTATCAGTTATATACAGTACAGTAGCTTAGCTACGGTATTTTATATTTATACCGAGGAAATGCAAATGGCATTATTATGGTCATTGGCGTCGACCATGCGTGTAAATGGTTTTACTGAATATTTTGTTGCTGATAAAAGTAACGAAAATCGACGGTAGGTAACAAACCGCAAAGCAAAGTCAGATTACAAAGGCAAAATCGCAAGTACGTATATATAACTGCAGACAGTGAACACTGCTTCGACCTTTCAGGTCTCATCAGTGCAGTCAGTGTAACCGACATTTACTCAAGGCAACAGGCATATATTGCCTTGGGTAACTGTCGGTCAAACTACCACTGCACTGATGAAACCTGAAAGGTCGAAACAGTGTTCACTGTCTGCAGTTAAAGTCAGATTACTTGTGCTTTAATTAGTCCTTTAAAGTAAGACCAAGCCTTAACTCCTCCGTCCTACAATTGAAAAAAATTTTCCGGACAATAATCACTTTAAGAGTTACAGATTTCCTAGTATTAGGGCAAGATTTAACAATTTGGGAAAGAAAGATGAAGGTGCAAAATTGAGAAGAAAGTGGTACGACACCGCTGCTGCCCGCCAGTTCGCAAATGCACGCCACTTAGCCAGTCTAGACGAGAAATTAATCTTTCTAGTCATTTATCTCGACGTGATTTTTTATGATGTTTATTTTAATTGCAGTGGCTGAGCATCCCATTTGCCTTTCATCATCCTGCTGTTGGAGATATAACTGCTCCCATTGGTATAACTGCGCCACCTGGACAACAGCATGTAAGTTGTAAGAGAACGTAAGGTACGATAGCGTTTCTATGATAACCATGTTCCGTGTTTAGAGGGAGAGTCAGAACGTTAACTCTAGTCTGAACAATCATGTACGACTTGACTTGCAGCCATAGAAATTCGAGACTTCCTCAGCTAAATTCGTTTTAGTTTGCTACATTTGTAAAATTATGAGCTTACAACCTCTTCGTCAGACCAGCTGCACCACTCGCTGAAAAACAGTTGACCCAAAAACGATTGCCTACAGGCCAGCTCCAATTTTCATTGATGACATTGAAAACTGTGCACAAAACTTTGAAGACGTGTATGTAACAAGCAATTTCATTTTTGCAAAGCAGGGGCTTCTGCTGTAAATTGGGTTGGCAATATACTAGAGCGTTGATGACGAAAGACATATTTCGGATCATAAAACAAATCCCCTGTGGAGTCATTCCTGCTTAATGGGGAATGGATTTCGTTTATGATGGTATATGATATTTGTTTTAGCCGGTAAACGCTTCATCAACTTCTTCGTCGTTTGAAACCATTCCTTGGTTGGGTACTTGGGACCCCGATTATGCTGGAACCTGGGTAGACTCAGCTCTTTTGCTGGTAAGAATTCATAGTAACGTATAGAATTTTTTGAGTTGCTTCAAAGCGTAAGTGCTTAAAACTTAAAGGGTTAACGCTTTGGATTTTTCTTGTGTATACGTAGTTGCGTACGCTTATACACAATCTTCGCTTTTGACTGTCTGTCAGTTTGATTATTTTGATTGATTTTCGACCGGCCGCTTAGCTCAGTTCGTAAGACATTGCTATCGATGCGGGAGGTCTGGGGTTCGATTCCCGGGTCGGTTAAATCGGACGCAGTATCGCCAACGGTTCACCACCGCTGCAACGTTTCCTCGAGCTGTGTTGCCCAGGCCCTAAGTCACGGAGATGGCCTAGCCACTGGTTACGCGCTTCGGCGTAATAACGCGAGTATAAAGAAGGTTTGATTTCATGTTTGATTGATTTTCGTCTGAACTTGTATCGTCTGGTTGTTATTATTATTGCTTGAGTATCGAGCTGTCATTATTTTTATGAAAATCGCACAGAACTTAAAAATAATTTTTGTTCAGATATTTGGGGGAATCCCGTGGCAGGTATATTTCCAAAGAATTTTATCATCTGATTCGGCTGCTCACGCCCAAGCTTTATCATTCATTGCTTCAATTGGTTGCATGGTTATGGCTATTCCTTCTATATTAATAGGAGCAATAGCAACAACTACAGGTGATCTAAACTGCATGAACTGCAACTGAAATATTACCCATTTTCAGTCGCGTTGTTAGCAACATATTTCAGGGAGGAGGGACAAAATATAATAAGTCTACTTTCAGCAGGTCTATCTCCAACAGAGTCGATATATAAAAAGAATGATACTGGCCGGTTCGCTCAATCTTAAGACGTTTCTATAAGTGCGGGAGGTCTGGGGTTTGAATCTCAGGTCGATCAAATCGGACACAGTGTCGCCAACAGTTCACCACAGCTGCGACGTTTCTTCGGGGCTATGTTGTCCAAGTGCTGAGCCGCGGAGACGGGCCCCGCCACTCGTTATACGCCTTAGAGTAATCAAGCGAGTAGGCCTGCAATAACGATTTGTTTTTTTTTTTAGATTTAAATCTCTACAGTAACACTGATATTTGAAATATTGCGGGGGCCGGGGGGGAGCAATTGCCCCTTTGCCTCTTTTTATTTTGCCATCTCGAAAAAATTATATTCAACGTCCACAAACAAAAGGCAACGCTCATGTGAAACTTGCGTGCACTCTTGTTCAGTGATGGAGTCGAGTACTCAACTTCCGAGTACGAGTACCGCAAAAAACTTCGAGTACGAGTACAAGTACTGATATTGAAAAATGTTCTCGAGAACGAGTACCGTAAAAAAGTTCGAGTTTGTGTTCGAGTACTTTTACAAATTTAGTAAAAGAACAATTTTTAAGTTGTAACAGCTCAAAGTTTGTCGCAAAAACATAAACGAATACGTTTTTTCAGTGTTTGGGATATTGAGAAGGCGCATCAATTTATTTACGGGTTTTGTTGGCTGTAGTTTGCTATCAAAAGTTCATCCTGTTTGTTAGTTCGTTACTTCTAGCGAAAGCCAAATGTACTCGTGTACTCGGCGCTTTTTTTGACCTAGTACCGAGTGCATTGACCTTCGAGTACGAGTACCAACCGAGTACCTGGGGTTGCGAGTACGAGTACCCTAAAAGTGGTACTCGAATAGTATTCGAGTACGAGTACAGTACTCGAGTACTCCATCACTGCTCTTGTTTTGTCGCAATCATGTTTTCTGCGATGTTGCTTAATTGTTTAAAATTAGACAATGGATGGAAAATTCAAAACATTGCATGTTTAGCAAAATATCAGATCTTGTGAAGTTTAGTATCTTGTTCATGTACCAGTAGTTCTATAATGTAACAATTGGTGTTACTAGAATACATTTTTAGCAATCTTTTTAGATTGGAATGCAACCTACTACGGCAACCAGACGCCTGTAGAAAAAGGCGAACAGGCTTTGATTCTTCCGATCGTGTTGCACTATCTCACACCGACAGCAATATCTTTTATTGGACTTGGAGCAGTTGCTGCTGCTGTGATGTCTTCAGCTGATAGTAGCTTGCTTTCAGCCGCCAGTATGTTCACAAGAAATATTTACCAACTTGTATTCCGACCAATGGTAAATATGAGGCTTGTCCATGAGAGATAATATTTTGTTGTTACCTCTTATGAGGATTGGCGCCTGTCCCATCCCACAGCAGAACTTCCATTGATTATGACGTCACTTCTTAGCTCTGACGCAATTAATTTGCGATAAAATGGCTAAGTTCCATAAGAAATGCACATCCGTGCCACCCTAATTTATCCCATCTCATGGAAAGTTCAATCCCATGGACAAACCTTGGTAATGATACCTAACACCGATACTAAAAGAGCTCGAGCATTTTGTTTGATCAAGAAAGTCCAGCCTAATCTGACACGAGCTGGTCTAAATTTTGGCGAACCCATAGGCGTAGAACCAGGGCTGGGAACTCGTGAACATTTTATTCGAGTTCACCAAAAACTTGCAAGTCGAGTTCGAGTTCAGTAATTCTTACCGAGTTCATGCTAAATTCAAGTAGTTTTCATCGGGTTTAGGCTAAGTTCAAGAAATTTTTTTCAGGTTTAGGTTAAGTTCAAAACTCGATCAACTTTTTGAAATCGAGTTCAGGAATGTTAGTTTTCAAGTTTGGAAAAAAGACCGAGTTCGCAGCTATGCCTGGAACTACTTTTTTTATTGTAAAATATTGCTACCGGTTTGTGGTTTGATTTTTACCCTACACTCCATTAGGTTGATGAATCCTATCTTGCACCTCATGTTTTAAGGAAAGCTACGTATGCCTTTGCATCCGTATATCTTGCGTTTTTTATTTTTAAGTAGCCTACAGTATGTGTAATTGTAATAATATAACTTAAACTTTCCAATCTTCGATGAATTCTCACACCCTCAGCTACAGCAGGTCCGCGCACTCCTATAAATACAATAATTTCAAGTACACTACCAAAGAAATACGAATAAAAATCGCAAAACCAGCTCCAGGCATGAATCTGCAAGAGCATCGCGGTTAAATTCTCTATGATATTGCCCACAAAACGCTTGCTTCTAGCCGCCTCTTTTTGCAGGCTACAGAAAAGGAGCTGACTTGGACGTTACGGATAGCAATTTTAGTTATGGGTGCCCTTGCTTGCGTCCTTGCTCTGACAATTGAATCTGTGTATGCTTTGTGGTATTTGAGCTCGGATTTTGTTTACGTTATTCTTTTTCCCCAAGTAAGTAACAGTGTTTTTTAAGGTTTGGCTTGAGGATAAGGATCATTAAGCAATTTTGAAAGACCGCCAATTGAATTTATAACTTAAAACACAGCTTTCTACGCTATTGTAGAAACAGGTTTTGAAAGACCGCTGGACAATTTGAGGGACCTTTTCGGTTTCCCAAAACGCCTTAAAAAAAAAAACACTTAAGTAAAATATGACAAAATCAATGACAAGTTGTAATGACCTAGTAACAGCCAGTGACTTACTCTGCTGGGGGCGCGTATGGAGATGCACTAATGTCCCTCCAGGTCTTCGATTGATTGATTTCTTCATGTTTATCCTCCTGTCACGAGAAAGTCACGGAGGCGCTATGCATTGGACGAATCCAGACTCGCTTAGGAGTTGCCCTTATTTTCGAGTTTTCCGCTGGAATTTTGCTTCTGACTTCTTCGATTTGCTGCTTGTTAGATTCCACTGAGCAGAAGTAATAATATTGTCGTGAAGCACCTAATTCAAGGACGCAGCAACGACGCTAGGGTGGGAGTTGAACCACCAACCTTGCGATCATGGCCAACGAGGCTTGGTCTTCTTCGTTACGCGAAACGATACACGAATTTGTACGAAAAGTTACCAGACACTCTAGAAAAATTGTCTCTTGTGACAAAGTTCCTTTACGCGCTCCTACTCAGAAAATTTCTGTGTAGGCTACCTGTCTCCCGCAAAAAAATTATTAAAATTTCTTTGAAATGCATACAAAGTTTTCTGGACTTGGTTCTTTTATAATTTCATGCAGAATGGCATTATTTTGCTTCAATTGCTGAGGATTTTCAAAAAAAATTTTGATGGAATGCCTTTTTGGTTTGCATTTGCATGTAAATTGTTCTTGTTTTTAGCTTTTTTGTGTCCTCTACTTGGATCCGAACACCTATGGATCTATTTGCGCGTTTGTGATTGGCCTGACGCTTCGTCTTGGAGGAGGAGAACCAGCGTTCAATTTGGATCCTTTTATATATTATCCTGGAAAAGCTAATTTTCCTCACAAGACATTTGCAATGATTGTTTCAATGGCAACACTATTGACAGTATCATATTTGGTTAAGTTCTTATTTATCAACAATATTATTCCTCCAAAGTTCGATGTATTCAAATGCAATCTTGCCTTCGGAGGACGAGGTATTGCCCTAAAAAAAAAAGCCAAAAGCTCAAAGATCAAAAATGAATTTGCCACGGTCGTGCGTTTGAGAAAGCTAGATCGCGAAGAAAACGCTCAAGTAAGTGAATATGACGAAACGCCAGAAAGAGAATCCAGTGACGGAAACAAAAGTGAACAAAACGATACCGATGAGAACTTAAATGATAATGCCGGAAACGGAAAAGAACAAAGCACTCAGGATGAAATTGTGTATGAAAGTGAATACGACTACGCAAGTAATGGCGAATCCGACGATGAAAGCGAAAAAGAAACAAAGAAAATATGCAAAGAAACTTGAACGCTTATTTCTAAAAAATGTATAACAAGAAAAGTGAAGAGATATTATGCAGACAAATTTGGTTGTAAATTTTGATGTCTCAAGCTTATATGACGTAAAATGAGCGCGGCTTAGTTTTCTCAAATTATAGCCAATTCATTTCATGATCATTTTGATTAAGCTTAGCCTTTGTAATGTATAAGACCTATTATAATTATAACCTCGATCTTTTTTTGATAAGCTGCAATAAACAATTCATTGCTGCTAACAGTAGCGAGAAATTTAAAAAAAGTGTGGGGGTCATTAACTGCAAAAGCAATCAAAACGCTTCAATTAAAAACACGCAGCAGAATAATATTGAAAACATTTTTTTCAGTTATTCTGGCTGCATGTTTTTAATTGAAGCTAGTAAAAAATTTCAAGTATTATGCTCCGAAATCGAAATACCTGTAGGTCTGGTATATTTCACGCACTTAACGACATTAGACGTTTTTCACTAAGAAGCAAAGTCAAAAGCGGGGGGCATGACACAATGCCCTCCCAAATACGCTCCTGGTAAATGATATTGCGGACCGAAGCTTTCTCGCAGAGACTACGCTGGAGCAGGCAGCTGATTAAAAATGTAGCCTACCCTAACCTTAAGTATGCTCTTATCCAAAAAGCCTACTCCTGGGCCATGTGTCCAGCTCCATGCTAAACCGACAGCGTGGCGTAGGCATAATAGTTTGGGCGTCGCTTTTGCGATGCTTAATTGTTCTTATCAGTGACGTAACCATGGGGGTTACAACCACCCCCCCCACTGAACCTCAAATGACGTCATAGATACTTCTTTTTCTGATATTTATTTCGAAAAAAATGCATCATTGATGAAGCACTCAACGTTAGGGGCCAAAAATGTGACAATCTTTCCCCAAAAATTGGTTAAAAAGCACTAAAATAGTCATTACAGTATGCAAATTTTAAAAAAGTTTCCGGGGGAGCATGCCCCCAGACCCCCTAGAGTCGTTTTTGGGTATTTAATTAGCTTAAAATTAACTCTGCCGCAAAAAATGCACTTAAAAAAGTGACGAAAATTTTTGCCCCTTTCTGAAAAAAATTCTGAATACGCCCCTGACATGAAACATTTTCAAAAAGCTTATTTACGCCCGTTTCCGGGTCTAAACGTCTTTGTGCTTACTTAACATTCAACCTAATTCAAACTTACACCCCTCCCCCCACCAAAACTTTCTGGATCCGCTCCTGTATAAAACGTATGGTCAAATGTGACGTTATTTTCAAAACCCCTCTCATTGCAAAATCCTGGCTACGCTAGTGATTCTTGTAAATGCAAGCAGATTTTTTTGTGGCACAATGGGGCTCTGCAATGCATAAATACGAAAAGTCAGTTGCTACCCTTCTCAAGCAGTTTTGCATTGAAAGGTAATTGATTAGGCTACTTTTAAGAAAATGTAACGTATTAAACCTTGCACCCATGCGTATAACCGCAAAAAATCCTTTTTATCGTGGACTAGCTGTTGCGACACTTTACCATATCGTTATTGCTTAGGCTTAGCCAAATGTGATGTAATAGTGAGCCGTTAAGGTGCTTTTAGGCTATTAGGTGAATAACCCGGAATATTTTGTTGCATGTGCCATGCCTACCTACAAATAAAAACAATGATGGTAATTATCTTGGTACAATATTTCTTCAACAAAAATAAATACGGTCCCAGATAAAACTTAGAAGTTTGGCAACATGAGGCTTTTTAGCCACATGCAGAGGAGTAAAAGATGTTTAGTTTAAAGACCAATGATAAGTCGCATGATTAGACTAATGGTACAACGTTAATGACTAGCTGTAACAAAACATTTAATTGTTAGTAATTGTTTTTGTACCCGACGCCTAGCTACTGACCCCGTAAAATTTTACACTACAAAAAGCCTTTTACATTTGTTGCACTGCATGAGTAATTGCGTTCATAGAGTATAGCCTATGCATTACTTTCTTCGGTGAATGTTAGGAAGGTACAGGGTTGCAAAAAATTGATTGCCATCGATATTCTATATTTTTTACTTTTTGTTTATCGAATGCACTGGAGTCTTTAAATTGTTTTGAATGAGTAGCCTATCGATTCTCAAATATGGCCTTGCCTTTACTTTTTTTTGACTTAATTCGATATTCGATTTTTTTCGTCCAGGTAACTTTATCTGACTTAAGTAAACTTACAATAATTATCAGTATGTCATTAGTAAGGCCATTTTTTGTGACTTAAACAACTTGAAAATGTGACTTTATTTTTGCTAAAATGTACACAAATTGTGACTTCATTCAAAAAAACTACAGAAAACAAATAAAGCAGCAGCGGTTTATGCTAACAAACGATAACATAGTCTTAATAGTTGCTAACATTATGGTGCACTCACATAATAGTATTTAACTTTCCTTGGTTAAAACGTTTTTGTCGTTAGCAAGTAGCTTCAGCATGGAAAAACTCATAGATGGGCAAGTTATTGCAAAACGTTAGCTTCGTTAACCACTACTTCGTTAACACAGCTATGTACCTCCGTTAACGTTAATTCGTTAAATTCAGTTCCAATTAACGGAAGTTAAATAAATTCGTTAAATCGTTAATTTGACTTAAAACGGCATTTCTTTGAAAAAAAAGCTTAAATTTTTTTAATTTCAATGTTTGCGTAAGCATTTAAGCAATTTTCCTGCGCACAAGCAATGTGTTTTGTTGTTTTTATCCCGCCTTTTGACCTCATTGGTCGTATTTTGCTAGTTTATCGATGTCAATCTTAAGCAATAATAGGAGAAATTAGCGTTTACAAAAATTTAACGCAAGTTATCAAGCATTAACGGAAGTTAATTTCGTCCGTTAATTTTAAAAAGCAATTTAACGAATTAGCTAGTTAATGAAAAAGTTAGCTTCGTTATTAACGAAGTAACGATTAACGAAATTGTGCCCACCTCTGGAAAAACTGCTTACTACTGCAACTTGTACCAGCGAGAAGGGGAAAGTTGATGCAAATACCCGTAGGTCCACGCCGGGGATGGGTGACTTTTTTTTCGAAAAGAAAGTGTCTGTAGTAAAGATTTGTTACATTTTTTAGAGGATGTCTTGTGATTATACCGATTTGATTCTTTGGCCTAAGGCCTCAAAACCGTCTCGGCGACCCTGATGCTTTGGCCTATGCATTATTGGAAGGAGTAGAACTTTATGGGTTTTGTATTTAGCACGTTAACACTTAGCCTAGATGCAGTGTGGAGGTTGTGAATCTGTTCCAATAAAAGACTAAAAAGTTGGAATACATGGCAAGAAATAGCAAAACAAACAATGTTACCTAAAAAATAAAATGTAACCCAAAAGCACGAAATGTAACTTTTTGTAATTTTATAACTTCTTAAATACTGACCCCACCACACCTGTGAAACTTTGTTTCCACGTTTTTTACGTCAATTGGAACCCGCAAAAAATTGTAACTTGTAACTTTTGTGACCCAAAATCGCCCTAGTCATTAGCTTTTTGAGCCAAAACCCCCAACTAGAAATAAATAAACAGAGTTGCAATAGCAATGGTCGCAAGCAATGCCTCGTCGTTTGTCTGTTACAGCATGAACGTGAGCACATCACAGAAAGTGCTTGGCGCAAGCCGCTAAATGCTCAGTGTACCGGGATAGATCCAGGGGGGGGGAAGTGGGGAGACACATTCACCGGTAAGTCATTTTCAACAATGTTTTTGATGAATATAGTTATTCCATTATTTCGAATCTCTTCGATAACAATAAGCCTTAAGGTGTGTTTACTCAGAATACGATACAATCTTTCGTAGGCTACTGTACGTTAAGTGACTTAGGCTAAGAAACAGTTAAAAAGTTATGAGGTATAAGCTGCGTCACTTCGCGCGGCATTCTAAAAAACAAACGTTTGGTGCTTTGCAAAACAATAGGCTTACCATATGTCCTCCTTTTGGAGGACATGTCCTCCTTTTCAGCAAAAAATAATTTGTCCTCCAAGGACGCTAAAAAATGCTCAAATGTCCTCCTTTTCGGCATTATGAAAGTGAAAACATGTGAAATCATTGTTACACGAAAAATTTTGGGAAGTTTTAGTTCAAAGTACGGCCTGCGGACGCGATGAACTTTTTTTTGCTCTTTACTTGATTTTGGGCGGAAAATTGAGCATCTACGGACGTGATGATGACCTTTTATTTTTTGCTCTTCACTTAATTTTCGGCGGAAAATCGGGCATCTGCGGATGTGATAACCTTCTGAGAACCTGTCCTCCTTTTGCGCAGTGAAAATGTGGTGATCCTACAAAACAACCGATTAAAAGCAAAACTGTTTGGATTCGAATTGTGCGAAAGATATTTCCATTAACTGCGATAACGTCAAAAACTGGATGAAATTTCGTTTCGTACGATCGCAAATCGCTTAAACACGCATAAATCAAAAATGTTTGAACAAAATGCATCATATTTGCTGAAACACATCACAATTAGAATAAGGGCAAAAATCCAAACAAAATTAGCCTAAAATTGTTCAAGAAGCACAAATGGTCATTACAACTTGTAAATTTTTCTTCTCATGGAATGGCAAAGCAAAGGGCAGTATAACCTGTTCTTCGGTAATAATCACCGTATTAACGAAAAATGCTGCCGACAGAACTGATTTGCGCTACTACAGTACTTTCCGCATAATTATCACTCGTGCGTCTTGGTTGGGTAGGCTTACTATACATCGTATGGGGAATTTCCCACTTTCATGAAAAATATTGGGGAGGATTCTGCCGAATTATTGGGGGGAATACACCCCCCATCCCCTCTGGGTTTGCACCCATGTCCAAATCTGCGACCATATTTCCAAATCCCAACTAATCAGGCGTTATTTGCATTTTCTTTTCGAAATTCAAAATTCAAATAACTTTTTTGAGGCCCGGAACCTCCAGCCCAGTAACCATAACCGACCCGGCAACTCATACAAAAAATGAAGCCCAGCCCGCACACGAAGCCCATCCTTTTTATGAACCTTTATTCACGTTAATCAAACTTCAAGGGATTTCAGAAATTGTTAGCGGCTCGTTAGTGGCCCAGTGAGAGACAGCCGATAGAATTGAGCCGATAGCGGACCAGTAAAAAACTGGTTAGCGGCTCGTTAGCGGATCTCTTAGCGGCCCATGCCTTTTCTAGCTTAAATTCCAAACCAAATCCTAATCCTAAATTTCTTACGCACTAAGTCCAACTTACACAGATGTCCCTACTAGTACTGGCACCATTGCTATTTTAGCAAATCAAGTTCCAACTGACAACTCTAGGTGTATTGAAACCTGGAGCACATACGGTTATAGAATCAGAAGGGGCTGTTAACAAATACTTGGTGAGTGGCGGATCATTCAGTGTCAACGAAGATGCGTCTGTTCAAGTAGCAGCTGAGGAAGCAGCTCCACTTGATTACTAGGACAAAGATCTGGCAAGATCAACCCTTGCAAAAGCTCAAGTCGATCTTGATTCGGCTTCAGACGATCCCAGCCGAATGGAGGCTGAGATAGCTATTACTTGTAATGAAGCTATCGTCAATGCATAAAACTTTATTTAATTTGGGATTTGTTACGATACGATATCGATCCATTACTTTTGCCCTCTTTATTTTGACGAAATAAACATTTTAATTGTATGATTAAAAAAAAAGTCCCGATCCTAAATAATCCGAAATCGATAAAATAACATTAATATTTGTGCTGAATTCAGATTTGTCCTCAAAAATTTTAGCTAGTATATAGCCTACTTCATCACGGGCGTACGGTGAGCATTTTTTAAAGGTATGCTACTCTACAATATTAACAGATGTTGGGAAGTGCTCGAAAGTCTAATGCGATTACGCAAACCAACATCAAGCGCCTTTTCAAGCAGCCTAATTTGCTACTTAGCCTAATATATCTAATTTTGGTGTTCGCTTTTTAGCTTTTGCTATTTCCAATTTTTCGTCGTAATTTCTGCTACAAAACGGCTTTTCAAATTATACCGTCAACACTTACTTCCATTCCACTAATTTGACCTACAACTTTAAACTGTTGACATTGACCGCCACACTATGGAAAATCACAAGCAATTACTCACAACCAGGGAGTCGAACCGAACCCGAGTTTTATAAACCGGTTTTACGCTATTTTTGTCCAACCTTAGCCGAAACTGAACCGTATTTTTCAAAATCGCAAAGAGCGAACCGGAACCGAACCAAATAATGTGAGTACTTGCGAACCTTAACCGAACCCGAACCGCTTGAAAAAGCGGCTCGCTCCGTGAAGTCACTCGCATCACTTTGAAGCTGGTTTGAATTCAAAATAATAGTCACTTATGCAAGTAATCTATGCATGATGAAGAAGTCTTTTACGTTTGATATACCCGGTCCCGTAGTACACGCGTAACAGAAAAAAACCAAGCGCTTTTACACTAATTTAACGCTGCCTGTAGATTGAATAAGCCGCCGGTATTAGAGCGTAGTAACAATGCAATATTCTCGAAATTGGCTTTATTATAAGTATTTTATGCATTATCATAGGTGGGCAGTACCGCGGTACTTTAGCACTTTAGTACCGCGGCACTATTTTAGTATCGGTACCGTCGGTACCTTGGAAAAAAAGTACCGGTACCGCAGTGCGGGTACTTTTGTTTCTCAATTTTTAGGCGGCACTCGGTACTTTTGCAAAATCTTTAGTAATAAAAAAATAATAATAAAGGTGAAGTCTGCACAATTGCATTTGTACAGTACACCTTTCACAGCAATCGTTTGAAAGATTTGTTTTTAGAATACAATGCTGCCAACTCGTCAAGCGTGGCAATAGAAAGATTCTTTTTCCAGAGAAAGATATTTTGAAACAGAAGAGGAGTGGTCTTTCAGACGACCATTTCCAAATGCTTTAAAAGCAATTCAGAATATAAGTTTTTCAATAATTTTGTCTGCTCTTTTTTGCGTCTCCGTCTGTTGATATGGTTGTAACTGTAAGAGAAAGTCTTAAGACCTGGGTAGATTATTTATAGCCAGTGTACAACATGGTTTAAGTAGGCTAATGTTAAACAGAGTTGCGCAATGCGTAGCCCTAGGGAAATGAATGCGCCCTCCGAAATGTTTTTCTTCTTGTTCAATACGGTTCAGGAATGTTTACTTTATCTCTGTAGGCTCACGGATTTGATTGGTTGATTTTTACGTGTTTCAATGCAACTCAAAACCTAAACTTAACTATGAGAACAAGGACGACAAAAAATTTAAAGTATAGTTTTAAGACGTCTTTTTGCAGATTTCAAAATTGATTTTTTCGACTTGACTCGCAAATATGCTTAATCTAGATATTCCACCGACTTACAACTCTCTTTAATACAGCTTGTTTCTTTGGTAAATCTCCTTAAAAAGATGCAAAAATACAAAATAATTGAGTAGTTTTTTTTTAAATCCGATCGATGTAGACCTTATTATTAGCCGGCGGAAATCAATTTCGTTTTTTAAAGACCTATATCCTACACATTACCGGCCTGAGGCCTATTTTAACAGCATACTACATTTTCGATACTGGTATTGCATTTACTCGTGTCAACTCGACGAGTATTTATAATGTTTCAAAATAATCGTTGCTGATTATGACCGTCAATTGCAGCAGCTCTTCCCGTCTTACTTTGATGCTTATTCGCTTTCTGTTAGTTCCGTGATGAGATTTAATCCTCACTCCTAACGCGCATATGCATTTTTGCTCGAACTAACTTAATGGCATGCTATCTCACAAAGCAAAACGTGTCTTCGCATTTACGCAACCCCATCATAAAAAATGTCAACGTACGATGTGTGCCCCTCTTCAAACTTGTTTCCAATCTCCAACTTCCAAAACGAAGCCGTCGAACGAAGATGTTTGAGGAACACTGCTCTACACCCAGGGTCTCCAGTCTCGCGATGAGTTTTCCTATTGTCCTCGTCCGTGGTTGCACAAGGTGTTGTCTACAGTGGCGTAGCGAGCAGGGGCGCCGAGAGAACTTTCGCGCCCCGGGGCAAAAAATTCGTTTGGGCCCTTTGGTCAGTGGTGCCCCAAAAACACATGATTAGCAAAAAAAAAGGTCATAGCGTCCGCAGATGTTCGAATTTCGGCCTAAAATCAAGTGATGAGCAAAAAAAGGGTCATAGCCTCCGCAGATGTTCGAATTTCGGCTCAACATCTAGTGATGAGCAACACAAGGTCATAGCGTCCGCGGATGTTCGAATTTCGGCCCGAAATCAAAAAATAACATCATCGCGCCCGCAGGCCGTAGTTTGAGCTGATGAATTTTACGTTCTAAACCTGACAATTCAGAACCCCGGGTCCCCCTGTGTCCCCGAGCCCCCGGACAGTGACCCCTTCTACCCCCCCCTCTCGGCGGTCCTGGTAGCGAGGGTATCCTGCGCCCCGGGGCAAACAAAAATTTTGCGCCCCCTGTGTTTTACAATTCTGTGATTATCTGTACAGCAGATTCGTATTGTCTTCGTATATCGGCCGATTGTCTTTTTGCATAGCCACTACTTTTAAAATATTTTTTCATAAATTTTCTAGATTCATTCAAAAACACTTCAAATTGGGCTCGCCGTTTTCGACCCTGAGCTCCACTCTCTTTTTTTGGCATAATCTTCCTACCAGTTAAATCGCTAACAATGTAAACTCTAAAAACGCTGATCTGTTTTTAGAAATTAGAGATATTTTATTTAACGGTGCGGCAATTTTTCTGAGCCAGAGGCGGGCCGGTGAAAACTTATCATATGCAATCCCTCGAGTACAATCACAAGACATTGTGGAGAGAGATGCAGAACGAAATTGGCAGGTTTTTGCCAAAATTACAATATTTGCTCTAATACTGTAGAATAGATCGTCCCAACTGAAGTCAAGGATACAAAAGACACACTACAGGACCCCCCCATCCAGGGCTTAAAAGAGGGGGGCTGGGGATTACAGGGGGCAATCTGCCCCGGGCCCATGGGTAAGTAGGAGTCCATGAAAGAGCATTTTAAGGGCTCATCATAGAGGCCCCAAAGTAGTGTGGTGAGAGATTCCCTTAGCTGTCGAAGATCCCGGATTCCATTTGGAGGCCCCGAATTATGGTTGAAGATCTTTTTGTTATTTTTGGAGAGGCCACATGGCCGTCAAGAGTCCCCGGTTTCCATTTGAGGTCACCGAATTTCGGGTGAAGATCTTTTTTTCGGAGACCATTTAGCCGTCAAGGGGACCAAGATTCCATTCAAGGGCCGAGAATTGTGGCCGGGTGAAGACCTTTCTTTTCTTTTTTGGAGACAACATCCCTACGGGCGGCTAGGGGCCCACACTGGGGAAAGCTGCCCACATCAAACTGCAAAGCTTTTTCGCACAAAATCTCAACAAGAAGTTTGACCGTCGATCTGAAAAAAAGGCTATCCAGAAAACGGAATTGCATTTCATATAGGGCAATCAAGCGCTCAGCTGCAATTTTATCCTACGATACTGCAATTCTTTCACATTTTTAACGAAATTATCTCAGCAGCAGCAGCAACGGGGCTGCGCTTCGCAACCCCTAAATTGCCAGATTTTTCCCTATTTTCTCATTCTGTGATTGCTGTCAAATATTCAAAATATCCGCATTGGAA
This sequence comes from Trididemnum miniatum, assembly GCA_964006365.1. NCBI lineage: Eukaryota > Metazoa > Chordata > Ascidiacea > Aplousobranchia > Didemnidae > Trididemnum > Trididemnum miniatum. The sequence continues at coordinate 12,295,880 of OZ023247.1, read as the reverse complement.
ATCACAGTCTACACACCAATCACGGTAGCAAAACAATACACACTACAAAACAAAACACCCAGAAAAGACCATTGAGGCAAAGGTTCAGTCTAGTTAATGCTTCGATCGGCACTTGTCCGCTGTATTATCAGAAACGGCCTATTGGTTAAAAAAGTTTAGGATCACTGTGGTGTAGGTTTAGCACAGTATTACAGTGAGCGACTATACGCGTATCTTAATCGACTTACCAACAATCTTTAGCATCCATCTTACGCTAAAATAATGAAAATCTAAAACTCTAGACACCTATCGCTTCTTCACTTTTCATCAAGTGGAGTTTCTATTTCCTTCTGTTTAATTGCTGCAAAGTCGAATAACTATGTACTCGCAGTTTCAAACCTCTTTGTGATGTCATAATAGAGTAAACGGGCAATTTGTGATCGGGTGTGAAGAGTGATTTCACTTCTCTGCCAAAAGCATATACAGGTGTCAGCTGCATTGCAATAAATTGATTGTTTTAAAGTTTAAAAGATTACGTCGAAACTGAAGTGTATAAAATCACTGTTTTGTGTGCCCCTTTGGTGCGTGATTTGTGGTCGGAAGTAAGGCATGATTTGAATCCTTTGCGAACAGCATACATTACAATACAGTAAACCACGAAGTAGTTTTTAAAATCTGTGAGAATACGTCGAAAAAGGAGTATAAAAAGAACTTCTTGGTACGCCCCTAGGTGGTGCGCCCCCGGGCGCGTGCCCCCACTTGCTTCCTCGCTACGCCACTGTCGTTTTGCCCCGTGTCCCGTTTCACCCCACCTTTCCCTACGGTGCGTACCAGTCTACTACCATCAGACGATGTCTGCCGCCGGTGCAATCTTGCTTGTGACCGGCTTTTTACCCTTGTGAAATTTTTGCATGCCCCATTTTGGCGCCCCTGTACCTTGGTGCCCGGGGACATATGTACCCCACTGCCCCCCCTACGCTACACCTCTGGTTGTTTATTATATTATGATCATATGAATCTGATTTACAGCTTTGAGTGCTTTCTGATAATCGCAGACACGAAAATTAAGCGCCATAAAAAAGTTAGAACGATTTACCCTACGTGATGATCTGGAGTGCAACAAATCTTAAAAAACAGCGAAGCATGCCATTAAATGTTATTGGCCCTCAACTCCTCGAGCCCTTTTACATTATCAAATCTGGTACTTCTAAAAAAATAATTGGATACCCCGCTCTACACACTTCGATGTTAAAAACCTGTTTTTATTTTAATGACTTCCCTAAAAAGTTAACGTCATTACGATTTATGACGAACTCTTTCCATTGAAAACTCCAGCGTAGGCTATTTCTAGTTTTGGGGTCCCCATTCATTCAAAATCCCACAATCTTTTTGTCGCATTCTGCGCTGAAAGTGGTCTACAATAAAAAGTTTTCGCGTTATGCGTTGCGGCTCGTTCCTATAGGCGAGGAAAATGATTGCATCATTCTTCTGATTTTTGTTGCACTAATCATACAGCTGATTTTGTACCGTGTTTTGATGGTTGGTGCATAGTTTGTGATTCGTGGATTGTGCCGTACCAAGTACTACCGGCAACACTATCATATTATTGAGTAATTAGATATTTAACTAACTAATAGGTACAGGCCTAATGATCATGAAACCGTGCAGTTTTAATTAAAATTCAACAAAATATTGGGCAGTACTTTCTTTTTGGAACTTTTTTTTAAAAAGTACCGACAAAAGTACCGCGGTGCTACCGCGGTACTTTTAATTTCAAGTACAGAGTACCGGCACCGGCCGGTAGAATACTTTTAACAAAGTACCGAGTACCGGTACCGCCGGTACTTTAAAAAAGTACCGTGCTCACCTCTGTGCGTTATATTGGCCTGTCAGAGCGAAGAAAAAATTGATTTGAGCGTTCCACTTTTTTAAATTGTATTACTAGAATTATACCATTTTTTACTACGAACCTGTGTGGCGTATTATTACGTCACTATAAAACCAAATGGTCAAAAGAACGACGTTTTATGCGAGTATACTCGTGGAGCTCCGGAGCCATCATTAATACAGATTCCGATTGATATATAACCCAACTAATCGTGATTATTTTTGTGCTTGTGGTACGTAAGATGCAACACCTGAACCGGAACTTTATAAACCGGTTTTGAAATATTTTTTACTGGAGCGAACGCAAACCGAACCGTTTCAATTTATCTGAACCTTCACCGGAACTGAACCGAAATTTGAAACCGTTGTTGAACCCAAACCGAACCTGAACCGGAAAAATTATGCAGTTCGACTCCCTGCTCACAACCGCATGCTACGGTAAAACCATTGTTTAAACTCGTGTGATATAGCATGATTGAGCATATATTGTGACGTTGCACCTGGGTTCAATCGTAAAATACGACATTTTTTGCATTTGAATCGTGTGGAAAGAGAAAAAGTCACTCTCCGCCATATCATACGATATATAGGCTAGAATACAAATGAAAAGACGCTTGTGTTTAACGATATCTGTGTTGAACCTGCCATAAGAGAGAGCCATTGCATCATTCGTCTGCGATGAAAAAAGCAATTTACTGTGGCGTGATTGAGCATGTATTGTGACGTTGCGCCAGGGTTCAACTTTAAAATGGGACATATTTTTGACACTTGAATCGTGTGGAAAGCGAAAAAGTCACTCTTCGCTATATAATACGATTCAGGATACAATGGAAAAGGTCTTGCTCGCTTGTGTTCAACGATATCTGTTGCAGAGGTGGGCATTTTTTAAAAATGGTTGAAGCGCAGCGCAACAAAGCGCAAAAGTTCTGTTAAGTCATGAAACGCAACGCAACTAGCGCAATCTAATTTTTTAATTGACCGAAGCGCAACGCAACTTTCGCAATCAATCATTTTTTCGCATTAAAGCGCAACGCAACTTCCACAATCCATAATTTTTTTGCATTAAAGCGCAACGCAACTTCCGCAATGAGGTTTATACAAAAGAATAAGCGCAACGCAACTTTCGCAATGAAAAATTTAATAAAGCGCAACGAGTAGATGTATGAGCAATGCAATTTTTTCTTGAGTTATTTTTAAAGGTGCCTTTAACAGCGCGCAGTTGTCTACAACGCGACAACGATTTTAATGCAAGTGACTGTAACAGGATTTTGCGTGGTCAATGAACAGGAAAATTAAATAAGAAGCGAAAAAAGATGCGTTGCTGATGATTGCTTTCTTCATCTTCATCCTCTTATCACGAGAAAGCGAAAGAGGCGCTGCTGAGGACGAATCCAGACTCGCTTAGGAGTTGCCTTTGTTTCCGAGTTTTCCGGTTGAATTTTGCTTCTGACTTCTTTAATTTGCCACTTGCCAGATTCCACCAAGCAGAGATAATCAACGTGAAGCATCTTATTCAAGGATGCAACAACGAGAATAGGTTGGGAGTTGAACCATCAACCTTGCGATCATGGTCGTCGTAAAAACGACGCTCCAAACCACTGCGCCACGTTTTATTGTCGCGTGCCGGTAAAAGCACCTCATCGCGGTAAATCATAATTTGCATATGCGGCGAAGTTCTCCACAACAACAAGTAAATACGATTTATTGAACACTCAATGATCTCTTTAAGCACTTGCAATTATTTTAAAAAGCAAAAGACTTTAGTGTACCACATTTCTGATGAGCTGAAAATTTCTGCTACAATAAATTGACCTATAGGCCTATTGTACGCATCAAGAAACAAACTGCTATTCTATTAAAAGCAGCAACAAAAAACTGCTTACTCCAGCACATTGCACTTTAATTAATCCGACAAAGCGCAACGCAGTATTTCAACTTCCGACAGTGCGCAACGCAACAAAGCGCAAGCAACCAGATTCTTTTCAGTTCGCAACGCAATAATGCGCGCACTATTATATATTTTTTCAGTTCGCAACGCAATAAAGCGCAAGAAGGATTTATTTTCCTTGAAGCGCAGCGCAACTTGCGCAATGGCTAAAAATAATTTTTTAAAGCGCTTCGCAACTAGCGCTTTGCGCTTCAAATTGCGGAATGCCCACCTCTGATCTGTTGAACCTATCATACAAGAGAATGTTGCGTCATCGATCAGCGTTGAAAAAACGCAATACCGGTATTTGTCATTCATCGAAAAAAAAAAAAAAAGAACTCACGTTGCGCTGATATTACGAAGATTAAAGACGAGAAAAAACAAATGTTTTAGTTGAATGTAATTATCGTGTGTGCCTGTGATATCGCAGGGTGTGCGCTGAACCAGGGAGTCGAACCGTTTGATTTTTTCGGTTTGGGTCCAACAGCGGTTTCAAATTTCGGTTTAGTTCTGGTTAAGGTTCAGATAAATTGAAACGGTTCGGTTTGAGTTCGCTCCAGCAAAAAATATTTCAAAACCGGTTTATAAAGTTCCGGTTCAGGTTCACAGTAAAAAATGGTAAAATTCTAGTAACACAATTTAAAAAATGAGACGTACAACGCAATTTTTCTTTGCATTGACAGGCCAATATAATGCCTAATTTTAACTTGCCGTAAGGCCAGTAAGGATGTGCCGAGTAGAGTCCGAATACTCGGCCGAGTATTAAGGCATTACTCGGCCGAGTCTGAGTATTAGCCCAATTGATACTTGACCGAGCATTAAAGCATTATCATTTTGACCTTTTTTTTGCTCTGCACCCGATTTTGAGTCGAAAATAGGACTTTTACAGACGTGATGACCTTTTTTTTGCTCTTCACCTGATTTTGAGTTCATATCTTGACGTCGCAGAATAGATACTTGGCCAAGTAATGTCGTGAATACTCGTTAGTCGACGAGCCCGAGTAATTTGCCTTGAGGCACATCCCTAAAAGCCAATAAACGGTAAAAGTCTTTTTCACCACGCAGAGATTACTTACATAAGTGACTATTATTTTGAATTCAAACCAGCTTCAAAGTGACGCGTGTTACGTCACGGAGCGAACCGCTTTTTTCAATCGGTTCGGATTCGGTTAAGGTTCGCAAGTAGGCTACTCACATTATTTGGTTCAATTCCGGTTCGCTCTTTGCGATTTTGAAAAAATACGGTTCGGTTTCGGTTAAGGTTTGACAAAAATAGCTTAAAACCGGTTTATAAAACTCCGGTTCGGGTTCGGTTCGACTCCTTGCGCTGAACACCTTGAACCTCTGGAGAATACGCTCCTGCACTTCATTGCTTTTGATTTAAGACCAAATCCGGTCAAAATCCAAAAGGTAAAAAGCTTTAAAATCCTAATCCGATCCAAATCCGGTAAAATTACGGAAATCAGGTCCAATTAAATCCTAATCCAAATCCGAGGAGCAGCTCTCTGAAATGGAGATGGCATGGGCTGGCTTTTTCGCAACCCAGACCTCCCACGGCCCAAAACCTCTTGCCCAGAAGTGGTAACCGACCTGGCTACTCATCCCAAAAATAAAGCCGGGCCTGCCCATTCTTATATGAATGTTCATTCTTCAATCACTTTTAAAGGAATAATGAAAATTCAAAGGGATTTTTAAAATTGGTAGCGGCTCTTTAGCAGCCCAGTTAAAAACAAAAGATAGAACTGGGCCGTTAGTGGACCAATAAAAAGATTGGTTAACGGCTCGTTAGTGGGTCTCTTAGTGGCCCATGCCATCTCTATTCTGAAATCCTACTTAGAGTCTAGTAGGTACGGAAGGGTCCTACTGGTAACCTCGTAATCTTGTCACACATCTGGTGTGTGATCTTGTTACAGTGTATAAAATCATCCTTAATTTGTCACCATTAGATGCTTCAAAAGTTTTTCAATACGCATGTAAAAAAGGCACAAATACTCGTGGTCACAAATACTGGTACAAGTTAACAAAAAAACACAATCACTTTGATTGCAGAAAATATTTCTTCGCAAATCAAATCATTACGGTGAGTATTTCGAAAAACGAAACACAAATGAAATATATATCATCACAGTACGAAATATCGCAAATTATAATAAGTTACAAAGATTAATATTTCATTACATTGAATAATGATGATCATCCATGACCCATTCCATCGGCAGAAATCCATTCAAATTCAGTTAATATTAACAAAACATTTACATGCATATGAAGTATTTATATTACAATCACACATGAAAAAGAAAAATACAAAAATAAAATTAGTTTTAGATTTTAATCCTATCATTTAAACTAAATAAAACAAAGCAAATGTTAAATAGATAACACATATTATGATTAGCCTACTATTAGGCTATTGTTTATACTAAGTTATAAGAAACGTCCGCAATGGGCACAGTCTGTTTTTGAGCTGGACCTCTATATCCTCTTATTGCTATGAGAGTTGCTTTCAAGAAAGCAAAACGAATCTTGCGAATAAAAGACATAATATCAGAATATGACTCTTTTGTTTTAATAGCGAGAATTTCTGCAATTCTCTTGTGGCATTTCTCACATTCAGGACTCATTCCACCAGATGTATAAATACCAATGGTACAAAAGTTGCCTTTTCCGCCTCCAATATTCTATGATTGTATTTTCTCTTCTTTTCTTTTTCTTGTTCAGCATATATCTTTCTGAGGGATTTTGAACAGTTGGATTGGGTGTTTGGGTGAGTTACCCTTACATCAAAAAAGGTTCTTTCCATTTGTCCCCATAATCCTCTTGCTGATATGTCTAGTCGAGCTCCTTATTCATTACAGCCATCTATTTTTTCTCCCTCTAATGGAATAAGTGTTGGTTCTATTTGTACATCTTTACAAACTTCTTGAAGAAGTTCAGCTTCAGTGTTTCGAAGAACATTGTGACGCATGACCACAAAGCCTCCTTTCTTACATATAAGACAATGATCCATATCATTTGGTTGTCCACATGCACAAACAGAGGGAAGATTGCCAAGACTCCATCCATAGCGCAAACACATTGCATCAACATATTCTTGCTTATTAAGAATAAATCCATGCTCTTTGCTGGGGGTAGTTTGCAACCACTGAGGAACCTTTTTCATTTGCAAGTTCCAGTGCCCTTTTGGTTTTGCTGGACACTTCTGCATTTAGAAGTACTTGATTTAGTCTGTTCTTGAAAAACAAAGCCTTATTCTTGGATACTATCTGCTTTGTTTGAGCAACCAAGCTTTCATCCATATCTTGCAAACAATCAATTTGATCTACAAATATACTAGTTGGTTGCTCTGTTACTTCAAGTGAGGACTTATATTCTAGTTGAGAAATTTCAGTGGGATCAAACATTCCCATTCCCCCAAGCCGAACTGGCTAAGCAAAAATTATTCTTTCAATTGATAATATCCTTCTGTGCACAAGAGATGGTATCAAACATTCTCATATCTTTTCCTCAAGAGGCTTGAATAGCAAAGAAATATCCAAAATAGTTCTCATTGTGAAAAGCCATCTTTTGCTGATTCCACTCATATATCCACAATATGCAATTTGTGGCTCAATTTTGGCAATTTCAGAGATTTGTTCAATGTCATTAATCCATTCATCAATCTTTTTCTTCACATACACCTCCTTAAATGATTCTGATCCAATTGCTCCTCCTAAATTGCTACTGCCTTTCAATGTAATTCTCAAGCTACCAAATAGATTTCTTGCTTCCTCAAATTTAGTCACTGTTTTTACCACTAAAACTGACTTTTCGGGTTTTGGAAAATATCCATATTCTGGTCCAATTTTCTGAAGTTCTTTCCACCATGCTAAAACAGCTGTAAGTTTTCCAGCCACACAAGAGTCATCTGCAAACCATACTTGTTTTGCTGTTTCTCCATCAGGGTATAAATCTGGATTTTTGAGTCTGTTTATCAGTGGTTTTGTGCTGCATGCATACATGCTCATGGCAGTGTTGTCTCCTTGTGTACAACCTTCATTGGACAAAATAAATTGATTTTTACCCTGGAGATACAATCTCGAAGGTTTTCTACAAGTATTTACTAGATAATATTGAAATTCTGGACATACATGTTTCGTATTTAGAAGTGATGCTTCACGATTGAGGCTGTTAAACCCATTTTCAGCATCTACAAAAAGAATAGCTTTATATTTTTCACTTTCGTATATATGATTCATCGTATGCATTGATGCTTCAGCTCCACCCATTTGCCCTGCACAAGTTTGAAGTGATCCAGCAGCATGTGTAAGTTCTGGCTTAAGTAGCATCATCAGACATTTTCCAATTATTCTACAAAGTATTTCTCCAATTCCTATAGGTCTTATTTTCAGCTGTTCTGATTGTGGCTCCTTATCTAATGGTATTAATCTGCAAGCCAATAATTCTTGTAGTGGTGTTGGATCAACAAAACGTTTGCTTAAAGTTCTTGCCAGCAGAGCAATTTGGTAGCTGAGTTGTTCACATTGTGGGCTAAATTTTTTTGAACACAACATTTGTTTCCAGATATCTGCATCAACCTTTGAAGGCCCTCCAGATCCAAGTATATTTCTAGCAACTTTTTGTACCATTTCTAAATCGATTCCTTCATATATTATTTCCTCCACACGACTGCCAGCACTTCCTGTTACATCATCACTTGATATGAAAATATCTGAATGAGCTACCTGAGGATGGGGGTGCTTTTTACTCAAAGCATTCATAACTTCTTGATTTATTTCTAAAGATCCTCCTTGTTGACGATTTATGAGTTTATGTGCAGCTTTGATTTTACCTTGAAGAATTAAATCAGTAAAAGTCTTGGTTATGCTTCTTTGTTTTGTTTTTCTGCTGCTTACAATTCTTCTTTGAATAGCTTTTCCTTCATTAATAAGATCTTCAAACTCACCATTTTTCCTCGTGCACAATCGCCTTTCAACATGAGAAATATGTTCCTTTCGTTTTGAATTTTTAGCAGGTTTTTGAAGTATTAGTGTAACAAAAACTATTAGAGCTTTTAAAGCAACACTTTCTAGTTCTGTTTCATTGTTATAAAGGCTTAGAAGCCTAGTTGCTTCTTCCACTATCTTCTGGCCACACTCACCATAAGGAACTTTGAACAGATTTTTTGCCCATTTAGTTATTTCATCATAACATACACTTAATTTTTTTTGAAATATTACTTATGCCTTCAATGTTACCCCATTTTGCCTTGGAACAATTTTTGATTTTTTTCGTAATAGGTATAAATATGGGGTAAGGATCATTATATTCCGGTTTCTCGTTAGAATCAAATGTTCCTTGCATATCATTGTCTTGTTTTTGCTGCCTTAGCACCCTCCAATCTTTGCAGACCCAAGATTCCTCACTACATGATAACCTTTCAAATTCAGACCTACTTAAACCGGCGCAAGAATAGTGAAACCATTCTTGGCATAGACCATCACATCCAATAGTATTGTTATTGCCGGATATTTCTTTACATTTTGGACATATATCTACCAAACTTGAACAAATGTCTTCATTCATTTACCGTATATCATTTATGCAATATTTTTAAATAGTAAAATAGGGCAGATAGACTAGTCTAATTTTAGTCAAAAGACTTTTCCTGAAACTTATTCAATTGGAATGAACTGCATCTTACATAAACCATAAACTGCATAAGGAGTTCCATAAACTGCATCTTACCTGACAACATAGTTTTAAGTCTATCCTTACCTGAATTCAAACGCAAAGTGTGTAAATTTATTGAAAATGAGGATATAAAGTGGTTTTAGATTGTTTTTTTGTGATTTGTATGTGGAAGACTGAATAGAAGGCAAATGCTGCTAGTAGGAAGGTTGCACTTTTTTGGTTTTTCTACAGATAAATAGCACCCTACTGCCCCACTTACAATGTCTCCATATTGTAAACAGTAATTCTTACCTGCAGTAGTTTTTTCCCAATTTCAGTGTCTCACAAAGCAGTACGGGTAGTTTCTTATTAATCTAAATGTCTCTATCTGTCTATATTGTAAGCAGTAGTCCTTACCTCAATAGTAGTGTTTTTGTTGTGTTTTTTTTTCCTAAGTGATGAAACTGCTGTGAATCTGGAGCTTTTATAAGATTAACTGTTTGTGAAAATGCACATTGTGTTTGCGATGCTTGCTTTCTCTTAGCGTTACTTCTTACTCTTGCATGACACTGTTTCCACAAATTGCTTGCCATTCTGTGTTTTTATTTTTGTTATTAGTATTATCATTTTTGAGCTTCATACTCTTGCACCCCACTGTTTCCACACACTGCTTGCCATTCTGTGTTTCTATTTATTTATTTATTGAATTGCAACACAATGGTGCTAGGTTAACACCCAGGCACACTGACATGAGAGGAAAAAACGAAATAAAGCAGCAAATGTTAACAGAAAAATAAAATCAGTAAACAAGTGAAACAATAGTGTGTAAATCACAACGTTTTTATTCTCATTTTTTTTTTGGGGGGGCTTCATATGTGTATTGATAACTTTTAAAATGTAGCTGTGAATCTGATGCTTTTGAAAGATTAATTAGTTGTGAAAAATTGCAATGTGTAGAACTTGCTTGCTTTCTTGCTGTTTCTAAATACTACTTGTTATTTTTTTCTCCACACTGTTCCATAAACTGCTTCTTTTTTTTTTTCTGTTATCAATTTTCTCTGCATTGTCATTTACGTATGGCTGGTGTTAGATCATTACTATTATTGCTACTGGTAACTTGGCTTGAGCTCACTGATTGTCAATTATTTTATTTACTAACCTATCTTTTTATTTTTTATACTTGTCTGTTTGGCTAATTGTTAAATTGGCAGTGCATAAAGTCAAGCTAGTTTCAGTTCTTGAGTCAGGCAGTGACGATATATTTTGTTTGGAATCTAGACTAGTCCAGAGTCTAACTTTTGCAGAACAAGTCTTGCTAGTTCAATTAAGATTTGGCTAGACTAACACTAACTGCTAAGCAGGTTTCATTTCTTTCATATTCACAAGATTTACGTAGAGGGTTACACTTCTAATACATTTGTGTTTTGTAGACCAGTCTGGTTCCAAGTGTTTTTAAATCAAAATTGTCAAACTCTGAAGTGTAAAGCTATTTGACTGCTTAGACTAGCAGGTACCTAAGGTGTTTCTTCGGTACAAAGCACACTTTTTGAAAAGTAGCAACGTACTGATAGCTCATCCAACATGGCTAAAATGGATAATGGTGATTCAAAAACTGCCCTTGCTACAGAAAATGGAATTACCAACAAGGTATGGTACACTACTGTTCATCTATTTGAAGATTTGTGTTAATGTTCCTCTTTTGTTATCTTTAATCAGCATTTTCACAATTTCAATCTGCATAAAATTACTGCTTTGACACACATATATACTAATTTTATTGGTACCTGTTCAGTGTTCAGTGACTACACTGTGTCATGTTCATATAACTTGCAAGTGACAGACAATCAGTTTCTTCTTAAACAACCAAGTGATCTCAATTATAAAAAGTCTGAAGCTATGTTTTCTTATGCTTCATGTTAAGTTTGGAACTCACTCCCTCGCTTCTTGCGAGCAATTGATGATGTAATTCTCTTCAAAAAACAATTGAAGTGTTATTATTTTGATATTGCTTTCGAAGGTATTAATGACATATCATAATGTCCTACAGTGTTTTAAATAGTCATTTCAAATTTATTGCTGTTGTTTGATTTACAACTTTGTTTAAACCTGCCACCCCTTGGTCAGATATGCTGACAATTTCAGTCGGCAATTCTAAGGGGGTATATAAATAACTCATTATTATTATTATACCTTTGTGCTGTGTTTCAGTTTTGAGCTACATTACTTTCTCAGTTCTTAGTGTATTTTTCCTTAGATGTTGGACTAGTGTGGGCAGGTGTTGACCTGGCGCCATTGGGTTGAACTGTAAATAAATAAATAAATAATTCCTTGATTCAGTCTTAGACTTACGCGGGTGTGATTACCGGTATCTTATTTAGTCTACCCTATGAGTCTGGGGTAGATGGGTAACATCTAGTATAAGCCCCCAGGTTCGGCTAGGGTTAGGTTTGGTTAGCCCTAACCGAACCTAATCCTAACCAAACCTAACCCTTACTGAACCTGGGGGCAGATACTAGATGTTACCCGGGTAGACTGCCGGTACATCATTACCAGTATCAGAATGTACCTTGCTTATTCTGTAGGCCTACTATGTATGTGTATAGTATCAGACTGGTAGTCTCTGCTCTACTGCTACCAGGTTACTGGGTAAACAGTAAAGTTCGGTTTGATGATCTGTGCAGTGCTGAGTGTGTCTGTTCCACTGTTCCCTCCAAGATTTTAACTAGTGCAAATTTGCCCAAATATGAAAATTTCTAAAAATTTGCCCAAACATTTGAAGGGTGTAATTCAAGGTCTGCAATAATTTTATTTAAAAACAAGAGTTTCTATGATAATACACTTTTATTTGACACAAAAAAAACTTGAGCACTTTCAACTAATTTGCTTTGAAATCATTAAAGCAGTGTGCATAAACTGAAAATTTTTGCCCAAAATTTTTCATTTTTCTCAAATTTCGCACCTCAGATGGAACACTGGCCTGTTAAATGTTCACTGTATACACTGTACCGACAAGATGTGTACATTGCAGCCTACAAGATTTAAAAATCCTGTTATGCTTTGTGTTAGCTGGTGAGACTAAACTTTTGCACTGAGCTACTGTTTAAAGACACAGTCGAGTATTCTAGCTCATTTATTCAGTATTTGTAGTAAGCCTGTAACGTTGTACCTCTGGGTCTAGTTTGAGTTAAGTCGCCTCTTATAGAGTGTCCATTTTAAAATGGGACTTCCCGGCTGACGTCACCACTTTACAGTTTAAATGTTATAAAAACGCGAGCGTCTGGCTTTGTGGGATGATGCAGGACATGTTATGTGCCTTCTGGACGTCAGTGGTGAAGTTTAAAGTGGACCTTCATGAAAAGCGGCTTAATTCATTTAAGACCATACTGTACTACCTATGCTGTACTGGCATCTGGGCAGTGGGCATAAGCTACTGTTTCCTCTAAAGTGCGAAATTGGAGAAAAGTGAAAAATTTTAGGCAAAACTTTCCATTTTTTTTCGAGTTTGCCTCAAAATGTTCAATATTTTGGTGCAAAACAAATGTTTCATACTGTGGAAACTCAACTCGAGGCAAAAATTGAATGAAACTTTCTTTGAACCCCCAAAACCTTTAGGCAAATTTTTTATTGTAATTGATATTTGGGCAAATTCGCGCTGACTAAAAACTTGGAGGGAACAGTTGCATAAGCTATTTATTGTGTAAGTTCTGGTATATACCATGTAGGCATAGGTGGGCACAGCTAGCGCAAAAATTAGCTCCGCTAACAGCTAGTTCGTTAATCAAAAAGATTAGCTTCGCTAACGCTAATCCGATAACATGAATTTTTCGTTAGCAGAAGCTAACGCTAGTTTGCTAAATCGCTGATTAATCATAAGATAATAATTAGAAACAGAGACAACGAAAAATCAACTTAGTAACTTGTAGCAATCATTTTAATACCGCGTTTTTCAGTTGATCAACCAAATTTAAATAATATCGTATCAACGCAATTTGCAAAAGTTTCTTTAATAGCACGGTATATTGTAAAGGTTTCGGGCACACGCTGAAAAAACTTACAGCATTGAAATAAACTCGGCAGTGAAATTAGAACAGTACTGAAATAAGCACATCGCCGAAATAAGTAGAGCAGGGAAATAAGCACATTGCCGAAGTAAGTAGAGCAGGGAAATAAGCACAGTATGCCTACTTAAATAAGCATCAGTCTAATCAATCTGACCATATCTAACTATCGCGCCTTTGCGAAAGGCAAGGTTGATAGACTGGAAGTTGAGAGGGGTTAGCATACCTTTTCTAGGTACCAATAACCAAGTATATTGCGACCTACTACGTCAAAAACCATTGGCGAAAAGTGATTTCTGTCGGTTCAGATTGGATGCATTTGGCTGTAATAGGGGCCCAAATACCCCCCCAAAAAACGCTGACATACCTTTGGTACCACATGAAACCTAGTGGAAACGAAAGCTTACATTGACCTGATCACGAAATGGTATGTGACAGAAATTTTTTCGGCTGCTTCACCCCCGACAGAAGCCCTCAAAGTTCGAGTGATGACGTCACAAAGGTATGCTAGCGTATCTTTTCTAGGTACCACATAAAGCTTGGAGCAAACGAAAGCTTACATTGCACTGATTACGAAATGGTATGTGACAGAAATTTTTTTGGCTGCTTTACCCCCAGCAGAAGCCCACGAAGTTTGAGTTATGACGTCATAGCAAAAAAATTTTGACCAAGAATCGCATGAAACTTAGTACAAACAAAAGCTTACATTGCACTGATTACGAAATAGCATGTGACAGAAATTTTTTTGGCTGCTTTACCCCCGGCAAAGCCCCTAAAGTTTGAGTTATGACGTCATTTTCTTTGTGACCTCATAACTCGCTGTGACGTCATAACTCGAATTTTGGGGCTTCTACCGGGGGTAGATCAATTAAAAAAATTTGTGTCACATACCATTTCGTAATCTTTGTTTTCACTAAGTTTCATGAGATTCTCAGTCAAATCTTTTTGCTATGACGTCATGTGACGTCATAATTCAAACTTTGTGGGCTTCTGCCGGGGGTAAAGCAGCCGAAAAATTTCTGTCACATACCATTTCGGGATCTGATCGATGTAAGCTTTCGTTTTCACTAAGTTTCATGTGGTACCTAGAAAAGATAATTTTATGCTTGCGGTTTTTTGGGCCCCCATAACGGCCTAACGTATCCAGTCTGACCCGGCAGAAATCACTTTTCGCCGTTGGTTTTAGAGATGTCTACGGATTTGGATTAAGATTTCTTTGGACCAGATTTGGATTTTGAATTTTTTTACCGGATTTGGACTTTGGTGTTTGAGTAAATACCGATGATCGTGTAGCACTAACGTTTAAGAGAGTAGTCGTGCTCTTCTGTTTAATATTTTGCAACTTTGTAAGTTAATATGTAGGTTTCCTGCTGGCTTCCCATGCTTTACTCAATCGGTTTTGTTGCGTGTTATTTTTTCCTCACTTGTTGTCTTGTTAGTGTGCTTTGGCTTATGATCTGGCACCATTCTCTAATTGTATTTTAAATTAAGTTATTAAGGCAGTTATTTAACTGTTTGATAGTTTGATCAGTCGTATTGTTAATTTTTCACTTTAGAAAGGGTCAAATCTACTTTTAGGCATTTAAAATGACGTTCTGTGTTAAAACTGCATTCTGTTTCTTTGTTGCTGCTAAGCATCCCAAGTCCCAAAATGTAACGTAATCAAAAACACACTGGTGCCATATGCCAGAATGGTTTAGATTAATCAAAATAAGATTGACGTTATAATGATTTATAATGTTTAAATGAAGTTGAAACCAGTGGTTACTCTTAAGTCTCTTTAATTAAATACTTTCATCATTCATCATCATCATCATTACCGTACATTTGCAATATACAAATATCTTCAAAATCATTGTTTCGACAATAGCATTGATTTATAGTTACGTCTAATGAACGTTAATAGATAATCTGAATTCTACGCAGATGTTATTGTTAATATCTTGGTACCGTTACTGGATTATTTAGGATTTGGATTTTGTGGGAATTAAATTTAGGATTTGGATTTTGTGGGAATTAAATTTAGGATTTGGATTTAAGGCTATGGATTTAAATCGGATTAGGATTTTAGAATATTAAATTCGGACATTTCTGCGTAGTAGGTTGCAATATACTAGGTTATTGGTAGGCTAGGAAAGGTATGCTAACCCCTCTCCGCTGCCGGTCTATAACCTTTTAGCTCCTACTTGTCGAAACAGTGATTGCGCAAGCTCAGTATTATGATGTCATTGACGGAGTTATTATTGCGTGATCTAAGCGCCTAGCTAGAAGAGTACCGGGAGATATTTCTCTGGCACAAAAAGCGGGAAAATATGGCAACTTAAAGGCTTTCTTTATTAAAACCGCGGTAGCAACTATTCTTATTCTAGCGGATTGGCTGAAAAAAACTAGCTTCGATAACCAGTCCACTAACATTTTTGAATGTTGGCTGAACAGCTAATCCACTTGTGAAAAAATTAGCTTCGCTAATTCGCAGAATAGCGCTTTAGCGATTTGTGCCCAGTGCCCACCTATGCATGTAGGTGTCATTTTTTATACCTACCCGTAGGCCTAGCTTAGTGTAAGATGATACTTAGGGACAGTGCGATGAGTTTTTTGCTTTTACGTTTGTTGTCTGGTTTTGTGCAGAATAATCAGAAAATAATTAGTCTGTTGGCCCTACACTTATAGATCCTGAAGTTGCTCCTTGTTTTACCTAAATTGTACCATTACTCTGGTACTGAGGTAATTGTTTTGTCAAAAATTACCATTCTTTGCAATGAACTTGCTCTTAATTGAAACAAATTTGTAAAAGGTTTTTGTTAAAAAAGAATTGGTGCCTTGATTGGCTGTTATAGGGAACTAATTTTTGAGCACAAACCATCAGACCATATTTTTTTCTTTGTTGAAGACTTGATTTTTCATTTTAGCAACCCAAATCAAGTGCCGAAAACATCTTTAAGAATCTGTTGGTGTAATAAATTTTACTGATTTTCAGTTTTTTTTATTATCCTTTTAGTACCTCAACACATTGAGAATATGACATTGTTCACTTTACACTTGTTCTTGTTATCGTTAAAGTTGCTTTTTTGTTATCCCAGTTTTTGCCTTTTTTATTTCAACCTCGTTTTTGTTCCAGTTTGAATTGAAAATCTAATTATTTGTTATATGTGTAGGTATATGTATACTTTCCATTATTGTTATTTTTCATTGATATTCTAAAACTTAAAGATGGAGTGAAAAGAATATTAAAGCAAAATTTGTATGATTGTTTTGGTTTAATTGATGCTTGTAAAAAACTTTGATAAAAATCCTTGTTATTTGGGATTAGTTGTTGAGTTATGCTGAAATGCCAGATAGAATAAGTATTGAAATCGCGATTATCTATTAAATTATACAAGGATACTTTTATTTTAGACATCTAAAAGTGATGAGTCAACAAAATCTAAAGAGAAAGAGTCAACAAAATCTAAAGAGAAAAAAGATGATAAAAAAGTGGAAAGTAAAGAGTCCAAATCGAGGAAACGTCATCGTTCTCGATCAAGAAGTCACAAAAGATCAAGGTCTAGAGGAAGAAGATCATCATCTAGACACAAATCCAAGAGAAGGAGGTAGCTGTTTTAGTTTGATTTTTGTACTAAGCCTGCGTTTGTGAAATATTTTAAAATTATTTTGTACATGCAGAAGTCCAGCTCGGAAAAGACGATCCAAGTCACGCGACAGACGATCAAGGTCTCGTGACAGACGTCGCAGAAGGTTTGTACAGATAAATATATTGTTTTTTCAAGATTTTTTTAAGAAACTGTCTTGTGCTTGCTATGTTTTCGTAAAAAATTAGAAAATTGGTCATTAAGTTTGGGAAGTTTCAAGGTTGGCTTGCTTAATGGTGACTAACTAGTAAACAAAGAACAACAAAAAGGCGTAATAGCCATGCTGGAATATACCAAGTCTGTAACTCCGGAATATTATGAAAGTCAAATCTTTATTATACTCATGTTATTACGCCGCAGTGTGTAACAAGTGTTGGATAGGGTGATTAAGAAAAAATCAACGTTCGATTTTTTTATGGGACACCCTCTTATATGGTTCCACCACGTGAAAAAATACTTCAGTTAAAATTTTATGAAATTTGGATAAGAAGTAGAGGTCGCTACTGACCAATATAGTTGAGCCGAAAAATGGTAAATAACCAAATCGTGTGTGAATTCTCCATGCAATCTTGAGTTTTGTGACATCACAGTAAGCTTATTTAGCAACGATTACGAAGTAAGTCGCGATTTGCATAGTATCGCAAGTTACTCTGTGACATCATGAATATCAAAGATTATCCAGAATCTTACATGATCCACGTCATGCATGCATTATATTGTTCCATGTCCAGTTTCAAGTATTGCCGCTATTGTATTAGCGGTTGGGACTCTTGTTTGGTCCTCACTGCATCCATGGTAACTTACAGAATAAGGGGTTCTACATTTCAGATCCTTGATTGTTTTTGCAGAAAGTTGTTTTACTTTAACATTTAACCATCTGTACTGTAGTGATTTAATCAAAAATAAAAATTTAAGCTAATGGCATGTGCAAAGTCTAAGCCTAAACTTAAGCCCTTGACAAGAAATGGTGCTGACATTTGGCATCCACTATACATACCACGAAGCCTTCCCTCAAAAAAGGAAGTTGTAACTTTGTTTTTTCTCTAAATTATAAAGAGGCATAAAGAATAGCAGTCCATGATGCATCACCGAAGATGTTATGAAAGTATGGGCTAAAGCCAACATTCCTACATGCCTAAAAAGCATGTTGTGAAGAAAACTGAAGAAGTGTTCAAAGAATGGAATAAACTGAAGAGAAACAAAACCAATATGCGACTGTGACATTACTGATGTATCATAGAGGCAAAAAATTTTTAATTTGTCACTTTCAGCTCTGGTTAATACCGATACATCTTCTGCTTATAAAGATGACCATTTTAAATGTGTAGCTAAGTTTTTGTCTAGTTATTTACTTATCTTCTGCTTGTGCTTTTTGTTCAAGAGATTTTTTTCTTTTTCTAGTTCGACTTATTGATTTAATAATGCTGTATGAACACTACCTATCATTCCAGGGAGGCCTTTTAACGAAGAAAATTTTTATCTTCCGAAATTGTAATCATGCCTAATGCGTTAGCATGTGCAATGTCGAACAAATCTTCTAATCCATCTTCCTACTTCTTTTCTTTCAACTGTAATTCTTCAGAATGCTTGGCTTTGTATCTCTTCAGTTTATCCCATTCTTTAACATTCCTTCAATTTTCTTCGTAACATGCTTTCTTAGGCATGTAGAAACTCTGGCTTCAGCCGATAATTTTATAACATCTTCGGTAGCACAAAGCGATGCATCATGGACTGCTTTTTTTCTGCTTCTTTATAGAGAAAAAACAAAGTTAGATCCTCTTTTTTTGAGGGAAGCTTCGTGTTGCGTAGAGTGTATGCCGAATGTCCAACCAACCAAACATCAGCATCATTTCTTTTGACAGGCTAAAGTTTAGGCTTAGACTTTGCTCATGCCATAAGTTTAAATTTTTATGTTTGATTAAATTACTGCAGTATATAGTATAGGGTTAGATGTTAAAATGAAACAAGTCTCTGCAGAAACGTGAAATGTAGAACCCCTTATTCTGCAAGTTACCATGGATGCAGTGAGGATCAAAAAAGAGTCCCAACCGCTAATATAATTTGAAA
This sequence comes from Trididemnum miniatum, assembly GCA_964006365.1. Taxonomy (NCBI): domain Eukaryota; kingdom Metazoa; phylum Chordata; class Ascidiacea; order Aplousobranchia; family Didemnidae; genus Trididemnum; species Trididemnum miniatum. The sequence continues at coordinate 12,276,681 of OZ023247.1, read as the reverse complement.
TTGGATAGTGAACAATATAATGCATGCATGACGTGGATCATGTAAGATTCCGGATAATCGTTGATATATATGATGTCATGAGTAACTTGCGGTACTATGCGAATCGCGGCTTACTTCGTAATCGTTACTAAGCGAGCATACTATGATGTCACAAAGCTCAAGATTGCATGTAGAATTTACGCACGATTTAGTTATTTATCATTTTTCGGCTCAACTGTATTGGTCGGTAGCGACCTGTAATTCTTAATTAAATTTCGCAAAATTTTAGCTGAAGTATTTTTTTATGAGATGGAACCATATAAGAGGGTGTCCCTTAAAAAATCAAAAGTTGATTTTTTCTTAATCACCCTAGTGCCGGGGCCCGTCTCCGCATCTTAGTGTCAGGACAACACTGCTGCAAAGAAACGTCGCCACGGCGGTGGCGAGCTGTTAGCGACACTGGTGTGATTTGACTTACCCGGGATTCGAATTCCTAACTGGTCGGTATTGCTACCAGTTGATGATAAATCAAAGGATTGCAGTTACAAGCAATAGACTCCAGATTAATTTTTGTCGCTTGATTTTTTGGAATGTTTGATGTTGAGGATTTTACAGGTCAAGATCAAAGGACAGAAGGTCTCGAAGATCAAATAGCAGAAGTCGCAAAAGAAAGCGCAGCCGAAGTTCCTCAAGCAGCAGTAGCAGCAGCAGTGATTCGAGCAATGATAAAGGTAAATAAATTTTAGCAGTAGCGATGACTGTTGCGTTGGCCTTGTGTTTTTGTGTCACGTTTCATCCAGCCCAACGTTTGAAACCATCCCATACAGTAATTTGGAGCAGTGGTTTTTAACCGGATCTCTGCGGAACCCTAGGTTTCCACCAATACAGTCCAGGGTGTCCGCAAGTTTACAATTTAGAGCTGGGTTCAAGTAAATTAGTAAGTTAAATTAGTGCACAGGATTCCTCTTGTCTCTGGATTGTTTCATTGGAGTTCTGCTCCACCAGAAGGAATTATTGAAAACATTTTTGACTGCATGTTTCCTACTGAAGCTAGTAAAAAGTTCAAGCATTATGCTCCGAAGTGAATAGAAACTGTTGGAAAATTTAAGAAGACTATGTTGAATAATTCAAAGTTAATTCAATGGATGTATTTATGCAGGAAAATCAGCAAAAACTAACTCTGAGGCAAAAGATAGCACGAAAAACTCCGTGTCCAAAGAAGAACCAAAAAAATCAAGCAGGTATGTTTCTTCTTATGTTGCTCTTGCTAATCGTATAGGTAGGTCTATTTTCTTTCAAGAACTTAGCATAAATGGTTTATGATCTACCTATATACAGCTCTAATGGATGAATGAAGCCAAGTTGTCGGTATTTAGTCAGTGGTGGCCACTTGCTGACGATTCAGTTAATTCAAACATTTTAACGGGAGATCTGAGTAAATGTGAGAAAAAGACGTATTATAATAAGAAAATTTACACTGTTTGAAGTTGGTCAAGTGTGTGGTGTTTTGCGTTCTTACATTGTCTACGTTCTTGAAGTACATTTATGTCATGCTAGTTAACGTTGTAAATTTTTAGACGTTCAAAAACTCCAGATCGACGCAGACGTTCGAGGTCAAGATCACACAAAAGACGACGGTTTGTACTACTAATTTAGAACTCAACATTTACATCGATTTATGCTCTTTAAAGTATAGAGTTATGGTATTCAAATGTAAATAGTGATTTGGCGCTAGAGAAAACAATTTTACTATCAGCGGAGTACGCATGCTAACTGTATAGCTTTGATTAAGTTGTTGTTGCTGTAATCAGCTAGTTTTGGGGCAGGATCTGCATAAGTCGGCACGTATTAATGCCTAGTGTATGTGTGTGTTTGAACGATATAGAGTATTTGCAAAGCAATATTTTATGGATAATTGTGGTAGATCGTTGCAACTGCACAAAGCCTATGTATTTTTTACAGTCAGCTTCCAGGGTCTTTGTGCTTAGAGATACATTGTGTTCATTGACGAGTTCAATGTAATAATTGAAAATAATGTTTGCAGAAGACGCTCCAGATCACGTGAACGTCGAAGGTCACGAGACCGGACGAGAAGGTCAAGGTCTCGCACCAGAAGGTAATTCCAGTTTATCGTGGTTACCAGACAGTAGCATGGTTTGGAAAGGGTTGCGTCTTGTCATCATATGGGGGGGAGATAACACCTTTTCAGTAGCTCTGTAGAAATCGACTTAACTCTTTACCCACACGCTGACGCTTAACTCCTGATCGTGAGCATACAATTGCTATGTGAATAAATTCGGTGTGTCAAATTGCCGTCTTTTTATCAACGTAATTTAATGTTTAATGATTATGCATCCCCTTATCAAGTTTTGAATACTTAATTTCGGGGTAATGGCAATATTTCGGCCTAATAGGATTGTTAGTGGTTGAAGACCTCAATTTGCTACTCTGATCCACGCTCACTTTTAGTAAGCTGTTTACTTCTTGAGAGCATAGTTTGATTCTTGCTACTGATTGTGGTCAAAAGGTTTAAAATCAATACCGTTTTTGCAAATCGTTAAAGTAGTTGATCTTGTATTTCATATGCAAACTACTAAAAAGCTTTTGAAATTGAAGCAAGGCTATTGATGCAAACTTTGTTTACAAGAATTTGTTTGTTTGCAGCAGTTTTTTTTTTCAGATCTCGTTCTCGCAAAAGATCACGGTCTCGAAAACGATCAAAGTCGAGAGATCGAAACCGAACTAGCAAAACCGACGAAAAAGAATCGAAAAAATCGAAATTCACGGATGTAAACCCGGTAAGAAAATCGATCTTGCTCACGAGTTTTGCTGACTTGTTTATTGCAGTGGTAGGTGGAGTTAACCAATTACAAGGGCATCGCTTTAACATTGACTGATTTTACAACTTGGTGTAGTTTTATAATGGAAAAGTCAAGCAGTGCTCATTTGGTAGTGTATTTTGTAATGCCTGTTTCAAATAGGCCTATGCTTTTGCAATATAAATAAGCACTCCTGGCGAAGGCTGCTCGCAACTGCAGAGCTCGGAGACTAGAGACCCTTAGGCGAAAATGAAATAGATGGGACTAGTAATTCTTGCCATACTTTTTTGACCCCTAGAGGTCCCCAAAAAAATGTCAAATCTAATTCGACGTTAGACCTTCTTTGCAAGTTGCGGAGATGAGGGACCCCTACACCAGTATCCTCAAGAATAAGGGTCCCCGAGTCCTTTTGGAAAGGTTAAAAATCATCATATAAGACTGACTTTAAATTGACTTTCATGTTCCTAATCTCAATTTTTCTTTTACAGTTATCCAAAGATTTTGAACAAGCGAAGCTGGAAGATGAGATGAATAAACGCCGCGAACGCGTTGAAAAATGGAGGAAAGAACAGAAGAATAAATCAAGTGGGGGAGGAAAAGCGACTGAGAGTGATGATGAGGATGAAGATAAACCAAGGAAGATGTGGTCACTGGAAGATGATGATGACGATGATGAAGGTTTGTTCTTTTTTTTACTTCCTGAAAGGAGTTAATGGCTTTACTGCTTGTGAAGCATGTTTTGTTGGTAATTGCTGCAATTACTGATGTTTTTGTTTGATGATTTTTGGTCTATCAATTGCAAATATCTTCGTGGATCTTGTATTGTTGCCATATCTTGATAGTTGATCCTGAAAAATTATGGATCTATAAAAATGGGGACAAAATGAAAAAGTTATCAGTAAACATTTGTTACAAGGTTATGCGTTTTTGATCTACGGAAAAGGAATAAAGTTGAAACGCTTGATGTAATACTGGTGGCAGAATTATCAAAAAGTTTACAATTTTTAAAATATTTTTCTCTAAATATACAATTAATTTGTGCATGTACGTAACATCAGTAGAGCACCCAGACATTTTGTGAAGGGGAGAGCGGGGGAGAATAAATGATATTTACTTTTAAGGAACAAATTTTCTAGGAGAATCCGAGCGATAACGGATTTCAAAGTGTATCTAAAAAGGCCTGAAAAAGGCGCACACATTTTCCCTCTGCGTACGCTTTTGTACTAAAACGTTTTTTAATGTTAGACACAGTGTGTCTATCTGTTACTGACAGTAGAACCACTCTTCGTGCTTAATGTCTAGAACGAAAATCATGGCTACGTCATTGTTTCATTAAATTGAAGGTTGGTTGAGGGACCGTGTTGCCATTTCTCGTTTTTGTTTTTAAGATTTTTTTTAAATGGCTGGCACTCAGTATTTGAAAAAAAACATGATCTCTGCTTATCACAGTTCGTATTTTCCAATGTAATTAAGTTAAACAACTGATTTCTTGCTAGTAAAAGAAATGTATAATACCTAACAAAATGGCATCATGGTCCCTCAGCTTTGCTTCAAAATATCTTCTGCTTTACTCTCGCATTTAGCAATTTTGTGGACGTACGTAACAATGTTTTTTTTGTTGAGTGGTTTCACTGTAACAATTTAAGGACACTGTGGTTGAGGTATTTACCCTTGCTTTCTTGACAGTCGGCGAGAAGTCGGAAGATAAAGGTGATCAAGCTGAAGATGATGAAGTTGATCCATTGGATGCGTTCATGCTGGAACTGAACAAAGATAAAATCATTGAAGCTGATGACGTAAGTGATTGTGTAATCACGTGACGTTTAAAATTATCTTACCTTTTTTGCATGATATGGTTTGTCGCTGTGATGACTTCATCGTGACTCTATTTGTGTTCGAAAGCTTTAAAATTTATGGAAAAAGGCAAGGGTTACTTCCTCCTCCCATCACAAGCTTTCAACTAACTATCCTCCGAAGGATCGTTGACCATTACAATCCGTTTCGGCGTTAGCCTGCCTCACTTCGAATTTCCCATTTTAGTCACTAATGCTTATCCCCACGATACAATTATTCGGCGTTCGTGCTCATTTTCGTTGGTCGAAAGTGTGTTTTCTGCGCCACAGTTTGGTTTTTGCTACAAAATGCGTTTCTCAATTATAACGTTAGAAATATGATTGACACAGAAGTGAGCTTACTTTTGGCCCAGAAACAATCGACAATTAGACATGTGGATTGCGTAATTTTATGCTGCGTTGTGAAAATTCACTAAGCTCACTAGAGAGTGAATATATATTTGTTAGGAAAGACGGCGACAAAAAATATCAACTGTATAATTTACGATCAAATACAGTGTCGTCCATGCTGTGAGAAGCTGTGAAATGACCTCATTCCAAATCCAGCAGCAATTGGCCTGGTCGTCGAGTCTGCAGCCACTAGCACAAGTTGTTCTAGTCGCAAAGCTAAACGGGGTGCAATTTTTTTATAGAAAGGAAATAACAACAGTGACTCCACTAGTGGGCCGAAGGTTAGTCGTATAAGCGCTGTTGCAGTTAAACCGAAGAAAGTTCAACACAAAGGAGAGTTAATTGAATCAAATATGGACGCGATGGAGGTGGGTAGATAGATGCAGAGAATCTTCTTTGCAAAAACAAGATTGAATTTGCTTCTGAAGATGCTTAAAAATGTGGATAGTTGGTTGTGAAATTGCACTGCTGGTTTGTAAATTTCTTGTGTATGGTTTTGGCCCTAGCTAATAAATAATAGTGTATTTGACTCGCGACCGCCACAACCAAGCAATGATTCGTAATTTAAAAATTGCTTCTGTTTTAAGGTGGTGTGCGCGTAGGCGACAACAAGCACAGTCAAGTAAACTTGGCGAGCGGTACTAGGTTTAGTAGGTTTACTTTCGAACTTAACAACACGCCTGCGGTAGAAAGTTTCAGATCTGATCGTGGCGTTGCTCGAGTAAGACTCGACGTGGAGTAACGGTACCTTATGTTGGCATGAAAGAATTATGCAATGGATAACTGGCTGCACTATTGATTGATTTCTTCATTTTTATCCTCTTACCCCGAGAAAGCGTCGGAGGCGCTATACAATACATAGGACGAATCAGACTTGTTTAGGAGTTGCCTTTGTTTGCAAGTTTTCGTTTGAGTTTTGCTTCGGATTTCTGTAATCTGCTGCTTGTTAGATTCCCCTCAGCAGAGTTAATTATCGTGAAACATCTTATCCAAGGAAAAAACAACGAGGCTTTGGTTGGTGGTGAACCATCAACTTAGCAATCGTGGTCGCCGTAAAAACGACGATCCGAACCGCTCGTCTGCACTGCCGACACCTCATTATCATCTTTGTATTTTGACAGTACTCGTCTGAAGAAGAAGAGGAGACGTTGGATAAGGCTTTCAGCCAGTTTCAAAACAAGCAGCAACCTAAGAAACTGGAAAGTGAAGTTGATCATACCAAAATCAGTTACGAACCGTTCCGAAAGAATTTCTATGTTGAAGTAAGCTTGTCGTTTTTTACTGCTTGGTACAGTTTGCATTTGCTAGTTGCCGATTATTCAGCGGTGAAGTGGAGGCTATAGCGAAATATCCGACTCAAAAATGTAAAGAAATTTGTTAAAAATACCATGTTATTTGAAATCTAGTTGGCAAAAGTTCTTTTTTTTTTACTTCTTGCATTGTTGCATTTTCTTCAATTTTTTGTCGCATTTTAAATTGAATAGTTTTGAGATTGGATGTGTGACTATACACCATCTTAAAACTCTTAATTTGAACATGATGTGCTTTCCACTTTTTTCATGTTTCTGATTTTGCAATATTCCCAATTCCAGCCGTTTATAATAAATACTTGCATTTTAGCAGCTACTGTGTTTTTATCGCAATTTCAAACATTTTGTGAATTTTTTTTTCAATGATGGAAACAACCGTGCGATCAATGTTTTCAGGTTCCGGAGCTTGCTGCTCTCACTCAGGAGGAAGTTGACGAGATAAGGATAAACATGGAAAATATAAAAATCCGGGGCAAGAATTGCCCCAAACCCATTCAATCTTGGGTGCAAGCTGGAGTGTCGTACAAAATGTTAAATGCCTTGAAAAAGTTAGTGAACTGGTTTTAATTCAATTTTGTAGTAGCATAATTCCTCGATGATGTCTAAGAATTTTGTCAACATTCCCCGAGTCTTAAAAATTTGTTTGCTTTTCCCCTATGGGGGAGCCGTTATTTGTGTCAGCGTTGGTGGTGCAGGGATACTAAGTTGTTATTTAAATACCAGTAGATTGTTAAATGATTACTTGATACTATAAGGAGGGTTGAGTATTGGTTAAGAGGATGTAGATGGAGAAAATGTTGAAAGATAATTGTCGCACCGATCTTTGCAGTAGATTTTGGTCTTTTGAGTTTTTTAGTATACCGGTTCTGAACAACATCATTACGTTTCACTGTAGTGCTGTGCCATCGGTTCCATCCTGTATGCTGCACTGCTCCTAAGTTTGATTGCATTTAGAGCAAATTATGAAAAACCAACCATTATTCAAGCTCAAGCCATTCCTGCTATCATGGCCGGAAATGACCTGATTGGAATTGCCAAAACCGGAAGTGGAAAAACTGTCGCCTTTTTACTCCCAATGTTACGTCAGATAATGGACCAGAGACCACTGGATAGTGGTGAAGGACCAATAGGTGAGAAGAAACGGAGGGTATTATTGAGAAAGGAAGCTCAAGCTGTATGATCGCTTTTGATTTTATTCATGTGGTAATGAAATAACGAATTTGGAGAGTCTCTCGCCTCAAAGTGCCATGGGGCACTGAAAGAATCCGAAGTAAAAAAGGGCCCAAAACCGTCGCTTCTTTTAAAAAACCTAGGTATTTCTACTGTGTTAAAGTGGAAGACTGTGATCTGATAAGGGCGCAAGTAGGTTTGACATTGCTTTGAGCAATCATAACTCATTAGAGTAGGACATTTCTAATAGCTAAGCTGCTGCATGATATCGGTTTAAACTGTTTTGTTTGTCTAAGAAGCGAGTTTCATTCTTTTGCTTTTATCGTTAACAATATGTTGAAAATTTGTGATTGTTTTATAATTTTCTTGACTTTTTAGCGGTGATCATGACTCCGACCCGTGAATTAGCTTTACAAATCACAAAGGAATGCAAGAAGTTCTCAAAATCTCTCAAACTGCGAGTAGTGTGCGTTTATGGTGGTACTGGTATCTCCGAACAGGTATGCCAGGGATGCTAGACTTTTTTAGTCTTCACTGGACTTGCATGGATAGCTTGAGTTTTGAGAGATGTATGGGGAATTTTGCGTTGCCCGAAAAGGCATTATTTAGAGTGTTGTGATAACTTAGTCTGGCTCGAAGCTAAGAATAAGTGGTAGATATCTTCAAAATAACTCAACCTGTTAGTTCTGATGTTAAGCACACGCTGTTGTTGCGGAAGGTATGGGGTTCGATTCCCGGGCCGGTCAAATCGGCACAGTGTCGCTAATGGCTTGTCACCGCTGCGTCATTACCTCGGAGCTGTGTTGCCCCGGCGCTAAGTCGAAGAGATGGGCACCGCTACTCGCTACACGCTTTGGCGTAATAACGCGAGTGTAATGAAGGTTTGATTTTGATTTTTTTGTTATCTTCAAAATCCGCATTCGTGATAAAATAAAAAGAAATGAAACAGTATTTTTTTGTACAAACAAGTTTTAACCTCTTCTTCCCGCATGCCCTTAAAGCGGTTTGATAGAATTATTCTAAGATCTTGGATTTTATAACGTTTCTAGATTGCTGACTTGAAACGTGGAGCGGAGATCATAGTGTGTACACCAGGACGGATGATTGACATGCTGGCTGTTAATGGCGGTAGGTCATTTTCAATTTTTAGTAAATACAATGCAATGTCAATGCATGCTAGAAAAAGTGGTTACGTAAATTATGCTAAAATATTTGAATTTTAAGTACCGGTAATATTTATCAAACTCGAGCTGTATTATTGTAGAAGAAATTCCGTAACTTTTTTGATTATTATTTTTGACGACACTTAGCTTCAGATTTTGTAGTAGTCAGCCCTGCTAGTTCATTTCTGTGTATTTTTCAATGGTATAAGCAGATACTGATCCCTTATCCATTTTTTGCAGGTGTTCACTCATCTTTTCGTCTTGCAAGCTCTTTCAATTAGGCTTAAATTCGTTAAAAAAGGTTAAAAAATTGGAACGAAACTTAAGATACTTTCTTTTAACATTACAATGCCGCCAATTATTTTTAAGTTGTAATCGCGGGTTCGAATTTAATTAAGGTTTTACCCCTGAGCGAGAGACATAACGAGAGATACATAACGATGATTTTTGTAAGCTCTTAAGAGTGTGCCACTATTCGGCGTTTCTGTCTCGGCGTTAAGACCCTTAGCCCTGGCCGTAACCCGTACCCTGAACCCCGACTCGGAAACTATTCCGAGCCCTAAAACCTAGTCTTAACGCCTAGCCGGTCATACCGAAAAGTCCTGTCCCACTTAAACATGATCATTGGGCCTTGAAATACCTTGTAAATCGACGTTTCATATGGTAATTTCGGGTGAAATTTGGCGCAGTAGTGTCCTCATAAGATTATGCTAGTACCAGTATCTGCACATGCCATGTAACCGTTTTCTTTCTTTCCATAGATTTTCCGTGATGGTCTTCAACGCAAGAATGCAAGAATATTATTATTAAATAACCGTCAAAGAACAGTCTACGTTGTTAATCTGTATAATATTGCTTGGTAGCTCTGTTTATTGTAATAGCCATGGCTAGATTGTCCACTATCCAGTTTTACCGTTAGCAATTGGCCATTTTCAAACATTTTTCTAGTTGATACGGAAGTGAAAAATGCATCTTATAATACCAAACTCATAGCTTTTAGTATTTTATAATGTTCAGTTTGAGTATACGTTTACTAACACTATTTCGCTGCCTTCGGGTTTTATTTTTTCAGGTCGAGTTACGAATTTACGACGGTGTACGTACTTGGTCTTGGACGAAGCCGATCGTATGTTCGATATGGGTTTTGAGCCGCAGGTGAGCACTATTATAAAGTTTACTTGTTATGAGTTAGATTTATTGTTTTTTGCTTTAGCGTCTTTAATACTGTGTAATATTAATGTTGGCTAGCTTCCATAGTTACAGAAGTAATGCTCTTTGAGATTGAATAAAGTGACTTTGTAATTATAAAAACTTTTTCAGCATTTTGTTTTTACGTATCGATTAAAGTAAAATTCAAAGTAGACCAGCTGAGACTTAGCAGCTCAGATGGCCGAGTGACAAAAGCGTCTACCTCTGGAGCTGTTGACTCGGGTTTGATTCCGAGTCTGGTCAAACCAATGACTTAAAAATGGGTGTTCACAGCTATCCTGCTTGACGCTCAGCATTAAAGGGACACTGTGGAGAACAAGTCGGCAAGTTTACTTGTTGTGTCATTGAAAAAGGCACTTGGCGGCATTTCCCATTGTAGAATGGTAGACAGATGGTCGTTATCTCCTAAGCGAGGGAGTTGCAGCGCTTTGATCGCTTCCTCGTGATAGTGAGATTATGCAATTAGGCTAAAACTAAACCAATGAAATAAAGCTTTTTAAGCCTGTTAGATTTTTACAATTTTGATATTGCGAGAAACTAATATTTTTTCTAGGTAATGCATGTAATCAAGGCGTGTCGTCCAGACAGACAGACCGTGCTTTTTTCAGCCACATTTCCCCGCCAAATGGAGGCTTTGGCCCGCAGAATTCTTAACAAGCCCATCGAGGTACAAGTCGGAGGCAGAAGTATCGTGTGTTCCGATGTAACGCAGGAAGTGGTAAGCTCATGTTTTTATTTTGAATTCTGGCGGCGTGGCGCCCCAAAGTCTTGAAAGTCTGGTTCATGTAAAGAAAAAATTTTGTTTGAGCATTGTTCTAAAAAAATGTGAAGTTTTGCAATATTTTGCTACAGTGAACAAAGTGTTGCCGAATTCATTCTTTCTTGTCTTTACTTAATTATTTTTCTATGTAATTTACATTCATTCTGCATATCTTTTATACAATTTATCACCGAAACTAAAGTCTCTCTTCATCATCATAAGCTTATCTTTAGAGATTGAATATTTTCTATTTCGGCTTGGACCAATGGTCAACCTTATTAAAGGTACATAACCTTTTTAAGTTGGAATTGCATTTTAAAACAACCTCCAGCAGTTCTAAAGGACTTAAAAGTTGTTTTTAGTTAGTTAAAAATTTCGTTTGCTTTTTTTTCAGCTGATATTAAGCGAGGAACAAAAATATTTGAAGTTGCTGGAGCTGTTGGGTCAATACCAGGAACAAGGATCTGTTCTAGTGTTCGTGGATAAGCAGGAGAGAGCTGATGTACTCCTGAAAGATTTACTGGGTAGTAGTTATTCCTGCATGGCTCTTCACGGGGGTAAGTTCACAATAGTACGTGTACATGGTGACAGTTATGCTTTGATTTAAGAGCTCGACAACTGCTTGTTTTGGGAGTCGAAAGTTGTCGGGTTGCGATATCATTAAAATTTTTCTGGCCGTAGTCGAAAAATACCGTGAAGACGATAAAAATCGCTTATTTTTTCACAGCCAATCGGCTTATGCCCTAACAAAAGTGCTCAGGAAAAAGTAAATGATTCTTGTAAAATGTTAGCACCACAACAAGGTATTTGGAATTGTTTTCACTTACTTTAACGACTGCAATTACAAAGTGTAAAATCAGTGAAAATTGTCAGTTAAGACGCGGTGATGCTACAACAGTACACAGCTCTAAGATTGAAACTTCAATTTCATATTAAGCCAGGTGTTTGCTATTTATAGGTAGTAGGTACTCCATATTGCATGATTTAAAGAGGAAAGTGTTTAAATCCAGTTGTGTAAAATCGCTGTCTCTTGAAGGATGGTTTTTTGTTGCAGGTATCGATCAGTACGATCGTGATTCGATTATTAGCGATTTTAAAAACGGTGTTAACCGATTATTAATCGCTACGTCGGTCGCCGCTCGTGGTTTGGATGTGAAAAACCTGGTCTTGGTTGTCAATTATTCTTGTCCGAACCACTATGAGGATTATGTGCATCGCTGTGGTAGAACGGGACGTGCTGGGAGAAAGGTAAAGGCTATGACGAGGGGTGGTGAACAATAAAGGCAGTAAGATGAAGAAAATGTAACGATAGTGTGAAATAACATGAAGTATCATGCGTCGGGGCCTTCCTAATGGCGTAGTGGTAACGATTTCGCCAATGGTGCCGGAGGTATGGGGTTCAATTACCAAGCCAGTCAGATCGGACACAGTGTTACAAATGACTGGCCACCGGTGTTTCTTCGGAGCTGTCTTCTGTGTTGCCCAGGCGCCAAGCCGCGGAGATGGGCCCCGTCTCTAGTTCCACGCTGCTGCGTAATACCGCGAGTATAAGGAAAACTGATTTTTTAACGTTTTGTACTTTTTTATATCTTTGTGTGTCTTGTTATCATCAGGGTACGGCCGTAACGTTTATCACAGAAGAACAAGCGAGATATTCTGGAGAAATCATAAAGGCGTTAGAACTGAGTGGTACCAAGGTACCACCGAGTCTACTCAAGTTGTGGGAGAAATTCAAAGAAGACCAGCAGGCTGTGAGTGGATTTTTGATAAGAACTCGAAATTACCATAGCAAAACACTAATAGTACTAGTATCACTACTTTGAATTCATTAAGAACATGCGACTTCTACCTGAAACCATAAGGAGATCTTGTTGCGATGAATTCAACTCATTTTCAGTGCATTTTGATCATGATGTAGTTCATCGCTCTAGTACTCTGTTTTCTTAGCCTTTTGGGGGGCTACGCAGTACGCACCCCTAAAATATCCCAAGGAAACCTATAAACTACTTTAGAAAAACAAGTTTTAACCTGTATAAAAAAGCCGTACTAATTCATATATTTATAGTGGGTATACGACCCTTTAGGGGTTCTTGGACCTCAAGTTAAGCAGCCCCTGCTCTAGTGCAATAATTTTTGCAGCCTACGCTTTGGAAGCGTGGGCAGAAGCTGTAGTTTTCCGGGCGCCGCTGCTAACCAAATAGTTTGCTCAGAATTGTCGGAAATTACGATTATTTGTTTTTGTTTCCAGCAAGGTAAGGTTGTGAAAGCAGGAAGCGGATTTTCCGGTCGCGGATTTAAGTTTGATGAGACAGAAGAAGCGATGGCGCGAGAAAGGAGACAAATTCAAAAAGCAGCTCTTGGACTCAATGACTCGGATGATGACGAACCTGCTCAAAATGTATGTTTTACCCGATTTTGTTGAATTTTTTCGAATACTGTATTACAAATCAACTTCAGCCAGGAGCGTGTTTAGTGGGGGGCAATAAGCATTGTGCCATGGCCTCCTCTTTTGACTTTGCCTTTTAGTAAAAAAAGATCAAATGTTGTCAGTGACTAAAATATATTAGAGTCTTTTAATGGCTTTAGCAATTTATGGCCTCCCTTTTTAAAATTTCTCGCTACGCCAATGACTTCAGCCAAAAGTTAAGAAAACATCATCCTTGTTTCGCTGGTTCGAAGTGCCATTGCAAGATAATGTGTGTCATAAATCCATTAGGCAAGTATGAATATTGAATACATTATTGCAGACAGTGAATAATGTTTCGACCTTTTAAGTCTCATCACTGCAGTTGGTGTGGCCGACGTGTCGGATGCAATAGTTGGCATAATCATTTTTACATGGTAGCCAGTCTGTTTGTTACTCTATTAGATGGTAGCACGTATGGGAATGATTCAAGTTCATTGAATAAATTACCCATCGTTACTGTTCTATTTGGGTTTAGTATTCAAACTTAAAATTTCTCTGTTTTCTACTGACATGGCATTTACCTTACAGTGGATAGTAATTGTGTTGTTTCCCTAGTTTGCAAGCACTTTTAAACGAATCATTGCCTGAAATTGTTGAACAATGAACATCTTACCAACAACTATACAGATTTTTTGTGTTGATTTTTCATGCTTACCTACTCTAAAATGATGTTTTAGATTGATGAAAAAATAGAGACAATGTTCAACAGCAAAAGAATAGTGAAAGACGTATCTGCTCCTCTCGGCAATGTGTCCAACTCTACCGGATCCGCAGCAGCTAATCAAGCCAAGTTGGATGTGGCAAAGAGGCTTGCATCCAAGATCAACATGCAGAGAAACTTAGGAGCTGGGACTCAAGTAAGTTCATTCATTTTTTAAACAAATGAAGTATGTAATGTATTTTGTGTGGTGTAAATTACTCAGCGTCGTTTGAAAACTGCCTCCAGTGTGCGATAATGAGCACACTGCACTCATTTGCATGTGTATGAAAGATGCAGAACTTGGTTTGATTCTTGAACAGGATAGGCAAGGATGCCTTTGCACTGCCTCCGTTTTTGCCTGATGCTTTTGAAACAAGCAGCTTGATAAAGATTCTAAGCTGAGCAGGTCTAGCTTGAGCGAAGCAGCAAAGCATAAATGCATCCCTGTAAGCCCGTTGAAAATTTTACATGCAACGCATTTAGTGCCTGCGCGTAGTTTATTACAATTTTTGTGTTTCTACTTGCTCACAACTGTTATAGATAACTGGTAAGCATTAGCTAAAGCTATGTGAATAGACCATTTATTACTAATAGATACGATTGCCAAAGTTTTCTTTACAATTACGCAATTTTAGGACGTGATGCAGCAAGCTGCTACTGCATTGATGAAAGGTGGCTTGGCTGCTCCAAAAGTATCAGCCAAGACCATAGCTGAGCAACTGGCTGAAAAGATCAATCAAAAACTCAATTATGTTCCTCAAGTAAGTTGTTAAGCATATTGCTCTCGGTGCGAGAGGTCTGGGGTTCGATTCCCAGGCCGGTCTAATCGGAGACAGTGTCGCCAGCGGCCCGTCACCGCTGCGACGTTTCTTCTGAGCTGTGTTGCCCAGGTGCTGAGCCACGGAGATGGGTCCCGCCATTCGTTATACCCTTCGGCGTAATACCGCGAGTATAATGCAGATTTTTGTAGTGAGATTTCTTATGCTCTGCAACGTCGTTCGAAGATAGAAAATTCTCATTTGAGGCTCTTCTTTAAAGAAGAGAAGGGAAATATATTGCTAGACTGGTAGTTTTTCTTATCTCCGTGTTTCAAATGCTAAAGTGTACCCACTACTCCCACTTTGGTGACTGCGTATTACAGAAGTACAGCTATTTAAAATCCCTCAAAAAAGATTTTGCTTGAAACATCGACTGTTTTTGGAGTCGTGTTGTACCAGTCTTTTCATGAAATCGTTCAAATTTCTCTGTAATACGGTTAGATAATCATTGGCGTAGCATTTACAGGAGATCAGCTTACCAGTGTAATCACAGTTCGAGCTTTTCCGAATGGTTATATTGTTTTATTACTTACGGAGTTCGAAAAAATTGTTCAGAAAAGTCGATGTTGATTTATCATCATGCGAAACCTTGTCTTAGGCCATCTTGACATACGCCGTGCTTTTAAGTTCAAACAACTCAGCAATGAAGTTACATCTGTGCGCTATATCTGCATACCTCAATTCTCAGAGTTTTTTGTTCCATAATTTTGAAAAAGAAATGGCCTACTTTGCAGGAAAAGCCGGAAGCAGAAGAAGAAGAGGAAGATAATTCGATGAAGAGATATGAAGAGGAGCTAGAAATCAATGACTTTCCTCAGGTGAGAGCAAGATTTAGATCTGTGGAAATAACGAAAAAGAACAATTTAATTCGTAACTACTAAACTGTGGAAAAAAATTGCAAGATTGGTTAAATGAAAATCTGAAATTCTTATATTCAGTTAACTTTGGTTTGGCATGGTCTAATCGAAATGTTAAATCAATTAAAACAGTTTAAAAGAACCTTAATTATCGAAAATTAAAGCAGCTTTTTCGTTTCAAAGTTCTCGAAGTTTTTTTGATACAGTCTGCAGTATACTCTGTGGAGCTTACAAATCAAATTTAAAGTTGTTAAATGGATAAATATGCAAGTGTGTTAAATATTTTTGTGAAATGAACTTGAGTTTGCACATTTGCATAAAATTTGCGTGATATTGTAGACATGTCGATGGAAAGTTACATCAAAAGATACCTTGTTGCAAATATGCGAATATAGTGAAGCTGGTATCACCATCAGAGGGCAATATTACCCTCCTGGCAAGCAGCCAGGTGAAGATGAAAGGAAGCTTTATCTTGCAATCGAAGGTAGGATTCCTTTTTGTGTTTCACCTTTTTATGTTAAAAAAGCCAAAAAAACACCAACTCAACGTTACTTTTGTTTGTATGCATTCAGTTAAATTTTACGTGCTTAGTTTGCTCTTTTGCTAAGTCCGTTAGTGATAAGCACTGCAAAGCAGTTTATTTAAAAGACGTCATTATGAATCTTAGAAGAAATCAACCACGTATCTTGCGATCTTTGCTATCAATGCTCTTTGATTACTTCAGTCCAGTGATGTTCCACCTTTCTAGAGGAGCAAAACCCTAATGAAACAATCCAGAGACAAGAGAAACCCCTGTGCATTAATTTACTAATTTACTTGAACCCAGCTCTAAATTGTAAACGTGCAGAACTCGTGGACTGTGAGTTAACAACCACTGCTGGAGTCAAATTCGTTCTTGCAGTAATATTGTGATGATGTAGTGGTTAGAGCGCGAAATTTCAATGTGCTGGCTTGAAATATAACATAAATTGTTCACGCACTAAATGGTGGTTGCTTTTGTTACGTAGTTTTGAGCTGCGCACTGCATGATAGTCTCCAACTTTTCAAGTAAGCACAGAATGCCAGTAGCTTCAGTGCATCTGTAACTACTACTAGTAACCAACCTTCTTCGTGGTATGCTAAAGTTGCTGCGGCAGAATAAGATAAAGTGTATTGAAATATTCTGGGTTTTTAATTAGTTTTTTCTTTTTTTAGCTGTTTCTGAAATTGCTGTACAGAAAGCAAAGAATGAAATAACCCGGTTAATCAAGGAAGAGTTAATAAGATTGGTAAGGACTTTATTGATTATTTTAATTAAGACTAGAGAAAATCTATTTTTGGTTTGTTTCAAGTCATAATATTTGTAAATCAGCCCATCTGACTGGAGTAACTCTACGTCATATTGAATACTAGTACATTATCATAATGGAGATGAAAAGTCCGGATGAAAACCTGCTTGACTTCTATTTTTGGTTATTTCCTACGAAAATTGTTGATGTAGCCATTGTTCGAAAAATCTTACAATAATGTCAGAGGTATGCAGTATTGCAGTTGTCTTGACTGGAGGATGTTTGGATGTTAATGTTTTTGAAATTCGCCAAGTTGCTCACCCAAAGATATCTGTTTAAACAATGAGCAGATCGTTTAGTTTGCCGTTGTCGCCTTAATTTTCGCTTCGAATAATTGCTTTACTTTCTACAGCAAAACTCTTATCAACCTATCAACAAAGGAAGGTACAAAGTTCTGTGATGTCTTTTTCCAAATCCTTTTTTCATTGTTGATGACGTCAGTGGACAGTAATGGATCAGCGGCAACCAGTGCTCCATTTCGTGCAATTTAGTGCGCCAAGTTGAATTTTATTTGGGCCAAATTACGTCTGAGGACTTAATTGTATGTCACTTAAGCTGGTTACAACCAAAGTCTTAAAAAAAATTCTTTTTTTATCAGCCAAATAATTTATTTCATTTACGTTTTTAAGTACGTGACGATCACCACAACCCAACTAAAGTTTAGCAATTGGGGGCCATGCTTGGATTTTAAATTTGAAAACGTATAAATTAAATAAACAAATTTTTGAGGTCTGTACTTGGCTTCGTATAACTTTTTTCAGCACGTGGCATGTTAGCGCAGAAAGTTATTCCAAGAAAACGTGTTCATATCCCTTGGGTAGTTTGCATTTGCCATTTCTTAAATACTGAGGGTAGGCTGAATTTGTGGCGAGGATAATGGAAGTGCCATATTTTACGGACTAATTGGCGCACCGGACAAGACTATAAGACGCGATGGCGGCTTTTTGGAAGAATCGGGTTATTTGTTTACAGCTCATTTAGCAAAACAACTACATTTTAATGGCAATAAAGCATAAACACTACCTGATCCGCACTTTAGGCGAACCGGCTTATAAGGTACTCGATCAATTTGTGATAAAAAGAAAAGGATTTACGAGCACGCCTTATGCTCCGTAAAATATGATTCGTACGTTACGTATAAAGAAAATGCATAGAAATTCGCTCAGGCTAATAATCGAATTAGGTTTGTGTAATCAAAATTAAAAACTATCCTGTTTTTCGGGTCCTTATTTGTCTTTCAGCTTCGTTGACTTTGCTTTTTGTTGCATTTCTGTGCACATGTAGCCTACTTCTGCCATTGCGGAGGAATCTCCTTTTTTTTAATCGATTTTTAATGACGTAATAAACACTTTGTGTACTATGTTGACCATTTTTCGTGTTGCCATTTATTTGTGGAGGTTTGAGGCGAAGGTTCTAGTTACTGCATCGGTGCAGTTCATCCGAAAATTCTCTAAGGTTAACGAAAAAATAGGAACTTATCTTCACCTTTAAACCTGTTGTTAAAATTTCTTTGTGGTGAAGTTGCAATAATGACCAACTATTCAGAAAGTTCGTACTTGGCAATCATTCATTAATTATTCAAATACTCAGCATCGTTGCAGAATGAACCAGTCGTCTTGGCTTCAGGCTCACCAGCATTATAGCTCATTCTTGAGCCAGAGAACCAGAAAGTTCGAGCTTACGGTGCCGTAATGATCGATTGGAAACTTAAAAAATTTTCAGGTCTAAAACTTCTAGAAGTTAAAAAGTGGCGAGTAATTGAGGGTAGTTTTGTGTTGTTGAACGACGTCCAAAACGATAGATAATGCGGTAGGCCGAAAAAAGTACATAATTTCATTTTTAGTTTTTACAAGTTAAACTGCGCTTCATTTTGTAATTCTCTGAAGAGGGCCAAGTAAAAGGCCGAAAACGTTTGGATTTTTGATAAAATGTTTCCCATTTTAACATAATGACTGTTGCTGTATTATGGCTGATCAAAGCGAAGTCTCTACACAAGCTTTACTCGACCTAGGTTGCGAAAAAGCTTTTTGCCGTACTACCGGTACCACTTGTAGCAATTCGCAGTTTTAAAGTGTAGGGTACTTAAGGGAAGTATTAACAGCATTGCTACGGGTTTGCTTAGCCAGCACAACATAATAGAGAAGCAACATTTACAGTTCTATGCTCTTAAACTAAAAAGTACTTGGCAGAGCGTTACTGTACGCTATGGAAGGGACATTTCACCTGATAAGTGTAATAACAAGCATAAACCAGCTGTCAACACCACTATGAATGACCCTATCTAAACCACTTCGCACTTGTAGAAGATGATGTGCGTGTTACTATCGCTCAATGCCAGTAGATAAAAGCGTTTTGAGTGTGTAAGTTTCGCAAAGCAAATGATTTTACAATTTTTGGTTTTGTTCGATCAGAAAATTAATTATTTTGGTTTTAAATCGGGTGAATTGACTATACGATAATATTATTAATATTTATTTGAACTTGACTGCCTAAAGTCAGCGCTTCTCGTTAGTAGTGGTTCACTCATAGTGCACTGGAACGTTTGTGGACTTATTGCAGGCAGAGATTAGGTGAATGATGGCAATGTACAGTAAAATGCCGCAGAAAAACTATTTTTATGGCAATAAAATCGCGTTATGCAAGTTAACAGTAACTTACAAAGTGGTCTAGCTAGTTTTATGTGTGTCTTTGGCTAATTTATCGGCTTGTAACATTAGACTTCACAGTTAATATTGCACATAAGCGACAACACTATTTAGCTCCAGGCGTTTATAAACAACTTTTAGAAGCCTCGCCTATTCATCACAAACTCCCTAGTATCGAAGATACGAACCCACTTAAAGCAAGGCAGAATACTGCAGTGAAACTAAAGGGAAGAGATTATTATACTTAATGAATTGCAGATGCTACAGTAGGTTTGAATAGCTATGTAGCTCAAAAACTTGCACCCGCGGGTGCTCTAGGTGCTGTAGACAAAAATTTGGCTAGGTGTTCTGAAACTATTTTAGATGATGATTGTAGAAGAAAAAGAGCCCAAGATAGTTATGCGAAGTGGTCGGAAATTGCAAAACGATGACCAACCAGGAAAAAAGCTTTTCCAGAACGAAAATCAAACTATCTCAAAGAAAAAGTCAGTAAATGCAAATTTACTGCAGCACGATCATCACATTCGCAGACAAGACAATGTATTTGATTTCAGATTCAAGGTTAATTCAAAGCCCAGGACAAACCCGCAAACGAAAAAAGTTTGTGAGAAAGCAAATCCAGATGGGTTTTACAAGGCACCGATTAATAGGTTTGGTTTCAGAATAAGAGAAAATAGTATTTCTACAAATGATCAAACTAAACGCACGGATTTGACAAAAGTGTTTCCTAATGTAAATGCAGAAAAGCGTCAAGATAAATGGAATCTTCATACCCAGTTCAGGAACTTTGAAGCTGGTTTAAACATAAACTTAAGTGAAACAACGCCCGACAGTGGTGTGGCTTGCTCTTCTCAAGTTAGCCGTAAGTCCAGCAAGTACTTGGCCGTGTCAAAAACTGGTTTGCCTCGTAAAAATCTGCAATTGTACCAGAGTAACTTCAAGCTCGAGCGTTTATTTTGTAATCAGCAAAGTCAGGACATAATCAATCAGAATGCGCAGTTATTTTCGGATCCAGATATGTCTGATAAGAATGTCCGGGGAAGTAACATAAAACAGAAAGCAAGCAGAAGCGTGAAGGATCTAGTCTCAACTCAATCTAAAGCGGAGTCTGGTAAAAGTATGTCCAACGTAAGCCTGGAAACAGCAGAAACGGAGAAAAAAATCAAGGAAAATTTGTCGCAGAAAAAAAAACTTCGGAGGAGATCGAAACAATCTTCATACTCCGACAATAAATTACTGCAAAGAATAGACCAAAATCCGGAGCACCAGAATGAAAATGCTCTTGAATGTTGTAACCTCCAGCCGTCTAGCAGAGATGAAAATAGTTCTCGACTTATGAGCAAAAAAACCAACCAAGACATGCGAGATGTTTCAAGCAACATAACTAACGTCAATTCCGAAAATTTATCCACATGTAGCTTAGTTTCGGCGAATCTGGAAGAAACTACAGGGGAAGAAACACCTGGCAAGTAAGATGACTACTGGATGTATTACTGAAAAATCCTATATATGTTAGTTGCGTATTTACCCTGCTACCGCGAGAAAACGACCATAGCGCTATAACGAGCTCACTTAGCAGTTGCCGGCCATCTGTCAACCACACCAAGATGGGGGAATCCCGCTGAATGCCTTTTCCAACGTCACAACAAGCAAACTCGCTGGCTTGTTCTCCACACCGCCCTTTTAATGCTGAACGTCAAGCAGGGAAGCTGTGGATACTAATTTTGAAGTTATTGGTTTGACCCGACTCGAAATCAAACCCGAATCAACAGCTCCGGAGGCGGACGCTCTTACTACTCGGTAATTTGAGCTGCTAAATATACGTGCTTGTGCTGTTAAAAAAGCTGTGGTACTAAGTCACATCATATTTTATCTTCTAGTTTTTAACAGTTTATTGTACAAGAGCTTTGAGTAATTTATTTGGCTTTGCAATGAATAGCTTTTAGTGCTTAGGTTTAATATAGGGTCGCAATGTCTAGCGATCTGGATTTTTCACTTTGAAACACTGTAGCTAAGTTTTTGTATTAAACATGAAGAGATGATTTTATTCAACAGATGAGGTGCAGTAACTGACGATGAAAAAATCCATTTAAGAAACGATTTAACAATAACTTTTTCCAACTACGACAACCGTAACTATGTCAAATCGGAGCAGATAGTGATTCAGTTTTTAACCCGATAAAAAAGTTTGTCAAAAAATCAACAAAAATTAATTTATCGATGCACAATAATTTCATTTTGTGGTAGCACTGCCAGCGGTGTTTTTTTGAAGTTTGGCTTGAGCAAACATAAGCATTTTTGAAAGATCGCCAATTTTTAAATTTGTAAATGAAACTTAAGTTAACAACCGTTTCAACGAAAATTTACAGATTTTAAGCGACCGCTAGACGATTTTGAGAGCCATTTCGGTTCCTCAAAACGCCTTAAAAAACACTCTGCGAGTTTTTACATCATTTTAAGAGAAATAATTGGCAATTCAAGTAAGTGATCAGAACAATATGATGATGTAACAATAATAATGCATTATTACGTTACTTTAATGGAAGGTAAATGCACTGACAATTCAGTTAAGTATTTTGTTGTGATGTGTTTGGTACAAATGTGAAAATTTGATTGCTGTGTTTTGATGTTTTGTGTATCGGTGCCCGAGAAAAAATCGTGTCACAAAATTTATGGAATAAAGCATAGTTTAAGTTTGGCGTTTTTGTTTTGAATTTTTGTTGTTTGGTCCGCGTTTTTTCAAAGATTTCAATGCCAAGGTAACAAAGTTCATAAACATAATATGCAGTAATTTCTAGAACTAAAGAAAATTACTACATCACAGAACCACTACAGCCTGTTTCGCCGTTGTCGGCTCTTTTTAATCAAATAGAATTAAGATAAACTTTATACCACCTAAAGAGCCAACAACGGCGAAACAGGTTGTAGAGGTTTTATAATTTAGAATAGATAATTTATTTTATTTGAATAATACAAGCTCTAGCTATTAACAGTTATCCAGCAATCTGCCGGAGGAAGTTGAAGCTTGCTTTAACTTGTAAGCCCCTATGCATTAATTTTGATCTTTCGGTGTTTATGAATAAATGATCCAAGCTTTTATGAGTAGAATTTTTTATAAATTTATTACAAAAGTTTTACTCATAGACTTGCTACGCACGACTAAAGTCGACGATTTCGTTAAAATCTTTGAATAATGCGAGACAGGTTTTAGTAACAGCGAAAATAGTTTAGTCTGTATGTGCTACAATGCACCCCACCAAACAGACTCGAGTATCTACGATTCGTTTACTAGTGAATATGATATTGAAAGGTTTTTGATAGATCATTTACTGCGTGCTGCCAACTCACGGACAGCTTGGAAAATTTGCAGGGAATTTAAACTCACAAAAAGGGAATAAAAATCCAAAGAGTTGCTTTAGTTAAAATGCCTAATTGTCTGGTTTGGAATTGCACGTCATCTACGAGCCGCTCTTCAGTGGCTGATGAATCATGCTTTTGCAGAAATAGAAGAAATTCGAAACTGGTGCTTCCAATTCCATCGAAGACTACAATCGTCTCAAGCAATTACGAATCAGATTGTCCCTTGTTGTGGTCCGGTAATCGTTCTTTCTTTCTCCGCATGACAGAAAACAGACGAAAAAAACATAGACATGAGTGGGAGAAAGTGCAAAAAGCTGTTGGTTTTATTGCGTAAGTGGAAGCACTACACTTGGTTACGTTTTAGAGCAGGGGTCGGCAACCTGTGAGCCGCGGTTCAACTGTGGGCTTTTTTGCAATTTTTCGTGGGCCGCGAGCTATTCGGTTTTACCAATTTTTTGTGGGCCACATGCTAGCCACAAATGAAAAGTGAGCCCATACAAATAACAATTAACACCTTCCCCTTTGATGCTTTGCTCGTGAAACAACCCAGTTCTTTTTCTCCAGGCAATACATGGCTGCACATAGTTGTCAATCGGGCTTGGGCTTTTCGGATCGGGTTGGGGCTCAACATCTTCGGCCAGTTCACAACCCTGTGGCTGCAAAGACAAAATTGGTTTTGTAATCGTGGTTTCAAATGTATTGGGCCGTCAAAAGCTATTGCAAGGATGATCTGGGCAGCGATGAAAAAAGGTTGCCGACCACTGTTTTAGAACAAGGGTAGTCAAACTTTTATTCCTCAAAAGCTAGTTTTATTCAAGTTCAACTCATATCCTCCACACAAACAAAATGTTTCAAACTTTTAATTCAGATTAGAGACGTCCTTTATACAAAAAAAAAAGTCTTCAAGAGGCATCCTTTAATGAAAAAGGTCTTCAAGAGGACCGGTGTCGTCCAAAAAAAAGCCAGGGGCCCAGTAGCAATCTACCACTGTCGGCCGTCTTTATTTTAGAGAATATAAAGCTGCTTTGCCGATTGGTCAAGAGCGCTTTCGCTTTGCAAGCCTGCGTTAAACACTGGACACTCCGTTAAACAAGTACATTGCCGTCTGTGACTCACCATTGTTGCAGCATTCTCTACATTCGTAGTTTCGCGCTGTCTGGATGCTGAGTGACAAAGTTGAACACTCCAGACTCATAACAAGCATATGCGTATAAGTGAGCAAAAGAAAGTTATTTTAGTTGATAACCCAACGTTCTCTGTTTAAAGCAACCAAAACGGTCATCAGAAAAAATTTTTTGAGATAAGATGATCAAAAAAATCTTCGTACGTATAATGGTAAAGCATTCAGGGGCGTGCCCAGAAATTTGAAAAGGGGGGGGGGGGCGCAATTTAAAACCAAGCCAGCTGGGCCGGATATAGTGAAGAGCAAAAACAGGGTCATTACACCCGCAGATGTCCAATTTTCCGCCCAAAGACAAGTGAAGAGCAAAAAAAGAAAAGGTCATCACCCCCTCAGATTGTCCTTCATACGAATATCACCGTTACTTTGTGCATTTGTCTGTGGAGGGAAAAGGCATGTCCCAGCCCCCCCCCCCCCCCCCCTTGGGTACGCCCCTGGCAGTTAATACTTAATATGAGGAAAAATACGTATTAACTGCTACCTGCTGTATCCATCGAAGCAAATTACATCGATACCGGTATTCAATTGGATGATGGTTGGGCTATTGCGTCATAATCAGCAATTAAGTTTGATTTTTATTATTTTTGATATTTTTGTTTTAATTAGGATTCCGCCTGCTCATTCAAAAGATAAACTAGTTCAAGATTTACAGCATGAACTCGCCGAAGCAAAAAAAGAAATAAACTTCCAGGTAAAACTTCATGAAATCAAAATTTATTTCAACCCTCCGCGTCGGTCAATTAGGACACAGTGTCGCCAACGGCTCGCCACCGCTGCGACGTTTCTTCGGGTTTGCGTAGCCCAGCCGCTTAGCCACGGAGATGGGCTCTGCCACTCGTTGCAAGCTTCGGCGTAATACTGCGAGTGTAACGAAGATTTGATGTTTTCGGCGCTCTTTGAAAGCTTTGTAGCTTATACTGGGTAACTTTATTTGCAAAAAGTTTTCCTTCATACAGTAAAAACTTGGCCGCAACTAAAAACTGAAAGACAAGCAATGTTTTAGTTCCTCAACACCTTCCTCCCCTAAAGTAATTCTGGACCAGCTCTGCCCTTGTAGAGTATGGTAGGCCTAGTTGGACGTTGTTAATTCAAATTCTGTTTTCTCAGCGCAGAACGCACTGGTAGCCTATTTAATAAAATTAAAGAACCCCTTTTGACTTTGCATTTTAGTAAAATTAGAGAACAAATGTTGCTACGTGACTGAAATACATCAAACTTTTGATGGCTTTTGCAATTTATGGCCTATCCCCTCTCAAAATTTCTCGCTACGCCACTGTTCTGCAAGATTTGGCGGCAAATCAACAAGATGGACTATTGAATTAATACGACATGCGTGTTTTTATTTAGAATAAAAAAATTCAAATTTTGTACGAAGAACTAGCTATGGCTCGCACTGAAAAGAAAATACAACAAGAAAACGACCTACAGTACAACAAAAACGCACAAGAAAAAGAAAGAAGAAACGTAAAGGTAACTGAATATGGAGATCTAAATAAATACCGGCATGTGACTAAAACTACGGTATTTTCAAATTGTTATGGGGATTGTTACTTACCCGTTAGGCGCAGTCATCGTTATAGGCGCGGGAGGTCTGGGGTTCGACGTTCAACGTGGTTAAATCGGCACAGTGTCGCCAACGACTCGCCACCGCTGCGACGTTTCTAAGGAGCTGTGTTGCCCAGGCTAAGCGGCGGAGGTGGAACCCGTCACTAGTTACTCGCACTTCAGCGAATACCGCGAGTATAATAAAAATTTGATTTAATTTTTATGTTGATTTTTGAAATATATATTGAAAATCCGAAAACGTAACAGTAATTGTCGGAGACTGCGAGTGAGACTGACTCGCGGTGCCGCTCGATCATGTCACTGACAAAGTCGTTAACAGCGTTCGTTTTGTGGTTAGCAAGCAGTTTGTTGTGCAATGGAGTGAAATGAATTTTTTTGTGGTTGATCAGTAACTTATTACTGTGGCCTCAATTTTCTACGCCTGCGGCTGTTCTCTCCGGGTGCAAAATCGCACTGCTGAGAACCAACAGCTATCCATCTATCTTCCAAGCAGCCAGCATTAGCAATTAAATTTACAAAATTTTTTCCAGGCATCTCAACTTTTTTCCCAATGTCCAGATGAAAAAGGCCATGGTGACAAAACTTTAGATGAAATCTTTGCTCCAGTTTATAATACGGTTCCAAATCAATCTTTGGAGCAGCAAAGCTGCATCAATGAAGCTGGAGATGTTACCTTGTCAACAAACATCAAAGAGTATGACCAAGGCTATTATAGTCTTCCTAGAAGAAGTGAGAGTTTCATTATCAACCAAGCTCAAATTTTACCAGAAGGTTTACCAGCTTCCTCTTCTTCAAGTGAATCACTGATGGCTTTTCGCGAAGATTACAAAACTGTCGTATTGGATTCTTCATCTTTATTGACACCTAACAGAAAGTCACCTGCTGCTAGTGAATCCGTTGGGTGTCAGACTGACCTTACGCTTTTTACTGGAAATAATAGGGATTTCAGCAACGTTTTAATAATGATGCATTCTCAACGAAATAAGCCGTTAGCAAAAAGTCCACAAGTTCTTCAGAAAAAAACGGCAAAAAACGATTTAGTTTTGCAAGTGTTGCCACATATTCTTATTCTATCCTCTATTTGGCGCAATAGTCACGATCATATTCTAGATCTGCAGTACATTGTAAATCGCTTTGTTCTGCCAGGTTTGAGAAAATGGTTCAGGAATAGGTAAAGAAATTGAAAAAGCTCCTACTTTCTACTCTTGCCTGGTGTTATTTTTCGCTGTTTTAGAAGCTTGGTTGATTTTCAAATGTGTTTGATGTTGTGGTGCAAAGTTTAAAAATTTGAACGCCAGTTGTAGGCAAGTTTATTGATCCGCACAACTGTTCGGCGAAAAATAAATTTAAAAGAAAAAAAAAATTGTGCCCCTAATTCTTTCTTCCACGATGACGATGAAGTAATAGTGAAAGAAAAGCGAGATTAGATGAGCCAGTAAAACCTTTTCATTTTTGCAAGTTCAAGTTCAAAGCCTTGATATATATGCAGGGCTATTATATTGTAGATCTTTATCCTCATGGACTTAAATTTTGTTAAGTCAGTTACTGAAACCAAAAGAGCAGGAGCTAGAGGAATTCGAGAAATTGATAGGCTGACTGGTGCTGCTTCAGCGCGACAAAAAACATTAGGGCAGGGTTTCCCAACTGGGAGTTCTCGCACTCTTAGGAATGTGACGCAGCAGTTCAGAGGGTGAGAAGAGCTTTTCAGTTTTTTGTGTTGCATATACCGTGCTTTCGTTTTCAGTTGATTTATTGTCAATGGTTTCAGGTCTGTCTTATTGCATGTACTGTAAAGGGTGTGAGAATATTTTAAAATATTTTGAGGGTGCGCTAGATTAAAATGGTTGGGAACCCCTGCTTTAGGGTAATACAATCAAATGAAAATGATTGACGTAGTCACTATCACAACCAGAACAGCACATCTGATTTTCTTCAATACTTTTCGAGCAAACAGTAACGAATCGCACAGTAAAATCAGTAAATAAAACCCACAACAAAAACTACAAAAGTTGAAATTCAATTTTAAACCAACATCACATTCCTGCTGTTAAACCTTGCTCACGCAAAGTTTGCCTTTAAAAATTTAAAATCTGCCTAAACTGACAACGAATTGGTACTGGTAGGGTGCATTGTAAATAAACAAGGTGAAAATTAACACTCCCAAGGATGCTTCCTTCATACGTTTGGCATTGTAAAACAAAGGCAAAATGGTGAAACTGCAGCTGCTACTCACACATTTTACAAATAGATCTTTACCATGTTTATTTTCACGTTTGACTTTGGGCGGACGAAATTCCATCATAAATTTCCGAAGCAACCCTGGAGATGCAAGTATCGTCAGGTGTTACCCATTACTTTAATTTTCCATTGTGCTACATACTGTACTTTTATCCCAATGGAAGTCTGAAGGCGGGTTTAACCAGTACTCCATAATTATATTAAAGTAAAAGGCTATACTTTACGCATGTAACTGCATACTTTGCATGTCCAACCAAGCAGCAAAATAATATCTACCAAAACGATTGAGTGAAATATATTTGGGGTATGCTTTTGGATCAACTGCCACCTACTTCGTTAACTTCACAAGCTGGAGATGAAGATAAGCTCTGGGGCGACATCAATCGACCGTATTTGCATAATTCGTTCCGACGAGCACGATGACGTCGGCAATAGTCTTGGTACAACGTCACCAGTTCATCAGACTGGTCAGTATGATTGTGATGTGTATGGTACTTGGGTTCATAACCCCGCAAGCGGTCAAATGGGTTTAATTTCCCTGAACGAATCCCTGGACTGGTTGATCCGTTTAAAGAAGAATTGGATGATGACCTAGATGATGACGTCAATGGGGTGCCTGTACCAGTGGGGGAGTGAGGGGAGACGTTAGAATACATGTTGTCCACGCTCATTGACTTGCACAATGTTTTTTTGCGCGCAAAAAGTGGAAAAGATGGTTTGTTTTCTGGTAAATCATGAGAAATTGCGTTCCTGCGAGTCCTCCTTTGCATAAACGATCGACGTTGCCGCGTGTCTACATCTTTGCTTTCCTCCTCTTCCGCGTGTTCTGGGATGCAAGGAATACTTCGCGGCGATTCAATTTTTTCTTCATTGTTATTTGAGTCGTTCATGATAACATCTTTCGAAAGTCGCGACCCAAGCATTGTTGGAACACTAGTTTGTCTTCGTAACGTGTTCAAATGGGAAGATCCGACTGATCCGTTCACGTGCACCGTGGTTTGTTTGATTGTTTCAGGTGTACAAGTAGAACATGAATGTGAATCTAAAACTGGAATTTTATCTTGAATTCGGATTGAAAATTTTCTTCTCTGACTGCTAGATGGCGATCGAGGGCTAAGTTGTGAAAAATGGCGCCAAAGATCTTCGAAAACTTCAGCAGCTTCGTTCATTGATTCTTTGGCGGAAATTTCCCGGAACATATGACAACCTAGGTCCCGGGCAAGAGTTTTTCCTTCTTCGAACGAAACCATTCGTTCTCGCTCTGCTAAATCCGCTTTGTTTCCTACTAATACCCAACACGGAGTAAAGTTAACCCGCATCCGAGAATGTGTGTAGCTGGCGATAAACTTTAACCTCGTCAACTCGTCAAAGCTGTATCGATCAGTGACGTCATAAACAAACACAAAAGATTCACCCCATTTGCATTTGTCTTCAAGCATTAAAGAATTTTCACCCTGCAACGTAAAAACCCAAATTTAGCCTTTAAAATTGAGGGGGGCGTCCACTTCCTAAAAACCACACTGAAATCGGGACTAATTTATAGTATAATACAAAAAAAGGTCTCTCTATCAATGCAATCTTCCTGAAAAAAAAACACGCTTTTAAAAATTTTGGTAGTCATTAACTCACTTGCCCGGCTGTATCCATTACTTCGAAATTAATTAGCTGGTCATCAACCAGGGTGGTGTGGCGGTAGATTGTCTCTAAAAATGAAGATTCTTAGGACCTGGCATCCAAACCTTCATTTCATAAAAACACTTACCCAGAGTCGGGTCATAATCCCCAATGAAACGTTTGGTTACAAACCGAACCACCATTGCTGCAAAACAAGAAATATTATGTTACAATGAGTTAGATAGACCTATATTCGCATACGCCTATTGCTTCCATGTACTGCGTTTTTTCCGCCATCAACAACGTGCTGCGTGCAGTTTGGTTACTACGAAAAGAGTTTGCAAACAACACAGAATAGCAATAGTTTTACACGAAAAGTCGCCATGCAGTCATTTGAGGCTGAAGTGCGTGTTCTCCAGCGTTGAAGCGACAAAAATTTGTGCTTTTTTGAACTTTTTTACTGAATACATTTTTTTGTTCGTTTGTTTTTTACCAAATACATTTGACATCGACTTTATTTCGGCAAAAGTGTTGTTGTATTGCTGGTGAATATTTTGGCGAGCCGGAAACAAACGCCTCTAAATTTACCTACCGCATTGATGGACAAATCTTTTATCATTGAAGTTTCGTAGAGCAGTCAACTCTTTTTATCCCATGCAATTACTTTGCTTGTCCCAATGAAAGTTTAACCCTTTTTGCATCCAAATTCAAACATTTTCTTTTGATAATTCTAGCCGAAAACACAGGCAGTTGAATACTATAAGCTTATTACAACCTCAAATGTAAAAAGTGTGCATTGTAGGTGAGCTGGACGGCCTGATTTTAGTAGCGAAGTTACTTAACGCTAAACAAAATACCAAAAACTAGTCAAGAAACTATACGCACTCTCTTGTTTACTGGCTTGCTGCAAGCGGTCGTTTGAAGTGACGACGAATTGATACCTTGTCTATAATTAGCTGTTATCCTAATCCTTTTTATCACATAATTGAACTGAATTGAAGACCTCCCATGGGTTGACAGCCTTAGCTAAAGCTCATACTTAGATCCATAAAAGATGTCGCGAAATATGTTAAGTCAGCAAATCTTATCGTAATTCAGTAATGACATCATAGGTGCTAACGTTACATCAATACCATCTCTAAAAAAAAACCCATGAAAAAACTTCAAAAAATGGTTTATCTGCTGTGCCATGGAGACGGCGTCAGGAACTTACCATACCAGCTCGCGTCTATTTAAATCTCATTGAAAAACTTGCAGTTACAGCACCAACCCCCAAAGTTAGACCTGCGTTCCACCAAATTATATACACACGGCAGCCAGGGTCGTAGACAGGAATTTTTTGAGGAGGAACGCGTAAAAAATCAACCACAAATGCATCATTTTTTTAAGAGAATCAGAGCGATAATGTTTTTAACGCAAAGAAGAAAAATGGCTTATTGGTAAAACTGACCGTTTCAACTACATAGATTGAGCTGTCACCACAGCATGCACTATTGAAAATGACAGCTCAATGCATTGGCTTTGTTTTTCTTCCTTAAGCTATTTTCGTTCCATATTCACTATATTCTGAGGTTTTTAACGTGCTTTGAAGGAGACTTAAAATGGGCCCACAAAGTGCGTCCTATGCGTATACCCTCAGGTGGCAATGCTATTGTAAAGCATATAGCAGCAACCTACCGCATCCAAATTATGAATTATTAACAAAAGTGTATCTTCTGGCGCCTTATATAATCGACTCAACATATGGGGCAAAAAACAAAGTACACATAAAAACATACGAAGATACATTATCATGCCCTTTTCGACAAGTAATCACAAGTTGTTTATTTAGCCATTAAAATAAACTCTGTATCTTTTTCTACAAGCAAACAGTAATCGCCTAAATGGACAATTTGCTAAAAGAAAGTCATTATACAAAAATAGATAAATTTTCAAGACAATATATTAGCCAGAAAAACATTGGCAAAAACTGATCAGAGACAAAAACAAATTTAATACAATTCTTATCAATGACAGAATAAAATGTCTGTGCAAAACTCCATAAAATTGGGGAAAAAATACAGATAAAATTGAAAGAGTTGATTTAATAGATGAGTCACATGATCTCGCAAAATGTAAAAACAAAGGATATAAGAATCAGATTTTAGCAAACAAGTTCAAGGTAATTTTAAATAAAATGGATGACTTCTCGGGAAACAATTTTTGCGACATTGTCAACGGCGCGATTGAACAGACTACTATAATGCCATGTCATGCGTCAAGTTTTTTAGTTGAGAAGACTTTAAGCTTATTGTAAAACCATGGCATTAAAAAAAAGCATTCAATTCAAATGTTGCAAATTGTGATTACAATTTTCCGTTAATGCAATTTCATGGTGAATGCAATCGTGTAAACCTGCAGTTTTTGCCTTTATTTAAACGTGATTTAGACTTTCCAAATACCTCAAATACTACCGTACTGCATACTTTGAACTTTGTGTCTAATTTGGTGTGTTTTACACAGCGAATTTTAAGTTTCCAGACGGTAAATTTACACGCGTTTAAAAGAAGTCACAGTTTGCCGATAATATTGTGGTCCGGTGTAGCAGACAGTTCAATGTTTCGACACCAACATCACAATGCCACCGCATTAAGTACTTTGTGATAATGCAATCAAAATTGTATCAAACTGAAAATCATGTTTTTATTTCACTGATTATAATATTCATATTTTGACCAAACTCATAATTAATATCATTTCCAATGCTATTTTTTTTCACTTTTGGCATGATAATAACATCACGTATCGTTAATTGTTAGTTTACCGAGATCGTATCGTGAAAAAAGCATTGCATTAAATTCAAAAAATGTCTTTTTGGCAGCCAGCAAATTGCTTCCGAAACTTTCTTCAATTTGTAAAGCCGGCATGGGAAAGTATAATCCTTCAATAACGATAATGGTACTTAGTAGCAAACACTTACATCGTTAAGATGTCATTCGAAGTTGCTAAGTGTCAACGAATGCCCATCAGCTACAAGAACGCTATAATTCATTGGCGGGAGATACAAAACATTTCCAAAAAAGTTCGCTTTCTAATGACAGATTGATTTCCACGTTCGACAAAAAAATACAACAAAAACTGTGAAATACCGAGTGCTTCACTCCACAAAAGCTTTAGAGACTTTTCTAGTTCTAGCTGCGTTAACAAACTTTCATGCAGGTACAAAATTAGTTAGTAAATAATGACATTTTTAGATTAGCCAAAGCGATACATTTGACTGCTGCAGATAACAAGGAGGTTTGGGTACTTCCCGCTTTTATTTGATCATCTAGAATTCTAGATTCTTCATGAAATAACACTTCTAACTACGTCCTTATGGTTTAGTTCCAATAGTTGTTTCGTAATGAACAGCAATTTTCCACATACATTAGATCAGGGGTCGGCAACGTTTTATTTCCAGTGTGTCAATTTGCAAAATTTAGTATCAAAATATATGTTTGCGTGCCGCTAAAAAGTTGGGTTATATAACGGCGTAAAAGACTTCCCGCGCTCGGCGATACATTGTGCAACTTCGTGGCTATATTTTCCGTACCCACTTTGATTTGTACTGCCAGCTTTTTTGAAATGCTACTATGTTTTTCGTAACGAGACACTGCCTTATTAAAAGCTTCATTCTTCTTCAAACCATCTTCTAAATAATTTTTCGTGTTTAGCTTCAAAATGACGTTTGATACTAGAAGTATGGCGAGCGACATTTTCACAGTATATTGTACTGTGCAAGTGTACGTACTGCTATGTGTCATTACGACAGAAAAAACAAAAAACATCTGCTGTCCACTACTCTTCATACTGTCTCGCATCTGATTTTGACCTCTTGTTTGCAGACATCGTGGTTGACTTCAGGGTTACTAACTGAATAAAACGCAAATATACACAATAGTCATGTAATAATAGTATTAAAAAAATGATGATGACTAAACAACAAAACGAAACATAGCAAATTAACCACTTGTGTCGCGCTGAATGTAATTTTTTATTATTTTAACATTTAAAAAAATGCTCTTGGAAAATTTTAACGACTCCGCGTGCTGCATAAAATCACGTCGAGGGTTGCCGACCCCTGCAGTAGATAATACAATTCTTTAATATTACATAAAACACAAAAGGTAAAGCAGCCGCTGTGCACAAGAAGTTCTAGTAAAATCTAGTCAAGTTAAAATCATAAACTTAAAAATGATATTCATAGCTGCTACCTTACAGCAGCTTGGCGTTTGGCACCAAACCTACTGAAAGATGCATTGAGGGCTGAGGCACAGCCGAGGAGTGGGCAGTACAATCAAGTTGGCCCATTTTTGATCTAACTCTACTATAACTAACCGCAGCGTAGCGAAACCAGTAGTATTAAGCAATCGTTAAGAGCGATATTGCTTAATGAAATAATACGTGAATATTCACAAGAATTTTAGTGTTGTGAAGTTAGAGGAGTTGTGCAAATTAAAAAACTTATGAGAAAGTTCATAATCAGTACATAAAATTGCCTGCAAATGGTAAAACCGATTAGAATAATATTTAAATTAAAGTAGCAATTCTCAAAAGAAAACAATTCGCAAGGTCTGTGCGAACGACTTCAAAAAACCCTCTCTCAATAAGACGATTGTAAAATTATATCAAAACAATGTAAAGGAAAAAAGCAAAAGCACACAATAAAATGCTATACCTCTATCATAACATATAACTTTACGAGCATAGTGCAAACCAAGGTTAAATTAAAACCCTGCTGAGAAAGTTCACTGCACTGCCAGCACAACCAAAACATATCCGCAGATTTGAACATCGAGTTACGATCACTCACTGCGGGAGCATTTTTATCGATGAGAAAAGGACATTACGTAAACCACATAATGAAAGAAGCTGTCAGTACGAAGTCATGTCATACCAGTAATTATACTTCCGTTACATTCTTAATCAATGGGTGAAAGTCAACTCTTGCTGAGTCCAATTAAAAATTGATATTTATTTTTATGCATAATTTAATGTTGTTTTGCACCTAAGAAGCTGGAACAAGAAAATATTTGGATAAAACAACTTGGCAAACCTCAGTCAAAAACAGTGCAAAACACTTACTGCCGAGACACTTCGAAACTTATCGTTGGCAATGACATTTACTGGATACGTGTTCAATTATCTTTGAAATTTTGGCTTTGTAGCTTGATAGAACAGACTCAAAAAATTTGAACATTTGCACATGATGTATTGA
The DNA here is from genome assembly GCA_964006365.1 of Trididemnum miniatum. NCBI lineage: Eukaryota > Metazoa > Chordata > Ascidiacea > Aplousobranchia > Didemnidae > Trididemnum > Trididemnum miniatum. The sequence goes on along the minus strand of OZ023247.1, from coordinate 12,242,019 downwards.
TTCTTTCCGCTGATATACGTCATGAAACGCAAAGGTGATAATTGTTTTGATTATTTCACACATTTTGATGCTCGCCGAACTTCTGTATTTTGTAAAGCTTTAGTTTATGAAGCAACTGATCAAGAGACGTAGATTTAAATACCAAGAATTCAATGCTCCTAAAGCCCTGCAGTATGTCAAAAGGCAACAAAATTCAAAATTCTTGCAACTGTACGTTTCGACAACACAGATTCAGCCGTCGTCATCAGCAGTGCATGTAAGGCAGGCAAAAACGTATTGAAACTCAACATTGCTTATACTGCTGATGATGACAGCTGAATCCTTGTTGTCGAAACTTCCAGATACAAGAATTATTACGACTTCATTTTCCTCCATAAGCTATTTTTGTTCTTTATTTACGATGTACTGTAGGATGTATTTTGCATTATTTGCCACCGTGCTGCATGTAAGGAGTAGATTGTAGTTTCATGTCTCTTATAGCTAGAAAAGCTAATAAAGCAATAATTTGCAAAATTAAGTTGAAACTTTCTTTAAAAAGCTATAGATTTTACATGACCAAGTTTATTTTGCTCACAAAACTAAATGGAATTCTTGTAGCAAGGTGGGCCCGTAATTAAATGAAAATATTTTCCTAATCAACAAAGAAGATCCGAAAAATCCTTGCGCTGAAGCTAGTTTATTTATAGAGCAACATGACCAACAAATCATTTTGCGCAAAATTTACACTTGAATGGCTAGATGGCCGTAATTGTGTCCGCCGTATATCTAACCTAGCCAGCTTCTTGTCGATATGATGGATTATGTAAAATAGCTTTTGGCTTGTTGAAACGCTCTTTGAGCAAAATCGCCATCAAAAGTCGTTAAAGGCTACTTGGGTCAAAGTTGTCGTAAACTTAACATCAAATTGAAGGGAAACCACGTTTTATTTACGAAATCAGTCAAATTCTGTGGAGAGTTTGGTCAAAAAAGATTAAAAAATTTAATGAAGCGAAAAAAAGCTTAACTTCATAATCATAAATCTTTCTCTTACGATCGAAGCAAGTCATGCGGGATTTCAATCCTAACAAACTTTGACAGGTTTTCGCACATGACAAAACTCAACTGTAGTCAACAGCAAGGAAAAGTGGATATCAATAAAATCTCGACGTTTATTTGAACTTTTGAGAGATTTAGGGCAAACCAAATATCAAGTTTGCTATTTGAGATAAACAAGTACAATATTGCTCTTAATATACACAATGCTTTTTTGAAGACCAATTGGAATCCCCATTGGGTGAAGTAGCCTACACTGTCGTAGACCAGAGGACGAGGTACGCAAATTAAATGAGGGTACGTGCCAAAGTTTTGAAAATCATCTTCACATGTTTCTCGCCACTTTCAAAATAAATGATGGGGTTATAAAGAACACCTTTGAACCCATACCAGCAACATTAAACTTCAAGATTTCAACACATAATGAAAAAGTTATCGAAACAATTTAGTGTACATAAATGTGTGAATAAACACGGTGATTTGAGTACATTTCGATGTAAGCATGAGTTATTAAAATTTACTATAACTCAAAGACTGCTTTCTACCACACTGTCTGCATGCCACGTTTCAGCTTAGGCGTGCCACATTGCAGGGTACGCCTGTCACGTCTTGTGTATTCCTGTTGTAGACAATAAAAAAGTTTGCTAAAATTACATAATAAACAAAGCCAGGTCACAATATGAACAGTAGCATAGTTAGACATTTATATCATTACAATCAGTATTTTTAGGGCGTTTTGAGGAACCGAAATGGTCTCTCAAAATTGTCCAGCGGTCTCTCAAAATCTGCAAGTTTTCGTTAATATAGTTCTTGACAGCAGTTTCATTTACAAATTTAAAACTTGGCGGTTTTTCAAAATTGCTTGATGATTCCTCATGTCAAACCTTAAAAAAACACTGGTCACAATTATGTTAACTTCAAGTCCAATACTTTTTAAGACTTATTTTCTGCATTGAAGAAAGATTTGATAGCCTATACATTGCTGCAAGGATGGTGTTCAGTAAATTGGCATTTCGCGAATTTTTGATAAAATAAATCAAATATCATGACGTAAAAAGTAAGAGTGATGTTTATCGATATCGTTACACGGAGTAATGACGTCACGTAAGCATAAGATAAAAATTGATCAAAGCCATAAAAATGCAGCTTAGACATTGGATATAATGCATCAAGGTTTATCTTAGCAGCTGCATAAGCTCTTCTAAGCAGATTAATACTATATTGCAACAAATTAGGCAGTAAAAGCAAAATCTTGTCCTGCTTACACCAGAATTTGGGGTGAAAACAAAATATTTGGCATTTTTGCATTATGTGATGCGATTCAACATGAAAATTTTGTCAAAGGATGCCAATTTACATACATCTCTTATGAATCATCGAATATTATTAGCTAATTATAACTCGAACTTGACTGACTAATGGCGACCTCATAATACAGTCTATGCAGTTCTGTACTGTTGCACATGAATAAACATGGTATTTAAATGAAAACTAAACAAAAACATCGATCTTAATCAAAGATATTGATAAATTTACTTTTTCATTATCATTAATCTTTATACAAATAATACGCCATAAAATGTAATAAGCTATTGCAGGAAAAATAAAATAAACAGTCATAAAAATGAATAATGTATTAGGTGTAACAATTTTTCTAGAATATTTATAACCTCGTAAAGCACTTATTTTGTTCACTGATGCGTAAAAATATAAAAGAAGAACAAGCTTGCTTTATTTTCACACCTGCGCTAAGGTAATGTGAACTTGGCTTAGACGCAAAGTTGAGTCTTAACCATTTACAAAGTGTAAACATAAAAGCCGTTTTGGCATTGCTTGGGTGCAACCAGGCTGGGTACAATGTTAATCGGATTGCTTTAGCCAAGCTTCAATCTAGGTAGAGCAGCGCATCAAAAATCACGCACATGCACCACTAAGTAAATAGTGAGTACTGTAGGCTTATGGCAAATAAAAAGCAAAATACTAAAACGATATCCTCAACCATGATTGCGGCTGTGCTTTCGAAAAAAATTTGCCGGTATTGTCTAGTTACGCCACTAGTTTTATGGTGGACTGATCTACAAAAACGTGCGGACAAAACATCCACGTACGGGTGTGATGGATAAGGCTTATACCAAATGTTATTTAAAAGATTGTGTCCACAGTCCATTTTTGTAGTTTGAAAGCTTGCAAATATTCAGCATAACAAAAAAGATTTTCAACATGAAAATTAAAAAAAATCATGTAAAAGCAATAAAAAAACATAACAAAATTAATCCTGATGTGGAAAGCCTACGGGTTTGGGCCACAAAAAGTGAATAAGCGGTTTCTAATGTGGAGAAGATAACTAATACTTTCTATATGAACTAGCCGCTTACGTGTAAACTAACAAACTAACAAAAGATTCTTTTTAGGATTCAGTATTCTAAGGAATCAGGGTATACCTTGCTTGGAATTGAACCTAAAGCCATCAGGTTCTATTTTTTAATGCAAAAAACTCGGCCTTGTAGTAGGCTCTGCTACAGCGCCATGAACATAGCAACTCTTGCTCCTATTTACGCAAAATTAGTCTAATTAAAAAACCAATATTGCAAATAAAAATACACATGACCGTCATTCAACTTTGAATGCGTTCAAAAAGCCCAAGTAAATTGCACACTTAATAGCTTGCGATTTTGAACCAAAACGTTTCGTAACTGCGAAATTTCTACGTATCAACGCTTTTTATCAAACCGTACGACTTAATTTGACAGGCTATGAAAATAAAATGCGGTCAATCCAATAACTGATTCAAATCAGGCTTACAATGCCGATACAGTACACGCCATTGTGTGAAACTCAGAACACTTGAGTCGTTAAAATATGATGGTTAAAAAGGACGATATCAAAATATTAATTTAATTTATGCTGCTACATTACTTCTCCCTCTAGCACGAACCCCTACAACACCCTAATTGTTAACACAGTTAGTTAAAAGCTGTTATTATTTGCAAATATTTATAATAACTCAACAACTTTTTTTCACAAATAACTCGCGAACGATTGAGATTTAACATCTACTTTTTGCTTACACTTCGGGTCGATTTAACAAGCAACATTTTTACACGATTTCCCTTGTTCATGGAGATGTACTAATAACTGCATGGAGATGTACTTAATAACTGCCTTTCCTGTCAGCATCATAATAGGTTCAAAGAAGAGATAGGGTTACATATTATCACGATTATTTGCTAATGGTAATTACGTCACACCAAATTTTAGGTTGCCAATACACCACAAAGATTAATCCTACAAATTAAAATATCTTTACTTTACTAAAATTAGCGCCCGCATACATAACGTGTACGCATTTTTTCACTCTAGGTTTGGCCGATTTTAAGACAGCAGTTGTGTCACTAATATTATTGTATAGTGGTCATATGCCCGGCAGTTAATGAACTTAACATATTGCAAGATAGCCCTAAAAGATAGTTGATCCTATAAGCAGTAATTTCCTACGTTTTTAATGTTTTGCTCGCCCAAATAATTTGTTATGTTCTCACATCACTCAACAAAAATAGAAAATGTTCCCCCTACCACCCAAAAAAGTAGAAGTGTCCTCCATAAAAACATTAAAAGTCATCCTTTAAATACAAATTTAAATAAAAATCACCAGTTTATTGCTGAATTAAAATACATTACTTAATACAGAAAAACTACTCACACTCCCAGTTGGTAAATCCTGCACTATAGGGATGATACCTGAACCATATTATATTCATATACAGGGTGACCAAAAAAAAATGGGCCCCGTGTATTTAGAATAATTAGAATTGGGGCCCCTTTTTTTTGGGTCACCCTGTATGAACGTTTGATAATCAAATGAAAAAATCAGCGCTAATGGTGAAGAGAAAAATCAAACACATTATCAAAGTTTTTCAAAGCGCGACTCAAAGTGGTTTAGAATAAGACACAGTGAGGACAAAATCAGCTGGGGGCCAAAGACTACTTAAATATCTGGCTTGCATTTGGCTGCTACACGTTTTGCTTGATTATATCCTAATATGTAGGCCTTATCAAAAAAAAGAGTGTAGAAAGACTTCCAGATGCGTTTTGGTTGAACATATCTTATCTTTACGATTTCGTTTTCGTCTTTTTGATGTAAGCAAAGCTTTTTCACGACTTAAATCTCATAAAAAGTGTTTGCAGCAGAAAGCATTTTGTGACAAAAGTAAGTTAATTTTTGGGCGGAAGCAAACTACCATTTATAGATATGAGAGGCGCCAATAGCTTTCGATACGACCGTGTAAGGGAAATAAATTTAAACATGGAAATCGTATTCAAAAACAGTGGAAATTTTTGTTTGAATGAACGAGGCAACAACTCATCATGTAATTCATGTCATTTTTATAATCACACGCCATGTGCTAGCTATTAATAGGTCGTTAAAGTGTCAACATGGCATATTTTTTTAGAATCAGCCTGTAGGTCAGTTATTTGTAGACGTTGATAAGTTGGTTTAAATATGCAAACATCATAACTGTCATGCAGCAATAATTTCTCTTTGAGACAGTATCAAGTAAACACAGCTTTAAGTAATAAACTCAGCAAACTTTTCAAGTTTTTTCTGAGCAACGTTTAAGTTTTTTTGCTAATTTGAATGACTCTTTGTAAAAGATGAGAAGCAACAATCACAAAAAAATGTCTTCTATCTGTTATTCGTCAATAAAACATAAACAAAATGTTTATGATTATCAAAATCATCAAGGATGAAGAACATACCACCGAAAGAATAACGATACATAATATCGTAGTTTATTGGTGCACTTATTCATGCCATCGAATTTTACAAAGTTGATACCATTCAATAAACTCACAAGTGACTTTAATACACATACGTAAACATTATGGTTCAAAGCCTATTATGTATATGAAACAAGAGGAGAAATATAAAAAAGTCCAGTCAGAAACCCTAAAATTAATTGACAAGTCTATTACAAAAACATAGGCTACTTTTATACACCAAGAGAAAGGACGAGTGACATGAAGCGTAATGGAGGCTCTATTCGGTCTTATTGTATTAATTGTTTAATAATTGAAACTTTTGTGCTTGGCAGTGCAACACTGTAAAGTAGGCCTATAGTTTGTCTTGTCCAACTAACATAGCCCACTGTGATGGTGACGACGGTTGAATTTAAGCTTGTTTGCTTGTGTACTACGCATTTCAGTAAGTATTAACATGCAGTTGTTTAACCTAATTTCGTACAAAACTACTGGGGTCTTTCTCAATTAGCTTGCAGCAAGTTAAACTCACAAATGAATTTGGATATGCTGAATTTATGAATTTATTAAAGCATTGCGCTTTAAATTTTTGAAATATGGCATAGCACACTTTCATAATTGCGCACAGATTGTAACCTTTTACGCAGATGGGGGAGGCTTGTATCAAGATGTACCTACCGGTCTTCCCGACTCCGCCAAGTCCAAGAACGACAATTCTCATTGATCTCGGAGCGATTCCGATTGTAGCCGATTGGCTCCGACGAAGCGAATTTGTCTTGGATAAATTAGCAAGAGCAGAGCTGACAGACTTAGCTCTTACTTTTGAATTATTCATTTTTGAGCAATTCTACAACCTTGAAAAGAAACGACCTTTTACATGGGGCATAAGATTTTAACCATCTTCGTTATCTCTTAATAGCATGTATCCTCGGCCTACGCAATTCTACTTAAAAAGATTAGTTATCAAACTAATCATTAAAACTAAATCCGTACGTTATGAGAGCATGCAAGACATAAAAGATAAAATACGCTAAAGACGTGCTTACCCCGAGGAGTTTCAATTACATTAAAACAGCCGGGCACTGCCGTTTTTGTTTGACTTATTTTTTACTGTTACCGTTTACTTTGGTAGTTTAAGGTGAGCTTTTTTGTGTTTCAAATACGTTAATCCAGTCCAAATTGGGGATAAATTCATATCATATAATTACGAAAATTTTTAGTTTTTCAATAAAAAATAATCGAAGTGCATTTGGCACAAGTTGACACGTTTCAAATTGTAAAGACTACGCTTCATCTAGTAACGTCATGAGATTTAATAGAAGGGGGGAGGGACTAGTAGAAAAGGAAAAGAAAAATAACATCATTGGTAGATTGTTACTCACCCTTAAATGCCCCGATCGTTTTTGCCAAGCAATTTTCGAGAAGCTAATTAAAAAAAAAAAACATGCTAATGGATACATAACACATTACGATGTTAACAGTTGGCATTAACCCTACAAAATAATTATGTCGTCATCAGATTTTGAACTGTTAGGAGGTTTATAGGTTTTGGCTTCTAAATGATAGCTTATAGCTCTGAACCTCTGACTGCAGATATTCTTCTCAAAAATTTGGCAATTTAATTTTCAGTGCTCAATAGATAGCGTATGTATCAGTTCTCATGCATATGCAGCCTTCTGCAGAACTTTACCTGAGTTGCAGCCCTATGAAAAAGAGTTAATCTCAACTTTTTTTAACGCTAACCATCTTTGTCCAACTGTGATAGCTGACCATGCGCCATTCACTGAAAATGAGAAGATCATACTAAAGCAATGACATTTATAGAAAATACCCGCTATGCTTATCTATAACTTGTTAGTTTTTGTAGTGCACGGCTAAACAACCTTTCGCTTTCACTGAATCAAACACACCACAACAATCTTGAAATCACTCGAAAGTCGAAACTGTGCGATTGTGAAAAAGCGAGAGCGCCAAAGTGAGCAGTCCTTTTTCTTTTTTGCGAAGTGTCAAGTTTGGCTGTAAATTGGTTTGTCAATTAATCGATATATCGACAATTTTTTTAATTAAAACTAAAGCCTTTGCTTTTTCATTTTCATGCACGTAATTTATGCTTCCGGAAAAATCCCTCATTAATCTTTTGTTATTACAATTGCTTCGTATCACCCAAAGTAATTTTCTCTTGTAAGTACGTGGGTACATAAAAAGTCAAATAATTGTGTAAAATTTATCAACCAACCTAACGTGACTTGTTTGTTGTTGCTAAAAATAATAATCTTAGCAAGGGTTTGTTTAAAAAAATATCAGTAACACTTTTTTTTATTTTCTTCAGGGCAGCGAACTGCAGAAAAAAATTATGATTTTTTCCGGCTGGTTTGTCACAAGCTGGCTTTTTTGGATAACAGTCATTTCGTATCGCTTGCTGTAAAATTTTAAGCTTTTGGTTGCTAGTTACTTGCGAGCCTAATCTCTCTTATCATAATAAACTTTTTGCCTTGCACCTTTCGTCTGCGATGAAAGCTTACAAACTTTTTACACTTTAACAGCCGCTGTTTTTGCGACTAAAAATCTCAGAATATGTGTCTGAGATATATTTAGTTAGAGATTTTTTGCACGTTTGCATTTTATTTTTTCACATTAAAAGATTGTAAGTGCAACTAGTTGTAACAGTTGTGTTTCGCAACAAATGCAAAAATATCAGAAATTTTCCACTTCGTAAGTTTAAATGTGGTCGCACAGAGCGACACCTTTTGACTATTACGTCAGATTTCAAATTCTTTCAGAATCTTTCGCAATTTTGACAAACTTTTGCAAGTAATAATCTCACTACGACGAAAAACGCATTCAAACCTGTTTTACTTTTTTAAATGTCAATCAATCTTGAAAACGTTTTGCGCACTGATTCACCAAACATTGATTTTCTGAGCCTCAAAAATCGCTGTGGCTCTCCGTGGTTAATTAAATTACAAACAAATTACGACACACAGTACGTTATGAAAGTTTCTTCTGTTTATGCAAAAAAGAAAAACTAAGTAATACAACTTATAATTCGAAGTAGATTGAAAGTTAAAAATATAAAAAAACGCAGAAAGAAAGAAAAAACTCTGAAAAAAACTTTTTTCAAACCACACAGTTGCAGCTTGGGTTTTTATATGAGTGAATTATATGCATCATGGAAGATGACCCAGCTGGGTGTCGAACCCGTGAAGCCAGTTCAGGAGCTCTATGCACCAACCACTCGGCCAACTCCATGCGCAAAAACCTGCTCAAATATTATTAAACGGAGTTTTATCACCACCTAGTGGATAGAGTAAGCATCATTGTTCAATGTTCATGCTTTAAAAAAGAAATATTGATCAGTTTTGTGAAGTGGTTTTTAAATTTTTTTTAAATTTTAGCTTTTATTTCGCAAGTATTTTGAGAAATCGATTAATAATCGCGTACGCAGACATATCGGTTTGATATGGGAAGCTGCAGCCATGACCGATGCAAACACTGAGCTCGCTAAAATTAATAAAATGGAGACCAAGTTTAAATATAGATTTTTAGCGTTTCCCGATCAGTTGCAGAGTCATGTACATGTGAGTGCAACGACTTGTTTTGCTCGTTCAAAGGGTGAAAAACGCTCGCAGACGAAAAAGTGACGACGATCGTCGACTTTGCCAATCGTATCGCTGGGTGAGACTGGGACTTTAGCTTGACCAGTCACCCACTATGTGCAAAAAACTGATGGAAATTATACCGGCAACAAGTCGTATAGCTAGGCGAGACTGGGGCTTAAGTCGTATGGTGGCGCTAAAGGAATTGATTGCCAATAACATTGAGGTCGCAGCAAACGTACATGGATTTGGTCGGATGGTTGGGTAATTGAACTCCGGGACTAGATGCTGCGAGTTTACTTCTTAACTACTGTTGGTGTTTAACTGTGATGTATGCTATTACAAATTTTAGCTGCAAATTTGTACAACGCAAAAATTACCGCAATATCAACTCATCACGCTGTGACCTAAGCTGCTAGTCTGACTGCACAACAAAAATAAATAAATAACTGTGGTTATTTTCTAATTATATTGAACTGAAAACTCAATAGTAATTGAGGGAGACCGTGAAATGAGCTTGCGCTCTTTGAGTCAGCAGCCAACCGGTACATATGTCAAATGCGATCGGCCCCAGCACTGAATCGAACCCGTCTCGTAGAATCTGCTATATGTGCGCGGAACCAGAGTTATCAATCGGCCTCGGGCTTTTTGAGCCGGGTTCAGATCAGGCTTGGGCTTAGATTTTGAAAAATTGTCGGGCTTCAATCGAGCCGGACGCCAGAGCAAAGTTGAGATATTCAGTGAAAGAAATGGTTTTCGCAATTGCTGGAATAAAGCAAAGAGAACACCTTGTCGCTTCTATCAGCCTGTGGATGGGTAATTGGTGTGACTGTGGATGGGTAAACCTCATTTCCTATTTTATTAAAATCTCTTCAAAATTTAAAGTGATGTTTGGGATTTCGGGTTTAATTTGGGCTCAGCAGACTGGCTGATAAATTAGAATTCGGGTTCGGGTCGGGTGCGGGCTCAACATCTTCTGCCTGTTGACAACTCTGCGCGGAACCACTGCGCCATTTCGCTGTCGTTATATAAAAGCATGAACAATTTTCAGCATTGCATTTAAACTGATTGGTTTGGTGACATAGGCGCAACTAGGGGGGGCTAAGGGGGCTGAAGCCCCCCCCCCCCCCCTTTAGCCTTATGAACGACAGTGGAAAAAACAGCTGTAAAAAATTATAAGTACCAGTACTCGTCGTAATTTGTCAATATTCAACAGGCAATAGGGGTGGATCCAGGGGTGTTTGGGGGGATGCATCTCCCTAAAATCCGATTTTAAAACTGTTTTAGAAGAAATACAATTTTTTTTCATAATTTCGAAACTTTTCGATGACAATAATTCTTACGCCTTAAGCACGCGTAATCGAAAATGTGCGAACACGCGCATCATGCTTGGTGAGGCACGCACATATAGGGGCAAAAATTTAAATAAAATGTACCTGAAAAATGTTTAAAAACCACTAAAATGGCCATTGCAGTGTGTAGATTTGCAAAAAGTTTCCGGGGGAGCATGCCCCCGGACCCCCTAGATTCGTTCCTCAATTTGCATCAAAATCTGCCAGAAAAAATACGCTTGATTAAAATGTCAAAATTTAATGCTCTTGTCTTTGAAAAAATTTCTGAATACGCTTTTGACATGAAACATTTTCAAAGGGCTTATGTTATTTTAGACCCGTTTTTGGGTCTAAACGTCTAACGAATTTGTACGTAGTAAGCATTCAACCTAATTGAAAACTGCATCTCCCCGCCAAATTTTTATTGATCCGCTCCTGACAGATAATATAAATTTAAGTTTTACTGAGGCTTTTTTAACAATTAATGAATTTCTATGTCCGAGAATATTGTTAACAGCGGTTACGAGCAAGGTTAAAACAACAAAAATGTAATCTTTTAAGCTGATACCGGTATCTGTAAATTAAAATCATTTGTGAATTAAAATCGTTAACCGGTCAGAACAACGGTAAACCGGTCTCGCTTTGCAACCGATTCACCGAGAACGATCAGTTGATAAAGAAAGTGTTTTAAATAAATATGCCGCAAGTGCCAGTGAAAGATCTCATTTTGTTGTTTAAATTTGCTTCCATGACGTTGACAACAAGCACCGAGTCCAAGATTGCTGCAGTACCAAGACCTCTCTCTTCCTAATTGAAATTTTGCAAGTTGAACATTGTCGCGCAAGTTTTTTCAAGTAATTTGCAAAATTTTTCTTCGTTGAAATAGATAGCAAGATAAGCATACCTTGGTTGAAAAAATGTTAAAAGACTCTTCATGTGCCGCTTTGGGATAGATTATAAACTAAATTTCACAAAAACTTCGCTTGCCTAATGCCTAGTGAAACTAGTTTCGGACATAACGCTTAGCTCTCTTCTGTTTTAATGCACAGATATTGATTTGAGCAAAAAAACTAGCCGTGGCTTTTCCTTGTTGAAATAGACGATAGACCTACGTCATCTCGCGAGACAGTCAGACATGATACTAGAAAATTACGAGCAATAAGGAACTAATCGTAATCACAAAAATGTATCAGCTCCCTCTTACGAAAATCCTGGTTGCGCCATTGTTTGGTGATATTTGTGTTAAATTGATGTAGGCGTAATGGGTCTGCAGATTTGGGTCACACAGTTTTGCTACAGGATTGTATTAGGGGTCTGTCTTTTGCTCTAACAAAGATTAAAGGTGACTAGTGTTTGTTTACGATAGCAAAACGTTTAAGCCAATAATGGAAAGTGAAAGAAATTTAATAGTCTTTAAAAGCAATAGACCCATTATACTCAATTTTTTAAAGAAAACAAAGTACCAGTAATTTCCGGGATTAAATTTGTCGGCGCATACTCACTACTGCGCTAATTTAAGCAAGCTTACCTATTATTGGCTGCGAGATCAGCAATTACAACGCCTTGGGTCTAAATATAGAAAATAACCCAAATTTTTTCATTATGTAAATTATCATGCAATTATTGAATTTTTCAATCCAATTTAAGTAATTATCGGCTGCTTCAAGCGAAAAGAAAATCGACCTTAAATAAGCTAGTCACGGTCTGTAAGCCTCAATTGAAATAAAGAAAATTGAACATTTAGGTAGGTCTATAGGTTCGTACGGTTAAAATTGACATTTCTTGTAAAGTGTTGAGTGCATAAAAGGTTAAGTTTATGTTTATTGCAACCAAGACTAAATTCGATTCAACATGATTTTTTGTTTCATAGATCCTTGTATATTGCTGCTTTTATTTACATGTGCGAGAAATTGAGCTTTGAAAATTAGAAAATGCTCTTTTTGCCGACTCAAAATGCAAACAAAAATTAAACGTTTGACACATTTTTATAAATAAAAATTGAGCAGTGCATGATGGTAGCTACTGTACGCATTTGCATGTCATTACTTTTTCGAATTCAAATTCTTACGCCACTTTACGGATAGCTTTTCTGTAAACTATACCTGGAGAACTCCTTTCAGCATTGTTCCATTATGAAGCTTTTTTAATTTTGAAAGTTTTTATGTCATTCAGTAGTCTAATTCCCTACTTGAAGCAGGCCTGCTGTAACTGAAGTGGCGTTCGAATAGCAATTTGTACTTTCCTTGTACAACATCTAAAGTAATGCTAAACATCGAAAAACATAAAACCAGCAAAAACTGCACTATCAATACTGCGTTTGTTTAAAAAACCTCGAAGTAAAAGCTCTCATCATTCAATGTGAGTGTTGAAGTGTAACTTAGACATGCACTGGTATGTTTGGGGCTGTGAAGTAAAAATTTTTGAAATACAATCGCTAATTACTGCAAAAGTCAATCGGATTTGAGAGTTGATACTTTGATGGTTCAAAAGCATTTTGTAAAAAATGCTTTAAATGAATTTTGTGTAATTTGACCGCCATAAGATTTAACCAAACATACCTATTAGGTCAAGTTTTTTGATTGCACTTTGACAAAACTTAACTCAAAAACCCACTTTAACCGTTTTGTCATTTAAAACTTTATGGTTCTGCTCTCTTAATTTTTTACAATTTTTTACTTTTGTTGGCTAGTTACAGCGTTTTTTGTTGTTTTATGGTCAAGAACCCCACAGGAAGGCAAATAAAGTTTAACGTGGGGGGTATGAGGTAAAATTACGTTTATCTATGATTGAGAACCACAATTTCAGCCCCAAAAATTGCTTATTGACTTAAAATTGTTTTTACGCTAGCAGAGGCGAATTTCAATTTTTTCCAAGGAGTCCAAAATCCCCCAAAATTCTTATGTTGCAGTAATATATTACTTTTATTTAGTTGCATACTTATCCTCCTATCGCGAAAATGCGATCAAAGCGTTATAACGAGCTCGCTTAGGAGTTGCCTACTGTACCAAGATGGAAGAATCCAGCTAAGTGCCTTTCCCAACGTTATCTGAGCTCTTGCCACTCGTCCATACGAATGTGTATAATTAACTTAATGCGCTTAAGGCGCTTGAACACCCTCAGTCCTCTATATTTGCCAATGCACCATTCATTTTTAACTTGGTGCATTGAGAATAAAGTAAAGTGAGCTAGCGCGTTTGAGAATAATGTCGAGTCGGTCACTTAAAACATAGAGTGTCTCAAAAATAATACCCTTCTATGCCACTGCATGCACCTTTAAGCAGCGGTGTATTGCCTAAAGTGGGTTTGTTGCGGTCAGTTGACGTAGATCAGATGTTTTACATTGATAAGATGTTGGGGTGTTCCAAAAAAAGATATGTACCGTACTTTTTAAAACAAATATTGCAGCTATGTCAGTTGCTTAAAGATTATTATTATTATTATTTATTATTACACAAACACATATTGCAGCTATGTATTTGGTTACACAAACAATTTATTTATTATTAATTATTATTACACAAACACATATTGCAGCTATGTATTTGGTTACACAAACAAATATTGCAGCTATGTCAGTTGCTTAAAGATGTATACATTTTACATTTGTCGGAGTCTTCCTCATATCACATGCGATCTGCATCAGCCGTAAATCATACCCATCACAAAGAATCTGCAAGCCACTCCCGGTCAAACGGTACCGTTGGGCCATGGAGTTTTGAGTAGACATCGTAGATGATGCTGAAATCAGCAGGCTCATATTTTTTTAGCAGACCTTTTTGCTGCGATTTTGCCCGCTGATTCAAAGCAGAGCTAGGTTGGTTACACAAAATTTTACAAAAATAACAATAAGGAATGTAAAAGTTGTAAGGTTGGTCGATAATGATTTATCTGACCACGACCTTGACTGTGCTGCACACAAACAATTGTCTTTTATAACAACAATGAGTATCAAAGGAAACGATGCAAATAAAATTTCGTTACGTTTCAATGCACAAATACAAAAAATACTTTTTAATCAACTTTGTGCCTTCAAATCCTTTCAAACTGACAAGTGAATCCTACCTTCAGTATGCGTCTGTAATATTTTTACATTTCCATAGTTTTTGCATGAGAGGAAAGTTGTGTCTTCTGCCTAATCCTTAAATTTATTGATATTTTAGGTTAACAAGCAGATTTTGTTTGAATAATCAATCAAAAGAGAAAGATACTGTACAATACCTCGGTCCTTGGCAGAATCGTTTTCTGACAACAACCACTTACCCACATAGCCGTTCAGTGGTAGTAGAGTAAATGCTCATCTTAAAATGAATAAAGCGATTAATCGAAGGAAGTACCGTGGAAGCAGGAACCTCAAGGATTTAGGCAACCCCTTTAAAACCATGTTACCATATCAACTGAATATATTTTGGTTTAAGATTAGAGCCAATATGATGTAGCAAAGATTAAAATTGGAATCAACCTTCAACGTTTCAACGCATAAGCTATGGAGGTTTTTGAATTTTGTTTAGCCTACTTGTTTTTCAATAGACATGACCCCACTGCTCAACATCAGATTATTTCACTTGTGTTTAAACTTTAATTATTAGAGTCGTTTTTCAACCAGCAAATAATGCTATCCATGATCTTTCAAATTTAATTTTCAGTTTATTGTTCAAATTTGCCAGTAAGTTGCATAAGAGATATATCACATTTGATTCAGGCCTACGCATGATAAACACATCAAACTAAAAAAAGTCAGCTGGGCAAATTTTTAAATGGTAGAAATTTTGCCTCCAATGACTGTCAGAAATTTTGATGTGACTAAACGCATCAGAAACGATGGATACCGTTTTTTAGCATATACGTTTCGTGAGAAATTTAACGACTTTAAATGAGCATGAAAGATGGAAGGATATGGACAATTTGCATACACAGCAGCTAAAAGTGAAAAAGTCGATTACAACGCTTGCATTCAGTGCATAAACATAATGTTGCGTGTGGTAGGTTACCGTAAAACCAAATAAAGCTAGTGACACCAAAAAATAACATGACTTATTGCACGTGACAGAACTGAATTCAGAGCTTGTAATTCCGGTTTTGAAATTGTGCACAGTGGTAGTGTCGAAAGAAGCGCACAGTCCACGAATAATTCTCATGTTTTGTCAATGAATTGGAACAAAACAAAAGGTGTGAAAACATTTTTGAAAAGTTGTTCTAATCTATTCAACTCCCATCCATTCAAAAGCAAAAGATTGTTTTGAAAGAACGACTTGGTTCACAAAACACAACGACGGCTTGTGTAAACAACAATCCAAATAAATGCATTTCTTTAAAGTTTGTGACAATTTTTTGTCGAAGATCAAAAGGCTTCAATCAAAACCAATCATCAGATTTATTCCACCACCCAAATTTAAACCCTCGAATACGTCATTTCAAATGTGCATAAACTTTCAGCACTTCAAGTTTTGCATGAACGTCGCAGTTCTTAACTTCTTGCTACATCCAGTGATTGGTCAACTAATTTCATTAATTCGTATCGAAGTTGAACGACGGATCTATCAATATCAATCAATCAATACATGTATTCGTGCTGAACTGAAGCAGTCACGTTATAGTAAAATGGACACTGAAAATACAGCACCAAGAGATGGCGAAAACGACCATTCGGTCTTCAAAGTCTGCCACCACCTGTTACATAATGTGGAAGCGTTGTCATACGTTCTAAAAGATACTTTAACACAAATAAACAAAAGCAAAACAGTTACTGAGGATGACTGCGTTAAAGTAAGATAACAAAAAATCAACATGTTATCGGTACTTGTCGAGTGGAGACATGATAGTTTTGTTACGGCCTAATCAAGAATATGTGCTAACAAAATGGAATTTCAGTTTCATTTTGAACTGATTGAAAGTTAATAATTTGAAATCATCACGTTTAATTTGCCACACCTTTGGACCTACAAAAAAAAAAAGATTTTTCGCCAAACTCAGTCCGTTTCCGAGGAATGAAGTAGCTACCTTTAGACGAAAGCTTTGGGTGATGTTTGTGTATATGGGATGCAAGGCGAAAGGTTTAAAGGCCCACTGCACCCAAATTCATCGATAGTTGTAAATATGTATTTAACATATTTAAACATTTTCGCGAATATTCGATCACGATATCTGGTCTCGGTAACGAGAAAACTGGTAAAATATCGTTAAATTCGTGACGTCATTGGGTACCAACAACCAAGAAAAAATGCGACTTCTAAAAGCTTTCGCACAGCGAAAGCTTTCGCACTTTGCCGAAAACTTTCGAAAGCTTTGCGAAAGCTCTCGCTGTGCGAAAGCTTTTAGAAGTCGCATTTTTTCTTGGTTGTTGGTACCCAATGACGTCACGAATTTAACGATATTTTACCAGTTTTCTCGTCACCGAGACCAGATATCGTGATCGAATATTCGCGAAAACGTTTAAATATATCAAATACATATTTACAACTATCGATGAATTTGGGTGCAGTGGGCCTTTAATTATCTTGCAAAGTCATTGTGTGATTTATTTGAAACCTGTATTTTGCGATTTCTAAATTACAAATGTCAATTATTTTTATAAATTTAGTTTGAAAAAGAGTGGAGTGCTATGTTCAAGGTAAGGGCTGTTAGTCATATTTCTTATGATGCGTTTGTGCATTTTTTCAAGAGGATTAAGTGTATTTGCATGTGCTAGTCCCCATGAGGAAATGCAGTATTGAAAGTGTGAATATATCAAGGAAAAATAAATAGATTTGAATGTCTGTAGATCAGCATATGGCCTTAATTTCAGTATTGCCCATGACCCGGAGGGAAGTTTAGAACAAACATCGTTAATATGAGATTTCCCGGTTAATTTGTCATCGAAAGTTATTCCTAAATGCTTGATTTGTGTCACTCGTTCAATTTTATGCTTACCTACAGTAATTTTACAAATATTTGGATTTGAAACTTTTTTATTAGTTATCAACATGTGCTTAGTTTTGCTGTAGTTTAGTGACAGTTTGTTTAATCTCATCCCTTCGTCAATCTTCATCAGTTCCTAGTTCACATTATGTTGCAAGTTCTTCATGCAGGAGTAAGGAGTTAGTCATTGTCAGTACCGTATCGTCAGCAAATAGTGTAGTAGTGAAATTAGATATGTTTGGCAAATCATTCACAAAGATCAGAGACAGCAGAGAGCTTAAAGTAGAGCCTTGTGGAACTCCACATTTAACTTTACTTAAATTGGACTCGGTACCATTCACAAAAGTGTATTGAAGTCTATTAGTCAGGTAACTTTGGATAAGCTGCAACGGAAGTCCTCGAAAGCCATACAATTGTAGCTTGTGTAGTAAGTTGTCATGATCTACAGTGTCAAATTCCTTACTCAGGTCTATAAACACTGAACAAGTAATCTTTTTTTTACTGTATCTAAACTTTCCAAAAATCATCATCTCTGTAAATGACAATGACATTACCGTAAAATGAGTGGTATTTTTGTGTATGGTTTTTTAATCGAGCGTATCCGTTCATAGACATTACACTTCCTACTTTTGCAAAAAACTGGTATCAAGTTTTGACAATTTAGTCGCCTTGTTTTACCATATCAAATGAAAATGCAGTAGACTATAATTACCACTGTTGCTATAGATCAAATATTAATTACGACAATGGAATTTTCTGCATAAATTTATTTAAAGCTAAAATCTCAAGTAAACTCAACGACACCAAACTCCAACTTCAGTGGCTCCGTAGAGTCTTCAAAGTATTTTTTAAAGTAAAAATTTTTAAGAATGATAAAGACAATCAAGATTTTGGAATAGTTTTCGAAGAGTTTCCCATAACTTGAACAATGAAGCGAGCTGAAGGCTTAAAATTGCTATAACTTTGACCTATTTTTTACAAACATTGCAAAAAATACAGAATCGCCATGTCCACCAGTCCACTTTTTGTGGGCTCTGACCCGTGGTTTTTGGTTTTAATATTTCTGCATCATAACCAATATTTTAATGTCATCATCACTTTTTTAACTATGACATCAAAAAATTGGTTATGATGCAAAAACTAGAACCAAGAACCGGGGCCAAACGCCCTCTAAAATTGGACATGTAAACAGGGTAACCACATTTTTTTATGATTTATTGTTATGGTATAGAGATTCAGAAGTATTATTTTGATGCCGTAACCTTTTTTTACTTTTTTTTTTTTTTTTATTTCGCTGCCGTGACCTTCTCTCTTGGCAAAAACTCATAGCAATAACCAGAGCTGGGCACTCGGTACTTTAAAAGTAACGACAATATCGGTACCGATACTTTGCTAAAAAAGTACCGTCGATACCGATAACGGTTCATTTTTAAAAAAATAACGACGATATCGTTACTCGGAACCGATTTTCGGTACTTTTGAAACGAAAATTTTTTTCTTTAAAGTTAATTTTTGTTTTGGTTTTTGCCTCGCAAAGCAACGAAATTAAAGCCTTATCAAGCGTTTTGTCGCATCTGGTGCTAGCGTAAGGTCTGAGTTGCAGTCTCACGCGAATCTTGATACTGCAAGCGAACACGTGGGTTTTATCAACAAGGCGACAGCGGCACCTTTACTAAAACAAGCATTCTTGTGTATGGGACCTGGTTATTAATCTGTTGGTCTCCTTCATTAGTTATGAAGCTAGGTATAAGGAGTATCATCATTAGAAACTCGCCCTGAAGAACAGAAGCTTTTGTCACACCCCTGCTTGTCTGGCTACGTTGCTACATTCAAACAATACTAAGGACAGAAAAGAGCTTATGGTCTATATACGAAAAAAATGTTGCAAAGGTTCTTGCTCTGTGAGTTTCATCATCGTGTTGAAGGAAAATGTTTTCATTTTTAATTCCACTTTCAGTAGAGGTTGGTGTATCAATAGCAGCATACTGAGAACTTTTAGATGAATCAAAGTCTAGATTTTTCTCAAAATTTGCAGGTTTATAGTTTTACTTTGATTCAATGACACAGATATAATTTTTTCCATATAGTCTAGACCAGTAGTATTTAATTTTTTTTACACAATCCCCCCTTTTTGGAAAGTGTTGGTCCAAATTGCCCCACAAAGCTTTGATGAGCAAAAATTTAAAAAAAAATTCACGTCCGCAGATCTACTATTTTTCCACTGAAAATCGGTGAAGAGCAAATAAACAAAAATCTGCATGCTGCCCGCAGTTTGCCCAGCTCTGGCATTAAGGAATTTTTTTGTGATTTTTAAAAAATTTTGTTATTTGCAACACATTTGTAAAAGTTTTTGAAAATCATTAAATAGGTATGTTGCTAATAAATTTGAATTTATTTTAACAAATTTACAACGGTTTAGAAACAGCTATTTAAAACCCGACAGTCTGTTTCACCTTATCTTATTTAAATAGAATAGGTTCTATTTGAATAAGCTACCCAGGATGATCTCTCTTGGGTGAAACAGACTGTCGGGTTTTAAATAGATGTTATTAAACTGTGGAGAGTGAATTTGCATATTTGCTCTATCTGAACTCAGTTTTCCAGCACTTTTTGAAACACTGATTCGCATTGTTATTGAATTTATTTCTATTCAGCAATCAATTGTTAACAATATTGGTGGTAGAATTTGTCTACAACGGCACCTCTAGGGGATTTAAAAAACTGCCGTTACAGGCGAATTGATGTCATATGCGCACGCAGGGGTAGGCTACGGTGCCATGCCCTCCCCTTTGGCCCAGTAATAAAGTCCTAAAACTTAACTTTTAGTCTATAATTTCTCAAAGTAATGGTTGCAGCCTCCTTTCATTTATTTTAGCCAAGCTTCTGCTTTTAGACATAAACTGCGAAAACATTTTTGCATTGTCCATAGTGACTGCACTCACTGCGTGCCCTTTTTCTATTACTAAGTTTGGTAAAATGAGTGTTTTGTATGTGAAAACCGCAAAAATTCATTTGGCGACTGAAACTGCGTCCAACGTTATAAAAATGTTTCAAATTCAAAGCATTTATTTCGAAAACGCCCACGGACCGGTAACAAACGTCGCACGGGGCCGCAGCCCGGTGGTTGCCGACCACTGATCTACTGCAACGTGATTTCGCCATACTTTTCGGAGATGCTTTTCGCGGAAAAACCCGGAAAGTTTTCCGCTTTTGCTCTCTTGAGTTTACTCAAAAAAGTTACCGAAATATCGAGTAAAATGGTCTAAAAAGTAACGACGGTACCAAAAACGATACACTTTTTAAAAAGTATAGATGGTATCGATAACGGTACTGAAAAAGTACCGCGGTACTGCCCAACTCTGGCAATAACAATATTCTACATGGCGATTCCAGTGGTATAGCAATGTTATTCTAGCGGCTTAAAACATCAGCTAATCGACCCAACATAATCATTCTGATAAAACAGGAAAAACACATCTTGCCAATGTCGAATTAAAAAAACACCTCTACTCTTGCGAAAAACGGCAATACTAATTTCGTCAAACTTTGTTTTTGTGTAGGTCGCTACTCGCTACTAGCATCAGTCATGGTTTATTTAAAGGCGACGAAGATGATTCACCTCCTAAGCATTATGATGGGGAAACTGTGTCGAAAAAGAAGTGCAAACAAAATGCTATCTGTTACTTAAAAATACAAGGGCTATTGGCGACAGCTTTTCCATTGACCACGACATAATAAACTTGTGCTGTCTAAGCGTCAGCAAGGCAGTTCATTAAATGTCAAAAATAAGAAAAAAAGCAATTTCAATCAAGCGCAAGGTAGAAAAAGAGCGACTGCACTTCTTAGGAACTTAGCATTTACTGTAGCGTGTTAATTTAAAAAGCACTTTTTGGGTGTGTCTTTCTCGTAAATTATTGGCGTATTTTTAAATGTTGTTGAAACAGCGCGAAAATTTATAGCTATCAGCATTAACAGTCAGAATTTTATGACATTTTAACGTAATTTGAGACAAGCAATTCACCTATAACTCATATTAATGCATTGTGTGTTTCATGTGAGCAAAGGTCATTGTATATTAAGGTGTGATGAGTTTTGTAAGACTAGGTACGTGCTGCTGATTTGTAAAAAAGAAAGTGCTTATGAAAGTAAGAGAGAGTAAAGTTCCCGAGAAATTGTAATTTTAAGCCTATCAATTGTGAAATTGGATTATTTACAAGTTGCGTTAGCCAGAAGAAAATGAACAACGTAAGG
Organism: Trididemnum miniatum; assembly: GCA_964006365.1. Classification (NCBI taxonomy): domain Eukaryota; kingdom Metazoa; phylum Chordata; class Ascidiacea; order Aplousobranchia; family Didemnidae; genus Trididemnum; species Trididemnum miniatum. The sequence continues at coordinate 12,220,157 of OZ023247.1, read as the reverse complement.
AACCGAGCAATATCTGTAGGTTCTGCTTTTGCATTTGCAAACCTTCCGAAATACCATTCTTCCAGAAGAAGCCATTCCACAGTGACTGGATTAACAACAAGAACATTAAGAGTTGTTGTGCTTGGAGTTGGAGGAGTCGGTAAAACAGGTTAGTTTATTCAATCATATTTACCATTTATGTACTGTATGCCCAGTTTTCGTGTACCAACATTGGCGGAATTTGAAGGGGGAAGTAAAGTAGCGGGTGATATTATCTATCGGCCGTCCGCATTGTTATAGCATGATGTCACAATTTCAACTTTCCATAATGACGGCAGATAGTGCGCTTGATCCTAAGGTAGTTCAGTTTTTTATTCATAACCTACATATTAATGCATCAGTACTTCGGTACTACTATACGCACAAACCAACAAAATAACTGTAAAAATAAGAGCCAGTAACATTTGCAACATTTGAATTTTTCGAGACGTTTCTATGTATACTTTAAATCATTGTCAATCTTATTCAAGTAGAAATTTAATTAAACAAGATAACCCTTTTTTGATTTTTATTTCCCCCCCAAAAATTGTTTAGATGTGCCCCTGGCCCTGACTAAAGGCTAATAGGTTTTTGCGTTACAGCTTAGTTTTTAATGTCACAGTAACTTCTTTAATTTGGTGTTGACAGCGAAATTACGATATAGAAAGCCCGTCTTTTGGTCCACAAAATAGACAAGTGTGTCCCTAGCGCAAAATAACTATTTATCAAAAATAACACGTAATTCTTAATAAAGGTTACTAGTTTAAAAAAGGTTTATGAGAATCACAACATGTAAAAATTCAACAAGTTCAACTTTATAATATCATTTAGACCAGGGACGTATTTAGAGGAGGACCATTGTGTTTTGCCCCCCCCCCCCCTTTTTTTTTTAATTTTGCATTTCAGTGAAAAAGAACAAACGTTGTTAGTGACTGAAATATGCCAGACTCTTTTGATGGATTTTGTAATTAATGCCTCTCCACCTTTTAAAATTTTTCGCTACACCACTGATTTAGAGACACATATTTTGCGTCCGTGAACCTTGTTTTTTCCGTTGTGGGTTAGTTCTGCGCCTCTCCAGTTAACTTCATCGAGTACAAAAATGTCGGTTTGCGAACGGATTAATTACGGATCGTAAGGAGATGCAGCATGTCATAGATTATGCAAATGTATTAAAAAACAAATTAAAAGTTGCTGAACATAATGTTATTTTCGGCAAAGATCTCGCATACAAAATGTTTTAAACATCATTCTGCATGAAGTAAACCGGTATTCGTTGTTTTAAATTTATTTGTGGCGCAAAATTAAAGTACCTTGTTTATAAAAAAATTGATAGTTCGTTGATATTCTCAAAATTAAAGTATGCTTTTAACTTTATTATGCTCTAATTCAAATATTTTTCCGTTATTGTTGAAGTTGAAAGTGATTACGAAACTTTAACCTCAAGTTCAAGCTAAGTTCAGGGTAAAGTGTTTGCTCCGTTGGCAAAACTAAAGCATTTCGTTACGATAAACCTACTGTCTGAATTGAAGTAAAAGGCACTGTCTTAATAAACCTACTGCAGAAGCTAAATGTAAAGACAGAATGCATTAAAAATCATTGTTTTTCATTTAACGTTACTAATTGGTGCAGTTACCGGTGCGTGATTCGAGTAGTTTATTGTTAGTGGATTCCGTCAAGATTTTTCGCCTATAGGTTTAGCTTATACCCTACAATTTATAGTCCATAAACACTGTTATTGCAGATTGCCAGATTAGGCCTTATTAACAACCTGTCATTGAGGTTAAGCTTATTACGGTCTATTAAAAACTATTTATTTATAGGAATTCGACTCAACTAAAAAAAGTAGAAGTTAAGCAAGCCCTAAAATCTAAAAATCAATAAATACTTGCCATAGATTTGCTTTGTTGATCCATGATTGTGCTAATCCGCAAATTTAGTGGTTCTGAATTAGTTTTGTTTGGGATTACACTGGCAGGATCATTTTTCAACCGTGGCCAGCAACCACGGTTGAAAATTAGACTTATTTATTCACTTTTAGAAAGACGGAAAAAGTGTTCGCATCACGAAATATTTTCAAATATTGATTCATCACTTATCCGTAAAATTGTAGGGATGCGAATGGAAGGTTACAATGACTTTTTCAAAGCCAAAGTTTTTAATTACAAGCTTTTCAGTGATGAATGATTACTACTAACTATATTAAAAAAATAATAATTAAAAATAGAAAAATAGAATTTGTTTTAATAATGTATTTGGTCAACCACTTAAACATAGACGAATGGTTGTTACAGATAGTTTTTCTGCAGCATGTACATTTTAGCATTAAGGTGCGTTTATCGATACGCGACAGGCGACATGCGACAACGCGACAAAAATTATAATGTAAGTGAATGTGGAAGGTTTTCGCAGGTTTTCGCGTGATCGCTGAACAGTAAAATAAAACAAACAAGGTGCGACGAAAAAATTGTCACTTGTCGTGTCATTGCCTGTCGCGTAATGGCTGCAGCGTTTGAATACGTTTTGTGCGAGCGGTTATTAATGCTAAAATGTGCAGTTTATTTACGACTTATTTCGGAGTGTTCAACCGCATTGCGACGCATAAATCCTTTACCACGAAGATCGTGTACCTAAAATTGGTTTTTAATTTGTTGTTGCAAGTTTTAGACAGTAATCTTCTTTATTATTACAACTTCGAACGAATTTACTGAGTGGGTGGATCTGCTTGTCTGTGAGCAATTTCTCTGCCAAAGCACTTAATTAAAATTCTCTTGCCGTGTGATACTACAGCAGTTGTGCCCTTTTTCTTAACAATGCTTATACATACGCTACTTACCAAGAAAAAATGCAACCATTTCCTTGAGAGTCTATAACACGGCTTGCGATGTTTTGGTTCGTTTATTTGGTCTATAAAACATTAAAATGGATATAGTTTCTTTCCGAAACCTTTTTTTGATTTGTCACTTAAAACTTCACTCGTATAAGTAAGATATAGGTGTCAAATAAAAACAAATTCCAACTATACAGACTGCCATTATGTACTTAATGGATTCCTGCGAATAAGTTACATAGATTTCAAATTTGGTGTGTCAATAAAGTTTTTTTGGTAAACGCGCACATATAACTGACTTTGATACGTGACAAATACTCCTTATTGAACGTTTGGAATATTCATCTTATGTTTACATTAATTTATCACAGCTTGTAAAATAATCTACGCTAGGGGTTTTTGACTGAAAATAGTAGACCCTCATTATGAGCAATTGAACATTTTTTTAAAAATAGGTAAGCTAAACTTCCAAGCTGTTTGTACAGTCTTGTAAAAATAATATTCACAGCTTTCTTACCAGGCGCTTGGCGCGAGCGGTAAGTGTGAAGGATTAAATTGGGCCTATGAGCGTTTTGTATGTTGAAACCTTAAATAGCGTTCAATAGTTCTTGAATGATAATGTAATGGAATGACGTTTTAAGATGCGTTTATCGATACGCGACAGGCGACAAGCGACGATTTTTTGTCGCATCTTGTTTGTTTTACTTCACTGTTTAGGGATCATGCAAAAACCTACATTCACTTACTTACATTATAGTTTTTGTCCCATGTCACACGTCACCTGTTGCGTGTCGCGTATGGTTTAACGCATCGTCAGCCAGCACAAAATGTGCTCGAGAGAAATTCATTATCCCAAATCTATACCTTTGTTAACCTGGTGTTATGCCTTTTAAGTTCGTGTTTTGATAATATTTTAGAATATTTTGAATTTTCTTCGAGCGTTCTATTTTGCAACTTTTGCAACACACTTTGACCTTTAAGTGAAATTTAGATCGTTTTATCTTCTTAACATGGCAATAAGGTTTCCAGTTGGCTTAAATTTGATACTGGAAATTTAATATTAAGTTTCTCATTTTATGCTGTTTATCTGTAATTGAGTATAAAATATCTCGCCTATACAAGAAACTTTATCTACTGTAAATTGCAGGCAATACTAGCCTGTAGAGTATATAATAAAGTATTCATCTGTTTGAAATGTATACCATAATAAAATCGTGTTGCTTCTCGGTAAAATGTTGAAATAGAAAAGAAAACGGGAGAGTATCATGAGGTGCATAATAACAAAAAATGATTTCATTGATAAACTTTTTCCATCTTCAGCAAGAAAAGAGGTGCTTAAAAAACATTCTGATCATGGCTTTCGCTACATAATCAAATTGTAACATCAAATAAAACAAAATGACAGGTGTTAGTTGACATAGTTGCATACTAGTGGTTTTCAATCTTTCTAGTGGAGCGGAACCCCAATTAAACGTTCCAGAGACTCGAGGATCTCTGTGCATTTACTTGAACTTGATTTGCGTGCTCAGCTCTAAATTGTAACCTTGCGAAATCCTTGGACTGTATTGGTGGTAACCCGGTTGAAAACCACTGTTGTATACTAGCATTACGTCAGTTATCATTGTGACTGTCTGTTTACGTTTTTGAAATATTTCTGATTAAGCTGTTTTTAAAAAACATTTTGTTTAATTTGACAGTCTTTATGTTTCTGCATGTTGAAGTATTTACGATGTTGTTTTTTATTATTATTTGAGTTGCGTTTTTTGCATTGCTGCGACGTCATTGATGTTGAAAATGCCAAAGTCTAGAAACTTAATTTTATTTGTTACAACAAAACAATGTAATGGTTAGCTCTTTGTGTAACCAGTAACCGTAATATATTGCGAGGTACGTGATATACGGTGAGAGTTTTATATAATTCGTCAAAGTGCACTTTAATCAACATAAAGGAACATTGATATTCGTCAGCATGTCGAGCGTTTATTTGTTTAAGTTTCTTTGATTGCTTGTGTTTTTCATTTACCGTATCACATAAGCCTGCCACAGTGTTGTAAATCATATTGTACCATCTCTAGGTAACCTAGTTCATGGAACAAAGTAGTTTAAAAGTTATATAACCATCTTGTACAAAGACAACAGATTGACAATGATGATCATTTCGGGCAATTGGGGCCCAGTCCAACCAATCTAAATTTCAGTTTGTGTTTTGACAGTTGCTATGGGTAGCCAATGAGTAGTATTACATATTATTTTTGTAAAAATACAATACTGATTGAGAACCCAAGTCACCTGATTTTCTCATCAGTTTGTGAAAAATGTTGTTTACAGGAAGTTGCTGGGTACAGCGGCTGTTCAGATTATTAGTCACTTACACCATATGTCACTCTGCTGTTTTAAAAAAGCGAAAACGCAGTAAAATTTCAAGAAATTTTCGGAACATGGCCTGTCTCCTCAATTTATGTTTGTTGAATTTCGAATTAAATTCGGGGTATTTTTGCGAAGCAGCTAACCTTGGAAAAGTCATATATTGTGGATTATTATTTTTGAAATTGCGCCATGGTGTCGATTTGCTGTTTCCGGTTAAAGAAAAGGAAAATGTTGGCTAAATACGCTTTTGTATTTCTTGGCACATTTCCTTTAAATTTCAATCGCAAACAGATAAAATGCAGTCCATGAAGGGCTAAAAAGTAAAATTGTTAATTGCGAATACAACTATTTCGCAATTAGCCTGTTTCCATGTCCACATGTTGTGCGCTTTGGGGCTGCGGATTTTGCTTAAGTCAAGTAAAATTTTGTTTTTTTGTGGGCTAATTATTGCAAAGTCGTGGGCTTTCTTGGCCGCGCTTAAAGAGGTTGTCTGCGAAAGTGTACTTTCGCAAAAAGCGGACTTTCAGAAAGTTCTCCCTAGCCCGGCCCACGTTGAGAAAGCCCACGTTTTCTGTGGACATAGAAACAGGCTAAATACCATTTCATTGCACTGTGTACAGTTCACAATTGCATGTGTTTTTTATTACGCTTTTTGTCATGCATTCTCAACGTTAGACAGCATGTTAAAGTCGCGTAATATGATGTAAGACCTTTGCTCAAGTAATTTTAAACCCATCAGGTGCAAAACGGACAAAGGTCTGCTGGACAATGTTAAGTGTATAATAAAAACTGTCGAAATTTTGAGAAAAATTAAATATAACCGGAGAAAGATTCTTAAAACTGTTTCCTTCTTTTCGGTGATTATCAAAAATTTACGTTTTCACTTCTCTGTACGAACGAAACTATCTTTTCCGCAACATTGAAACTGCTTTGATCCTTTCGTTTTTTTGACAGTAGGAATGCTCATTCTAAGCTTGTGAATAACCAATTCACACTAATTCCGTCAGTTTTGACAGTTTTTGATTTCCTCAACTATTTAAAGTTACCAAACCTCCTTATTTCAGCGAAAAACGTAAAATAAAAACACCGCGGTTTATTTCGGGTTTGGGTACAAAGGTACGAACTTATGAAGAGGCTCAAAAGAGCAGATGTATCAAAATTCATTACCATTTTGACGCTGCAAAAAATCGGTCGGTGTTAGAGCGTAAAAATCAAGAGCAAAAGCTGCAAAAAGCCTTAATGATTACTCTTTTAAGCTATTGCTAGAACGTTGTAATTTTAAGATAAAAATTAAATGAATGCATGAATAGACGCAGACGTGTTTAGTAAAACCGCTATTGAAATTTCATTTTTTAATTTGTTTTTTCGTGAGAGTCCACACTCACATAGTAGGAACTGCGTGACGTATTAGTATGAAGCTTCGTGTATACGACGGCCGTGATTGCAGCTGGGGGTTCGATTCCTTGTAAAGGCGATTGCGTTTTTGATAAAATGCTTTCTCATGGTTGCCTCCGCCTGGTATATTTTTGATAACAAATAAAAATAGTGAGATATAAAAATCAACCGTAAAATTTGGATTAACAGTAACCTCTGAAGAATCTGGTTCCGTTGACGTCGCTTTCTCGTGACGAGAGATTAAAGAGGAAGAAATTAATTAACCGAAAAATGAAAATTTGCTTACTTCGTGCCGATTAGCTCACTTGTAAGCACACCACCATCGGTGCAGGAGGTTTAGCATTCGGTTCCCGGACCGGCCAAATCGGATTCAGTGTCGCCAACGGCTCGCCACCGTTGCGACGTTTCTTCGGGCAATGTCGCCCTGGCGCTAAGCCACGGAGGTAGGCCCCGCCAATCGTTACACGCTTCGGCACAATACCGCGAGTATAACGAATCTTTGATTTTTTGAAGGTTTTGCATTTTATTTAAAACGACAAACCACATGTTTTTTCGAAAGACTGATTGTTGTTTTTATATTTTGGTTAGCAATGACTGTTCGGTTTGTGACAAAACGGTTCATCGGAGATTACGACCCTAATCTAGGTAAGTCAGCTTTAAAACGTATGCATTAACTCAGGAATTTGTAGTTTGGAAATGGATAATGTGATTGATGCTGCAGGTTCAATGCCTGAGCTGAACATTGCGTTTTTAAAAAACACTCGGCATGGTTGTCAATCGTAGATATGTTGCACTTGCAAGATGCTTGCATGTTTAATGAGACAATGTTTAACTCAAATTTGCTTGACTCATATATTAGCAAAAAATGCATCATTGGCTAATGAAATCAAAACTGTGCAATGATAAATAAATGAACTATATCTCGTAATTATTGTCACATGAAGAAGTGGGCATTCTTTCTCGAAAGCGTGCGGAAACACAGAAAACTTTTTAGCCGATCAATAGTAATTGAAAAAAAAAACTAGGTTGACGCGGCTAAAAACCCTTATTAGTGACGAATGAGCTACCGGTACTGAAAAACGTCAAAATCAGATTACATTATTTGATAGCGTTGTTGGAGTGTTTGTCAAAAGTTTTGAGAAAGAGCGTAAGTTGCTACATTGGTGAGAATTTCATCGGTAAACAATCTTTGTATTTTTTACGAAAACAGCTAAACAGTGATATATTTTAGAAACAATCTACCGCCACACAACTTTGGTTGATGATCAACTTGTTAACTTTGAAGTAATGGATACAGCAGGACAAGTGAGTTTTTATGTGTGTAAAACAACATAATTGTTACATGCAAAAAATTTCACTGGATTTTGTTGACTGACCAAGTTTTGCTCAGTTGCTTTGTTGAGAAAATATGGTTTTGTCGGTTTTTACGTTCTACGCTACAGTATGTTCAATGACGCAAGATTTGCAAAAGAATATGATTCAACTTTTGCCCTACCTCGTAATTACTCTTTTGAAAAAATGCTTCCCGGCTTGGTTGGTTATGACAATCAACATATAACGTAGAAAACACTGGGAGATTTTCCAATCTAACGAGAGTTGGGACTTGTTTATGAAGTTTTTAATTTTCGGCGATATGCAATTAAAGATAATAATATCAAAATAAGCTAGAGCATTAACACTTTGACTTCGGCGATGTATTAGGCGTATGCAGTAGTTGTTTTTACAGTATATATGAAGTTGCAAGCGATTTTGTTCTTTGCATTTATTATGCAGTTCACATGTTTTATATTATCATTTTAGGGAGAAAATTCTCTTCTCCTTGAAGATAAATGCAAATGGGGTGAATCTTTTGTGTTCGTCTATGACGTAACTGACAGGCACAGCTTCGACGAGTTAACGAGGTTAAAGTTCATCGCCAGTTACACACATTCTCGTATGCGAGTCAACTTTACTCCGTGTTGGGTGTTGGTTGGCAATAAAGCAGATTTGGCCGAACGTGAACGAATGATTTCGTTCGAGGAGGGGAAAACCCTTGCCCAAGAGTTAAATTGCCACATGTTCCGAGAAATTTCAGTCAAAGAATCGATGTCAGAATCCAGTGAAATTTTCGAAGATTTATGGCGTCAGTTTTATCGACTCAGCCCCCGATCGCCATCTAGTGGACAAAGACGAAAATTTTCATATCGAATCCAAGACAAAATTTCGATTATTGATTCTTCAACTTGTTCTTCTACAACGGAAGCACTTAAGCAAATTTCAAGCAATCCGAACGAAAGCATTGTAAATGAAGCTTTAGTAACAACTTTGACTAGCACTTTGAAACGCCAAATGACTTCTGGATCACCATCTAGTTATAATTACAGAACTGCAAAACAGTATCTTGCCGGAGGTGAACGTAGTGTCCCTAATATCCCAGAATACATCAAGGAGGATGAAGAAGACATGGTGGAAGATGTACCTAAACCTCCTCCAAGATACCGCCGATCAAGGCGAAATGCATTGATCACCGAAAGCTCGTTAGGAACTCTTAAAGCTTCAAGTGACAACGATATTCGCAAGTCAGCTAAACTTGGTATTCCTGACCTGTTAATGCATCTAACGCCCTCATCAAGATCGTCATCGAACGGGTCATTAAACAGTCAGCCTGGCTCACTAAGCACTGTGAATAATTCCGGTTCAAAATCGGAAGGAATCGATCAGAAACAAGGAAAAATAACTGAGAAGCCGCCTTTCGACTTTTATCCGAACAAAAGTCGGAAAAATAGGACTCGATCTCGAAAATCTAAAACAAAATATAATCAATCGTTTCCACATAATTTAACTGCAACTGGGTTCAACAAAGCCTGCCAAGTGATCGCGGGAGGTTGCTAGGTAGTGATAGAGTTCTCGCGACGAGTTTTGTGTTTTGTGACCTAATTTTCAAAGTCTCGTCGCGATCTCGAGGATTTTTTCAAGTATCCGCCTTGGTCTCGACCATCTTACAGCTCAGATGGCCGAGTGATAAAAGCGTCTGCCTCGGTAGCTGTAGACTTGGGTTTGATTCCAAGTCGGGTCAAACCAACAACTTTAAAATTGGTATTCACAGCTTCTCTGCTTGACGTTCAACATTAAAGGGACATTTGGCAAGTTTACTTGCTGTAGTCGGCAAGTTTACTTGCCAAATGTCCCTTTAATGACATTTGGGACATTTGGCAAGTAAACTTGCCGACCACAGCAAGCCGGCAAGTTTACTTGCTGTGCCGTTGGGCACTTAGCGGGATTGCCCCAGCTTGGTGTGGTAGACAGATGGCCGGCAACGTCTAAGCGAGCTCGAATAGCGCACTGATCGCTTTCTCGTGATAGGTGGATAAATATGCAACTAAATACAAAAATCAAGGCTTGACTCCACCACATATGCTAGCTGTCATTTTCTTTCATATTGGTCGGTTATGTTTTGTTCACTTTAAATGCAAAACAAAAGCTTTGAAGTTAATCCAGGGCCGCTACATAAACTTGTTTCAGGGCACTTTTTTAATCGATTATATTACTTGGAAAATGACGTCACAACGATGACCTTACATACTTGTATTGGTTACCCCAGAAATCCAAGAATTTTTGTTAATAGGCTTACTGGTAGCTTCAGTGAGCTTGTCAATGGATTAGCATATTATTAATTTACCTCATTATGAATATTATAATCGTTAATAAAGCAGTTCATGTCAACAGAGCGTAACGGAATAATCACAGCTGAAAAAACGCGATTAAGCAAAACCTTGTTAGAAGTTTATTTGTATTTGTTTATTTAGATAAGGGTTACCCTTACTTGCAGTGTTGACTAATGAGGGTCACTTGTGGGTAACTGGCCCAATTATAGTCTTCTCACCAAAATGTGGGCTTAATGATGAACCACAAGTTGGCAACCCTTATTTTGACAGAAAGCTGTAATAGCCGTTGCGTTGCTGTCACTATAGAAATTTTCTAATTATAAGAGCAGAGATGGCTCCCTCCATGGCAATCAAGCTACAAGCAATTTTTCATTAATATCACAACTAATGCCATTATCATAAGTTTGATGATAAAGTTGAAACGGTCAACTCAATGTTTTGACTATGAGAAAAAAGATGAGCAATGTAGCAAAGAGTCTTTCATTACAGTCTGGAATGAGTCTGGCCTGGATTGGCTGGGCGTAGCAAGGCTTACAATGATATTATTATTTTGATATTCTTTCGTCTTTTCATGAGCGTATATGTACTGCATGTGGACTCTAAGGATATAATTTTTTACGCATAACATGTTGTTTGCTTTTGAAGCTTGTTACTTTGGTTGTTTTGTTGTTTTTTATATATTTTTGATTAAAAAAATTATCAAAAATCGACTTGTAGTTTTGTAGGAGTAGAATAATATTTTTGTTGTTGGAATAATTATTTGACGCTGGACTGCAACCTGCTCGTTTTTTTTTTTTTTTTTCTTTTTGAAAAGGTTAAGCAGTTCTAGTTTTGGAGTAAATTTCATTTAGTCTAAATAGAATTCGTTCTTCAAAACCTTCCGTCAGTTTTTAGATTTTCACGCTTGTCTATCGTCTTCAAAGACGAAAATTTCTACGTTCCAACTTCCTATAGCATATCGGCCGGTTAGCTCAGTTGCTAAGCACACGATATCGGTGCGGGAGGTCTGACGTTGATTCCCGGCCGGTCAAGTCGGCAAAGTTTCGCCTGCGGCTCGCCAGCGCTGCGACGTTTCTTCGGAGCTGTGTTGCCCAGGCGTTAAGCCGCGGCGATAGACCCCGCCACTCGTTACACGCTTCGGCCTAATACCGCAAGTATAATAAAGATTTGATTTGTTTTTTTGTACTTCTTAGCAATGCCGGATTTAAGTGGTGGAGTGCCCTGGGGCCCAAGTTTGGTGGGGGCTCATTTTTTGAAGGTGTAAAAATTAAATCGGTAATTTCAACAAAATGCTTAAAAGGTTAGGCTAGTCGTCAGTACAAGCAGCAAAAGAAAACTGTTATCAAAGGCTAACTACACCGGTGCACCTAGAGTAACAATTTACACTGTTTCGATGCGAACTTCAGCTTAGAATAAATACTGTGGGTGAATAGCAAGCACATACACTATACTAAGCTACTATATAAAAGCATTAACTAAAAATTATCAATACAACTCATTAATCAACCAACTCAAAGCAAAATTTAAATCCCTTTCGCCTAGGTTACAACTTGAAAAAGGGCCCTAACCATCCTACCGTCTACTGACATTACTCTCGGTGGTTGACCACATCTTTATCCTCCCGTCAAAAGAGGTCAAATGAAGCACCACCGCTTTCATAGCACCCAAACAAGGCATGTAGAAGCAAAGTTGCTGTGGAATTGAAATTGTTATCAGCATTTCCTGTTTTTACGTGAATTGTTGGTTTCCTAATTTTATAGCTATACGCAGGCTGTCCACTCTCATTTTTTTAGTTTTTTTTTTTTCATTTTTTCGTGCTTCGTCATTTTTTTATTAATTTTGCTTGATTTTCCTTGAAAAATTGGACATCTGTGGACGTGATAACCTTTTTTTTTTGGTCTTCACTTGCTTTTGTGTGGAAATTGGACTTCTGCGGAAGTGATGACCTTTTTTTTTGGTCTTCACTAGATTTTGCGGAAAATTGGACTTATGTGTCATTTTTTTTCATTATTTTTAGTAAATACGTCATTTTTTTTAATTTTTTCCAGCAAATTGCCGTCATTTTTTTCATTTCATTAATTGTCGATAGCTGGCTGGACAGAGTGCTACACGACACCAACCCGTGACTAAAATATATGTGTAGTAAAGCATAATGATTGTTTGCGACACCGAGCAATGCAAGCACGACATGGGCCGGGTGTACACTAAGGCTTAGAGCACGAAAAAGGGTAACCGGTTATCACTTTTTTTGTCCTTACGGACTCATCAGGTGCACAACTATGGGAGATAAAGCAAGCTCTAACCAAACCAACAAAAATCGAAGCTTACAGGGTGACCCAAAGAAACGGGCCCCGTGTATTTAGAATAGTTAGAATTGGGGCCCGTTTTTTTTGGGTCACCCTATATATGCAGTTTGCTAATTAGAAGGGCGCGGCAAGACCGAAAGCGCTGGAGGTCCAGAACTTAATTACAAAATCCAAAATTACGTAAACCACAGAAGCACGGCGAAGCAAAAAGCGCTCGTGGGTCAAAACACAGTTTGTTGAGACAACGAAGCATCATGCGCTCGTGAAAATGCAAATTAAGAACAGATTATTTTTGACAACGACGGTATTAGATGATCGAAAAATCAGCGCCATGGCCTGCTGGTTAGAGCGTTCGCCTTGGAAGCTGGTAGACTGGGTTCTATTCTCAGTCGGGTAAAGCTTAAGACTTTAAAACTGGTATCTGCTGTTACACTTGCTAAACGCTCAGCAATTACAGTAAGTGTAGCGCGGAGGATGAAATGAACAGAGAATAAAGTACGTCAGTGAATTCTTGACAAAACTTAGTCTTGGCGCTAAAGGACCTTAGTAGTTATAAAGCGCCATAAAACCAACAACATTTCAGATGATCGAAAACCAGCAAAGCTCATGTTTCGTTTCATTGGCATGAACGTATGGAAACAGAAAGGCACAAGAACCTCCTCCATGACTTATGGAAATCCAGATCAAAATTATACAGCAAGTATATGCCTACTGCGCAGTGCTACTCAGTTAGTATATAGTAACCTATAGCAGTGGTCGGCATTCTTTTTGCACAGCGGACTGGTTTAAAACTGAATTTTTTTTGGTGGACCGGCCTTTGAAAAATCGCAAATGTTTTAGCAATAAAACAGCTTGCATTTATTCAGCTTGCAAATCTGCCAAATTTTTGCGGGTGTCTCTAAAAAAAAATAAATAAATAAAAAAAAGGTCTTCACCCTGCGATGGAGCTTACTCTTCCAAATGTTTCAAATTTATAGCATTTTATGTGAAAATGCAGGCGGACCGGTTACAAACTACACAGGTGTTTTTCGACCACTGTTTTCATGCATATAATCTGAAAAAGTACGCGGCCCGGTGTTTGCCGACCACTGGTCTACAGCATATGCTGATCAAGTCAACTATTTTCTGCTCTAAATTGCTTGTTTCTCATGTTATAATCGTTTCCGGAAGCAGGTCACCCCGTTCTAATCCGTATTTTTGCTGCTTAGTTTTTCTTCTGCTAACGTTGCCTCCACCTATCTCCTACGTTACTAACTGGCTAGACATGTTGCTTTATAGCTACGGTTGTTGAGTCTCTCTTGTAGCAAATACTTATAAAGAAGATCAAGGCAATGCGAAGGCATCATTTACTTGCTTCTTTTTGCGCTAGCATAAATTTAGGGGGCCGCTAATCGTTTGCTGACTTTTTATTGTTATTTTGCGGCACCTGAAGAGGCCTGTCTTTGAGTGTTAAACTCGTGCAATTAACTAATATTTTCGTTAACGATATGACGTGCCACTTTATCTTATTGATTATTCGCAATGACTACTACGGCTACACCTCTTTCTTCTTTTATGCCCACTAACACTACTGTGACTTTATCCTGCCAAATCGCAGCAATCTGCCTTCAAAACTAAATGCGATAAATCTTTTGAAAAACTGCTAATTCGCCTCTATATTGCTGGCCTATAAACGAACGAATTAGGCTACCATAAACAGAAAGTAAAATCACAACTAAACATTATTGTTATATCAAGCTGATTGCAAAATTATCTCATGCCGACCCATGCACTTCTGGCTTTCGCAGTAACGATGCGTCTTGACCAATTCAGTTTGTTACAAGAAAATATTATAATTTTGCCCAGCACTGCACAAATGTTCAAGTAACTTGTGGTTGGGTGGTGGGGGCCCCGGGACCCTTGGCCCCCCCGAAATCAGGCCCTGCTTCCTAGTATCCTTATTACAGTAGCCCTGCAAGTGGCGAAAACAGTAGTTTTACCGTTTACGCCATGAAGTTCTTCTGACAGTCTTCTGACTAAAAACGTCAGAATAACATGTAAAATAAGAAAACAAATACAACATGATTTCCAATGCAGTGATCCCGGGCTATATCGCGCTTCATCTATCACGGCTTCGCGGGATTTTTTACTGTGAATCCTGATTGGCTTGTAAATATTCATTAATTGTTTTGTAAATATTGTTTCAGAACACCGTTCTTTAAACTATTATAGTTATTTGTACGAAAACGTTAATATTTCTATTTCTTACACACATTTTGGGCCTGAAAAGAGGTTTTGTTTTTTGTTTCATTCTGCAGTACAGTACAGTGTTGCATTGTAAAATAGCAGTAAAAAATAAAGCTGACTAATTCGCGGATTTCACCTATCGCGGGTCATTTTTGGAACGTATCCCCCGCAATAAACGAGGGTTCACCGTACCACAGAATAGGAAAACGAAAAATTTCTGAACTACTGATCTGAAACCATTTCTTTTAGAAACCGAACTGCGATTGTGTTTTTACAAGATGAGTTCATCTCGGGTGTCGGTAAATAAGCGTTTTTACGATGCACCAAATGCTA
This sequence comes from Trididemnum miniatum, assembly GCA_964006365.1. Lineage (NCBI taxonomy): Eukaryota > Metazoa > Chordata > Ascidiacea > Aplousobranchia > Didemnidae > Trididemnum > Trididemnum miniatum. The sequence goes on along the minus strand of OZ023247.1, from coordinate 12,205,038 downwards.
GCAATTAAGGTTTTGTTAATCTGCAGTACATGAGTTTCGAGGATTGCGTAGTAACAGTTGAGACTGTTACTTTTTAAGTAGCTTCTACATGGAGCGAGGTCTGGTTTAGATACTGTCAGATGTAAATCTCAGAGCAATGTGAAAGAAAAGTGTAGTAGGGTAGAACAATTTCGTCTGTCTATAAGTAAGCATATTCTCTTGCGTATGTTTAGTTCAAGCAGTACGAGTAGTGTTTAATACTTCATAGTATGATAAAGCCCTACGTCGATACTGTCGTTTCTGTTGTGCGCTGATAGTGTTGCGAGCAGGCCAACTAGTTCAGGCTCGAATGTAGAATGTAAGTTTGATTTGACGTCCAAAACCGGCTCAAAAAGACCTGAATGTTAAGCTTAGTTTATACTGTTAAGTACGCATTTGTACATTTGCTTAGTACGCCAGCGACATGGCCTAGCGGTACCGCGCGCAGGTGACAGATCCTACGTGACGGGTTCGATTCGCGGCTGGAGCTGATCGCATTTGACGTATATAACGAGTGGCTGCTGACTTGAAGGGCTCAAGCTCGCTTCGCAGTCTCCCTCAATTACTGTTGAATTATCAGTTCAATATAATTTGAAAATAACTTAATAAGCCTACGGCCCGAAATATTTTCCAAGTTTAAACACGACCCGAAAAGCCTGTCTCTATTTGCAAATCTGACGTTCAGGTAAGATTAGCATCTTGGTCATTTCTGTTTAAAAATTTGGAAAAAAAATCAATTAATTTTTTTATTTCTTCGATATATTACGTTTTTACTTAAAGACTATGTTTGTTTATTTATTTCGTTTATTTTTTGCCAATGAGAGCGTGGATTATCAATGTGAATATAAAGTTGGATATGGATGCAAATGTGGTGAGTCAAGGCAAGCGCGAACGTAAGTAAGCATACATACAGTACTAACACTGGCAATTATCAGTAATTATTTGGTAGCAAAAAAAAACAAATTATTCTTAACTACTATCTCCAGGGCACAAAATGAAGTCTTAAGAAAATAATTGCTGTAATGGAGTTTAACAGCAGAAGCAGAGGTAAAGGAATGAAGCAGCCACAAAAGAAGCTGTTGAATATAAAAAAATTTAAGATTTGAGGAGCGTCAGAGTTGCTGCTTTATTTTTGTTTTTGTGATATTCACGAAATGATAAAGAGCATTCCGTTGAAATTTCTTCCTTTTGAATGTGATTTATTCCAATATTACATTATTATCTCTTCATTTTTGCTATTATCACTTTTTTTGAGACAAGTTTAGTTATTTTTAAGTTAAAAATTTTCTGGAAGAGGTCAGGAAAAAACAATATTTTTTGTACCCCATTCGAATTGTAAATTGCCAACACAGCCTTACACACATAAGCTTAGGTGTTAAATTAGGCTCAACACTACGGGCTAATAACCCTATTGATAATGCTTTTTTTGTTGCTGTTAAGGCTTATTCACAAAAAAGTGGTTTTGTTGACGTTTAAAGAAGAATAATTTCAGTAAGGCTGATGCTACTTGCCGAAGATAACAAAATTATGGAATATCCTAAAGGCTCTATCACCAAACCTGCCTTTGAAGCCATGAAGTTCAGATGGGAAAAACGAGTTCCGGAGTACGGCAGCAAGTTGCTGCAAAGACTCAATGAATTTCGAAAGAAAAATATGTATTGCGACTTGGTTATTACAACGAATGACGATACTCCAGTCGCTGTGCATAAAATGGTGCTTGCAGCGTGCGGAGGAATATTTAGGTGGGTTGTGTGCAGTCCCTTAAAAATGATCAATGTTAGTCAGCTTTAAACCCGAGTCATTGTGCCATGGCAAAGCCGTTATCCTTTTTTTCCCAAAAAATAAAAACTTTGTAACATGATCTAAATAAATGCACTGCAAAAAACGGTCTATACAGTATTTCCCGGATTTTGCTTAGTGTTCAACACTATTCTAGTCTCTTTATCCAAATACATCATCAAATACGGCTCAATTGACAAAAACAAGAACAGCTAAAAAATTAATAAAGAATAATTTTAGCTTTGTTTTTAGTCAAACCAACGCGTGTTGGGAAAGCGTCCATAAGGTCGATGATATGCTTTTTTTTTCTAGACCTACTGAAGAAGATCTGTTCAGAAAACATTGCTCTATCTCACCGACTGCTGAAATGTCGTTAGATTGCCCGACCAACGGAATCCGATCAATAATTAAGTTTGCCTACACAGGAAATTTAGAATTGACCTATAAAAATTTATTTCCAACGTTTCTTGCTGCCATTGCGACAGAAATGAAGGAAGTAAGAAATTGTATTTTTGCCTTTTTGTATTTTTATCTTTTTGTCTCGATAAGACAATGGAAGATTTGAGGCGCTTGCGACACGAGCTCGCTTTGCGAGTCGCAAGCTCCAAAATCTGTTTAGTCTTAGGCCATCTGATCGGTGAATCCACTAGAACAGTGGTTCTCAACCTTTTTTTTTCGAGGCCCATTTTTTGTTGCACAAAAGTTCTGTAGCCCATTAACTTTTTATCCTTCCTAAACGAGTATTCATCCCCAGGAGCGGATCCAGAAAGTTTTGATGGGGGGGATGTAATTTTGAATTAGGTTGAATGTTAGCTAAATACAAAGACGTTCAGACGTTTAGTACCGGAACTGGACGTAAATAAGCCTTTTTAAAATGTTTCATATCAGGGGCGTATTTAGAAAATTTGTCAAGGAAGAGGTATCGAATTTCGTCACTTTTTCAAGCATAGTTTTTTTCCAGCAGAGTTGAGTTCAAGCAGCTTAAGTAACAAAAACGACTCTAGGGGGGTCCGGAGGCATGCTCCCCTAAAAATTTTTGAAAATTTGCATACTGTAATGGCCATGTTAGTGCTTTTTGAGCAATTTTCAGGCAAATTTTGTTCATAGTTTTGACCCCTGATTTTTAGTACTTTACCAAATATGATGCATTTTCGCCCAGTTTCGATCATGCTTGCTTTAGGCGACTCAGGCATATTTTTATGAAGAGGTTCAAAATTATGGCAAATTTTTATTTATCCAAAGCATTGTGGAAAATGGTTGGTGGGAGGGAATGCATCCCCCACATCCCCCTGGATCCGCCCCTGTTTATCCCTTCAACTTGCAAATTCCACCTTAGGGAGCCAAGTGGCTTGCTTCGAGAACCACACTGCAGTTGTAGCCGCTTAAAATCTAAGTCCATACATGACGCGATAGAAGGCATTCATTGCTTCACGCCACCAACACAACGAGAAATAAGTTCTATTACGACAATCGCTTAAATTAGTTTCACAATCTTTCCACGAAACTACGCACTATTAATTGAATAATTGGAATAAAAATTATCTCTCTGTAGCAAAAAAACAGCAGCGTCATTCATTGTTACTACCGTCAAAACTACTGAACAAACACAAAAGTGTAAACTTAACCATAGTGACACAAACGAAACAGAATTTTTCAATAAATCTAGCAATTTTTTGAAAAGTTCTGTGGCCCACCTCAAAATGTTTCCATGGCCCGGGCCCACTGGTTGCGAACCACTGCACTACACTATAAAATAAAATATTCATAGTGAAAAAGATCAAAAGATTAGCCTTATTACATATATCATCAGTTGAAAAAGATTGCAAAAAATTGGACATATGCAAAAATGGGGGTAAGTTCTGGTGTTCAGCTGGTTAAACGGGCATTAAACGGATACATCTGAACCTAACCTGTACTTTCTTGTGCTTATTTACAAGGTGCGCAATTGTTTTGAGTTCATTTCGCTATTGCTAATTGTTTTACAGTTCACTTGTTTTTTGAGTAATTGCTCGGCGCCTATTTGTGCAGTAGGCTACCTATTTTTTCTTGTGTGTATTGGTGCGGCACCCATTTGTGATAGTGCTCATTCAATGGATGTGCGTTTGTCTCGTGCCCATTTGTCTTGGAGTCGAATTGTCCAGGAGCTCATTTTTTTCTGTAGACTTAGGCAGTACAGTATTTCTTTCTTGTTGTCGAAATCTCGAGTGAGAGAGTTAAAATTAAATATTATGATTTATCTGGTTATTGTTGTATTTTGTGTATGTACATTTTCATTAACATGTTGCAGTTTCTTTCAGATTCAAGACATATGTTCTCAGATTATCATTTCTAAATTTGGTTGGTTGTTAAACTTTGACGGAACCAAAAGTTCCCTGCCAAATCCAGAAGAAGGTGATACGTTATTGCCACTAAAAAACGCGTTCGAAATACTCCACCAAATAATTTCTATTGACATTCAAAACTTTATTTCTGAAAATATTTGTGATTCATTGTTGGATGAAGAAGAAGCATACCCATGCATCGCAACGGTTGTGTATCGTTGGCCCAACTTAAAATCGACATATATTTCTGTGATAAACTGTATTCGCAAAGCTGAAACGTTTATTGAAACGAAGAAGGAAGAACTTGGAGAGACCTCAAAATCTCTTATATCACAATCTAAAGCATTAAACAAAGCACATCAAACTTATACTGTTTGTGTTGAAAATGAAGACAAATCAGCCATTACGTCTCCATTGAAAACTACTGGTACATCCGAGGCTAACTACAAGGAAGATACAAATGCTGCCCAAGTGGAAATCAAAGATCAACCCACACAGCGTAGAAACCAGAATTCCACCCTTATGGTTTCCTTGTCTAACCCTGTCACCACTTCATCCTTGAAAAAACCTTCCCCGTTGAAACCACCTGCCCCTCAGAAAAAACCTGCTTATATCAAACCATCTGTTGTTTCTCCAAATCCCCTTGCAGCAACATCGGCAAATTCGTCAAAGCTTCCACCCAACGCTACACCCCAACAAGACAAAAGTTCATCTCCTAAAAGCGAATTGAATATTCCACCACCTAGACCAAAACCTCCTGTGTTCCTGAAAAAGACAACTGTAAGTAACGTTTTACAGATGCTAGCAGTGGATGAATGTTTTATCTGTTTATTAATTATAAGGGAAAGCACGTAAGCCTTCATATTCTTTTTTGTTTAGTTTATTGCTTTATCTCTGAGATCTGCAGGGCAAGTATAAAATTGGTGCCACTCTTTTTATAATTCGTAGAAAATGTTTGATCAGTTCTATGGAATCTAAGTACTTCATGGATATTGCATGAGTTTCGGAGTTACAACAATACCCCTCCCAAAAAAAAATCTCGATAAATGTGTGCGATCTGGAAAAATAATTTTATTTTGGGTGTAAGCAGCATACTCCTTTACAAAACACTATACAAAATGTGCAGTTGTTTATGTTTAGAGCTGGTACCCGGTGTTTAGTGCATGCAAGGCGCAATTTTTTTCTGGTTTCCAAATAAACCGTAATCCGCTATGCTCTTTGCTTAATGCTTGTCAGGTGACGTCGTAATGGTAATTGATGTCACACATTTCAGAAAAAGGATGAAAGTTCTCATAAACCTCATCATCTTTGGAAGGCTTCTGGGTTTTTGGAAAAGCAAGAATGAGACGAACTGCTATTATTGCATATGACAAGGAAGGACAGTTGTTTTCACAAAAAATGTGAATTTATTAGTGTTGTTGATTTGAATTATATTTTGCGGGTGCTTGTAAACAAGCTTTAGTTTTGCAGTTTATATTTTTGATGACCATGCGTCAACCGTCGTCATATTACATTGAAAACAGCATTAGAATACACATCTTTTTATTCACATTAAGAGCTAAAGTTGTGCGAGTGTTTGACTTAAAAAAGACAGGCTCAGTTGTTGTAGAAACAGAGACGTGCAAACGGCCAGTAAATGAGATTGAACGTGGGCTCGAGCCCAAAAACAAAAACCCAAATTTTTGTAGAAATGCAAAAATGCACATTTTCGAGTGGGCTATCTTCTATTCCATTGGTTCCCAACCTGGGGGTAAATCACCCCGGAGGGGTAATATGTGATTCTTGGTGGGTAATGTGACACCATTAGTCAAAAATATATGCTTGAAGGGACTTTTTTTGCTCTTCACCGATATTTTCACGAAAAGAGGACACCTGCAGACGAGTAGACTTTTTTTTGCTCTTCACCGATATTTTCAAGAAAACACGAGACGTCCTGCAGACGTGTAGACCTTTTTTTGCACCTCACCGATTGATATAACTGAGGTAAACTTCAGTAGTAGATTGTTGTGGGTAAATGAGAATCAGTCACATCAAAAGTGGGTAATGAAGAAAAAAAGGTTGGTAACCGCTGATCCATTCTTTGAATTACGAATGGAAAGCCAGTGACTTACTGTTGGACAGCAACATATCGAAGGTATAAAAGATTATAGTTAAAGCAAAACAAAACTTGGCGCTCTATTTTGCTGTTCTATGCATTTGTGGTTAGTTGCATATTATTTATCCTCCCATGACGAGAAAGCGATCAAAGCGCTATAGCGAGATTGCTTTTGCCGGCCATCTGTCTACCACACCGAGATGGGGTAATCCCGCTAAGTGCCTTTCCCAACGGCACAACAAGTAAACTTGCCGGCTTGTTCTCCCAACTGTCCCTTTAATGTTGAGTGTCGAGCAAGGAATCTGTGAATACCAATTTTAAAGTCATTGGCTTGATCCGAATCTGAATTTACCAGAGTCTACAGCTCCAAAGGCGAACGCTCTTACCACTCGGCCATTGGAGCTGTTTCGGCCATAGAAGCTATCATCAAGCTCATCAAAGGAAAGCATGAAAGTCGTTGCTTGGTATTTAATAACCTTTCGAAGACCTGCTTATATTTACAGTGATGCTTATGTCAATACCTGAGCTCCAATAAATCAATCCGCTTGTGTTCAGTTTGTAAAATTTTTATTGCACTAAAAAACAAAACAGTAATATTGTATTCTGAATACTAATTACCGAAAAAAAAAACAAAAAAAACTGCAAATAGTTGTCGAAATCGGGCAAAAATTATTTAATGTTTGTCCTTCTTTGTATGCCTATCGTAATATAATAAATTTAATGTCTTCAGTACAATGTATTTTTATTTTACGACACTTAAACCCCGATTTCTGTGTTTGCAATGCTGCCGCTAAATGATGCTACTATGGTTACAATTCGCTAGGTGGCGCCTAAGAGCATAATATAGAGTATATTAGCAAACTAGATAAAGGCACTGCCCACAGGTTGCGTACCCTTCTCAACGGGTTCGAATCACTACTGGAGCCGATCCTGTTAGACTTGCATCTATATCGGGTGACAGTCGAATCGAATCACTTGATGGGCATTCGTTGATTGTTGATTGTTCAGTTCTATAATTTGAAAATAATCTCGTCTTTTTTATAACCTAATAGTTTAAACGAGATTTTTGTCGTTTATTATGATGCAAGTTGTAAGTCGTAGTGTTACGGTTTCTGCTCTGTTTTGGCTCTACACTACAGATACTTCAGGTCTTGGCATACAGATCCAACTAAATATTTCAAATTAAACCAACTTTCTTTTCAAATTATATTGAACTGAAAGTTCAACAGTAATTGAGGGAGGCTGCGAAGGGAGCAAGCGCTCATTGAGTCAGCAGCCACCCATTATGTGTGTTAAATGCAATCGGGTCCAGCGGCGAATCGAACCCGTCAAGTAGGATCTATCACCAGCGGGATGCTGCTAGGCTATATCGCTGACAAATTTTTTGTTGATTTTTTGGGCCTGTTTAAGTGCTTTAAATGAAATTCGGAATGGATTCCGGTCTATAAACTGGGCGTTTGCTTGATACGTCTTCAGTGTTTCTACTGAAGATTTCTACACATCATTCATTCCAGTTTTTATTCCAGCAGTTCCATTCTCATAAAAGAATAAGCCTTAACCAGGATTAAGGTTTGATTCATAGATCAACTATTCTTTGATCATTTTCTTTGATTGGAAGTGGCTTAAATTCAAAACATTTTACTTTCTTTTCTTTAGCTAGTGATTTCACAACTTCTAATCTCTTTGGTATTTATGTCCGTTACGCTTGTTAATTTCTCCAGAAGATAACCGCAAAGTTACATCATGAAAAAACAAACGTAAAACAATGTTACTTAAGTATAATATAAAGATGTAAAACCACAAACCATTAGAAGGAGAGAGTTCGGTTTCTTAGTAGATGTTTTTTGAGCATTATGAAAAATCTTCAGGCATATCCTGACAATTTTAAACTACTTCGCAGATTCTAATAAGTTACAACCTTAAAAATTGCTTATATTACATGACAAAAAAAACTACGTAATTGCATCTAGATAAAATCAACGGTTACCTATCTACCACATGTTCAGTTTAAGTGAGGCTCACAGGCTTTATACATCACGATTAAATTTCCGATATCATAATCACTTTCTCAAGGATGGCATGAAAAGTTTGATTGTGATGCAAAAAGCTCGTGGATTTTCCGTCCATTTAGATTGGACATATGGACAGGGTAACACTGTATCAAGAAAAACTACTTGCAAATGAACCATTTAGTAATTAGTTGACGTACGCTGAGATCATGTCTACAAGCTTTAACCAGCAAATAGTTTATTCATGGCCATTTAATTTTCATCTGTCATTACTAGTTAGTTCGTATGGGGCTATGCCCTCATAGGAGCAGTAAACTTTAAACCTTGTTTAAAACCTCAAACTTTTGACAAGTTGTCATTCACAATCTGCTTAAATAAGACGTGCTTTGTAAGACTGACAGCACATAAGCATGTAAACAGTTAATTTCCATTTGAAATCATGACGGTATTCCTATAAATGTTGTAATTACGAAATAAAGAAGCGTAATGTCGTCATTGCTTTGCTACCAGTAAATGTAAGACAAAAAACTAAAGTTTATTGCGTCGTCATTAATTCTGCCGTCATTTTACAAAACCTAACAACTGCAATTTTTCCGCTTTTCTGTTTTTGGAGAAAAGGTGCTTTTGCGTTCTGTAATATTAAAGGACCTTAATCTTTCCAGGGTGAACTTGTTTAGCAGTGACATAGCATCAGACTCTGGATTGAAGTTTTTGTATTAGTTTTCGTACAATATTTTTTGTATGTTTGTTTTTTATACGCTCTCCTTGTAAGGTTTTACGCAATGAATCTTTGAATAATCTTTTTTAGTTTTGTTTATAATTTCCTGACAAGATTTAGTTTTAGCATTTTCTCGTGGCAATACAGCAATGCCGTCCAAGCAAACAAAGTTCGAGTAGAAAAATGATTTTGTTTTTATCGTAAAACTTCGCTTGTTAGGTTTTGCATTACATTTTTAGCTTCAAGAGCATTATTTTCCTTCGATTTTTTATGACGTCCCGGTAATTGCAGACGAAGCTGATAATATTTTCAGCTTCACTTTTAAAAGCTACGGAGATATTTTTGCAGTCGCCGTTTTCAAAAAGCATATTTGTTTTTTTTATGTAAGTCTGGCTGTTGTTAGTATGCGACATCAAAAATATGCATGTTGAAAGAGCTCTAGCAAAGCTTTTCAAAAAGCTCTCCCATTAACAAGTTACTGCCAGACAGCAGCAGACTTAAATGTGAGAGCAATGCGAAGAAAAAATCGAAATAAATTAAGTTTACAATAACAGTGCTAACTCAATTTCGGAGTTACAAGACAAAGGAGTTGTAAAACGTGTAAAATATTGTATATTTCCACCCACTTTCGATCTGTTTTGCACGAGTCAATTAATTACTCGTCTTCAAAATGTTATGTTGTGCTGTGAAATTCGAGTCGTTGTAAGGTTTGAAGCGGCGCTTGCACTGAGCTAAGTCTGAGAGACGATATGACTTGTAACACATTCTATCTAACATGCTAACTCAAAAAATTTTCAAAAATCTAAAAAACCTGCCGAATAAATGATGGAATTATAAGACTTAAGTCGCAAATCATGATGGTGAGCTTTTGTGAGTTTTTGCCACCCTCTCCTGAAACCACCTGCGACTTTCTCCCAAAGTTTTTTTTGTTTCTGGATTATTTCGTTCCCTTTAAGTCATTTAAGCAAAAGGTTTTGAAAACTCGATGTAAGTTGTCGCACGCGACAACAGAACTCCATGTTTTTGACTACGTAAGCGGAAGTATTTGGAATAAACATGAGTGTTACGTCACAATAGGAAAGTAAACAAGTTTTCTTTGTCATGACAACTTTATTACCCCATATAATTAATAAACAGGCGTGCTCACTTGTTTGCAATTACCCTACTTGAGGCTATTTTAAGATTTCAATATCAAATTCAAAATAATAGTCTATATTTAACCCAATCTTGAGGGCTTACGGCGCGGAAAAAATCACAAGAAATTACCTTTGTCAATTCGAGTCTAGCAATGAACTTTTTGTAATGTTCGACTTATTTGGGAAGTTGTATAAAGAAAGAAAAGGAATTACTAGCACTATAACTATATTTATCCTTCTGTATCATTTTAACTTTCGCTTTGTTGTTACAGATTCGAAATCGTAAAACCAAATCCTTTCTCACTAGTCTAATATAGCTTCTATCTACTCTACAGCCTGAATAGACATGATTCAATGCTTTTTCCAAATGAAACGCATAAACTAGGCTGAAGATTCCAAAGTGGAAAGGTGCAGGTTTATCGATCTTCGAATCGTGCAATGCGTTCTCAGAAAAAAGACTCCGGCTTGCTTCCGAATGAAGTCAGTTTTTTTCTTTTATAATTTTTATAATTGATCTGATTTACCAAAACTAGCAAAAAGGAAAACACACATTTCAATCGGTTTGATGTTGAAAAATTAATAGTTACCAAATTAAGCGCACAGAAACAAAAAGAAGTGTAAAAGAAAAAATAAATGTAGTACACTATATTGTTGCTACTTTAAAATTGGTTAAATGTGTTTCAATTATACTGTAGAAATTTTCTTGGGCTGAGCCACATATTACAGGCTACTGTGGAAATTTTCTTGGGCTGAAATTGGGCGACTTAAAAAACCAAATTGAAATTCAACCCCGAAGAAGCTTTTTGTAGTTTTGCCTACTTCTCTTACTTCGTGAGTCAGTATGTAAAATTAGTAGATTTCGCGTAAGTGTATCGTTAACCGCCTCTACCCTGCATACTTTATGCATATTGCAGCAAGCTTTCAGGCGGCAGTCTGCAAAATTAATGTTAATCGCGCGTTTAAGACAAGGAATTTCTACGATTATCTTCGGCCTTGCGTGTTTGAAGCTGTTATTCGAACTCTTACGACACCAAACACTAGCAGGTGAACTAGGAATATATAACCCAAAGATCATTACCAAAGCATCAAAAATTACGTAAAAAATTCAACCTTTCCTTTTTCAGCGGCGGTTTTTCTTTGATGAAGCAATTCCTAAAAGCAACAGAAATGCTTGTTGCCTTTAAACGTGAGTAAATTGCTACAACTGCTGGTGACGCACGATTTAATTGTATTAAGCCGGGTAAAAGTATTAACTTACCACAGCGAAAATCCGGCATTTGCCATCTCAGATCAGGTTTAACGATTCTTAAACTTGTATTCTGAAAAAATACACAATTTTTAACGCAGACCGCCGGCCAATTTTTTTACAATGAACTGCTTAAACTTTTAATTACTGTTGCCAACATTGGTTTTCGTGTTTGCAAAACAAAATTTTCCATATTTGTAAACAAGATGCATAGCATGAACCCAAACGGACTTTTAATAACAATTTTGCCGGGAGTTTTGTGATTTGTCATGCAAACCATAAATATAAATTTTCCAAATAACTTGGCAGTCTCTTCGAAATTACTAAAATATCAAAAACTTCACTATACTGCGGGCAGTAAAGGATAGTTTCAAGGCAAGCCCAACGATTGAGCAAGCAAAAACAAATTCCGCAAAAGTAGTAGTAGTTTGTTTTCGTTTTGTCATGTGCGGCGAAAAACCAAGTCAAATGCAATCGCGTAATTGGAAAACTTAATAGGATTTCTTTTGCGCTGAAACGGTAGTTACAGACACAACAGGAAAATCTTAATTCTTTTTTGTTATACTGTCACAAATCAAACATTTGGTTTTTATACCAACAAGTTCTACTTTTCATCAAGCATGAAATTTTTGAATTTATAGCCAGAAGTATACAAGTTCTACCGAGCCCAACTATGACGCTACCCGGTGTTTGTTTAAAATACTGGAAGCTAAATTGGCGAACTTCAACGGCAAAGTCACTGTGCTAACTGGTTTTAGCTTCCAGCCAACTTTATGTAAAAGTGAAACTTTGCAAATGTATTGGCAACCAGACATTTGATGTACGGTTGGAAGGTGTACGCTTATATCTGGAAGCCTACACTTTAACCTGCCATTTCGTGAGAGTACACAAATTAGCAGCTATGCAGCTAGCTGGCGTTTCAATAAACTTTTGTAAAGAGCCAAAGGCAGGCACAACAAACGTTAAAAGGAGACCGAATTCGATGAGAGTTACCGACAAAATTTATCCGTAGCTTGCTAATTAAAAGATACAAGTCACGTCTGATTGAAAACACCTCATATTCTCTTTCCAAACGTAGTGTTATGTAACAACAATTCACTGTCAAAACGTTGGGAATTTTCGAGCATAGTTGAGGAAGTATTCAGTCGGCTCGAAGATCTCTGTCTCCATCGGTCACGTGACTAAAAGTGATTTTGAAGCGTTGCTTATATAAACTACCTAAACGACAGCCGAGAGGCCTCGAACTTCGATCAAGTGCTGTTCGGTATTTTTGGAACGTGGTACCTAGAATTTCATATAAGTTTAAACAGCACTTAGGTTTTATCATTAAATGCCAATCTCATATTTTGAAGTAAACACAAGGTATTTTTGGTCAATTGTTCTGCTGCGAAGATTTTAAAAATCTCAAAAACTATTTGCCTACTCAGTTTATCATTTCCATGATGTCAATACATTATAAACGCAAACAAACCAAGTTTTTTAGATTATGTTTAGCTTAAAATTCAATCTACAGCAAAGGTGGTTGGGTACCAAAGGAAAAACGAACAAAATCTATTTCATTATTGTTTCCCACATAATCGGCAGTTTACAAAAAAGAATGCTCATCAACTATTTTTGATACAATTATGGGGATCCGATTACTTTAAGGTGTGGAACAAAAAGCAAGCTACCAAATTAACCCCACACGGCGTTAGACAATCGACTTAAACAAAATGTTTCGTTACTTCTGTACGGTTTCTTCATTAAAAATTTCAACAAAATTAATGAAGATTGATGACTTAAAATGTTGGCAACGTTTCATTTTATCAAAGGTAAATTTATAAAGTTTACCCAGTTTACTTTCATTTCCTGAAAAATTTCAAAATTTTTGTATTGTTTTATCAAATAAGGATGGGCGGGGCCAAGTAAACCTAGTAGGCTACAGCGTAAATTGTAGTAAGCTAAAATAAAGCTGGATCTGTGTCAAGCGAAACTTATTTGCATTGTTAAGTTTAGCTGTGCAACAACTACTAAGCTGTAGGGGTGTTTTGCTTACAAACTCAATGTTTCATTGCAGCGTATACACAGTAGCCTACGATCGTGCTGAGTAAAGTCAGTTACAGTATACTACCTCTAATAATTGCGTGTTTCTGGGCAAGGACTATATATATCGTCCCAACTTTTAGTGACTCAGGTTGATCAATGTGCAACTTACACAGGACGATACACCTTAGAGTTGTGTTTTTAGAAGTTACGACTTGAAAATGATAAATACTGTAATTTTCTGTTATTACTGGGAAGCTTTATCTTTGAATGATATCAGTTAGAGTTTATATAACATTTGTGATGCCACTTTTCTTGATAGTGAGAACACGTTGGAGCTATTAGCTGGTCAATAACACATACTTTTTTAAAATTTTCGAAGATTTTCCTCGTATTTGCGAAACTACTGTTTTACCCTCAGTAATATCAGGTCTGGAGCTAGAAGCCTTCGAACAATTTTGGAAACTGACTTCTCACCTAATACCAGAAAATCCTAGTGTTGACGCAATAACTGTGGTAATTTAAAGCTTCACCGCACAGGATTTGATATACAGTGTTTGCGGAGCTTTGCAGCATCGCTGTTCGCGTGCGCTTGTTTAGCTCATTTCTGGCTAAACTGTAAACGTCTGCAACCGCAAGCGCCAATACAGCTCTCATTATTTCTCGTTTATAAGACAAAACGATACAATTCATAAAGAAAAGTAAATATCACAATAGATCCGTGATTTTGTTTTTTTAGAGCCAGTATTTATACATCTTCTACTTTGGCATTGCCTATGATACTTAATAAGTCATTAAAGTGGATAAACCGTGTTATCTTCTGCCAAACACCGGGCAGGTGCGGTTGCAAGATCAAATAAACTCTCAAAAATGTGCTCTTTGTCAGTTGAAAAATACGTCATTGCTTGCAACTGCATTAGTTAAATTGTATTTTCTGCAATGCTTTGAAAGCTCAGAGCTTTAAACAAATTAGTTTTGAGCCATCGAGGTGTATAATTATTGTTGGACTTCTGAAAATAATGGTATAAAATGTATAAAATAATTTTGAAAATATTAGCCTCAAAACAGCTAAATTTACAAACTGCGCGAAAGTTTTTTCATCATTTATTTTTATGTTTAGGAACAAAATTAAGAAAAAAAATTAAAAACACAGAAGTTGCGTTTTGTTTTGGTAATTTTTAACGCAACTATAAAGAATTGGACAAAACAATACTCGTTAGTAAAGTTTGTTATGGTCGTTATCAACATACTGTAATTCTTAAAATATGCTGTGTTAATTTATCTGTTAAGCATTTTCATATCGTTTTTTTTTTTTTTTTCGTTAAAATCACTTTGCCTGTATTATCATCAATGAACATAAATTGCTAATAAAGCTATTTTAAGCTGAAATAAAATCAACTTTTAATAAGTTTTGTGTCATTATGTTTATAAATGCAGTTAGACGCTGTTAAATCTATTGTTCACCTTTTAAGCAGAAGTGCATTAGCATCGCTATTAACAAGTGAGGCGCATCAAAAACACCCGTAGATATTATCAGAAATTTTCTTATCTACATTAAAAACTGACAGTATCTTTCTTCAAAGCATTGCCTAAGTTATAAGAGAAATGCATGCCTTGCTGCTGGACAAAAGATTTGGTATTATCGCAAGGATAAATTGCATCGATAAGGCTATCAGAATGACCGTAAAATTGCTCTACGATAAAATAAACCTGCAAACTAACATTGTTTACATCAACGTATGCCGCATTTTATGGACACTCTTTGTTGGGTTTGCTTAGGGGAGAGTCAGGCGAGTTGGGCCACTAAAATATATTTTGAGATATCTTGCGATGTACTTGATACAGATTCATGAAACTGATATCATTTGAAAGAGAAACGTTAGTAGTTAGTTGTGTAGCTTTTCCAGAATTTTATTGTGAGCGTGCGAGTTGTAATTGACATTTTTTAAATTTTGGTGAACTGGCCCAAGTGACCGGCATTGATTTTAAGTTGGGCCACCATAGCTGGCATGTTGGGCCATGCTTTGTAAGTTGGGCCTATCACTTGTCATCCGCTTAAGAACTTTTGCGAGTAAACTAAAAAATCGCTTTCCTAATTTTGACATACTTTTGTCAATGAATGACTCATTCTGTCTTAATTTAAACTTTCTTAAGTTTTCTCCAATAGTTAAAAAGCATTAAAAGTTTAATAACGCCTCAACGAAAAAAGCATATAATATCACAAATGCCATAAGAAGCACTAAATAGTTTAGGCTGCTCTCGTTTTATCTTGGCTTTACGCAGTTTTCGCAGTGCCAATTTTTTCTGCCGCCAGTGCAACGAGCATGGGCCCATCGAGTGCATATCTGTGCTGCTGGTATATCATGTTTATTGCAAAACTTGCAGCTTTTGCACCTGCGTCGAACCCACTGTTCACCGGGCTTACTGTTGGAAAATAAGTCGCCACAAAAATCACACGTGTTAGCATGCTCTTGTAAAAAGTCATCGTAATCATCCGAGAATTCGTCGCTCGTGTTAACTTCAAAATTCTTAGCCAAATCTTTGCTCATCATCTCATCCGAAGAAGAACTTGCTGGGGTTGTGTTTTTCGGTTTAAAATTTTTTTTCTTGGGATTTCTTTTCTTCAGCCAGGTCTTTTTTTGTTTCTTTTCAAGTTTTTTATCTTTTTCTTGCTTAGACTTGAAGAGACTCTTTTTGGACTTCTTCAGCCTTCTTTCAATTTCATTTTTTTCAGGAGTAGCTGTTATGACTTTGGAGCTTCCCGCTTTGCGCTTTGCTGATGCAACTTTATTGCGTTTCGGTAACGGCATCAGTTCCTTAGGAGATACCACCATTTGGGAAACTTGGGAAGCACTTAGCTTTCGCCAGTTGGACTTGGCAATTTTCTTGGTGCTTGGAGTATCATGCGAATTTTGGGAATGATGGGTAATGCTGTCATTACTGGTCGTGGTTTCAGTTTCTTCAGTTGGCCTATTCTCTGCATTTTCAGATGTGTTTTCTTCCCCATCGATCTGGCTGCTTGCATTCGAAATTGCGGAAGTTGATGGCTCATCATTTCCAATCGTAATAGGCCTATTGCTATCCAAAACATCAATATTTTCATCGCCAGAGCGAAGCCATTGACGATGAGAGGTCTTATCTGACTCCTTGTTCGGCTCTTCTGTCGCTGTCGAGACAATTGCTCGCGGTGAACCTTCTTCGTTTTCTTCGTCGCATTGGTCGCTCTGAAAATCTGTGGTAGCGGAACTGGCTGCCAAGAAATCCTCATCGGTGTATCTGTTCGAGTTTATAGGATATATTCCAGTAGATTCAAATCCAGCGATAATATTTCTTCGCGTAAATGCGGTGTCGATAGCAACATTGGCAGCATATGCAACCTCGTTGATAGAACACCTTTTCCGTTGTTCGACACTTGCCAGTCGGCAACAGCTTTGTTGTAAGCATTTTTCATCGGGCCGTATACGCATTTATCAAGAGGTTGCATTTTGTGTGATGTGTGAAGAAAAATTGTAAGGATATGAATTCCATTTTCTCTTGCAAATGTAATCGATGGGAGTGAAATGTGTGAATTGTGATTGTCAACAATCAGCAACACCGGGCTGTTTTTCGAGCATTTGGTTGATTTCACGAAGTGCTTCAAAAATTCCAGCCATAGTTCCACATTGATCCACCCGGACTTGGAACAAACGCCAACTGAGTTGGCGAGTGCCCCAGACATAAATGCAACTTGAAACCTTTTCCGTGGAAATATAAACATCGGGGGAATGCTATTTCCTAAAGCGTTGATAGCACAAACAAGAGTGACTAATTCCCCACGTTCTGCTGCGACTAAGCCTCCAACTTGCTTTTTTCCTTTTGCGTCAATCACTCGAACTGGATCATGCACAGTTCGCACTCCGGTTTCGTCGGCGTTGTATATATCGCCAGCACTGAAGGAGTGTTTTGTAATAATTTCTGCTAAATTGTCATAAAACAGCTTGCATGTTTCTTTGTTGAAGGCGGTGGCACGTGCAAGAGATGTTGCTTCAGGCTTGCGAATCGACAAATTGTTTCTTTTCATGAACTCCTGTAACCACGCCCGGCCTGCACGCTCTTTGACTTCCCTGTTTGGTGGCATAACCAGATCATTAGCTTTTGCTAACTGATAAGCTAAAAGCTTCACTTTGTCGCATGTCAAGCCATGAAACTTATTTGACAGGTCTTTTACGTGTTGAACTAATCACAGTCCTTTTCTTCAGTTAAAATCCGAGGGATTCCTACATTGTAGCCCATCGTTGCTTGTTTCAATCCGGATTTTTCAACTTTTGACATAAACCGCTGTAGAGATGTTCTTGAAAGACCTTGAGGCTTATACTTTTTAGCGACTTGTCTTAATGGTTGTCCACCTAGAACTTCGGCTGCTGCATCTCGATACACGTTGATGCCAATTTCACCTCGACGAGTTTTTTTACAGCGAGTCATTGGAATTACAACCAAGAGCAATTTCACAGAAAATCAAACGAATAATGATTACTGATAAACGATAATGTATTAAACTTCTGTAAAATGCAAACGAAAAATATTTTTACTTAAAAAAGATCCTGCCAGCAACTCTTGTTCAGATGTTTTTCTGTACCCTGCTTTCTCTACTGAAAAATTTAATATTCGTTTTCTCTACAGCTTATATTCGCAGCTATAAACAGCAATGAATAATAACACACAGGAGCCTTCAGTTCTTAATAACATACACTTTGTAGCAAGCTCAAGATAAATAAACTTTATTGCAAAAATTATTACTGTGGGCTTAAGTCTGCGATCTAAACACTGTGCAGCCATGAATTTATTTGTAAATAAGTTGCTTGTAAGTTGGGCCAGTCCCAACCTATCCCTGTTCATAAGTTGGGCCAGGCCCAACTTACAAACGAACAACTGGCCCAACCTGTCGACAACGACGCCATTGCAGTTTTTTCTTGGCTTATTAAAACTGACTAGTCCTTTCGTAAAATCAAAGCTTTTCTTAAAAGCAATAGCCATTAAGCTTTTTCACAATATTTGTCCAAGATTTTCCAACCTCGACTATACTGCTCAAACAGACGTATCTTTCTTCAGAAAAGTTACAAGAAAATGAATAAAATTGAACTTTTGCTTCTCCTTCTGTCAGTACTTGCACTAACTCGACAAAATTTTATGTGATGAAGAAATGAAGATGGCGGCACACTTTGGAGGTGTCACGTGAATGAAATGACCAATCACATCCGAGATAATGCGGTGGCCCAACTTACCTGCTGGCCCAACTCGCCTGACTCTCCCCTATGTGAGTAACTAAAACATTGATACTATTGCAAATGGTTTTAACAATTTAACTGTGATTAGCCTATACTTTAAATTGCGGCACGTGGAGGAAAGGCTTCCTAATTTTTGACAAGATTTTGAAACAGAATGATATAGTTTTGCTATGTATTGCAATTAATTTGTAATAAGACTATGGCGTAAAACTTTGAATGAATTTGAGATCTAAATGAATATTGAAATAAATGAATTTGAATCAATATATGAATGCATAATTACATGCTTTATAAACAATTTTGTTTGCAAAGTTTTTTTGTGGCTGTACAAATAAACACTTTTTCGCCAGCTCAGTTGTAAAACACATTGCTATCGGCGCGGGAGGCCTGGGGTTCGATTCCAGGGCCAATCAAACCGGACAGAAAGTCGCCAACGGCTCGCCACCGCTGCGTCGTTTCTTCGGAACTGTGTTGCTCAGGCGCTGACCCGCGGAGATGGGCCTCGCCACTGGTTACACACTTCGGTGTAATACCGCGAGTATAACGAAGATTTGATGAGATTTGAAATTCTAAGTTTTTTATGGCTTATGATATTGAACGATAATAACAACACAACAGCAGCTGTTGCAGGCAGTATAGGCTACCTTAAAACGCGTGGTGCAGTAGGCATGCTGCTTTTTTTCTGCCATAACAGGTAAGCTATTTTATGGCACGCCATTAATTCGTAGCATAGTAAAAGAAGCTTATACCTCGTTACAATCAAGTAATTTACAAGTTAAATTTAGCCATTTGAAAATTGTTTTTGACCTAATTTAGAAAGTATTATAGGGCAAACCAATTTCACAGGTAATTGTAAATCTTAATTCTTAAATTTTAATGCCATCGCTTGTCATCTGAAAGGCCACTATCGTTTTCGTCACAAGCTCATAAACACTAATATTATTTACGACATATTTCTTCAAACTTTGTTATGCAATGCAAGTCGTTTGCTAGAAAGAAGGCTATTTAAGCGTAGTTGAAAAGTATTACCAGCGAAAAAACTGAAATAACAACACAAAAATATACATTAAATCGAATCTTACTTCGTACTGTAGGTACATGCTTGATTGAGGCGATGCATAGCGCAGTATCACTGTAAACGGCCTCATGCACCCGATTAACAATATTTGCCGTTCATCTGTCTACCGCTTTTCAAATGGGAAATCCCCTTAAGAATCTAGCCCAACGGCATAACAATTAGAACAAGTACTACCATCATTAGCCGATAATTGAACCCATCACAACAGATCTGAACCCAGGTTGGATAAGGATGGGACCATGTCGTTTACTATGATACCACTACATTGTTTCTTATTGAAAAACAATGAGATCAATTCAATTTTTTGAGATAAAGCTATGGCGTATTTAATGTACTGATATATCGCGCTGCTTTGCATATAAGCTGCAAAATATGTTCAAATGTACCAAGCAACAAGTCTACAAATGATACTTAGAGAATTTAAGCTGTTAGAGGTTATCATTCCCTTCATCGTAATTTCTTCTCCAATTTCAAAAGTATAAAAGTCATGTGAAAGTTATCTTTACTGGATACATAATCCGTGTTAGCAAATGTTTTTTCCAAAAAAAGTGCCCTGATTTCCGGATTAGGCATGTCAGTTTACTATTTTTGGCTTAAAAGTAGCGAGGCACGCGTATCCGTTTGTGTTAAACTGGAATGAAGTCTAGCCTCAGTTTTGCAGTTTGTTTCGAATTCGTGGGAATTGACAACAAATCTCTTTTTTTGTTGTGTGACCTGGTTTGAATTGATTTGGCGTAGTCTATTGAAAGTCAAGTTTAAGTTTTTTTTCATCTGCTTCTTCAGTTCTCACGATTTAAGTTCAAAATTTAAAAGAAATTTGAAACTCAAAGCATCGTTAATTGCTAAGCAAATGATCATCAAGTCTGGTAAATTGAACCCACCCCTTAATACAGGTCTATTGTGTCATTCAGCAAATAAAAGTGTACGAATTTTAATAGGTTTGATCCATAGTTTATTAGGATTGCCGTTTATATAACGTACAGAAGCATTCAAATACGGTATTTAGGAATGAAAAATAAGCAGTTTTGTTTTCTAAGCATTGTAGTATGATTCATGGACTTTTTTAAATATTTTAACAAGAAAAACATACCAGCCGAAAAGAATGAGACCTTTGAACTCACAAGACGTTTCGATGTGCTTGCAAATCATCAAAAAATCAAAATCAAACCTTCATTATGTTTGCGATGTTACGTCGAAGCGTGTAACGGGCCGTAGGGCCCATCCCAGCGGCTTAGCGCCTGGGCAATACAAGCAGCTCCGAAGAAACGTCGCAGCGGTGGCAAGCCGTTGGCAACACTGCGTCGATTTGACCGACCCGGGATTTGAACCCCAGACCTACCACACCAATGGCAACGCCTTAACAACTCAGCTAAAAATCATCGTCAATTTTTATCGAAATAAAATTCACAATCATTATATTTGAATAAGATTTGCCTGTTATTTGAATAAGATTTGCCTGTATTTTGCTGGAAGTAAAATCACCTTCAGCTTCTTCTAATTATTTTTTTTTCTCTCCATGGCGCTTGGTTTGGATGACGAACTGAACGCAAAATCAGCAGTGAATTGACTAATTAATGAAGAAAACAACGTGGAATCGTAGACTCATTTAAGAATTCGAATTTTTGTCAAGATTTTTTTGCAGTCAACTCTTGCAAATGTGACGTGTAACGTCTGGGTCTAAAACTAGTGATGATCCATTTTCTAACGCATTTTGGCATTTTTACGAGAAGCATAAATCCATAATATAAAAGTATAGTGGCTCGTATCCAAAATTGGCTATTACAACAGCATGAGAAAATTAAGGTTTACGACTAAAATTACGTGGCTGTAAATGCAAATGAATATCGGTCTCTGGCTAGTAGGACTCAAAAAAAAATCCGAAACCTTTTATCCCAGAAGTCTTCTGTGCAAATCAACAATGTGTTCAGTCAGTTCAGTGTTGGCCTGCTTTATTAATGAATAATTACTCCGTCCCTTGATCTTTTTTTCATGGGACAGAATCTTACGAGCTTGGGGAATGGGGATTTAACCTAATTTCTAGGTTTATGATTGAACAAACGATTATGACATCAAAAATTAATACTAATGTAGAAAATTCTGAAAATTAACATGCATGCTGTTGAAGAAAACCAGTTGTTTACATGATCGTGTGACGAAATTTGCTCTCAATGAGCAGTTACATATCCCGTTGTATAAAACTAAAAGAGGTCAATTATCGATAAAATCTATGGGTGCTAAGGTTTGGAACTCAATCCCTATAACGGTTAGAAATCTTTTAATAAGTAAATTAATAATACAGTATAAAAACTTACTACTAAAATTTAATGAAGTCGCCTAAGTTGGAATCAGTTGATGACGATTGCTTCTCTGGGCTAGATAAACCTTCAGACAGTCTTCGATCATTGTGTTTTTTTTTTTTTATTTTTTTTATTTTTTTTATTTTTACGTATTTAAACAAAAATAAGAAGGGAAAAGGGAAGAAAAGGACAAATAGAGCTATACCTTACTAAAAATAATTATGTTTTCGTTTGCAGTATATGCTTGACTCAGCAAGATTAGTGGTTGGCCTATGTCGCATGCTCTTTTGTGACGCCGTAAGGTGGCTGCTTGACTCGAAAACCTCACGGTCACTTCGCAGTCACCTTGTTGCTACTATTTTACTGTATGTATAATATGTTATTTATCTGCTGATATTGTGCTATAAGGAGCGACAAATAAACAAACTGAAACTGAAGATCCTTGAGTCATACAAGTCTACATTGTGTAACTGCTTTTTAAATTTATAAGCTTGAACTACTCACGGCTTTCGCACTCGAATATAAGCAAAATTTATGCTTAATTTGTTCTTACGATGGTACTGCGAGTACTGGCATGGAATGTTATCATAAAAGTTCAAGTGCAAAAAGGTGCTTTGTAGCAGTAAGGCAGCCAATAACTCTTTGAGAAGACTACACGATACCGAGCGATAACATTTTCCGGAATTAATTTTTAGTCAGTTTATTAATCAATATCTCAGTTGCATCAACAAGATTATTGGTCTGCTTTGTAGCGATCTGAAAGTTTTTGTGTCTGAACGTTTGCTGCTTATATTTAGGTTTACCGAAAATTCAAAACATTTCAAGCAAAACAGAGCCGAGTTTGAGCGCCTTATATGTCCATTCCTTACAGAGAATACCGAAACGTGCACTAATTCGGCACCAATGTCTGAGCAATAGTTCAAATAATCTTACTCAAAGCAAAACCAATTCAATTCTTTATCAAGTCTTGAGACTTTATATGTTCTAGTCCAAGAAAACATAACAAATTCTTCAGCGTAACTGAGGTGTTCCGACAATATGTCACTCAATAAAATGTAAACAAGTAGGTTATGTAATATTGCTCAATAAAAATTCTATTATGTTTTTTACTGTCGGTTTACTCGTCCAAAACAATCCCAAATAGAAACTGGAGCTTACGATCTTGCTTTTTCTACACATTAGGTGGAAGCCCTCGCTTTGCACTTGCAAGACCGGAGTCGATTCTCAGACAATTCATGCAAAGTAACAAAACAATGAAACATAGATCATTTCGGTTCATACGGTAGTATTTGTAACTTTTATTTGGGCGAAGCACAGTTGATTTTATTGAGCTGATCGCTACATACCTCGCGATAATTCTTTAGTATTACGTAATGATAGATATCAGGCGACAACCTACACTGAAAAGTAGGTCGCGCTTGCAAGCGGCACGCGGGAGTTTACTGAGGAGGGGAGGTTTAAAGGCGATTTACCTCAAAAAACACAACTTTTTTAAAAATTCGGAGCTGGATTGACTTTTAACGAGTGACGAAGAAGTCCTGCCCTAAGTGGCGCACGCATAGGAGCTCCACTTGCGCACTCCACTGTGTGCTTGCGTAGTAAAGTTATTGAACTTGTAACACCAGGTCGCGTAAACCCAAAATATGTTGACAGCAGCAATACGCAATCGTTCTTGTCAATTTTAAGCATCAAAAATCTCATTTGAATTTGCAGTTACAAAAGCATATCTTTTCTGTATTTTAATGTTATACTGTACAGTAAAATATTCGTAAACAATATTTCGTGAATACATCACCCGTTGAATAGTATGCTGTAGGCTACATTTGCTTTGTTATATGATTCGAACTCGTAATTATTCAAACAACAAAGGAATTCAGTTAATCTGCTTAGTGTAAACAGAAAGCGCTTAGAGCCTTGGATGCGAGTGAACAGCGTTTTCCCTCATCTATTAGGTCAAGCGGGCATAGACATTGTATAATAGAGCGAGCTTGTGTCAGCTGTCTATATTTGGCTAGTGTAAAAGCCTGAGCATGGCCCAGCGTCAGTCCAAACAGGGAGACGACGAAGTTTAATTGTCGCAGGGAGATGGTCTTACATGTTCTTTGTTTTTGAAAACAATAACTTTACTCTGATTTCCTATTGTTGAAAACCAGCACACTTAGCGTATGTGACAATTGTGGAATTTCTTAATGACCATTCTGTTGATAAAAGGGTAGGATGTCTTAGAAAGTGAAAAAACTAGTGTTTGTAATGTATTATTTACAACTTATTGTATCTTTTAATCGTTTGTACCCCTGCTGAGGTCCTGCACCACTAATTTCGCAAGATGATTGTGGCATGCCAAAAATACAGTGAAAGATAGCTTTGCGCAGTACCTTAAACCGCTACCAAAAAAAAAAAAAAAAAAAACAGTTTCTAGGCCCTCAATCATCATAACGTAATACACAATCATTTAAATCCAAAAGCAAATAGCAAACTTTTGCAGAATTATGTTTGCACGTTTTCTTTTCGTTCAGGCCGAAGCGAATATTCTACTATTGTTGCAATTCTACTTCAGCCAAGCATGTTACGCTAGCACAGTTACAAAATAACATCTAGAGCGTATGATTCTACGGCCTGATGCAGTCATTCCCAAACTTTTTAGTGTTGTGACCCAGTATTTATTACCACAGCATATGGCCACCTTAACCTTTATTCAATTAATAAAACATTGATGGAGGAAATAAATTTTCTCTTTTAAATTTAATTTTCAGTAAGGCTAGTGAGAAGGATTAGCTTCTTTCTTGCTACTTTCCATAATGGACTTCACATTGATTTCACTTTGTAGTTTTAGACGAAAAGAATTTGAAATTTGCAGTTTATTTTAAGATTTCTATAACTTTTCACGACCCACCAAGATTCTTGTTGTGACCCGCCAGTGGGTCGCGACTCGTAGTATTGGGAATGCTGGTCTGATGTATTGCATAGCAGAAAATATAATATTGCAAGGCACTGGCTTCGTGCATTTGCATGATGCCATCAGTTGAACATAGCTTTTGGGCAGCTAAGGTCTTATGGCGAAAAGACTAATTGTTTTTAATTTTGACTGATTTATCCTGAACAGTGCAATTGCCATTTCTTTCGTTCTGCACGTAATAGCCCTGATTCTAAGCGCTAAGTTATGTCTATAAATATCGTTTTAAGTATTTGTTCTACCAGTATTTTAGCTGCAAATTTGTGGTACAGTAATGCATTACAACGTTGCAAGTTACAAACAGTGATTACTGGCTTGACCTGTAAATCTTGTCAGCTATTTGGCTTAGCGGTGCCGAGAATAGTTACACGGGTTCGATTCGCAGGTGGAACCGATCGTTAGAATTCAAATAGCTGCTGACCAGAAGAGCGCCGCTGTAGAGTTTCCCTCAATGTAACAACTCTGATAAATTTTTTGCTTAGTACATTAAAAATAACTTTGCTTACTAACTTGCTCATTTATTGATCGTATATTTGTGCCTTTCTGGTATAGGCTATAATTTAGGGTATCTGTAAATAACACCTTCTTTCTGAGAGCGATATTACTGTCTTCAGTAACTGTAACTTTACGTACGGTCGTTTACATTGCTTTGCAAACTTTGCGTAGGCGTAGCCAGGATTTTCAATTGGGGGGGAGGGGCTAAAGTTTAAAAAATCTTACACAACAGCTGGAACGGATCCAGAAAATTTTGGCGGGGAGATGCAGATTTGAAGTAGGTTTGAGTGTTGCCTAGATACAAAGACTTCAGATGTTCAGACTCGGAATAGGGCGTCAATGTTTCATGTCAGAGGCGTATTCAAAGTTTTTTTAAGAGAGCACCAAATTGTCACATCTTTTAGCCTATACGCGTATGTTTTTCCAGCTGAGTAAATTTGAAGCAAATTGACGAAAAAACGACTCTAGGGGGTCCGGGGGCATGCTCTCCCGGAAAATTTTTGAAATTTTACATGGTATAATGGTCTTTTTAGTGCTTTTTGAACAAATTTTGATCAAACTTTTTGCCCCTCATTCGGATTCCTTCACCAAATATGATGCAATTTGTTCGCACATTTTCGATTTATGTGTGCTTACTTCAGGCTATGAGTGGGCGAGTGGATTCCGAAAATTTTGGTGGGTGGATGCAATTTTGAATTAGGTTAAATGTTTACTACTGAAATGCAAAGACGGTAGAGGTCTAGACGCGGAAAAAGGCGTAAACAAGCCCTTTGAAGATGTTTTATGTCTGAGGCATAATCAGAATTTTTTTTGAGGAAGGGACACCAAATTTCAACATTTTTTCAAGCGCAGTTTTTTTCTGGCAGAGTTAATTTGAAGCAAGTTGAGGAACAAAAAAAAAAAAAGGCTCCAGAGGGTCCGGGGGCATGCTACGCCGGAAAATTTTTGAAAATTCACGTACTGTAATGGCCATTTTAATGCATTTTGATGAACAAATTTCGGGCAAATTTGTTTGAAATTTTTTGCCCTTAATTTTGAGTGCTTCATCGGTATCGATACAAGGCGTTCTACAAACCGGGTTTCACATTAGCCGACAAGATAACGTTTTGTTTCTCCTTGACTAGAAACATCTTCTTTGATGCAGGACTTTAACAACGCTGTTTTCTTCGCACTGGTCTTAAACATTTTAACCACTTTTCCTGCAACGTTTTGAGCATTTTGTATTGCTGAAACTTTTGCAGCTGCAGAAACGCTTAAATTTACGCAATGCATAGCACAGTAACAATGATACGCCAACGAGGATTTGTTTTGAACAACTAAAGTGACGCCTGACCGTTCGCTGGCCATAGCGGTTGCGCCATCACAACTCTGGCCTACGCAAAAAGCAAAGTTGTATTGTATTTCTCCTTCGTAAGCCCACTTATTAAAAGCCCAGCAAGAAAACAATGTCGCAATGGCAAGTGTTTATCATAATAACCAATATCCTTGTTTTTGTCCAGGATGGATTGGGAGGAGGGGCATCCCCCCTGGCTACGCCCATGAAACTTTGTGATATTTCTTATACCTTTATTGAAGTACTTCAACAAAATCATCATCACAACAGAAAAAATAACTAAACAAAAAAATATGAAGTAAATACGCAAAATAAATAAGCAGAAAATGGCAAAAAGGTTTCGCAATATCTTGTCTAATAATGTCAAATAGGCAAAACACATCATTAAAAATATACAAAATAGAGAAAGCCAAAAGTCACAATGAGCTTTTCCCTGGGCAACTGATTCCCAAGTTAATGACAATTTTGTATGATATCATCGCCGACATTCATTGAAAGAAGGGTCCTAAGGTGCAATATGCAAGTCTAACACTTCAACATAGGCCAGGTGCCTCTTTCAGGCCATCAACTTTGGCAGAGCCAAAAGACAAAAAACGATGAATCCTTCTAATTCCAACGTTAGCGTATAAAACTTGGTAACGTAATAATGATGACATCATTAAGAGCGGTACGTAAAATAATGCCCTCCGCCCCTTTGTCTGTACACCTGCTACCATGACCAGTGGACAAGTTTCTCGCCCTGTTTGTAAAATAGGCGTTGGCACAATAAATGCAAAATTCACGCTATCGAACCTAGAAACCAGTAATTTTTCATTACGAGCTGTGGCAACTATACAAGCTAAATTAGACCCCACTGTTGCAGAAAAAGTTCGGTTCTATCATTTATTATGTTTTATAATGGCTAGTACGTGACTTATAGCTTTCAATAGTCGTATCTAAATACAGCAAACAATATATCAACAAACAAACTAATGAAATACCCAAGTTGTCAGTCCGTATGAAGACTGGCGGGTGTTGTCACTGGTTATACAATAATATCACTACGATAAAACGCTACTAAATCGGTGCTGACGCGACGTTTCCGTGGTTACAACACGTTGCTCTTTTAGAAAAGTAAAGATACGGTTCTTCACAAAGGTTTAAATCTGTGATTGAGAGATATTTAGTGTTGTTTGCCGCAGATCTCAATTCATCGATTACGATTGCTCACTGATAGAATGTTTGGAGTATTGTTGTAGAGGAACAAATTTGTTAATCGTTTTGACTTGGAAAGCTACAGAAAAAAACGGCAACACGACAAAAGCAAACAAAGTTTGTTTTTTCTTTCGCACGCGAATCATAGGTTAAGACTCATAACCCCACCCTTGCATTACGAACTGGCGGCGGCGACACGCACGACTAACGTAATTGGGAAGTCAAAACGGAGATTTTCCATTTGAAATTGTAATGGTGACGCAAAAACTCAGTAACCTTTACGCTGATACCATCATCGCACAATCAATAAGCGCTACTGCTCGTGCAATAAATACCTGAAAGTCGTTTTAAGTTGTCAAAGAATTAACCCACGCAAGAAAATAATGAAAGAAGGCGTATCTACAACATCAAAAGTAAAGTTTGAAAATGTCTAACTGGTACTACAGAACTACAGTAATATACAGCGAAATTGAAGTTAGCCAACCCTGCTAAAATTAAATACTTAAAAGCAGAAAAATTACTGATTTTTTTGAAATCTCAGCCACTGGCTGTCGTTTAAATGTTGACTATGTCACAACATTGCACTTAACAGTTCTGAAACAGTGTGTTTTAAGAGGTAGAAGGACTGAGCTATGTCCATATTGGACATATAGTACTGTCTGTTGCCTGTCTGTACAACGACAGCACTTGTATTTGGGTCACCATATAGTTTATGACCGACAACGAATCGAAATTATCAGATTTCATCCTTTTCTTTAGCGGAAATAAGTTGCGTACTTAGAATCCGTCAGCATTTGTTAATGTCTCCATGCTGATGTATCTCCACTCAAACGTCGAAACGGCTGGAGAATCTCGTTAACAGAATCCGCGCATTTCCGCTTGCACTCACATGACTTGATCACCATCATACGTTTCTTGAAATGAAACCCATCATCACAAGTAAACTTTATGGTTTTTGTCACCGTCTTTTTAGGCGTGCAGCACCGTCCATCTTTGCACATTCCACAATATTTTGGAGTGTAGACTTTACTGTGGCATTTTGAGAACGTATATCGAACACGACGAGGAGATTTCACAGTTCTGGTACATTTTTTCCCTTTCTGCAAAAATGATGAAATGTTAAAAGGTGCAAAAATTATGTGAATGCCGACTCAGAATTTATTCATTTCACTGTAACTCATAATAACTTATTCAGCAAGTCAAAATTTATTTTCCACTAAAAGCTACTTTTGAAAACCATTGCAGTTATTGTTAATTCTTTAAGTGTCTTGCAAATTGTAGTACCGGTATTTAACAAGTATTTGTCATCTCAGACAGTGTATTCATTAAAATTACAATAGTTAAAATTTTGTGGCAACTCACTTTCAAATTTGACGCAAAAGTGCTGCTGCAAGGACGGAGTTGACAAAGTTGGGTTTGCTTTTGCAATTTGCAAGATTCATCCGTGGTGACCCGCTCCGATATACCCCAACCACAAGTTTTGGAGCAGGAGGACCACTCCGTTGTTTGGATTTCGCATTTATCCTTTGCGCGAATGCGAACAGTAACTGGCGACGGACGATATGCTGAAAATCAAATCTTCATTATATTCGCGGTTTTACGTCGAAACGAAAAGTGGCGGGATTCATCCAACAAACGTCGTAGCGGTGGCAAGCCGTTGGCGACACTGCGTCTCATTTAACCAGCTCGGGAATCGAACCTCAGACCTATCGCAGCGATAGCGGTATCTCACCGCTACAACGTTA
This sequence comes from Trididemnum miniatum, assembly GCA_964006365.1. Lineage (NCBI taxonomy): Eukaryota > Metazoa > Chordata > Ascidiacea > Aplousobranchia > Didemnidae > Trididemnum > Trididemnum miniatum. The sequence continues at coordinate 12,175,335 of OZ023247.1, read as the reverse complement.
GATTTAACTAAAACTACACCAATAAATTTATACAAGAAAGCTCAACAGTTACAATATGTGCTATGATAGGTTAACACATGAGCAATACCCAATGACGGCGTATTAACTTGAATTACTAGTTCCGTCCAAAGACAGTTCTGCGCAACCATATATTTTGGCTCAGTCATTTAAAGTCAGGCAGGTCTAAATAAGGTTATCTGTGCGAGATAAATATATCAAATCTTGAATTTTGCCGGCATTCGCTTTCAAATTGTAGTAATAGCAAATAGGTTAATACCGTTTGCCAAAGAATGCAAATTGCGCATCCTTATGTAGCCACTAAAATCATGCCATTTGTCCAATAAAGGCTTTCTGTACCATTCATCGCTATATTCTATCTAACTCAGTTTGTTTTGAAGTTTTTAACTTGTGGAGATAAGTCCAAAATAAGATGAGCCTTCTGATAGGAATGTTTTTAACCTAAGATTTTCATTCGACCATCAAATTGCAAACACCATTTTTTCGTTAACTGCTGAATACCGTGATAAAGTTTTTGAATTTGTCGCATAGTACGCCATGCTTTGCTTTGCATGTTATTAACCTGTCCACGTATCCAGTTTAAGAGAGCCAAAGCCCAAGGGCTTTTTGCGTCTGTTTTCGGACATTTGGGTCCCGGACAGGACAAATGGGCACCAGGACAAATGGGTCCCGGACAAATGGATCAGGGTTAGGGTTAGGTCAGGGAGATAATTGTCCGGGACCCATTTGTCTTAGAATCTTCTGCATCACAATCAAATTTTTGACGTCAGAATCACTTTTTTGAATTAAGACATCAAAAATTTGATTACGATGCAGAAATTCCTTGGACTTTAGGCGCGTTTAAACTGGACATGTAGATTGTGGACAGGGTAAATGTGTGCCATGATAGTTCAATAGTAGGCTAATACAATGTGGGAGATTGATTATGGTCGTGTGCCTTGGTTTTTACTGCTTTAGAATATAAATTGATCTCATGATAAAGTAGAAAAACAGCTTCCATTTTTTGAACTTAAACTTGATTCATTGGTAGGAGAAAAGCAAAATTAATATTTGCTAGGTTTTGGGATCGGATGTTCTCTTACAGAATTGTTTGCTACAGGATTTCAGATCGGATGATTATAACATGGATACTACACTTTCAATAATTCATATTGGTAAAAGAACAATAGCATCGTGCTTTATTTTTTAGGAAAGTGATATCATCAGTAAACAAACAATACTCTGAGTTTTGAAACGGTTCAAGTACATTGACTAGAAATAAATGCTCAGTACTAGGTGTAACTCAAGTATGAAGCAGAAAAGCAAAAATTTTTAGGTAATGAGGCAAAAGCCATTTACCAATGTAAAAGTGCCTGCATGAATCACCAATTGCAAGTGACTGGTAAAAGTAGTTTTTTGCTATTACAGTCGGCCAATATTGTTCGATAGAGCATTCACCCTCGGAAGAAAATGTGGCTATGGTCTTAAGCTATACAAGCCTTGAGTAATGTCGGTTATTAACGATTCTACTGATGAAGCAAAAAAAGGTCGAAACAGTGTTCGATCTTTGCAGATACGTCTCAATTAGCTGCGACAACTAAGTGCACAGATCTGTTAACGCTGAAACAACAAATTTTGATCTTTAAAGTACTTGACCTACCTGCTGCAAAAACTTCATGACGTGGACGCAAAGGTTTCGATGGCACACGTCGTTGATCGGTCAATGACGTATGTCTGTGGCGGGTTGAAGTCGTATTGTTGAGTCTGTCACCAGCACAAATCCATTCTTCGCAACATTTACCAGTTTTTTTTACTAGTCTGGGATGCAAGCAGTCCTAAACCAATAAATAATGAAGAGTAACTCAATATTTGCTGTATGAATATTAACTATCTTAGTAAAGTTTTTAATAAATAAACAAATATATAAAAAAATAACCTTACAGGCCGTTTCCTGCGATTGTATACTTCAGGGTTTCTATTCCAACAAAAGCTCAATGCAGCATTTTTTAATGAAAAGCGGATTGTATTGAAACAATTGCCGAATGCCTTATCTTCACGAAGTTTAATAGCAAAATTAAAAGCTAACAAACCTCTTAGAGTAATAACTACCGCAAAATGTTCCACAATTTGTAAGATCTTACTTTGGGAGCAGCAGCTGTTATGGAAGTAGGACATCGCGGAAAACAAGCTATATATCCATTGATGCAATTGCAAGTAATTTTGCATCCAGGGTTAAAAGTTTCCCCGTTTTTGTACGTTTTCCCTTCTGAGTAACACGAGTATCCTGGCATAGCTGCAAAACAAAACTCTTCATTAGCTTGTACATAATCTTGAATTAATTCTTGTGCAAAACTAATTTACTTATATTTAATAATTACACTATCAGGTGAGAGGCTGCAGACTCGACAGCCGCTCAGCTCTTTGGGTTGGGCTTCAAGGTCTTTTCGCAACCTCTCATCACCTGAAATCCAATACTGTGGGTGATTGTTTTTGCTAAATATGTTATTTGTGTACGTGCTTTTCAAACAAAATTAAAACCTACTGCTACTAAATCTGGAATTACCTGTAAACAATAAACCACTTTACAACTTGTTTTACTTTACTGACTCGTCAGGAAATATTTGTCACAACTAAGGGTCTCTCTGCAAATAGAAGTGTTGCTAACCTTACGAGAGTGTTTAAGGTTACTTATGGTATGAGCTACATCAATGTGAGTTAAGGACTGCATGGATGTGCAAAAAAGTGTGGGTTTAAGTTAGATCATTTACTGCTGCTTAGTAGAAAAGAGTTGTTTCGTTAATAATTAAATTGACAGCAGCTTAGCAATCTGTTTTACTGGATTTAAAAGATTAGGCAATTATCTCGTTGGTTTTGATGGCAATACCGTTGTTAAAATTCAGTGCAGGTCTGATTATATCAACGATTACACGGATAGGATCTGATTTCAGTTCTGTTTTTAGAAATTGCATCCATATAATATTAGAAGAGAGGCTTATGTTTCATAGTCATTCATCTATTTCTTTATATTTTGATGATCGATGGCATCAAAAATGTGCTCGGTGGGCAACTTGATACAAGTTTCGTTTTCGAAATTACTGAACATCTGTATCCACGCGTCCTTGCTTTTATATAAATTATTTTGTAAACCGATAATTGACCTTAGCCATTAGTGGTAACAATACTATGACGTTAGAAAAGTTGTTTTTCCAGAAGAGCCTTTTATTCGTGAATAGCTGTACAGTATGATATTGACACAAAGACATCGAAATTGGCTACGATAGAACAAGATAAATTTAGCCCAGTTTCTTTGACCAAATATTATTGTTATATAATATAATTTCAGTTTCCGCTTGCAATGCAAAACTTCATGATATTGTATTGCAACAGTCCTTGATTTACTTTGTCCTAAAACAAAATCATAACAAAAGAATTGTAATTTTAAAAAATATTGAAAATTAAACTCTAAAACATAGTTTTTGTTTTGCTTCAAGCGCTTCTCCATATATTAGTCCGGGTATAGATTTTGGTTTTTGCTCTATAGTTGATTTTTAATCCCATGTCGAGACGGTTTTCTGGTTTGGATTCAAACTGTTTAGTTCAAGATTGAAGTAAAATTAAATGAAACCATAACAAAAAACAGCAAGAGGCGACAATAAAGGGTTCGAGTCTTTATTAGGTGGGTGGGGTCTCAATATTTCATTTGCATTTTGAATATGATGAACTCTTGAACTACGTGGCATGTGCTTTGCCTGTATTGTACTTGATCCAAATTATTGAAATTCATAAAGTGTTTTGCATTTTTTGCATACTTTTTGCTTCACTTTAATCGTTTATTTTGTTGCACAATCAGCATCGAAGCGTAAAGTCTCAATCGTACTTACCGACACATTTTTGACCGGAATCATCAACATCATTGTAAGTGCAATATAGGTTTTTGTGTGGGTCGCATTTCATTTGGTTGTTGCATGATTCTCCAACTTGTCGGGCGCACATTTTGCAGCATCCACAGTCATCTACAACAAGGCTTACTCCTGGAGCACAGAGGGGAGTTCGAGGACAATTTCGGCATTTTTGAATGCATTCAGGAGAGGGAGTAGTGACGGCTCTTGGAACGCCGACAGCGGAAACCTAAAAAATATTTCTCGTTTCAAAGTTTTACCCCATGCAGCGAAACGTTTGCGGCTTCACAAAACACGTTTTATCTTGCGAATATAAAACCACATCGACTGTTTGCTTTTGTTCTTATCGCTGCTCTGCTGGAGATATTAAAATTCCTTCTGCTATCTTGTTAATTGTCTTTCTGCGACGACCTTTTGTAAAATTTTGCAACCTAACGTTTCAGGCTTCAAAATTGAGAAGAAAACTTGAACTTTTTATGGTAGTCTTAGAGATTTCAATTGTTAGCGGATGACAGTTTGGCTTCGTAGAGTAAATTTTAATCCATAAACAGTACAAAAATACCTCAATTTTTTCGATTTTATGATCACGTTTTGGGATACGCTAATCCTATTACTATCATAACGTTAAAAATTAAATTAAAATAATATTATATTTTTTAAATTCATGCTGAGCCAAAAAAGAATTCACTTGTGCCGTTAAACTGATTAACTGAATATAAAAATATATATTTTTAAATAAATAATTAAAAAAAACTTTAATAGAAGAATGAAAAATGCAAAAAAAACACGATAAAAACATTGGATGAAAATTTTTTGTAGTGTATAGAAAAATATACGCTACGCTGATGAAAACAACACTGAATAAAAAAAGATAGTTCAATATAATTATTATTTTACTCAATCATTGTTATGTTACATTTTTTCTACGCGAAAACATAATACTTCTGTAAAAAACTAAAAAAATTGTTATTTTAAAAATAAAATGTTAAGCTTCTGTGGCCATCAAAAATATGTAAAAAATGTAGAAACATCACTGCATCATAAGGTTCAAGGAAAGCTACTTAATTAAATAACGTAGATCTGCCAGATCGAAGGTCAAATAACCGAATGGCTAGCGCCAACATTCCCTACACTTAGCTTTTCGTTTGCATAAAGATTAAATATGTTTTTAATCGGTGCAAGGTAAACAAATTACAATCACGTTTACTTAAAAGTAATGAGCAAATAAAGAAATTCGACATCTTGTAACAATAGCTCATTTCATGCCGTTTGAGTTTTTGTACTAAAAGGCCTAGCTTTGACCTTCTCCCCAGTTTAATTAGCATAAAAATGCCAGGAATTTTTCGGCAAACAAAGTAATTGACCTGATTTGTTGGGTTGACAATCATGCATTTGTAAAACTATAAGAAATAATGCAAGTCAATTACTTCCTCCTATCCCTACAACGACAGCAGAGGCGAAGATCTGGACAGACTAAGCGGGGACAATGTTAGAGACGCAACTAACCCGACACCAAAGCTCTTGTCAAAACTACGCCCGACCTACCCACCACAAAAACCAAACTTTAAAATTTGAGTCAAACCCTGACAAGCGTGACTGGCTGATTGCAAGTAGGCTACTCACTCTTTCGCTGTCCCTATAAAGCAGATGATTCTCTTAGTCGTGTCATCACAGCAGTATCGTAGTCACGGGGGTTATAACCCCCCCATTGAGCCTCAAATGACGTCATACATACTTCTTTTTCTGATATTTATTTCGAAGTGCTAGATACTTTGTAGTTGATAATCTGGTTTTGAAATTGTCATAATAACAAGAATTTATAAGTAGCGTTGTTTCCTGAATCTTGTTCTTTGCCGTTATGCTTATGAAGCAATGACACAATTTTAGTAGCAGGGCAGAGCCGCTCCCGTACACGCAACTGCCCTCGGCCCCTCAGACCTTTCGTAGAAAAAGGCTAAACGATTTCAAGCAAAAATGATCTACGCACTGTAGCTCAAAAAAGAACTAAATCGCTAACATTTGAAAATTGTTTTACCAGTTCCACCAGAAAGCATTCCTTTGACTTCCTTACAACAATCGTGCTATATTACTGCCTTCGGTATTTTTAGTTTAAAACAAATCTCTTAAATTTGAGGCCATCTTTTGTTATTATACAACTAGGGGCGGATCCAGGGGGGGATGTGGGGTATGCATCCCTTACCAGCCATTTTTAACAATGTTTTGAATGAATAAAATTTTTCCATAATTTTAAACCTCTTCATAACGATATGCCTACAGTCGCCTTAAGCACGCATAATCGAAACTGTGCGAAAAAAATGCATTATTGGATTGGTGAAGCACTCAGATTTAGAGGCCAAAAATGTGACAAACTTTCCCCTAAAATTGTTTAAAAAGCACTAAAATGGCCATTACAGTATGCAAATTTTCAAAAATTTTCAGGGGGAGCATGCCCCCGACCCCCCCTAAAATCGTTTTTGGTACTTAAGTTGTATAAAATTAACTCTGCGGAAAAAAACTGCACTTGAAAAAGCGACGAAAATTGGTGCCTTAGTTAGCATTCAATCTAATTCAAAATTACTCTCCCCCCACCAAAACTTTCTGGATTCGCTCCTGTATACAATGTATGGTGAAATGTGACGCCATTCTTAACCCCTCCCATTGCAAAATCCTGGCTACGCTAGTGCATCACAGTATATATTCGCGATGACATGGAGCTAAAGGCCAACTATTTGATGCTGAGATTTTGAAAGGATTGCGTAAAACTAAGTTGACCGTCAGGGTGAAATTTTTCATTCGTTTGGACACATTTTGAGACAATTTCTCGGCGATGCTTTTGGATATAGACAACAAACTATCAAACTCGGCTACGCAGATCTGCAGTACCATAGCCTACCTGTGAGCATCCACGCTCTAATATTAAAGTAACTCTCTTAATTAACAATAAAAGGGAAAGGAGTTACAAAAAAAAATCAAAAACTGTTATCTAACTATTTAGAATTTAAATTTTTAGTCGCTGTTTATAATATACCGTTTTCGGAAAATTAGCTCAAATTAAAGTTTAGATAAAATCTATTTTGTTGGTAAAAACCAGGTCGAATAAGTTCTAAACAAAAAAATCAACGCAGAAATATCAACAAAACTCACTTGTAAATTCAAATAAACAAGAAAAAAAGGAATAGTAACAATAATTTTCACTGCCGTCAACATTTTGTTTCAAATTCTTGATTAATTTTTGATTCGTCGTTTTCGTTAAAATTTTACTTTCTTTGCAGTAAATGTACTAACGTCTCTGAAACTTTGTGGTATCTTTGGCTCTGGGAATCTCGAGCAACTGTAAAACGTGCTTTCAATACAATCACTTTATGAACCAGAAAGAAATTCTGAAGTAAAAGAAAAAAGCAAAAATCGAGAGAAAAAAGAACTCTTTTATTTGATTGATAGTTCAGTAGCAAAGTGTTTTGAAAACGAACCAACTAAATAATAAAAATACCGGCATACCAGACTCTTTTATATTTTTGGCGACATTCTTTTGGTTTTAGCCATTTATAACAAAACAATTTGACGATTTGCGGCGTTGTAAAAACGCAAAAGCCGCTCAGATAAAAGTCTACACGCACGATCTTTTTTGCCACATTTTTATTTTGTGTTTCTATCTTGTATCCTTTTTGCACTTTTTGGTGGACAATACTCTTTTCCAAAAAGGCTGCGTTGTTTTTATCTGTTTAATGTAAACATGCGTTGTAAACTTCATTACTGTTTTCATTCTAAACTCACAGAAAAACAATGGCGCTAATGTTAGCTTTCCGTTAAGTTCACGGATATTTTTTACCTTAATTAATGACCCATATATTTAGGACCTATGAAGTTTTTACAAAAATTGCAATCTTTAGGTTTTGTCAGACTCGCGCTTTTTTGGAAGCAAGATTTTGTTTGAATATGGCCAAAGACGCGCTGACGTGAAACCTAATTTTAACCTGTGGGCTTTCTTGCTCCCGCAAAATCTGGTTCTCCATAAACAGGCACGTTCGTAGAGCGCTAGTACTGAAGAGACAAGAAGGATAAAAAAATTCTTACGCCACAATTTGTGAAAGAGTAGCATTCGCCGAAAAATGTTCTTCAAAAAAAAAGTCTTGCAGATCAATTCAAGATAAACACCGATGCACGACCGGCGTTTTGCAGCGTGTCAATATACAATAAAGGCTATATGATGGGCTGAAAATATTTTAGGGGTTACAAAGAGTTTTTTGGGGGAGAAATGCCCCATGTTGCTCCTCTTGGAGACGGGCATGCCCTCTTTGATGTATAAAACGAAAAATTTCACATAGTTACTAATGCTAAAAAAATAGTCAAGAAAAAAAGTTGCACTTGTGGAGCTGAACTCTGACAAGAAACACAAAAGTTTATTGAATCAACTGAAAAGTAATGAGCACCTTTATGTGGTGAAAGATCTTCCAAGTCCCAGAAGATCAAACAGCTTCTGACTCATCCAATATCCCCTTCCTTTGATGTTCGAACAAAGTATTGGGGTTCAAAGATGTTATTAGTACAGTTTCGGCCAAAGTTTAACTGGTCAATGCAATACGAGTTGCTCTTTTGTCATTTCACTGGAATGCTGACCTTCTTTTCATATTTAAATTCAAAAAGAATTCTAAATTGTTATTCCAACCCGAAAAAACGACCATTAAATTTATTTTTGCAGGTAAAGTTATAATTATAGCGATGATAACACGTTTTAAGATTAACTTTAGCTACAGTTGTGCGTAGAGTGTAAAAAATGTTTGCGTGAAAACTTTTGCGTCACGCAATACCTCCTAATATGGAGATACACTACGTTTTCTTCTACGTAAACAAACACCAATCTTGATCTGCATCACTGAGCGAGCATCAAACTCCATTTTTAGCAAGAATTCTTGAAAACAATTTTTAAAAATCTTTTGTTAATCCACTTCTTCCTAAAGAAATTAATTCATGTCTCTATGACGTCACGTGCGTTTTCTCATTTCAAACTTTAACACAAAGGAACTTAACCTTGGTTTCATGACCCCTTAAGGGGCTGTGAAAGTGTTACAAGGGGTCTACAAACCCAAACACAATTATACCTGTAATATGGATATTTACTTGCATGGCTATTGGCCGTAACATGTTTTTTGGAAAGGGTCTATGAGTCTCGGTAAATAGGGAGTTCGCAGCTACGAAAACGTAAAGAACTACATGCACTTTCACAAATCTGTTGTTGGCTACTACATTTTGGCCTGCAAGTGAAGACCCCAGTAATGCAGTAGACTGTTGATTACACTTTTCCGAGGTTCTTTCAATACTTGTCTAATCTATGTTAATATTAGTTTTCCAAGACATGCGCGTCCGGGCTTCAAATCCAAAGTTTAAACATTTACACTTCAAAAATTATTTCTGGTTGGGGTTGAATGTTGGAGAGCTTTCAATTATAATAGGATCTATCAAATAATAAACTTTTATGAAGCTTCACTGTAACAATTAAGATGACATTTTGTTGCTAGAATAAAGAAATTTGCGTAGATTTAGTGAATGAAAGCAAAGAAAAAAATCTAACCTTCGTTACAGTATACTAGCCGTTTATGCCCACGCGTGAATGAGTGGCAAGGCCCATTTCTCCACTGCTTCGCGCCTTGGCAACACAGCGCTAAAAAAACGACGCAGCGGTCTGACCGATTTGACGGGCCCGAGGATCGAGCCATGCCGTCCGCCCCAATAGCGATGCCTTTAAATACTACGGCAACTAGCTGGTAAAATAAATAAAAACATTGTAAGTTTGTTTTCATATTAATTGGGCTGAAACTTCAGCAGTAATTTACTGTAATTAACTTGCACAAGTATATTGAAACTGCAATCGCTTGAAAGTTTCATGCCGTTAATGTACCTCAATTAATTTGCTGAAAATTTTGTTGTTTTACTTGTTATTTTCGATGAAAGTGCAATGTTTTTGTCACTTTCATACTTGAAACAAACCATCCCGGATGTTTGCAATGATGTATGTCACATTATAGGGTAGAAAATATCGATTTGATGAAAGGCAGTTTCCGAAGTTTTTCACAAAGTTTTTACAGACAGCGATATTTTTTTGAGTTGCTTTGTGCGTAATGTGATGGCGTTGACATCTGAGAAGATTCAGGATTTGTTCTGTGTGGTTTTTCACCAAGGTAAAACTAACAACTTTTTATCTTTATTGCTTGGGCCAGCCTAATTGATAAGTAACTCACCAACCACTGTCTTTAAAAACTATTTGAAGTTTACAATTTTTGTACTACTTTGTTGGTTTCAAGATCATCCAAGTTTGGTTCTTCTGTGGCCGAGAATACGTTGTTTGAAGCTCTGCAAAAGCGAATAATGTAAATTGCAAGTTTGTTGTAATGAGCTTAGGGTTACATCCTATAGAGCAAATTGCGAATCTCAGAGAGGACAGTGGAAAAATTACTGTTTTGATAGCCCGCAGCAGCCAAATGTTGTGGTAGAGGAGAATTCGGATGCAACCTTTTTGTTTTCGTGTAGGGTTCTTATGAGCCAAGAACTTCAAAGGGTAACACCCTATACAAGGGGTGATTTTTTCTGATTTTTTATCTCTACAACCAAACTCGACCAAAACAACGACTTGAAAGCTTTGTTCGTCTCATTGCGAAACCATGAGGCCCACAAAACTTTTCTGCATGACGTGGACACACTGCTTACTGTATAGAGGTATCGAACTTGCGACGAACACCTTTCGATTACGAAACCAATTATAATGGTCGTTGAAAAGCGGAATGTGAGGCTAGGAAGACAAGTTGATTAAATTATATTGATTTGATGATTTTTTTAACATAGCATTACTAACATGTAAAAAAACATTAAATGGAAAAAGCAATTTTGAAAATTAATGAGGCATAGAGCTTCGATGCCTACACAGCTTTTCTTGTATTTTTAGAATTATAACAAGTTCTGAGGTTGATTACATTATTTCGTAGTGGTTGTTAAGTTGAAGCAAATTGGACCATGTTTATTATATCTACCATTCACTACTGCAATAGATTTACTGCAAAATGATGGAGATCTTCTCTAAGGTCTGTTTTGCAATTTGAAACGGGGTGTAAGCTAGTTACTAGCAAATCCTTTGTTCTTTTGGGTTAAACTTGCTGCGAAAAAAAAATCAAAATCAAATTTTCATTATATCTGTACTCGCGTTATTACGCCGAGGCGTATAACGAGTGGCTAGGTGGCTCAGACCATCTCCGCGGCTCAGCGCGTTGAGACACAACTCCAAAGAAACGTCGCAGAGGGAACAAGCCATTTGCGACACTGTGCCTATTTGAACAGCCCGGGAATCGAACCCAAACCTACCGCACCGATAGCGTGCGCTTAACAACTGAGCTAATGAGCCGGTTCACCTTCTACGGTGCGGTCAGTTTTGCAATTTGCTACATGGTATTGAAAAGTTACTCACAAGTCTTTGTTTTTTTGGGTTAAACTGTCTTGCAGCGTAATTTACCAAAAACGAATTTTGCTTATGATTGCAAGAAATGCTACAGCAGCATTTTAGTTTTACAGTAACTGCAAATCCAACGTCACAAATTCGTTTTTAGTTACTTACATTGTTTAACAAAGGCGAAGTTTTTAGTAAAAACAAATTAAGAAGTTCTGTCTCGAACCACACCTCAACAGTTCTGTAAATCCTTGACTTTTTGTTTTGACAAAACAAGGCGTCGGCTCAACCGAAAGTTTGCTGATACTATTAACCGGTTGACATGTTTTAGAGTTATATTTTTAAAAGCAAGTATAAACAATGATGAAAACAATTTGGATGGGGTTTACATAAGCATAACATTGGGACTGGGCGACACATTCTTTGTTTACAGCAAAGCACTATGAAACAAAAATACTGCAGTAGGCCTATATTGTTTGCAGGTCCACATGCTACAAGCTATGCCAGAATATAAAAAACGATTGCAATCTTCATTATTTTTTTATCTACGAAAGAAGGATCATAGTGGGCATTTTCTTTATTTTGTTGAAACGAAAGTTCGAAATTACTCACATCACAGTTATGTTAATCCTGGATCAATTTACTGATAATGTAGCCACTGTAACCAATTCTTGTTTGTTTATACTTAAATTTGTTTTCACTGAAGCGCATAAGCGAGCATTGGATGGTTAAACGCGAAGATAAACCTTAAAACCTTGCAAACAATCAAGCAGAGTGTAACTGAATGAGCCACTTTTTAAACACAAAATCTGTGATTTTAGTTTTAGGGATATTTTAGTTACTGGCAAACTATGGACTAGCCTATGTATTGTCAACAGTTATCATACTTTTTGGTAACTGCAAAGTGTAATTCTGCTTCAACTATTCAAGTCACATCACTTTCGGTGTACAATTTGACTACAAAGTAAGTGTAGCAGCTGTTGCTGATGATTGCTAAGTTGGGTCATTCGCAGGCATCAAGTCCGGTGTCAAAACGTGTAGTATCTTCTGCAATTCTGGAAAGAACTCTCGACAATAACAAACATATCTAGTTTATTCCCTTAAAATTCTGCCGTCTCTTTGTAAAACCTAACAAGTCAATTTTTGCGAATTTTTTTTGCATATTTGTGTTTTTTGTATAATTTTCCATATCTGATAAAAATTTCAAAAGTTTTGACCGGGCCGTTTCTGAGTTAACAGTTTTACAAAACCTAAAACGAGAAGTTTTAAGATAAAAATTTGTTTTCGACTTGAAGCGTGTTCGCTTGGACGAAATTACCGTATCGCCACGACAAAATGTCAAAACTAAATTTTGTTAGGAAATCATAAATCAAACTAAAAAAATTGTTCAGATATTCATTGAGCAAAACCTAGGAGAGCGCATAAAAAACAAACAAACAAAAATATATCAAAAAAAGTAAAACAAAAAATTCAATCAGATTCTGACACAAGAGTTGGACAAGTACAAATTTTTCAGCTTTTTCAAAGTAGATTAGAAATAAAATTATAGCTGCCCAGTTTTTTCAAATTAAATTAGAATTACTGAATAGGCAAAAGACCGGCCGGTTAGCTCAGTCGCTAAGCGCACGCTATCGATGCGGGAGGTCAAGGGTTGGATTTCTGAGCCAAATCAGCACAGTGTCGCCGTCGGCTCGCCACCACTGCGACGTTCTTTCGAAGCTGTGTTGCCCAGGCGCTAAGCAGCGGAGATGGGCCTTGACACTCGCTACACGCTTCGGCATAATATCACCACTACGATGAAGATTCGGATTTGATTTTGACTTGAATTCGCCAAAGGTGAGTGGCAAGAGCGTCCGCCTAGGGAGCGGTAGACTTGGGTTTCATTCCGAGTCGGGTCAAACCAATGACTTTAAAATTGGTATTCACAGCTTGCCAGCTTGACGCTCAGCATTATGTGGACAGTGAGGAGAACAAGCCGGCAAGTTTACTTGTTGTGTCTTTGGGAAAGGCGCTTAACGGGATTCCCCCTTATTGGTGTGGTAGAGAGATAGGTGGCAACTCTTAAGCGAGCTCGTATAGCACATTGATCACTTTCTTGTGATGAGAGGATAAATACGCTACTAAATACAAATACAAAGCTTGGATATAGAATTAAACTTTGAATTTGAAAGAAATGTAATAAAGATCAAATTCAACTCATATCAAATCAGAGTTCATTCTTATAAGCATGAAAATAACAAGCGTCTGTACACCAAGATTGGCTCATTTTGCACAAAAGTCAAGACTGCACAGTTCGCCTGCATGGCTAAAAACTCTTTGCGATGCAGCTGATGTTGCAGTCATGCCTAAGAGTTCTCATGCAGCATGCTTAAGATATGGAAAAAGATTTTTACTTTTCCAGTTACTCAAATATCACAGTTCATGCTCTTACACTCAGCTATAAAATATCTTTCAACTTCATCCCATAGAATATTTTCTTCGGTTAGACCTGAAGCAATCTTTCTCAATGGAGCACAGAAATTACATCAGAATTAAAATTTAGAGCATAAAAATGTTTCACAAATTAGATTAGAATCAGTTTATCGGCATTTTGCTCTAATTGAAACTATGTCATTGCTAAAAAAAACTCACTCTTGAAAGATTAAGGTCCTTTAAAATCATAAAACACAAAAAGTGCCTTTTCTCAAAAACTAGAAAAGCGGAAAAATTTAAGTTATTTGGTTTTGCAAAATGACGCCAGAAATCGGCTTCTGGCTAATAAATTCATTACCCTGTCACACTTTACATCATTTTAGATTTTGCAGAACTAACCGCACAAGATTTACTTAACACTGTAGACGTGACACACAACTGGCTTCCACTCGTCCGTGGGTTTGGCAGGCGATTGCATAGCCGTACCCCCGATTATCATTTTTGCAGTAACTATTGTGAATGATACATCGGCTCAATATTTCCCGCCTGCGATGAAAACGTGAAATACCAAAGTTACGAAAACACGGTATTAAAACTTTTCTTATGATATTGAAGTCATCACTCGCGATTCGAGATGTGGATCATGGATGTCGAACCACAGTGATTGACAAAGCGCTTCTTGAATTAAAATAATGCTCTACCGCCACCCGGCGATGCGCAGTTGTTAACATCAATTTTCGAGCTACGTCGATACAGGCACCGGTATACTGTATACAGTGCCCCACAAAAAGTACTACAAGCGTTATAACTTATTTCAAGAGGGTTGTCTTAAAGCAAAAGCGGACAGCCAGTTGAGTTTAATGGAAAAGTTTAACAGCTCAGACGGCTAAGTGGTGAGAGCGTTCGCCTGTAGAGCTATAGACTTGGGTTTCATTCCGAGTCGGGTCAAACCAATGACTTTAAAATTGGTATTCACAGCTTCCCAGCTTGACGCTCAGCATTATGGGGATAGTGTAGAGAACAAACCGGCAAGGTTACTTGTTGTGCCGTTGAGAAAGGCACTTCACGGGATTCCCCCATATTGGTGTGGTAGACAGATGGCCGGCAACTCCTAAGCGAGCTCGTTATAGCGCATTGACCGCTTTCTCGTGATGGAAGTATAAATATGCAAGTACAAGCACAAACAAAAGTACATAGAATTATCAATTTTCTATATACAGTACCTCTCCCGTTAAGTGGAAAAAAAGGAAAAAATGAATTCACAAAATAATTGAGACCTACAGTATAGGCCAGCATTGCATTCGTATCCGTATGGTTTTACATACAACGACTGTTTTTCGGAACACACTTCAGACTTTGCTGGGAGAATTGAAATACTGTTTTTTATACCAAATTTTTATCAGCTTTTGCATCGGTGAAGCATTTTAAATTTTTGGTTTTTGCTTATTCTGGATGAAATAATCCTAGTACGGCTTCAAAGCTGTTTTTTTGTTGTTGCTGCATATTCATCCTTCTATCACAAGAAAGCGATCAATGCGCTACACGAGCTCGCTTAGGAGACGCCGGCCATCTGTCTACCACACCAATATGGGGGAATCCCGTTATGTGCCTTTCCCTACGGCACAACAAGCAAACTTGCCAGCTTGTTCTTCACTCTGTCTCTTTAATGCTGAGCGTCAAGCAGGGAAGCTGTAAATACCAATTTTAAAGTCATTGATTTGACCCGACTCGGAATCAAACCCAAGTCTACAGCTCTCGAGGGGGGCGCTCTTACCACTCGGCCATCTGAGCTTTTCAATCTCATGCTTCGATAAAATTAAGAACGATAAAATTAAAAAACCGAGATAAAAATAAGCGAAACGAAGTTTTACAATGCAATAAAATCAAGCACCCAGGACTATCAATGCCAATTCAACTCAAATCAGTTGCAACAATTTTTATAGTTTTTCGTGGACGCGGTTATCACTTGGTATCAACAGCAAACAGGTTGGACTCGTAACGGTTAAAACTTAAAGTGCTTTTCCCAAAACACGAACAGTTTTGCCTCAAATTTGTACTCAAAATTTTCGATATCAGTCCTTTTAAACAAGCATTATGCCTGATCAGATCAGTAGCCAAGCAATTGATTTAAGTTGTGTTTTAGATAAGCTTTTTCAAGAATTCAAATAAAATCTATCAAACTGTTTCACCCTAAAACATTTTTATAATTTCACCATAATTAAAATGTACTTAAAACCCGACAGTTTGTTTCATTCAAAAGGGATCATCATGGAGTATCTTATTCAAAAATATTTGTATGTTGTTTTGCTTGCTGCGCTATAAAAATGAGTCCTAAATTACAAAAATAGAAAATACTGTAATCGAAAAGGTGATAGGCGTAATCATAATAAAAAACAAAAAAAAGTAGCCTTAGAGTTAAATTGTTAATCGATTTTAAATCTGAGCTTAAATCCACTATCAGTTTGAAAATTGCTGTGTGGGGAAAAGATACGGATAGTTCAAAAACGTTTTCGTTGTTTCGCTGTTGAGTTTATTTCGGAATTTTTCACTACATTAAACCGGAAAATGTAGCGCATGGTTAGACTGTTGACGTCATTTTATTGAAAGCTGACGCAACGCGAAATCAGCTTTACCGTAGTCGACAACAATACAAAACAGCGATGAAAACTCAGCTCTAGTAACATGTCATTAAATCTAACCCGTAAGGCAACCGTGTAAATTAACACTTATCGGTTAACAGCATGGAACATTGTAGCAGTCAGAAACGCTTCAAAGTTAAAAGTATCCTATACATACAGACAGACAGAAAGGTGAGATAGATCTAGCATATAGGCTGAGAATAAACGGTCAAAAATAGTTGGTTAAAAAATAACAGATAGAAAATTAACAGTGCAAGGGAGACGCCAAATCAACCGTGCTAGCCTAGAGTCAGCAGCTACAGTACCACTTAAACTTTAAAGTATATGCTGAGCGTGAAAATCCACCCGTTAATCCAGTGGCGCACCCAGGGGAGGGCACAATCGGGGGTCAGGGGGTGAAATCTGGGGGCCAAGTCCCTAGCCAGCGGCCAACAAATTTTTACTGTTTTCACATAAAAAACACTCATTTTAGTATCGAAAAAGGGCATGCAGTGAGTGCAGTCACTATGGTAAATGCAAAAATATCTTCGCTGCTTATGTCTGAAGCAGAAGCTTGGCTGAAATAAGTGAACGGAGGCTGCAATCATTATTAGTTTGAGAAATTATAGATTGAAAGTTTAGTTTTAGCACCTTATTACTGGGCCAGGGGAGGGGACATGGCATCGTGGCCCCCCCTGCGTGCCCCTATGCGTTAATCGAGCGCGTGCCGTAGGTTTTTTAGGCGGTACCTGCTGTGAGTTCTCGTAGTCGTACCGTTGCAGGCAAAAACAGCATTTCACCCAAGCAACATCATACGATGTGGTCATTTTTGACTTTTGCTGTGCATACTCAAGCTACTTACAGTATGCGAGCATTTCAGCCTCTTTCGTTCAGTGCTTGAAAATGACTGGCGAGATTCATAACGTTGTGATTGTTGAAGCAGTGAAGTGCTTGCGCCCTGCATGCCTACAACACTCTATTATTGTTATTACGCAAAACATTAACACAGAAACCGCGAAATACAATCGCAAGGCAACTGCTTGGCTTCGTGGATCGAGTGTTCCTTTGGCAGCTAAAAGACGGAGTTCGATACTCGGTCCAGTCACGCCAAAAGCTAAAAATCCATAAGCAGACCGAGTCAGTTCAGCACTCAGCATTACGTTTACGTTGCAGATTGAATAGAAATGATGAAATACGAATCTGTCGCATCATAGGTGGCGGAACCGAGGAAGCCCTGGGGGGCCCTAATTTATGCGTTTTTTTCGACAATATTACCTCTGCATGACTGTATTCGAAACTTAATAGGCCTACCATCGAAATTAAAACTCAGAAAAGAGCTTACATCCAGAGATGTCTTCTTTAAAATTTTGTTTGTGGGGTGGGGGGAACAGAAACTGGAAGCAAGAACCGTGGGTCTGAACCCACATAAACTGGACACGTCACATGTGGACAGGCTAAATTTGGATTGTAGGCATAGGACCGGATTTACGTAGGCTTATAGGCTAACCAGACTGAAACCTAGGGCCTTGAAGCAAACGGGAGGCCTCATCACAAACAATGAAGACTTTTTTTCTCTTTACTGATAATTTCAGTGGAAAACAGAACATCTGAGGACGTGTATACCAATTTTTTTGCTCTTTACAATTCAGATATTTTCAGTGAAAACAGGACATCTGAGGACGTAAGACCATTTTTTGCTTTTCCAATCAGTGTGATCAAATAGCCTAGGGCCTCTCATTGTGTAAATCCGGCCCTCAGAAGCGTATTTAGGGGCGGGGTAATTGTGCCATGCCTCCCCCCCCTTGACTCTGCTTTTTAGTAAGAAGAACAATAGCCTACTAATGGTTCCAAATGGCCAGGGGCAAATTCAGAGGGGTAGGATAAAGGATATGCATCCTCCCACCAGCCATTTTCAAAAATGTTAATGATGCATACAATTTTTCTGTAATTTTGAATTTCTTCGATAGCTATAAGCCTTACGCCTTAAGCTCGCATAATTAAAAATGTGCGCACAAAATGTATCATATTTGGCGAAGCACTCAGAATTAGGGTCAAAAAATTTAAACACAATTTGCCTAAATATTATTTAAAAAGCATTAAAATAGCCGTTACAGCATGTAAATTTTGAAAAATTTCCCGGGGGAGCATGCCCCCGTACCCCCCTAAAGCTTTTCTTGTTTCTTAGTAAGCTTGAAATTAGTTTTGCCGAAAAAAATACGCTTTAAAAAAATGTGGAAATTATGCCCCTTTCCCCCTTTAAAATTTCTCGCTACGCCGCTGCCGCCCTTGGTTGTAAGTGAAGAAAATCTGTTCATTGGTTTTCGCCCCCCCCCCCCCCCAATTTAGAAATGCTTCTACCATCACTGAGTCGCATGAAAGAAATACTGTAAAGCTCCTGCTACAAAGCTATAAAGAACTTATGCCTAACATTTAAGTTCGTTTGTTTAGTTCTATAATTACATGACAGCAGTTCGATTTTATACGCTTTTCAAGCAAGTGTAGATTCAAAGATACAGTAGGTATTGATTTTCTCAGCTTCTATAGCCAGAATAGGTTATATCGTTAAGCAGATGTTTGGCCAATGTAAAAATGCGCTGTTCTATTGAGTAACGGATCTGATTCTATTTCTAAGTTGAGTGATGTTTTTATCAATCTGGCGGTTAAAATCTGGGTGCGGCCTCTCATTCTTTTGACAACACCTAATCTTGAAGTATGCTTACATCATTCTTATAAAACATCGTAATCGTATAATTTGCCGACCCCCTAAATTTTCCACTGGCCTCGTCCCTTGTTTTACAAAGTATTATCCACATCAATTTTTATCGGAGCTAACCAATTAGCATCATAGCGTAAAGTTTGAAATCAGAAAAAGCTGGAAGCTGTCATAAGCAGGTTGACGTTGGCACTGCTAAAGCATTCTTTAACTTAAGGAGCTTAAAAAGTTCTCAACCATTATTAAGTGCACAACAATAATCGCGTTTTCATTTAGCAAATGTCTGCGCGACAACTAATCTACGTTGCTCTTTTTTCAAGCCAAAATTTTGGTTCTGATTTACTCAGCAAAATGTCTGCTAGAGGCGTTGCACCCCCAATAAAATTTTGAGAACTTACATGTTAGTATTGCATCATATTTAACCTAGTGGAAGATAGCCTAAAAACAGTTGAACATCACGTTTTGGCAATCCTAAAGGTTTTATGTGTGTATGTCGCTGTGATGATTGCAATGTTTTTACAGAGTTAAAAATAACTATTTTCAACATGTGTGGGATTTGGGCTTTGTTTGGATATGATGCAGCAGATGTACAAAAATACGCAAGTGCGTTCAAGATCGGCCATAGAGGTCCCGATTGTTATCATTTACAAAATATCGAAAGAGTGAGAAACTGTGCCATGGCTTTTCACCGTCTTTGCGTAGTGGATAATGTCCGAGGGATGCAGGTAAGCGTAACGAAAATAGAGAAAACTTTGACGACGGCGAAATTGGCTCATGCACCGGTAGTTGACTTTTTGCTCCGTAAAGTCGTATAGCCTATATTTCTGTTTCGAGAAGTGTACGGTACGGCAATAGCTTGAATTAATAAGTTTCCTAGAACCGCATTAATTTTTACAGCGTCGTGAAATCATAAAATGAAAAGGTTGGTGTGAAAAACACATGTTTAAAAAGGAAAATTGCAGTATATACTGCGAGTGGTATAGCTATAAAAAGTGCACAATTTCACTGTGACTCCAGTGACGGGAAATAGCTTTATCGAATAATCGGGTATTTTTGAGTTGATCTATTTACTTTATGCAATTACGGTATTTTTTCTGATTCCTGTTTAAGTAAATAGATATAAAAGTATTGACGTCAAGCAGCTCAGAATATCAAATTAATTGAAATCAAACGTGGTGTTTTTATCAGCGTACGTTTCAACGTTTTTTTCAAATGCTGATAGAAGTCACATGGGTGCGGTACCGATTTTCAGCGACGTCTCACCACGCGAGATTAAAATATTGTAATGAGGCAACTCCATGGTGCTGCCATACTAGAGTGTAAGAATCACTTTCAGCAATTAAACAATCGATGTTTTTTCAATTAGTCCATTATGGTCCGTTTAGCGATGCTCCCAAGCATTAAGTCGAGATGAATCAAGTTCATGTCATATGCTTTTAATTTTTTTAGCCAATGAGATTGACACAATATCCTCATTTGACATTGATGTGCAACGGCGAAATATACAACTTCAAAACAGTAAGTTTTCTTTGTATAGCTTGGTTCAGTTACGTTGGTTACATGCAATGTAAACAATGGCTGTTTAGCAATGTACAGTAGATGTACTGTAGGCTACATTTTGTCATCTACCCGATTGGAAAACATTATGCATGGTTTTTGCTAACACAGCGGGACCAAGTCATTACTGCGCTAAAGACAGCATAAACCATAACATTTGTGGCTTAGGATTAAGCAAGCATTGGATTACCCAATCAGCTGATCAGCATTGTTATCAGTTTCCTAATTTTACTAATATTGCCACGTTTTAGCGACACCACACATGCAGCGCGTGCTCCGAACGTGCCAAACCGCAAAGATTATTTAGCAAACCACAAAGCCATCATCTCCAGACTTTATGCCTATTTGTCTTATCACCGAAACCGCTCTTTCATGCGTCTATAATTTGAATGTATCCGATTTATCAATTTGTATGCTGTACCAACCACTTCATGAAATGAGTGATAAACAACTTGCAAAATGTTTGTGAGACGCATAGCTATAGATATGAACAAAACGCATTCAATTATACACATATTTATAATTTGCAGTTAAAAGGAGAATTCGATTTCCAGTTTGAAACTGCTTGCGACATTGAAATTATTCTCCATCTATACGAAAAGTTTGGAATTGAGGTACGACTGTGGTTGAAAACACTTTTTAATTACTTGACGTTTCAAGATGTTCCTCATCCCATTGTGAAAAGTAAAATGCAATGTAAACAATTTATCCCATCATCAAATTTTGCTTTTGACAATGGAATGAGTAACATCTTGAAATGTCAAGTAATTAAAAATGCTTTTAGCTATTCTGATTGCATGTCTTCTTCTAAAGTTGGTAAAAAGTTCCCAACATTACGCTCCGAGGTACAGTACCGGTACGACTGTTTTAAGTTTTAGCAATGATAAGCAGCATTTTTGAAAATAAAAATAAAAATTTTGCGGGTTCTCCAGGCGAAACTAGTAAAACGATTAAAACTTTTAGTTTAGAGACACACGACTTGCTGATTGGGGCAAGAAAACCTACAATTATAGATAATGCAGTGATGACTGATGAGACCATGCAGCCGCGGCCCGTTTAAGACTTAAGGTTGCGTACAAACATTTTTAGAGCAACGGTATTACATATGACGGCTTATTAGTTCAAGTATCACTTTCAGTGGATCGTGAATATTTACATTTGGCGATGACTGGCGGTGATTCTCTATTTTTCTTATCAAAATACAAAATAGGACGATTTAAATTTTTGTCCATTATTATTTATTTTTTTGGTTGATAATTCCAAGTAAAAAAAAGCTGATCAGCTTCGTCTACAAAATTAGAAAATTAAGAGCAGTTTTTTGTAGAAAACTACTCAACTTCTTGACGGTGTGTTTGCGCTTTTGATCTTGGACACCCGAAACATGAAACTGATGTTAGCGAGAGACAGTTATGGAGTTCGGCCCATGTTTTATTTTCTCGCTGCATCAACTGGCATCCTTGGAATATGCTCGGAATCAAAAGGTAGCAGCACTTGCAAAACATTCATTTTATCGGAATAACAGGTTTCGTAAAAGCGTAAAAAGCTGAAGCAAACTTCTGACAGTTTATTTGCCTGAAATCGCATTTAAAATTTACTCATGGAAAATGTAATCTTGAAAACGAAAGGTCAAACTTGCCACCCTGGCATGTACAGCGGACCACACATATGCCAAACAGTCCATACTCCTACGTCTGTGAGATTTGGGACATTTTTTAAATTATGTTTCGGCTTTTGCGTAAGTCGTTGTTTACATGCGGTTTGTTCAAATGTTTGTAAGCATTGTTTGATGTCACTCTAGGCCTGTATATCCATACCGGAAAGCAATTAAAACCAAATTTTTTTGCATTAATGTACGTCCGTCATTTATTTTCTTACTAGTCTTTCATTTCAGGTATATAGGTAAAAATTATAAATCTACGGTTAAACATTTTGATCAATGCAATACAGAATCTTCATCCAATGTTGAGGCAAAATAAAAGATGTACTCTTTTGATGAAATCTGATTTTACGCAGGCCTAGTCGACATTTTGAAATCAGGAAACGATGAAAACAAAACGGAAATGCTGCAGGCTTTTCCTCCTGGTCATTACATGATTTTCAACATCACAAAAAACGGAAAAACAGATTTCGTCCAACAAACAAAGTTTCACTCCTTCGTTGATCGCCCTCTTCATTGGCAGTATCAAGGAATTGAGTTAAAACAAGGTAATTAAACCATAATTCTGCACATTTATCCATCTCAGCAACCACATGCCACATACACAAATGTTAAAGCCTATGCAAGTAGCATTGCAAGCATCGCAGGGTTTGGGTGAATCAAAGCACTTCAAAAATCGAAATCTTCTTCCTATAAGTAGAACAATATTTTCTTTTTTCATTGGATACAGTACCGGTCGATTAGCTCAGTTGCTCAGCACTTCGCTTATCAATGAGAGAGGTTTAGAGTACAATTCCCGGGCCAGTCAAATCGATATAGTGTTGCCAACGGGTCGTCACCACTGCAACGTTTCTTCGGAGCTGTGTTGCTCAGGCGCTATGCCGTGGAGACGGACCCCGCCACTCGTTACACGTTTCGGCGGATGTTCGGCGTAATACGGCGAGTTATGATGAGGATTTGATTTGCTTTACAATACGTAGTAAACTTTAAGTCCGATACGTTCGTGTCATAAAAAAGCAATTATCTTTGTTGCCAATTGCAGATGACGACATTGTCAGTGTTCAATCTAATATTCGATCTCTTTTTATAAACGCGGTTGAAAAGCGTTTGATGACAAGTCGTAGAGTTGGATGTCTATTGTCAGGTTGGTATATGTGACATTCCAATTGCAAAATTTGACATACCGCAATGTTGAAACGAATTGAAACCGCTTTCCTTGAAAGTTTTGATTGTGGTCGATCTTGTTTTTATTTATAAAAATCGTCTCTTTGCACACTCTTAGAAATCTTTGGCGATGATTTTATTTGCGGTTAAAGCCTTATTTCAAGTTGTAGGATTATGGATCGATACACTATCCATAGCATTGCGCCTTTATTCTTGGATGACCATCGTCTACTATAGAAGTCCGGACAGACTCTTCCTAAAACAATACAGAGCCGATTAAAGCGAGCAGTTTTGGGAGTAAATGACGAAAAACAATTGGTTATTCCTGTTAAAAACTGAACTTTCGAAAGCTGAGGGTTATTGACTTTTCAGACTTCTGCCCAAAGATCTTAAGTTCTGTTTCAACTGTTTAGGCGGAACGCCTGAAACTTCACTCCGCTGGCATAAGACGAGATAAAAAGTATAGTTTTCTTCTTTAATAATCAACAAAAATAATACCAGTAAGAGCAAAATTTAATCGGAGGTTAAACCGATTGAATTTCTACTCCAACGACTTGCTTGAACCAAAAATATATGACTTGAAATAAAACGTCTTGATCGCTCAACTGCATGAGAACAACTGACTCAAGAAAAAGAACGGTGAATAAAGTTTAACTCATAACGTGCAGTGTGCAAAACTACAAATTTACGTTGACTACGCGAAGAAAAACACGCATTATACAGTTTGATAGATCACGAGCATGCGAGGTCTAAAGCGCCTTGCACAATGACTTCAACATACTTGACTTCATTCAAAGTAAATTTTGGAGACGAGAGTTCGAGACCGTGGCAAGGCGAGTAAATTAATGATCGTGCGTTAACAATTCCCATCTCTATAACAAGCCTTTACCTAAGGTGGTGCATGAAATACAAGATGATTGGAGCGAGTATCGAACTTGAAAATAAAAAGTCTTCTGAATTTTACCCCAAGTTCGCTCACTCCTGATCATAGGTAATATCTTATCTTGTATTGCAGGTGGACTTGATTCATCGTTAGTCGCTGCTGTAACGGCTGAAAAATTGAAGGAGCAGCAATGCAAACAAGCATTGCAAACATTTTCTATCGGATTTGATTGCAGTCCAGATATATTGGCTGCTCGAAAGGTTGGCTTTGATTAGATTAGACATTTAGCATAGCTAGCATTAGGCAAACGAAATAGCAAGAAAATTGTAAGCGTATAACTGTAGCCTGGTAATTCTTTTTTGAAAAGTATTTTGTTCAGGAAATTAGTTCCGAATCGTCTCAGAAAAATAAGAAACTCGGTAGCTTATATGCCATAAGTTGTGCAATTCACAATTTTTACCAATTATTTAGTTCGTAACGATGCACTTTTTTTACTAACTGTTCGTAATTATTATTTATTTGAACAAGTGAGCAATATTTTATCTAAATTAAGATCCACCTACCAGGAAATATTTTATTGGACAATGGCAAACAGTGAAGAGTTACTGAAACGTTGCGTCGATCAAAACTGTGTTGCCGAAGTTAAACCACATTTACAACAATTGTGTTTTAGGTTGCAAAGCACATTGGCAGTGAGCACCATGAAGTCATTATCACTCCTCAGCAAGCGTTGGATGCAGTTGATGACGTCATATATGCAACAGAAAGTTTTGACGTCACAACTATTAGAGCTTCTACACGTATGTGACGCGACTTGTATCTTGTTGGTGACGTGTCTAGCAGTAACCAGTAATCTATCATACGTATACATCTATTGATAGTTGATATTCACACTAATACTACAGCCAAAGTATGACACGCGTTGAAACTTCTGTACCACAGCTTTTTAATTGAGGGTAGGCTTCTGTTTTCTCAGGTGCGACAAACTATCCTGGACATAAAGCATTTAATATAATAGTGGGTGTACAGTTGGTTTTATTAACGCAATGGGGACGGAGTGAAAAACAAATCGGGAGTAGACTATGTCGCAGAAGAATACTGTTGTATACGGCCAAAAGTCATGGATTGTGAGTGCACGATTTCAATCTTAATTCCATTGCAGCTATGTACCTTTTGTCAAAATATGTCAATCAGAAAACGGATACAATTGTAATTATGTCGGGTGAGGGCGCTGATGAGCTTGGTCAAGGTTACATTTATTTTCACAAACAACCCTCCGCTGAAGAAGGTGACAAAGAGAGCAGGTATTGCTTATTAAAAATAATTTGTTTGATTAAATGAAATTGATGTCAGTACTCGCTGAGCGGTGCAACTTGTTCAAAGGGATTTCACCCACAATTTGATCTTGGATTTAGAATTAAGTTTCGGCTTTATTCGATTGACAAATGACAGGGGAATATAAAAGGTCACAAAACCAAAGTTAAAAATCTATTTTGCTATTGTTGACAAAGATTATATATTTGAATCAATATACGGTTAGAAAACGGTTGCAATTCCTTCTCAAACCTAATTTTTTACCAGCTCTGCCGAGCATGCTAAAAGATATTCTTTAATAATATTGATTTAGACGTTTACTAAAGGATCTATACATGTATGACGTTCTTCGTTCCGATCGATCCACAGCTGCTCACGGATTAGAAGTTCGTGTTCCGTTCCTTGATCACTATTTCACTTCCTACTATTTATCACTTCCCGCAAAACTTCGAGCACCTACTGTAAGTTAACATATGCGAAAGTTTGCAAAAACGTGTTGTTGGACTTATTTGTTTTCCGTATTACCTTAACAGTTAACACTATACATCTCACAAAATTCACGTCAAAAGAAAAACAATTATAATCTTTAATTTTTTGTCTTGACACTGTAAAATGTCATATTCCATTGGCTAAAGTTGTCAAAAATGTGTTTCATTTTTCAACTTGTCTGTCTCTTATTTAGGAAACTCAAAATCATCATTTGAGGCAATACTATTTTACAGTATCCGCAATGTCAAGTTTTTTGCTTCATTTTAAAAGTTTGAGCTTTACTGTGTTTCAATTTTAAGTTAACAAAGCATTTGTGAAAAATATTCCAACCAAATCATTTAGTCTGTATTTCCGAGATCAAACTGTGTTTTTTTTTTAGTTGTATTAAAAAATTGAAGATATTTTGCGTAGAATGGCATTGAAAAACACTTGATTCGTTCATCGTTTGACGACACGGACTTAATTCCCAAAGAAATCTTGTGGAGAAGGAAAGAAGCTTTTAGTGATGGAATTGCTTCTATCAAAAAATCTTGGTTTAGTTATCTTCAAGATCATATAGAAAAGAAGGTAAGCTGAGAATCAAAGATTGCTTTAAACTTATGTAACAATCATGGTAACAATCTATGCTTTGTTTTACTGTGGTGGTCATGTATCTGCAACAAGCTTCAAATTACCTATGTCCTGTTTTCCAAGAACATAACTGATGCTGCGAATTCCACTGCTAGAATACCATTGTGATCTTCCTAACGGCATAAAGTTTTGTCGGAGATTGTGTTACAGTAATGCGCCAGAAAAAAATAATGAAATAAAATAACACCACTATTTTACAAGATAATTAGCTTCTTATGCAATTACACAAATTAATAAAATATTTGGTGAATATTGGCTATCAAAACCAATTTGTGAGATCAAAAGCAAATTCGAATGATCAGAAAATCTAATTACGAGTGAAAGTCGACCCAAGCCGGCGAAGACCAATTCTTACAACATCGGATTTGTTCAGATTTCGGATGACGATCTGGCTAAAGCTGCTACCTGCTTCCCTCACTGTCCTCCAAAAACGAAAGAGGCTTTATATTACAGAAAAGTATTTGAGGAGAAATATAGTAAGAAAATGAGCAAACTCATTCCTTATATTTGGATGCCAAAATGGATGGACGACTGTAGCGATCCCAGTGCTAGAGTACTAGCTCATTACGAAAATGACGAAATGGAAACAGAGATTGAATAGCAAATTTGTCTTTCGCGACATTGTCAATGGTTTTAAACTTGTAAATACAATTAAAGCTTTTTGTGCAAAATCGTGTTTCTAGATAAAATGGCATGTTTTTTAACATTTTTTTGCAGATACCGGCTGCTGAAAAGTTTATGACGTAATAGAAAAATTAGCCAATCTTGCGTTTACATGAGCTATTACACATTTGCATACTAAAATTTAACTTTGCTTTTCACTTGAAACATTTTTCTCTGAGATTACTTTTTCGTTGATACTTCAAACAGTATCAATCCATTTGCTTAAAAATTATTGAGGAAGAAAAATGCTTAAAAATAATTACAGCAAACTGAGGAAGAAAAATGCTTAAAAATTATTACAGCATTAAGTTGCTCGCTTCGTAAAAGCAAGAACATTGGTAAAGTAAATAAATATGGTGTATAGGCATTTCATCACCTAACATTTATTCACTGACTGTTAATCACGGACATTTAATCACTTTGAATAATGTGATTAGTGATTACACGTCTAGTGGTTAAATATCCGTGATTAACAGTTGCGTGGTGAAATGTCGCGTGATGAAGTATGGGTAAACCATAAATTAAATGAATCATATAATGAAAAGGTGATAATTGACTACAGTTGATGTTTCGACGTACGATTTGCACTAGTCTTGTTTCATATTATCTTCTTTCATCGTGTTTAACATTTTTTTCTTGCGTTTGTCATTTCCTAGAAAGCATCATGACAGATAATAGAAGACAAAATAATATTCTACTGATCATTAATTGATTAATAATTATTGATTGATTATCTACTTGCGCTTTGAGGTTGTAATGTTTCGCAATAGCGCAGTCGCGTTTAACATGAATAAAAACTTACTGCAGAATTAGTTAAGCATAAGTCAGCATAATTAAACAATAGGAGAGTAGGCTACGACTTTTTCCAGAATAATTTTAAGAACAGTTTGTTAGCTGTTGACATAGCAAATTTCCCAACCCTTTTGATAATGATAAGCCTGTAACTTATTCGAGCGCAAACCGAAAACATGCAAACAAAATGCTTCATATTTAATGAAGAAGTTAAAATTAGGAACAAAAATTTCAGGCAAAAGTGCCCTCAAAAGTTACTCGAAAGACACAAAAATTACAATTACAGTGCATGCATTTTTCAAAACTTTTCTGGGAGAGAATGCCCCCAGACCCCCTAAAACCTTTTTCGTTCCTTATTTTGCTTTAAAGTATCTCGCAATCGAAGGAATTGCGTCTAAAAAAACTGTACCGGTACTCAAAATTTTACCACCACTCCTAAGAAAATTTCTGGATATGCCCCTGGATAGGCAACTGACGGCACGGACATTTTCAAGCAATAAAGAGGGAATCTGGTTCGGACTGTTATTAAGGTGTGACGAAAGTATTTGAATTGGGCCCCTCCCAATCTGAAATTTTAGATCGCTTATGGCAAAAATCAAGTAATTTTGAGGTTCGGCGGCAAAACAGAATTATAATAAGCAGCTTGATTCCGAAATTTATAAAAAATTGACTAGTATTAGGTACCACAAACATAAAAATTTCTTTGTACCTTAATTTAGACTCGTCTGGCCAACAATTGTTTGTTGAATAATGCAACATCAAACACGGAGCGTTTGCAACTAGCAGAATGCTCAGGAAAGATTGCTAAGTAAAATATTTGATGTCTGATACTGTGATAGCAGTGGGTGTGACGTTAGGGTATCAAACAACATTTTCCTTTTCGGATGATTACGTGAAGAGTTCAGTGCCGGTACATCCACATCTTATTCACGTAGGCAAGTCGCTGAAGGTAAGACATGCGTCTAACCCCTCAAAAAATGACCTAAAGCTGAAACTTTCACAGATCGGTTCATTTGGGGTCTGGAGAGCCCCATCAATCCGATATGGAAATATACGCAATTAAAAATTTACAGGTGATGACGTCATCACGTAAGCTGAAATTGTTTTTTTCCGATTATAGTCGAGTTAAGGCTCACTGTCATTCGAAAGGTAGGTTAATGCTGAGTCCAATTTTATTAAAATATATGAGCTACTAGTTAGCTATGGTTGCTGCTGCGACAAAAAACTAACACTGTGTCAAGTCAACAGTAACAAAAGTAATGCAACAACTTAGTATAAAGTACCATTGTTGGTAGGGAAGCACATACGCTTCCCAGATTCCATATTAAAGTAAAAGTACAATCTTTTTAGCCATTACATCATCATCGATCTGCCCGTCAACGTTTTTTTCGATAGATGCCATATTGACTTTTTGTAACAAACATCCTACATTATCGGAACTTATAATGAAATCTAAAACATATTATTTCTCAAATTTTGAAAATACGTAAGGACTATTGTTTTTGGGGAACTGTGACACTATATTAACCTGGTAGGTATATTTCTAGATAATTTTCAGAAACTTTCCTATGACATTCTCCACATGATGAAATGCAAGTTAATCCATGTTCACGACACGAGCTCAAATTTGTATAGCATGTTCTTTTTGACCTCAATTTGCAATCGCATCGAATCACCTGCAATAGACATTCTAAGTTAGTTCTACGATAATTGGTGTGTGGTAGTAGGCCTGTATTGTTATCTCCAGTGATCCTCCATCCCCAATCTTTTGGTTTTAATTGACACGCACCTTTTTCATCAACTAATATTTTCCAGCGAATAATTTGAGTATGTACGTGCACTTTCGTGCAGTCCGTGGAAGAAATCAGTTCTTTCAGTGCAGGCTTAATCTTTCTTGGCAACACATGTTGAGATGTTTCCGATACCTGCAAAAAGTTAATACCGTAGATATCAGAGTTTGTAGATGGTAGTACACAGCCGTAACGTGCTTGCATCGAATTCCTTTCGGGCCGGGCAAATAGCTTGCTACTGCTGCAATTTCTGCTCCCTTTCAGAGCAATTCGTTCAACTTCAATGTGCTAGCGAAGATGACACTTTAATCATAACTATGTGGCACAAAACCAGGTTTGTAAAGCAAGTGCTTCAAGGATTCGACTACCCAAAAAGAATTAATTGCAATAATAAAACTGCTTACTCTTACCCGAGTTTGCACAGTGAGGTTGTAATAGTTCCACCGTAGACCATTTTGAAATGCTCTGATCGCAGCGCAAGTCACACTGTGAAGATCTGCAAAGGCGATGCAGACACAGCTATAGTGTCAACAACTTTAAAAGCTGCGAGGATGAACAAGATGTTTGTCACAGTGGCAGATGACACTGCTATAACTATAATGCTGTTATACCACTGATAAGAGGATCATGAAAATATTGTCTTCGAACCATTATCATGAAAATATTGTCTTCGAACCGCTCTTGGTCTTAAGACCGGTCTTGGTCTTGACCATTTAGTTTGGTCTTAAGATCGAAACAACTAAAAAGCATCTAGTAAAAATTTAAGTGATCCTGCGCAGCTAGAAAAAGTATCCAACAGCGAGTATGTGATTGTGTTGTTCTTATTTCTTTTAATTATCTGTATATATTTTGCTCGTTTTTTTTGTTGTTATAGAAAAATAGCGGTAAGTGATAAAGTGTTATTTCTCATTCCATTTTATGGTCTTGGCCTCGAAAAAAATCAAAGGTCTTGGTCTTCACAAAGACGGTCTTGATCTTGAAAAATTTACAAGGTCTTGGTCTTGTAGGTGATGGTAGTATACAGCCGTAGCGTGCTTGCTTCGAATTCATTTCCGGCCGGGCAAATAGCTTGCTACTGTAGCAATTTACTGATGGACTGCCAATTGCAATGCTACTAATGGACTACCTAAAACGCACAAAGATGGTGTTCCCCTCCGACCCATCCTATCTGTGATTGGCTCTGCTCAGCATGAACTGGCAAAATTTCTTTCGGCGACCTTTCAACCAGTTCAAGATCTATTTTTCAGTAATTGCGCCAAAGATTCTTTTTCCTTCGCTCTAAAAATGCTGCAGCTCACTTTTCATCCAGCTGATTGCTTTCTCTGTTTTTTCGAGATCTCCAGTTTGTTCACTAATGTACCTTTGGCTGACACTATTCAAATTTGTGCTGACACCCTCTATGACGGCGATCTTTCACCTCCACAGTTTTCCAAAGAAATTTTTATTGAGCTGATGAACATCGGTACTACCTCCGTTGAGTTCAGTTTTAATAATGTTATGTACAAGCAAATTGATGGTGTTGCTATGAGTAGTCCACACGGTGCTGCACTAGCCAATATTTTCGTTGCCTACTATGAAAATAAGTTGCTTCAAACTGCAAACAAGTCTTTTTTCTGTACTAGATATGTTGACGACACTTTTTCTATTTTTAGAACAGAAGCGGATGCAGACCAGTTCTTTCTTGCTCTTAAGTCATTACACCCAGCTTTGAAATTTACCATGGAAAAAGAAGCCAATCAAACACTCTCTTTTCTCGTTGTGAAAGTTGACAAATCCGAAAAACAATATCAAACATCAGTATACAGAAAGCCTACATTCACTGGTCGCTACATGCGTTGGGATTCTTTTGCACCTTCCAAGCGCAAAACGAACCTAATCGAAATGTTAGTTCATCGAGCCCTCGTAATCTGTTCACGTGGTAAAGTTAAACAAGATCTGGACAGCACTCGCTCCATTCTGGAGAATAATGGCTACCCTGAAACAATAATCAACTCCAGCATTTCCAAGAAAATCTCCCGTTTTCAATTTCTTTTTGAAGAAGGACCAAAGAAATGCCCTGTGCATCTAAAACTACCATGGATTGGCAATATTTCTCTTTAAAATCGAAAAACAGATAGCCTAAAATCTAACGTTCAAAATTGTTTTAGAGCCGTCCATCTTCGCGTTATTTTCCAAACCAGAAAGATTCTTCCTTCAATCTATAAGAATGCTGTGCCCATCACTCATCATCAAAGGATGGTCGTATATCAATACATGTGCTGCTGTGATTGCAGGTACGTGGGTCGCACATCCCTACGACTGCAAAATAGAATCAATCAACACATTCCAAAATCAATTCGTAAGAAAATCCAACCAAAGTTCTACCGAAACGTAACCGCAAAATTACTACTCCACTGAATCAACAAGACTGTGATTGGTCTACACTTAATTCAAAATTCTGATTGTGCCTCTCATTATCATATTGACCAGTTTTCTGTTTTAGCCAAAGCCAGAACAATTTTCCACTTGGGGACGCTGGAGGTAACTTTCATCAAAACGCTGAAAACTGTTCTGTGCCGTCAAAAGGAATTTGTCTACTCGCTCCAAATTCTCCGATACTTGAGTTGGATTCTAAAATTCATCCATTTAACAACCAATCACAGCCCTTTTCCTTTTTCTCCTTTTTGTTGCAGATTTTTCGATGAAGCTGATGATAATATATAGACCACCTTTTCCTTCTCAATTTACTCTGGCGTTGCACCCTGAAAAAAGCGAAACGAAAATGTTTGGTTTAAAAACAGTCTTTTTCAAGACTACCTAAATTTAAAAGATGTTTTCGACGCTTTTTAAATCCGTTTTGAAATTCTGTACCACCGAAAAGCTTTTCGTAATTATAAAGTCATAAAAAGTCATATTTTCTTTTTTAAGTCATAAAATATGATCATTGATTTTTATTATGAAATACAAATAATTAAACCTCAGTACCACCGTAGATATAGTTCCTGTAGACTTTAAACTTGATAGATTTATGTTGAGAGGGGTAATGAGTATTTTCAAGTTTTCATGCCGTCTTTTACGAAGCATTTGAAGCGACTTTTTTATTATCAGTTTAGAAAAAAGTTATGCAAAAACCATTGTGGAGACGAGTAGACCAGGTATTTCTCCAGCAGTATTTTTTTACGGATTTTCAAGTGAATTCTTCATTCTCTCGAGTATGTTCTTGTTCAAAATACATGTTTAGACGTACATACGTACATATGAGATGTTAATTGCGAAAAACAGCATAAATTTGCTGTTCTAAAAATAAAGTCATATAAGGTCATATGTTTCAAAAAATAAAGTCATACTTTTCGATTTTAAAGGTCATAAAAAAATCGCCCTACTCATAATATGTCATAAATTCGAACTTTTAGCCAGGGGCGTATCCAGGGGGGGGCGCTGGGGTCCCCCCCCCCCGGTTAAATATAAGCTGATATATATCTGCAGTCAGCGAAACAGTGAAAACAGAACATCTGAGGACGAGTTGACCTTTTTTTTTGGGTCTTCACTTGATTTTGGGGGGTAAATTGGACGTCGGAAGGCGTGAAGACTTTTTTTTTGGTCTTCACCGATATTTTTAGTGGAAACGTGTAAACAGGAAATTGCGGCCCCCCCTTTTCAAATTTCTGGGCACGCCCCTGTTTTAGCGATCCGTTTGACGAACCAATTTTGATCCATTTTGCTTGCGGAGTCGCAGACCCCTACTGCTTTTGTGCAAAAACCATAGTAAACCTACAATCTTCTAAACACCTACCATGTACGACCTTATTCAAAGCAAGGCGCATGAAATAGGAAGTTAATATTGCACCTATAATATATATTTCATAAATGTGTAATTTTGACTGAAGAAACTTATGCTTTTGTTCATTCAACAGATCAAAAAATCGTTTAGATACAAACCATTTTGCCTACGGTAGCTTACATTTCAAACAGGAACGGTGCAATAATTGGAATCCAGCATTTTTCACCCCCCCCCCCCCCTTCCGCATCTTTCTACACACATGTTGTTTCTACAGACGTAGTGAGAAAATTTGAAAGGAGGGGTCATAATTTCCACACTTTTTCAAGCGTATTTTTTTTCGGCAGAACTAATTTGAAGCTGATTGAGACACAGAAAAGGCTCTAGGGGGGTCCGGGAGCATACTCCCCCGGAAAATTTTCCAAAATTTACATGCTGTAATGGCTATTTTAGTGCTTTTTGAATAATTTTCTCGCAAATTTTGTTTAAATTTTATGACCCTAATTCTGAGTGCTTCGCCAAATAGCCTATGGCGCATTTTGTTCGAACGTTTTCGAGGTACGTGCTGAAGACGCAAGACTTATTGCTATGGAAGAGGTTCAAAATTATGGAAAAATTGTATGCATCAAAAACATTTTGGAAAATGGCTGGTGGGAAGATGCATACTCCTCATCCCACACCCCAGGCCATAAGCTACAGAAACCATCAAAAGACTCCGGCATGTTTTAGTCACTTGGCACCATTAATATTGTTCTTTTTTACTAAAAGACATAGTCAAAAAGGGACGGAGGCATGGCGCACAATGCCCACCTTAATACGCTCTTGTCTCTACATTTCAGCCTATAAAGGTCTTAATGGTCGATTTCCAAAAAATGGTCTTGATAAAAAGAAGGTGTTTGTTGTTCGTGACGAGGCCCTATAGGCTTCAGCCTGCCTAGCCTATTGGTAAATCCGGCCCTGTCACTGGAGATAACAATACAGGCCTACTACCGCATACCAATTATCGTAGAACTAACTTAGAATGTCTATTGCAGGTGATTCGATGCGATTGCAAATTGAGGTCAAAAAGAACATGCTATACAAAATTGAGCTCGTGTCGTGAACATGGATTAACTTGCATTTCATCATGTGGAGAATGTCATAGGAAAGCTTCTGAAAAATATCTAGAAATATACCTACCAGGTTAATATAGTGTCACAGTTCCCCCATAAACAATAGTCCTTACGCATTTTCAAAATTTGAGAAATAATATGTTTTAGATTTCATTATAAGTTCCGATAATGTAGGTTGTTTGTTACAAAAAGTCGATATGGCATCTATCGAAAAAAACGTTGACGGGCAGATCGAAGGTGCAAATTGTACTGATGATTTAATGGCTAAAAAGATTGTACTTTTACTTTAATATGGAATCTGGGAAGCGTATGTGCTTCCCTACCAACGATGATACTTTATACTAAGTTGTTGCATTGCTTTTGTTACAGTTAACTTGACACAGTGTTAGATTTTTGTCACAGCAGCAACCATAGCTAACTAGTGGCTCATATATTTTAATAAAATTGGACTCAGCATTAACCTACTTTTCGAATGACAATAAGTCCAAACTCGACTATAATCGGAAAAAAACAATTTCAGCTTACGTGATGACGTCATCACCCGTTATATCGCGTAATTTCGTTATTTCCACTTCGGATCGGTTAGGCTTTTTTTGGTGATTACCCAGACCCAAATGAATTGTCTGTGAAAGTTTCAGCTTTAGGTCATTTTTGTCCTGGTTGAACCGTTCAGCGACTGGACTAATGGGATGTAATGATTGGTGGCTGTAAGTTATACTGTAAACTTATAGTAGGTCTACTATGCAGTATAGGCATAGTCGAATTTTTACCGAAGTTGTATTTACAATTTTATGTTAACTCTCAAAGCATTTCGTATAAGTGCACGCAAAAAGAAAGTTGGGTTATGGTTGGATGCAATTTATTACAACCATTATCTTGCAAATATTGTTATCTAATAATATAACTGCCACAATTTCTTAAAACTTTGCACACAAGCAGTTAGATGAAATGTAAAGCCTGAAGTGAGCTCAGTGCTCATTGACAAATCATTGCTCTATAGAGGCTCCGAGCGTCGTTTTTACGACAGCCATGATTGCAAGGTTGATGGTTGAACTAACAATCCAGGACTCGTTGTTGCTTTTCGTCCTTGTTGGCCTATAATATGCTTCCCGATATCGGTAATTTATTCGTGTTCGGTGGAATCTAACTTCCAACAAATTAAAGAATCTATAAAAAAATTTAAACGGAAAAATCGGGAAGAATAGCAACTTCTAAGCGAGTCTGAATTTGTCGTGTGTAGCCACTACAATGGCGTTGGAGGGGGAGGGAGGGGCGGGAAGGAGCAGAAAGTTGTGTTACCATACCAACGTCTTGGGGGCTTCACCCCCCAGATCCCCTCTTTGTTATTGCAACATACATCTTGCCTATTATGCTCTTTACTTTAACGAAAGTCACTTGGAGACTACTTCATAAACTCAAGCTTTCCTCTAGCTAGCACACAGTAGCCAGATCGACCTTTGTAAACGTGTTATCTCACTGAAATATGCCGCACTCTTTTGATGGTTTTTGTAGCTTATAGCCAGGGGCGGACCCAGGGGGGTGGGATGAAGGGTATGCATGCTCCCACCAGCCATTTTCAAAATGTGTTTGAAGTACCGGCACCGGTATGCACTTTTTCTATAATTTCAAACCTCTTTGTTAGGAATAAGCTATAGGCCTACCCTACGCCTTAAGCACGCATAATCGAAAATATGCGAACAAGCATCATATTTGGCGAAGCACTCAGAATTAGTGTCATAAAATTTAAACAAAATTGCGTGAAAATTATTTGAAAAGCACTAAAATAGCCATTACAGCATGTAAATTTTCAAAAATTTTCCGGGGAGCATACCCCCGAACCTCCTAAAGCCTTTTCTGTGTCTCAATCAGCTTCAAATTAGTTCCGCAAAAGAAACAATCTTGAAAAAATGTGGAAATTATGCCTCCCTTCCCTTTTAAAATTTCTTGCTACGCTACTGTTCCTAGGATCAGCTAGCTTATTCTAATTTGATCTTTTGTCGTTTCGCTGTTGTTTGCCCAAGAGTTCCTTCTAAAATCGGAGAAAATTTTACTGTGACATCAAAATAAAGCTCTAAGAGCTTTGTATACGAAGTGACCAAAAAATTCAACAGTTTTTGCGATTTTGTTCACCTTTGTCACAAAGTTGCAAAAGTTAGTAGCCTACCGGTGCGTTGGTTTTAGGGTATCAATGAAGAAAAGAAACGAATAACAAGTGACGCCTAAGCTATTGTTGAAGTGCAATAAGGTCAGGGTTGGAAATCAATACCCGAAAAAGTAAAAATATAATCGATGTTCGATAGTTCTCCAAAACGTAAAGAAATAATCGATTTCGATGGTAGTTTAAAAATGTAAAAAATAAAAAATGTTGTAATGGATGTTTGATATTACACTGAGCATTTAGCGGTGTAGGCTACGCCAAGCATTTTTTGTGATGTCCTCACATTCATGCGGTAACTTACAGACAAACGACGGACGTAGTATGTGCAAAGCAACTGCTACTAAATCATTTATTTTGTTTTTTTGGCACAAAAAAAATTTATCGGCAAAAACATGGTAATGACAAACCGACGGTTATTTTAAATTCACTCAAGTGAGATAAGTAACCTGGACAAACAGAATCGAATATGGAATATCGAATTGCACCGAAAAAAAAAAAAAAAAAAAAGAGTAAAGACAAGGCCATCATCGATACTCATTCAAAAAAGTAAAGGCTCCAGTGCATTCGATGAACAAAAAGTAAAGAATATCGCAATCGAATATCGATTACAATCGATTTTTCCCAACCCTGAATAACATGCACTGTAGTTATGAATTTTTGAAAGGGGAGGCTGAAGGGGGGCTCAAAATTTCTATGGGAGGACTGAAAAAATACAGGGAGGGCTCCAGCCCCCGTAAGTCCCCACCTTCCAACGCACTTGTATGTATAGCTCCTCTATCATTTCTCGCAGTGGCGTAGCGAGAAATTTTAAAAGGGGAGGGCATAATTTCTTCATTGTTTTCAAACGTTTTTTTTCAGAAGAACAGATTTGAAGCTGAATGAGAAACAAGATAAGGCTTTAGGGGGGTCCGGGGGCATGTTCTCCCGGAAATTTTTGAAAATTTACATGCTGTAATGGGTGTTTTAGTGTTTTTTGAATAATTGTTGAGCAAATTTTGTTTAAGTTTTTTCACTCTAAATTTGAGTGCACCACCAAATAGGATGCATTTTGTTTGCACATTTTCGATTATGCGTGCTTAAAGCGTAAGACTTATTGCTATCGGAGAGGCTCGAAATTATGGAAAAATTGTGTTCATCAAAAGCATTTTTGAAAATGGGGTGGGAGGATGCACACCCCTCATCCTAACCCCTGGCCATAAGCTACAAAAACCATGAAAAGAGTCTGGCACGTTTTAGTCACTTGGCGCCATTAGTTTTGTTCTTCTTTACTAAAAGCAGAGTCAATAGGGGGGTGGGGGGGCATGTCACAATGCCCCCCCCCCTAAATACGCACCTGATTTTTCGTGTCAGGAGGACAAAAAAAAGAAATCAATTAATCCTTTCAATAACCATGAGCTAGAGATAGTTTTGTAATGGTTACAGCTAAAAACAGATTTTTAATTAAGTAGATTTTTAGTATGATCCTCTTAAATTTCACTCCAAATTAAATTTCTTTGGTGTTTTTAATTTCTTAGTAAAATATACTCCTAGCAATATTGCGTCACGTTAGTGCAAGAACTGCGTAAGTCATTTTTTGGCGAAATTGAGTTTTTAGCACCAACTTGTTCCTCAAAGTCAGCGCTAACGCTTGACACACTTTTTGGAAAAATACCTCGACACGTTCGCGAGTTATGCTCCAGTTTCTAAATTGCGTAAGTCAGCACAATTATTAAATCATAATAACACATAGTATACCATGAAACCATTTATTCTTTCTTCTATTGTTATTTTGCTTGTGACGCAAGAGTAGATACATTCAATCACATGTTTTTTGCGTTTTTCTCAAAACACAAAAAAATTAATTACGCAGTTTTTGCACTAACGTGAAAAAACTGCGTAAGTTTGTTTAGTTCTACAACTACATGACAGCAGTTCGATTTTATACGCTTTTCAAGCAAGTATAGATTCAAAGATACGGTAGGTATTGTTTTTCTCAGCTTCTATAGCCAGAATAGGTTATATCGTTAAGCAGATGTTTGGCCCATGTAAAAATGCGCTGTTTTATTGAGTAACGGATCTGCTTCTATTTCTAAGTTGAGTGATGTTTTTATCAATCTGGCGGTTAAAATCTGGGTGCGGCCTCTCATTCTTTTGACAACACCTAATCTTGAAGTATGCTTACATCATTCTTATAAAACATCGTAATCGTATAATTTGCCGACCCCCTAAATTTTCCACTGGCCTCGTCCCTTGTTTTACAAAGTATTATCCACATCAATTTTTATCGGAGCTAACCAATCAGCATCATAGCGTAAAGTTTGAAATCAGAAAAAGCTGGAAGCTGTCATAAGCAGGTTGACGTTGGCACTGCTAAAGCATTCTTTAACTTAAGGAGCTTAAAAAGTTCTCAACCATTATTAAGTGCACAACAATAATCGCGTTTTCATTTAGCTAATGTCTGCGCGACAACTAATCTACGTTGCTCTTTTATCAAGCCAAAATTTTGGTTCTGATTTACTCAGCAAAATGTCTGCTAAAGGCGTTGCACCCCCAATAAAATTTTGAGAACTTACAAGTTAGTATTGCATCATATTTAACCTAGTGGAAGATAGCCTAAAAACAGTTGAACATCACGTTTTGGCAATCCTAAAGGTTTTATGTGTGTACGTCGCTGTGATGATTGCAATGTTTTTACAGAGTTAAAATAACTATTTTCAACATGTGTGGGATTTGGGCTTTGTTTGGATATGATGCAGCAGATGTACAAAAATACGCAAGTGCGTTCAAGATCGGCCATAGAGGTGCCGATTGTTATCACTTACAAAATATCGAAAGAGTGAGAAACTGTGCTATGGCTTTTCACCGTCTTTGCGTTGTGGATAATGTCCGAGGGATGCAGGTAAGCGTAACGAAAATAGAGAAAACTTTGACGACGGCGAAATTGGCTCATGCACCGGTAGTTGACTTTTTGCTCCGTAAAGTCGTATAGCCTATATTTCTGTTTCGAGAAGTGTACGGTACGGCAATAGCTTGAATTAATAAGTTTCCTAGAACCGCATTAATTTTTACAGCGTCGTGAAATCATAAAATGAAAAGGTTGGTGTGAAAAACACATGTTTAAAAAGGAAAATTGCAGTATATACTGCGAGTGGTATAGCTATAAAAAGTGCACAATTTCACTGTGACTCCAGTGACGGGAAATAGCTTTATCGAATAATCGGGTATTTTTGAGTTGATCTATTTACTTTATGCAATTACGGTATTTTTTCTGATTCCTGTTTAAGTAAATAGATATAAAAGTATTGACGTCAAGCAGCTCAGAATATCAAATTAATTGAAATCAAACGTGGTGTTTTTATCAGCGTACGTTTCAACGTTTTTTTCAAATGCTGATAGAAGTCACATGGGTGCGGTACCGATTTTCAGCGACGTCACACCACGCGAGATTAAAATATTGTAATGAGGCAACTCCATGGTGCTGCCATACTAGAGTGTAAGAATCACTTTCAGCAATTAAACAATCGATGTTTTTTCAATTAGTCCATTATGGTCCGTTTAGCGATGCTCCCAAGCATTAAGTCGAGATGAATCAAGTTCATGTCATATGCTTTTAATTTTTTTAGCCAATGAGATTGACACAATATCCTCATTTGACATTGATGTGCAACGGCGAAATATACAACTTCAAAACGGTAAGTTTTCTTTGTATAGCTTGGTTCAGTTACGTTGGTTACATGCAATGTAAACAATGGCTGTTTAGCAATGTACAGTAGATGTACTGTAGGCTACATTTTGTCATCTACCCGATTGGAAAACATTATGCATGGTTTTTGCTAACACAGCGGGACGAAGTCATTACTGCGCTAAAGACAGCATAAACCATAACATTTGTGGCTTAGGATTAAGCAAGCATTGGATTACCCAATCAGCTGATCAGCATTGTTATCAGTTTCCTAATTTTATTAATATTGCCACGTTTTAGCGACACCACGCATGCAGCGCGTGCTCCGAACGTGCCAAACCGCAAAGATTATTTAGCAAACCACAAAAGCCATCATCTCCAGACTTTATGCCTATTTGTCTTATCACCGAAACCGCTCTTTCATGCATCCATATTTTGAATGTATCCGATTTATCAATTTGTATGCTGTACCAACCACTTCATGAAATGGGTGATAAACAACTTGCAAAATGTTTGTGAGACGCAAGCAGGGCCGGATTAAGGCGGGGGCTGATGGGGCTGCAGCCCCAGGCCCACCGACCAAAATAGGCCTCTCGATTACAACTTATTATGAACAACTGAGTGATTTTTTCATCAATCAACTGTTTTATTTTAAAGTTGAATACAAATTACCAATCTTTATAGGCCTAATCTATCCAGTTTAGGTTAGGGCTAAGTGAGTGATTCAAGATTGTATCAACGCCAAAAGTTTCAACGATTTTACTCTTGAATTTAAATCACAAGATCTGCGGCAAGTAAACGAAATCAAAGAAGACTGATTACGAGTTTGTGAGATTTGGACATACTTTACGTTGCGAGATTCGGACCAGTATTGCATTACCAGCCCAACGGCTGAGGCATTCATCAGAGCAGGAAACAGGGTCCAGAAGCTAGCTTTGAAATTATTCCAGCCCCTCCTAACAAATCAAATCTCTCTATGTTTTGGGTCAAAATTGCAGGAAGCAAAAAAATGCCAAACAATGTATATAAAAACATTCCGACGCAATATGATTGGTCTGCAGCATATTGTACAACGAATTTAACGGTTTTCGAAACAGAATTCAAACTGAATAAATAAAATGATGATTGATATGAATGTTCATTGCTGTGTAAATTTTGAAAAACATCACAATCAAATACTATCAATAGCCCAGCATCGGTTACAGTGTGTGATGTAGGCTAACGTTCTATCCTGTAACTAGAAGGAAATCAATCTAAATCAGGAGTGGAGAACCGGTAAAGCACAGCGGGCCACATTGATTGCATAATATTTTCAGCGGGCCACATTTACTTTTAATTGTTAAATTTCGCTTTAAAAAGGCACAATATTTCGTCGCAAATTTAACAACATTCATGCTGAGCTGTTTTTTTTTCCGTAAAATCAGAGACTTTTGCGCGTTTTTATGCTATAAATATATAGCATGTAGTTAAATGTGACGCAGTTTTTAAGAGATCTTAATGTTTTATATTCCACCATTTTGTTGTACACTTAACAATTAAAGTTCTGACGCGGGCCACATTCAAAACTTAAGCGGGCCGCAGGTTCCCCTCCCCTGATCTAAATCTTCATTAACTCAAGATTACGCGGAAGGGTGATACATGTAGCGGGGGTCCATCTACGTGACATAGAGCTTGCAGGGCAACGCAGCTCCGAAGAAATGTCGTCGTTTTAGCGAGTCATTAATTTATGATTATTTCGTTGCATAATTCATAGACAGCAGCGTAAACTAAAGATGGTTTCACCATAGCTTATGGTTTCACTCAAAATGCCGTACGAATTTTCGTAAAAGGACGTTAGGATACGAAATAGAGCAGGGATGGCGAACCTTTTTAATTGGTGGATCAAATTTAAGGTCGTAGACCGAAACAAGAAAAAACGTGGGTTGTGGATGTAATCATATTAACGAAGGGCTTGAACCCAAGTTCTTCCGAAATCTGTGCAAAGAACAAAAAAAAAGGATCTTCACCTCAAAAATTCCCAGCTTCCCGTCTTCAATGCCGCAGTATGGAAAGATAAGCTTTTCTTCACTACGTTAATGTTCGTTACCGTTTTCTTCGTAATATTTTTGAAACTACAAGTGGGTCACTAGGTGATCCGCGAGTCAGTGGTTTGCCATCCCTGAAATAGAGGCTGTGAAGGAGGTTGACGCA
This sequence comes from Trididemnum miniatum, assembly GCA_964006365.1. NCBI lineage: Eukaryota > Metazoa > Chordata > Ascidiacea > Aplousobranchia > Didemnidae > Trididemnum > Trididemnum miniatum. The sequence goes on along the minus strand of OZ023247.1, from coordinate 12,132,447 downwards.
AACTTTGCATGCCTTGGGGAAAACTAATCGTAGAATCACTTACAAAACAACAAATAGAAAGCGTATTTGCGGAAATTGGGGCTCTGCGGTATGACATCTTCTAAAGCTTTGTACGTGCAAAATAGGTTCAGAAAATTTGTTTTTTGAATGTGTTTAATACTTGTATGTAGATTACATATTTCAGCAGGTCTAGGACTGACGGGGACAAAACAGGCCCCTGACTACCAAATAGCCCCAGGCCTCAGAAACCCTTAATCCGGTCCTGGACGCAAGACTATAGATATGAACAAAACGCATTCAATTATACACATATTTATAATTTGCAGTTAAAAGGAGAATTCGATTTCCAGTTTGAAACTGCTTGCGACATTGAAATTATTCTCCATCTATACGAAAAGTTTGGAATTGAGGTACGACTGTGGTTGAAAACACTTTTTAATTACTTGACGTTTCAAGATGTTCCTCATCCCATTGTCAAAAGTAAAATGCAATGTAAACAATTTATCCCATCGTCAAATTTTACTTTTGACAATGGAATGAGTAACATCTTGAAATGTCAAGTAATTAAAAATGCTTTTAGCTATTCTGGCTGCATGTCTTCTTCTAAAGTTGGTAAAAAGTTCCCAACATTACGCTCCGAGGTACAGTACGACTGTTTTAAGTTTTAGCAATGATAAGCAGCATTTTTGAAAATAAAAAGAAAGATTTTGCGGGTTCTCCAGACGAAACTAGTAAAACGATTAAAACTTTTAGTTTAGAGACACACGACTTGCTGATTGGGGCAAGAAAACCTACAATTATAGATAATGCAGTGATGACTGATGAGACCATGCAGCCGCGGCCCGTTTAAGACTTAAGGTTGCGTACAAACATTTTTAGAGCAACGGTATTACATATGACGGCTTATTAGTTCAAGTATCACTTTCAGTGGATCGTGAATATTTACATTTGGCCATGACTGGCGGTGATTCTCTATTTTTCTTATCCAAATACAAAATAGGACGATTTAAATTTTTGTCCATTATTATTTATTATTTTGGTTGATAATTCCAAGTAAAAAAAAGCTGATCAGCTTCGTCTACAAAATTAGAAAATTAAGAGCAGTTTTTTGTAGAAAACTACTCAACTTCTTGACGGTGTGTTTGCGCTTTTGATCTTGGACACCCGAAACATGAAACTTATGTTAGCGAGAGACAGTTATGGAGTTCGGCCCATGTTTTATTTTCTCGCTGCATCAACTGGCATCCTTGGAATATGCTCGGAATCAAAAGGTAGCAGCACTAGCAAAACATTCATTTTATCGGAATAACAGGTTTCGTAAAAGCGTGAAAAGCTGAAGCAAACTTCTGACAGTTTATTTGCCTGAAATCGCATTTAAAATTTACTTATGGAAAATGTAATCTTGAAAACGAAAGGTCAAACTTGCCACCCTGGCATGTACAGCGGACCACACATATGCCAAACAGTCCATACTCCTACATCTGTGAGATTTGGGACATTTTTTAAATTATGTTTCGGCTTTTGCATAAGTCGTTGTTTACATGCGGTTTGTTCAAATGTTTGTAAGCATTGTTTGATGTCACTCTAGGCCTGTATATCCGTACCGGAAAGCAATTAAAACCAATTTTTTTGCATTAATGTACCTCCGTCATTTATTTTCTTACTAGTCTTTCATTTCAGGTATATAGGTAAAAATTATAAATCTACGGTTAAACATTTTGATCAATGCAATACAGAATCTTCATCCAATGTTGAGGCAAAATAAAAGATGTACTCTTTTGATGAAATCTGATTTTACGCAGGTCTAGTCGACATTTTGAAATCAGGAAACGATGAAAACAAAACGGAAATGCTGCAGGCTTTTCCTCCTGGTCATTACATGATTTTCAACATCACAAAAAACGGAAAAACAGATTTCGTCCAACAAACAAAGTTTCACTCCTTCGTTGATCGTCCTCTTCATTGGCAGTATCAAGGAATTGAGTTGAAGCAAGGTAAGAAAATAAAATTTTACTCACAATACTTTTTTCCCACATATTTTTTTTCTCACATTTCTCACAAAATTTTTCTCACAATAAAATTTTTCTCAAGAAGTTTTTTTCACGATCAAAAATATGAAAACATATTTATTGAAAAGTTGAACGTTTTCGACCTATTCTTGAGGTCCTCATCAGAGAAAATAACATCATGTTAACGGTTACAGTAAAACTTTCGAAATGAGTAGTATTTTGAATGGTGTAAACATTATGAAGATACGACACAATACATGCAGTTGTTAAATCATATTACATAATATCACAGATCATAGCAAAGCATATTGACGGCTGACATACAACTATTAAATTACGAGTACACAGCGTTAATTTCCAAGTATACAACGACACAACACAATAATAATACTAACATTAAAACACATTTAGCAGGAACGAAGACCCACTAGCATATAACTGAGAATTTAATCTGGGATTCTGTTTTTTTATAATTAAGGCTTCTTGAATTTTGGTCTCATATTCATTACTACACTATTGCACAACTTTAAAATCATTTACTGTTAAACTTCCTGATTTGCACCTTTCACAAGCTAAAATATGATTTTTAACCGCAGTCTTTTTTGAATTTAATTGGAGGCTCAAATGCTCGTGTGCTCTAATGCCTAAATGTCGCGTTGTCATACCGATGTATGACATTGTTGCGTCGCGCGAACAAGTAAATTTGTACATAACATTTCATAACAGAGCATGAGGAGTCAAGCACTTCAAATTAAAATAGGAGCCGGTTTTAAAGGAATTATAATACACTGCTAAATCTACTTGAAATTTTGCTTTCACCAAAGTTGAGAGACGTTTTGCGAATTTGTGTGACGGTTTTCCAAAATATGGTACGCCAATTCTGAATAAATACTCTTTTTCTTCTTTGTCCTTTGTTTTTTTCTCACGATCATCAAATTTTAGGGGGGCATTTTCAAAAAACCAGTTCGGGTAGGAATTTTTCAAAAATATGGAACGTCACTTACACACTTCTTTGTTGTACAGCATATTATTGGAACAGATTGTTTTAGCTCTTTTTAGTAAACACATTATCAAACCAGTTTTCCAAGATTTAGAGCATATTGCATTGTGATTAAGAATAACTCCTGCATTTGTCTTCTTGCGCCAAACCCAGCTTTCGAACCCATTGTCTGTAATATAAATTTCTACATCCAAGAATGAGAGTGTTTTTGTAGCTTTTTCAACAGTAAATTTAATATCTTTATGTTGGGAATTGAGGGTATAAGAATGAATTCTTATTTACCCTCAATCATTCTTATCTACTCTCAATTCCCAACATACCGGAAAGCAATTAATATGCCAACATATTAATATGCCAACAAAATTAAAATTAAATTAATTAATTAAATCAATTATTTAATTAAAAAAATTAATTAAAAAAATTAATTAAATAAATTAATTAATTAAATTAAATTAATTAAAAATTAATTATTATGCCAACATAAAGATATTAAATTTACTGTTGAAATCAATTATCAATGAGAGAGGTTTAGAGTACAATTCCCGGGCCAGTCAAATCGATATAGTGTTGCCAACGGTTCGTCACCACTGCAACGTTTCTTCGGAGCTGTGTTGCTCAGGCGCTATGCCGTGGAGACGGACCCCGCCACTCGTTACACGTTTCGGCGTAATACGGCGAGTTATGGTGAGGATTTGATTTGCTTTACAATACGTAGTAAACTTTAAGTCCGATACGTTCGTGTCATAAAAAAGCAATTATCTTTGTTGCCAATTGCAGATGACGACATTGTCAGTGTTCAATCTAATATTCGATCTCTTTTTATAAACGCGGTTGAAAAGCGTTTGATGACAAGTCGTAGAGTTGGATGTCTATTGTCAGGTTGGTATATGTGACATTCCAATTGCAAAATTTGACATACCGCAATGTTGAAACGAATTGAAACCGCTTTCCTTAAAAGTTTTGATTGTGGTCGATCTTGTTTTTATTTATAAAAATCGTCTCTTTGCACACTCTTAGAAATCTTTGGCGATGATTTTATTTGCGGTTAAAGCCTTATTTCAAGTTGTAGGATTATGGATCGATACACTATCCATAGCATTGCGTCTTTATTCTTGGATGACCATCGTCTACTATAGAAGTCCGGACAGACTCTTCCTAAAACAATACAGAGCCGATTAAAGCGAGCAGTTTTGGGAGTAAATGACGAAAAACAATTGGCTATTCCTGTTAAAAACTGAACTTTCGAAAGCTGAGGGTTATTGACTTTTCAGACTTCTGCCCAAAGATCTTAAGTTCTGTTTCAACTGTTTAGGCGGAACGCCTGAAACTTCACTCCGCTGGCATAAGACGAGATAAAAAGTATAGTTTTCTTCTTTAATAATCAACAAAAATAATACCAGTAAGAGCAAAATTTAATCGGAGGTTAAACCGATTGAATTTCTACTCCAACGACTTGCTTGAACCAAAAATATATGACTTGAAATAAAACGTCTTGATCGCTCAACTGCATGAGAACAACTGACTCAAGAAAAGGAACGGTGAATAAAGTTTAACTCATAACGTGCAGTGTGCAAAACTACAAATTTACGTTGACTACGCGAAGAAAAACACGCATTATACAGTTTGATAGATCACGAGCATGCGAGGTCTAAAGCGCCTTGCACAATGACTTCAACATACTTGACTTCATTCAAAGTAAATTTTGGAGACGAGAGTTCGAGACCGTGGCAAGGCGAGTAAATTAATGATCGTGCGTTAACAATTCCCATCTCTATAACAAGCCTTTACCTAAGGTGGTGCATGAAATACAAGATGATTGGAGCGAGTATCGAACTTGAAAATAAAAAGTCTTCTAAATTTTACCCCAAGTTCGCTCACTCCTGATCATAGGTAATATCTTATCTTGTATTGCAGGTGGACTTGATTCATCGTTAGTCGCTGCTGTAACGACTGAAAAATTGAAGGAGCAGCAATGCAAACAAGCATTGCAAACATTTTCTATTGGATTTGATTGCAGTCCAGATATATTGGCTGCTCGAAAGGTTGGCTTTGATTAGATTAGACATTTAGCATAGCTAGCATTAGGCAAACGAAATAGCAAGAAAATTGTTAGCGTATAACTGTAGCCTGGTAATTCTTTTTTGAAAAGTATTTTGTTCAGGAAATTAGTTCCGAATCGTCTCAGAAAAATAAGAAACTCGGTAGCTTATATGCCATAAGTTGTGCAATTCACAATTTTTACCAACTATTTAGTTCATAACGATGGACTTTTTTACTATCTGTTCGTAATTATTATTTATTTGAACGAGTGAGCAATATTTTATCTAAATTAAGATTCACCTACCAGGAAATATTTTATTGAACAATGGCAAACAGTGAAGAGTTACTGAAACGTTGCGTCGATCGAAACTGTGTTTCCGAAGTTAAACCACATTTACAACAATTGTGCTTTAGGTTGCAAAGCACATTGGCAGTGAGCACCATGAAGTCATTATCACTCCTCAGCAAGCGTTGGATGCAGTTGATGACGTCATATATGCAACAGAAAGTTTTGACATCACAACTATTAGAGCTTCTACACGTATGTGACGCGGCTTGTATCTTGTTGGTGACGTGTCTAGCAGTAACCAGTAATCTATCATACGTATACATCTATTGATAGTTGATATTCACACTAATACTACAGCCAAAGTATGACACGCGTTGAAACTTCTGTACCACAGCTTTTTAATTGAGGGTAGGCTTCTGTTTTCTCAGGTGCGACAAACTATCCTGGACATAAAGCATTTAATATAATAGTGGGTGTACAATTGGCTTTATCAACGCAATGGGGACGGAATGAAAAACAAATCGGGAGTAGACTATGTCGCAGAAGAATACTGTTGTATATGGCCAAAAGTCATGGATTGTGAGTGCACGATTTCAATCTTAATTCCATTGCAGCTATGTACCTTTTGTCAAAATATGTCAATCAGAAAACGGATACAATTGTGATTATGTCGGGTGAGGGCGCTGATGAGCTTGGCCAAGGTTACATTTATTTTCACAAACAACCCTCCGCTGAAGAAGGTGACAAAGAGAGCAGGTATTGCTTATTAAAAATAATTTGTTTAATCAAATGAAATTGATGTGTGTACTCGCTGAGCGGTGCAACTTGTTCAAAGGGATTTCACCCACAATTTGATCTTGGATTTAGAATTAAGTTTCGGCTTTATTCGATTGACAAATGACAGGGGAATATAAAAGGTCACAAAACCAAAGTTAAAAATCTATTTTGCTATTGTTGACAAAGATTATATATTTGAATCAATATACGGTTAGAAAACGGTTGCAATTCCTTCTCAAACCTAATTTTTTACCAGCTCTGCCGAGCATGCTAAAAGATATTCTTTAATAATATTGATTTAGACGTTTACTAAAGGATCTATACATGTATGACGTTCTTCGTTCCGATCGATCCACAGCTGCTCACGGATTAGAAGTTCGTGTTCCGTTCCTTGATCACTATTTCACTTCCTACTATTTATCACTTCCCGCAAAACTTCGAGCACCTACTGTAAGTTAACATATGCGAAAGTTTGCAAAAACGTGTTGTTGGACTTATTTGTTTTCCGTATTACCTTAACAGTTAACACTATACATCTCACAAAATTCACGTCAAAAGAAAAACAATTATAATCTTTAATTTTTTGTCTTGACACTGTAAAATGTCATATTCCATTGGCTAAAGTTGTCAAAAATGTGTTTCATTTTTCAACTTGTCTGTCTCTTATTTAGGAAACTCAAAATCATCATTTGAGGCAATACTATTTTACAGTATCCGCAATGTCAAGTTTTTTGCTTCATTTTAAAAGTTTGAGCTTTACTGTGTTTCAATTTTAAGTTAACAAAGCATTTGTGAAAAATATTCCAACCAAATCATTTAGTCTGTATTTCCGAGATCAAACTGTGTTTTTTTTTTAGTTGTATTAAAAAATTGAAGATATTTTGCGTAGAATGGCATTGAAAAACACTTGATTCGTTCATCGTTTGACGACACGGACTTAATTCCCAAAGAAATCTTGTGGAGAAGGAAAGAAGCTTTTAGTGATGGAATTGCTTCTATCAAAAAATCTTGGTTTAGTTATCTTCAAGATCATGTAGAAAAGAAGGTAAGCTGAGAATTAAAGATTGCTTTAAACTTATGTAACAATCTATGCTTTGTTTTACTGTGGTGATCATGTATCTGCAACAAGCTTTAAATTACCTATGTCCTGTTTTCCAAGAACACAACTGATGCTGCGAATTCCACTGCTAGAATACCAGTGAGATCTTCCTAGCGGCATAAAGTTTTGTCGGAGATTGTGTTACAGTGATGCGCCAGAAAAAAATAATGAAATAAAATAACACCACTATTTTACAAGATAATTAGCTTCTTATGCAATTACACAAATTAATGAAATATTTGGTGAATATTGGCTATTAAATCAATTTGCGAGATCAAAAGCAAATTCGAATGATCAGAAAATCTAATTACGAGTGAAAGTCGACCCAAGCCGGCAAAGACCAATTCTTACAACATCGGATTTGTTCAGATTTCGGATGACGATCTGACTAAAGCTGCTACCTGCTTCCCTCACTGTCCTCCAAAAACGAAAGAGGCTTTTTATTACAGAAAAGTATTTGAGGAGAAATATAGTAAGAAAATGAGCAAACTCATTCCTTATATTTGGATGCCAAAATGGATGGACGACTGTAGCGATCCCAGTGCTAGAGTACTAGCTCATTACGAAAATGACGAAATGGAAACAGAGATTGAATAGCAAATTTGTCTTTCGCGACATTGTCAATGGTTTTAAACTTGTAAATACAATTAAAGCTTTTTGTGCAAAATCGTGTTTCTAGATAAAATGGCATGTTTTTTAACATTTTTTTGCAGATACCGGCTGCTGAAAAGTTTATGACGTAATGCAAAATTAGCCAATCTTGCGTTTACATGAGCTATTACACATTTGCATACTAAAATTTAACTTTGCTTTTCACTTGAAACATTTTTCTCTGAGATTACTTTTTCGTTGATACTTCAAACAGTATCAATCCATTTGCTGCTTAGGGTGGAAAAACAAACTTGGCCACTTGCATTCCGTCTTGACGAGTATCTCGCTGAACTAACTTTAGCTGTATTTATTTGAAAAGATTTTTGGTGTGATTTGTTTTCAAATGCGGCTGTTTTACTTTTTTTTGTGTACAATGCTATAAATCGATTTGTGTATAAATAAAAACACTCCGAGAGGCTTTTCTTTGCAGTTTGAAGGGTGGTTGCCAAAGCAATAATTTTTCCCCTAAAGACGATTAAGTTACGGGTACTCGTCTTATCCCATAAATTTGTTGTCCAATAAAAAGTTTTGCCAAAAATGTACGTGCATTTAATGACTTTGTCGCTAAACTTTGAAAATTCGATGTTAGGCTACATCTCGTGCAAAACTGTTATGCACCCAACTAAACAAGAATCCCTGAGGAAGAAAAATGCTTAAAAATTGAACTGAGGAAGAAAAATGAAAGAAAAAAACTGAGGAAAACTGAGGAAGAAAAATGCTTAAAAATTATTACAGCATTAAGTTGCTCGCTTCGCAAAAGCAAGAAAATTGGTAAAGTAAATAAATATGGTGTATAGGCATTTCATCACCTAACATTTATTCACTGACTGTTAATCACGGACATTTAATCACTTTGAATAATGTGATTACACGTCTAGTGGTTAAATATCCGTGATTAACAGTCGCGTGGTGAAATGTCGCGTGGTGAAGTATGGGTAAACCATAAATTAAATGAATCATATAATGAAAAGGTGATAATTGACTAGTTGATGTTTCGACGTACGATTTGCACTAGTCTTGTTTCATATTATCTTCTTTCATCGTGTTTAACATTTTTTCTTGCGTTTGTCATTTCCTAGAAAGCATCATGACAGATAATAGAAGACAAAATAATATTCTACTGATCATTAATTGATTAATAATTATTGATTGATTATCTACTTGCGCTTTGAGGTTGTAATGTTTCGCAATAGCGCAGTCGCGTTTAACATGAATAAAAACTTACTGCAGAATTAGTTTTACGATTTAGCATAAGTCAGCATAATTAAACAATAGGAGAGTAGGCTACGACTTTTTCCAGAATAATTTTAAGAACAGTTTGTTAGCTGTTGACATAGCAAATTTCCCAACCCTTTTGATAATGATAAGCCTATAGCTTATTCGAGCGCAAACCGAAAACATGCAAACAAAAAAGCTTCATATTTAATGAAGGAGTTAAAATTAGGAACAAAAAATTCAGGCAAAAGTGCCCTCAAAAGTTGCTCGGAAGACACAAAAATTACAATTACAATACATGCATTTTTCAAAACTTTTCTGGGAGAGAATGCCCCCAGACCCCCTAGAACCATTTTCGTTCCTTATTTTGCTTTAAAGTATCTCGCAATCGAAGGAATTGCGTCTAAAAAAACTGTACCGGTACTCAAAATTTTACCACCACTCCTAAGAAAATTTCTGGATATGCCCCTGGATAGGCAATTGACGGCACGGACATTTTCAAGCAATAAAGAGGGAATCTGGTCCGGACTGTTATTAAGGTGTGACGAAAGTATTTGAATTGGGCCCCTCCCAATCTGAAATTTTAGATCGCTTATGGCAAAAATCAAGTAATTTTGAGGTTCGGCGGCAAAACAGAATTATAACAAGCAGCTTGATTCCGAAATTTATAAAAAATTGACTAGTATTAGGTACCACAAACATAAAAATTTCTTTGTACATTAATAAAGACTCGTCATGCGGTTACTTGTTTGTTGAATAATGCAATATTAAACACGGAGCGTTTGCTACTAGTAGAATGCTCAGGAAAGATTGCTAAATGAAACGTTTGGTGTCTGATACTGTGATAGCAGTGGGTGTGACGTTTGGGTGTCAAACAACAATTTCCTTTTCGGATGATTACGTGAAGAGTTCAGTGCCGGTGCATCCACATCTTATTCACGTAGGCAAGTCGCTGAAGGTAAAATATGCGTCTAACCCCTCAAAAAATGACCTAAAGCTGAAACTTTCACAGATCGGTTCATTTGGGGTCTGGAGAGCCCCATCAATCCGATATGGAAATATACGCAATTAAAAATTTACAGGTGATGACGTCATCACGTAAGCTGAAATTGTTTTTTTCCGATTATAGTCGAGTTAAGGCTCACTGTCATTCGAAAGGTAGGTTAATGCTGAGTCCAATTTTATTAAAATATATGAGCTACTAGTTAGCTATGGTTGCTGCTGCGACAAAAAACTAACACTGTGTCAAGTCAACAGTAACAAAAGTAATGCAACAACTTAGTATAAAGTATCATCGTTGGTGGGGAAGCACATACGCTTCCCAGATTCCATATTAAATTAAAAGTACAATCTTTTTAGCCATTACATCATCATCGATCTGCCCGTCAACGTTTTTTTCGATAGATGCCATATTGACTTTTTGTAACAAACATCCTACATTATCGGAACTTAAAATGAAATCTAAAACATGTTGTTTTTCAAATTTTGAAAATACGTGCACCGGCCGTTAGCTCAGTTGCTAAGCGCACGCTAACGGCGCGGGAGGTCTGGGGTTCGATTCCCGGGCCGGTCAAATCGACACAGTGTCGCCAACGACTCGCTACCGTTGCGACGTTTCTTCGGAGCTGTGTTGCCCAGGCGCTAAGCCGCGGAGATGGGCCCCGCAACTCGTTACACGCTTCGGCGTAATACGGCGAGTATAATGAAGATTTGATTTGATTTTGAAAATACGTAAGGATTATTGTTTATGCGGAAACTGTGACACTATATTAACCTGGTAGGTATATTTCTAGATATTTTTTAGAAGCTTTCCTATGACATTCTCCACATGATGAAATGCAAGTTAATCCATGTTCACGACACGAGCTCAAATTTGTATAGCATGTTCTTTTTGGCCTCAATTTGCAATCGCATCAAATCGCCTGCAATAGACATTCTATGTTAGTTCTGCGATAATTGGTGTGTGGTAGTAGGCCTGTATTGTTATCTCCAGTGATCCTCCATCCCCAATCTTTTGGTTTTAATTGACACGCACCTTTTTCATCAACTAATATTTTCCAGCGAATAATTTGAGTATGTACGTGCACTTTCGTGCAGTCCGTGGAAGAAATCAGTTCTTTCAGTGCAGGCTTAATCTTTCTTGGCAACACATGTTGAGATGTTTCCGATACCTGCAAAAAGTTAATACCGTAGATATCAGAGTTTGTAGATGGTAGTACACAGCCGTAACGTGCTTGCATCGAATTCCTTTCGGGCCGGGCAAATAGCTTGCTACTGCTGCAATTTCCGCTCCCTTTCAGAGCAATTCGTTCAACCTCAATGTGTTAGCGAAGATGACACTTTAATCATAACTATGTGGCACAAAACCAGGTTTGTAAAGCAAGTGCTTCAAGGATTCGACTACCCAAAAAGAATTAATTGCAATAATAAAACTGCTTACTCTTACCCGAGTTTGCACAGTGAGGTTGTAATAGTTCCACCGTAGACCATTTTGAAATGCTCTGATCGCAGCGCAAGTCACACTGTGAAGATCTGCAAAGGCGATGCAGACACAGCTATAGTGTCAACAACTTTAAAAGCTGCGAGGATGAACAAGATGTTTGTCACAGTGGCAGATGACACTGCTATAACTATAATGCTGTTATACCACTGAAAAGAGGATCATGAAAATATTGTCTTCGAACCATTATCATGAAAATATTGTCTTCGAACCGCTCTTGGTCTTAAGACCGGTCTTGACCATTTAGTTTGGTCTTAAGATCGAAACAACTAAAAAGCATCTAGTAAAAATTTAAGTGATCCTGCGCAGCTAGAAAAAGTATCCAACAGCGAGTATGTGATTGTGTTGTTCTTATTTCTTTTAATTATCTGTATATATTTTGCTCGTTTTTTTTGTTGTTATAGAAAAATAGCGGTAAGTGATAAAGTGTTATTTCTCATTCCATTTTATGGTCTTGGCCTCGAAAAAAATCAAAGGTCTTGGTCTTCACAAAAACGGTCTTGGTCTTGAAAAATTTACAAGGTCTTGGTCTTGTAGGTGATGGTAGTATACAGCCGTAGCGTGCTTGCTTCGAATTCATTTTCGGCCGGGCAAATAGCTTGCTACTGTAGCAATTTACTGATGGACTGCCAATTGCAATGCTACTAATGGACTACCTAAAACGCACAAAGATGGTGTTCCCCTCCGACCCATCTAATCTGTGATTGGCTTTGCTCAGCATGAACTGGCAAAATTTCTTTCGGCGACCTTTCAACCAGTTCAAGATCTATTTTTCAGTAATTGCGCCAAAGATTCTTTTTCCTTCGCTCTAAAAATGCTGCAGCTCACTTTTCATCCAGCTGATTGCTTTCTCTGTTTTTTCGAGATCTCCAGTTTGTTCACTAATGTACCTTTGGCTGACACTATTCAAATTTGTGCTGACACCCTCTATGACGGCGATCTTTCACCTCCACAGTTTTCCAAAGAAATTTTTATTGAGCTGATGAACATCGGTACTACTATGGGGCGCCGTGTGTAAAGCTACGCAATATAAATTTTTGCATCATTTTTTGGTTAAATTACGTGCAATATCATATATTGTTGCAATTTATGTATATTGCTGCAATATGTGTTAAATTGTTGCAATTTATGCATATTGCTGCAATTTGTGTAAATTGTTGCAATTTATGTATATTGCAAAAAAAACTTTAAATCGGCTTTTAATTGCCATGGTGATATGCTAACTAAAACAGTCAGTGTTGCCCTTTCCCTTTTTCCATGAACTCATGTAGTGTACTGGCCTGAGGCGCTGTTGTACTGACTGCGCAGTGTGCGCTTATTGGTTTGGCTGAAACATTTAAGCTAGTAACTGGTTAAATGAATCATTTAAGCTACTACTGTTAAGCTACTGGTACCGGTATCCTTTGGAATACCAGCAGCTAGACTAGACTAGACTACCGGTATAGGGGTAACAACTAGTATCAGCTCCCAGGTCCAGTTGGGTTAGATTAGAATTACAGTAGGTTCAGTTAGGGTTAAATTTGGTTAGGGTTTGTTCAGTTACAAAATATCGGTATCTGAAAAATCTTGTTTTAAAGTACAGTACCAGTAACCCGACATTAGGCCAAGTCTAGCTACCTCAACCTATGTTTTTGTGACGTACTACTATCTCGTTGCTAATGCAGAATGGCTTATGCTGTATGGCTGAAACATGTCAGATTACAGTGACTTCTGTGATCTGTCCACAGAAAGCAGGTAGGCTACATCCTGACATCAGCAGATCAGCACACCGATACACCAGTAGCCAGCTACATACGGTAAACTGTAAAAATAATAATGTCAAACTAGTCTACCGATACCGATATTTTGTAACTGAACGAACCCTAACCAAATTTAACCCTAACTGAACCTACTGTAATTCTAATCTAACCCAACTGGACCTGGGAGCTGATACTAGTTGTTACCCCCATACCGGTAGTCTAGTCTAGTCTAGCTGCTGGTATTCCAAAGGATACCGGTACCAGTAGCTTAACAGTAGTAGCTTAAATGATTCATTTAACCAGTTACTAGCTTAAATGTTTCAGCCAAACCAATAAGCGCACACTGCACAGTCAGTACAACAGCGCTACAAAGTTTCGGCACTTCATGTCAGTACACTACATGAGTTCATGGAAAAAGGGAAAGGGCAACACTGACTGTTTTAGTTAGCATATCACCATGGCAATTAAAAGCCGATTTAAAGTTTTTTTTGCAATATACATAAATTGCAACAATTTACACAAATTGCAGCAATATACATAAATTGCAACAATTTAACACATATTGCAGCAATATACATAAATTGCAACAATATATGATATTGCACGTAATTTAACCAAAAAATGATGCAAAAATTTATATTGCGTAGCTTTACACACGGCGCCCCATGTATTACCTCCGCTGAGTTCAGTTTTAATAATGATATGCACAAGCAAATTGATGGTGTTGCAATGGGTAGTCCACACGGTCCTGCACTAGCCAATATTTTCGTTGTCTACTATGAAAATAAGTTGCTTCAAACTGCAAACAAGTCTTTTTTCTGTACTAGATATGTTGACGACACTTTTTCTATTTTTAGAACAGAAGCGGATGCAGACCAGTTCTTTCTTGCTCTCAAGTCATTACACCCAGCTTTGAAATTTACCATGGAAAAAGAAGCCAATCAAACACTCTCTTTTCTCGATGTGAAAGTTGACAAATCCGAAAAACATATCAAACATCAGTATACAGAAAGCCTACATTCACTGGTCGCTACATGCGTTGGGATTCTTTTGCACCTTCCAAGCGCAAAACGAACCTAATCAAAACGTTAGTTCATCGAGCCCTCGTAATCTGTTCACCTGGTAAAGTTAAACAAGAGCTGGTCAGCATTCGCTCCATTCTGGAGAATAATGGCTACCCTGAAACAATAATCAACTCCAGCATTTCCAAGAAAATCTCCCGTTTTCAATTACTTTCCGAAGAAGGACCAAAGAAATGCCCTGTGCATCTAAAACTACCATGGATTGGCAATATTTCTCTTTAAAATCGAAAAACAGATAGCCTAAAATCTAACGTTCAAAATTGTTTTAGAGCCGTCCATCTTCGCGTTATTTTCCAAACCAGAAAGATTCTGCCTTCAATCTATAAGAATGCTGTGCCCATCACTTATCATCAAAGGATGGTCGTATATCAATACGTGTGCTGCTGTGATTGCAGGTACGTGGGTCGCACATCCCTACGACTGCAAGATAGAATCAATCAACACCTTCCAAAATCAATTCGAAAGAAAATCCAACCAAAGTTCTTCCGAAACGTAACCACTGAATCAACAAGGCTGTGATTGGTCTACACTTAATTCAAAATCCTGATTGTGCCTCTCATTATCATATTGACCAGTTTTCTGTTTTAGCCAAAGCCAGAACAATTTTCCACTTGGGGACGCTGGAGGTAACTTTCATCAAAACGCTGAAACCTGTTCTGTGCCGTCAAAAGGAATTCGTCTACTCGCTCCAAATTCTCCGATACTTGAGTTGGATTCTAAAATTCATCCATATTCGACCAATCGCAAGTGTCCCTTAACAACCAATCACAGCCCTTTTCCTTTTTCTCCTTTTTGTTGCAGATTTTTCGATGAAGCTGATGATAATATATAGACCACCTTTTCCTTCTCAATTTACTCTGGCGTTGCACCCTGAAGAAAGCGAAACGAAAATGTTTGGTTTAAAAACAGTCTTTTTCAAGACTACCTAAATTTAAAAGATGTTTTCGACGCTTTTTAAATCCGTTTTGAAAATCTGTACCACCGAAAAGCTTTTCGTAATTATAAAGTCATATATTCTTCTTTAAGTCATAAAATATGACCATTGATTTATATTATGAAATACAAATAATTAAACCTCAGTACCACTGTAGATATAGTTCCTGTAGACTTTAAACTTGATAGATTTATGTTGAGAGGGGTAATGAGTATTTTCAAGTTTTCATGCCGTCTTTTACGAAGCATTTGAAGCGACTTTTTTATTATCAGTTTAGAAAAAAGTTATGTAAAAACCATTGTGGAGACGAGTAGACCAGGTATTTCTCCAGCAGTATTTTTTTACGGATTTTCAAGTGAATTCTTCATTCTCTCGAGTATGTTCTTGTTCAAAATACATGTTTAGACGTACATACGTACATATGAGATGTTAATTGCGAAAAACAGCATAAATTTGCTGTTCTAAAAATAAAGTCATATAAGGTCATATGTTTCAAAAAATAAAGTCATACTTTTCGATTTTAAAGGTCATAAAAAAATCGCCCTACTCATAATATGTCATAAATTTGAACTTTTAGCCAGGGGCGTATCCAGGGGGGGCGCTGGGGTCCCCCCCCCCCGGTTAAATATAAGCTGATATATATCTGCAGTCAGCGAAACAGTGAAAACAGAACATCTGAGGACGAGTTGACCTTTTTTTTTGGGTCTTCACTTGATTTTGGGGGGTAAATTGGACGTCGGAAGGCGTGAAGACTTTTTTTTGGTCTTCACCGATATTTTTAGTGGAAACGTGTAAACAGGAAATTGCGGCCCCCCCTTTTCAAATTTCTGGGCACGCCCCTGTTTTAGCGATCCGTTTGACGAACCAATTTTGATCCATTTTGCTTGCGGAGTCGCAGACCCCTACTGCTTTTGTGCAAAAACCATAGTAAACCTACAATCTTCTAAACACCTACCATGTACGACCTTATTCAAAGTAAGGCGCATGAAATAGGAAGTTAATATTGCACCTATAATATATATTTCATAAATGTGTAATTTGGACTGAAGAAACTTATGCTTTTGTTCATTCAACAGATCAAAAAATCGTTTAGATACAAACCATTTTGCCTACGGTAGCTTACATTTCAAACAAGAACGGTGCAATAATTGGAATCCAGCATTTTTCACCCCTCCCCCCCCTTCCGCATCTTTCTACACACATGTTGTTTCTACAGGCGTAGTGAGAAAATTTGAAAGGAGGGGTCATAATTTCCACACTTTTTCAAGCGTATTTTTTTTCGGCAGAACTAATTTGAAGCTGATTGAGACACAGAAAAGGCTCTAGGGGGGTCCGGGAGCATACTCCCCCGGAAAATTTTCCAAAATTTACATGCTGTAATGGTTATTTTAGTGCTTTTTGAATAATTTTCTCGCAAATTTTGTTTAAATTTTATGACCCTAATTCTGAGTGCTTCGCCAAATAGCCTATGGCGCATTTTGTTCGAACGTTTTCGAGGTACGTGCTGAAGACGTAAGACTTATTGCTATGGAAGAGGTTCAAAATTATGGAAAAATTGTATGCATCAAAAACATTTTGGAAAATGGCTGGTGGGAAGATGCATACTCCTCATCCCACACCCCAGGCCATAAGCTACAGAAACCATCAAAAGACTCCGGCATGTTTTAGTCACTTGGCACCATTAATATTGTTCTTTTTTACTAAAAGACATAGTCAAAAAGGGACGGAGGCATGGCGCACAATGCCCACCTTAATACGCTCTTGTCTCTACATTTCAGCCTATAAAGGTCTTAATGGTCGATTTCCAAAAAAAGGTCTTGATAAAAAGAAGGTGTTTGTTGTTCGTGACGAGGCCCCTTATTTCTCCGAGGCCCTATAGGCTTCAGCCTGCCTAGCCTGTTGGTAAATCCGGCCCTGTCACTGGAGATAACAATACAGGCCTACTACCACCTACCAATTATCGTAGAACTAACTTAGAATGTCTATTGCAGGTGATTCGATGCGATTGCAAATTGAGGCCAAAAAGAACATGCTATACAAAATTGAGCTCGTGTCGTGAACATGGATTAACTTGCATTTCATCATGTGGAGAATGTCATAGAAAAGCTTCTGAAAAATATCTAGAAATATACCTGCCAAGTTAATATAGTGTCACAGTTCACCCATAAACAATAGTCCTTACGCATTTTCAAAATTTGAGAAATAATATGTTTTAGATTTCATTATAAGTTCCGATAATGTAGGTTGTTTGTTATAAAAAGTCAATATGGCATCTATCGAAAAAAACATTGACGGGCAGATCGAAGGTGCAAATTGTACTGATGATTTAATGGCTAAAAAGATTGTACTTTTACTTTAATATGGAATCTGGGAAGCGTATGTGCTTCCCTACCAACGATGATACTTTATACTAAGTTGTTCGATTACTTTTGTTACAGTTAACTTGACACAGTGTTAGATTTTTGTCACAGTAGCAACCATAGCTTACTAGTGGTTCATATATTTTAATAAAATTGGACTCAGCATTAACCTACTTTTCGAATGACAATAAGTCCAAACTCGACTATAATCGGAAAAAAACAATTTCAGCTTACGTGATGACGTCATCACCCGTTATATCGCGTATATTTCGTTATTTCCACTTCGGATTGGTTAGGCTTTTTTTGGTGGTTACCCAGACCCAAATGAACCGTCTGTGAAAGTTTCAGCTTTAGGTCATTTTTGTCCTGGTTGAACCGTTCAGCGACTGGACTAATGGGATGTAATGATTGGTGGCTGTAAGTTATACTGTAAACTTATAGTAGGTCTACTATGCAGTATAGGCATAGTCGAATTTTTACCGAAGTTGTATTTACAATTTTATGTTAACTCTCAAAGCATTTCGTATAAGTGCACGCAAAAAGAAAGTTGGGTTATGGTTGGATGCAATTTATTACAACCATTATCTTGCAAATATTGTTATCTAATAATATAACTGCCACAATTTCTTAAAACTTTGCACACAAGCAGTTAGATGAAATGTAAAGCCTGAAGTGAGCTCAGTGCTCATTGACAAATCATTGCTCTATAGAGACTCTGAGCGTCGTTTTTACGACAGCCATGATTGCAAGGTTGATGGTTGAACTAACAATCCAAGACTCGTTGTTGCTTTTCGTCCTTGTTGGCCTATAATATGCTTCCCGATATCGGTAATTTATTCGTGTTCGGTGGAATCTAACTTCCAACAAATTAAAGAATCTATAAAAAAATTTAAACGGAAAAATCGGGAAGAATAGCAACTTCTAAGCGAGTCTGAATTTGTCGTGTGTAGCCACTACAATGGCGTTGGAAGGGGGGGGGGGGAGGGGGCGGGAAGGAGCAGAAAGTTGTGTTACCGTACCAACGTCTTGGGGGCTTCAACCCCAGACCCCCTCTTTGTTATTGCAACATACATCTTGCCTATTATGCTCTTTACTTTAACGAAAGTCACTTGGAGACTACTTCATAAACTCAAGCTTTCCTCTAGCTAGCACACAGTAGCCAGATCGACCTTTGTAAACGTGTTATCTCACTGAAATATGCCGCACTCTTTTGATGGTTTTCGTAGCTTATAGCCAGGGGCGGACCCAGGGGAGTGGGATGAAGGTATGCATGCTCCCACCAGCCATTTTCAAAATGTGTTTGAAGTACCGGCACCGGTATGCACTTTTTCTATAATTTCAAACCTCTTTGATAGCAATAAGCTACTGTATAGGCCTACGCCTTAAGCACGCATAATCGAAAATATGCGAACAAGCATCATATTTGGCGAAGCACTCAGAATTAGGGTCATAAAATTTAAACAAAATTGCGTGAAAATTATTTGAAAAGCACTAAAATAGCCATTACGGCATGTAAATTTTCAACAATTTTCCGGGGAGCATACCCCCGAACCTCCTAAAGCCTTTTCTGTGTCTCAATCAGCTTCAAATTAGTTCTGCAAAAAAAAACAATCTTGAAAAGATGTGGAAATTATGCCTCTTTTTTTTTTTTAAATTTCTTGCTACGCTACTGTTCCTAGGATCAGCTAACTTATTCTAATTTGATCTTTTGTCGTTTCGCTGTTGTTTGCCCAAGAGTTCCTTCTAAAATCGGAGAAAATTTTACTGTGACATCAAAATAAAGCTCTAAGAGCTTTGTATACGAAGTGACCAAAAAATTCAACAGTTTTTGCGATTTTGTTCACCTTTGTCACAAAGTTGCAAAAGTTAGTAGCCTACCGGTGCGTTGGTTTTAGGGTATCAATGAAGAAAAGAAACGAATAACAAGTGACGCCTAAGCTATTGTTGAAGTGCAATAAGGTCAGGGTTGGAAATCAATACCCGAAAAAGTAAAAATATAATCGATGTTCGATAGTTCTCCAAAACGTAAAGAAATAATCGATTTCGATGGTAGTTTAAAAATGTAAAAAATAAAAAATGTTGTAATGGATGTTTGATATTACACTGAGCATTTAGCGGTATAGGCTACGCCAAGCATTTTTTGTGATGTCCTCACATTCATGCGGTAACTTACAGACAAACGACGGACATAGTATGTGCAAAGCAACTGCTATTAAAAATCATTTTTTTGTTTTTTTTGGCACAAAAAAAATTTATCGGCAAAAACATGGTAATGACAAACCGACGGTTATTTTAAATTCACTCAAGTGAGATAAGTAACCTGGACAAACAGAATCGAATATGGAATATCGAATTGCGCCAAAAAAAAAAAAAAAAAAAGAGTAAAGACAAGGCCATCATCGATACTCATTCAAAAAAGTAAAGGCTCCAGTGCATTCGATGAACAAAATGTAAAGAATATCGCAATCGAATATCGATTACAATCGATTTTTCCCAACCCTGAATAACATGCACTGTAGTTATGAATTTTTGAAAGGGGGGGGCTGAAGGGGGGCTCAAAATTTCTATGGGAGGACTGAAAAAATACAGGGAGGGCTCCAGCCCCCGTAAGTCCCCACCTTCCAACGCACTTGTATGCATAGCTCCTCTATCATTTCTCGCAGTGGCGTAGCGAGAAATTTTAAAAGGGGAGGGCATAATTTCTTCATTGTTTTCAAACGTTTTTTTTTCAGAAGAACAGATTTGAAGCTGAATGAGAAACAAGATAAGGTTTTAGGGGGGTCCGGGGGCATGTTCTCCCGGAAAATTTTTGAAAATTTACATGCTGTAATGGGTGTTTTAGTGTTTTTTGAATAATTGTTGAGCAAATTTTGTTTAAGTTTTTTCACTCTAAATTTGAGTGCACGACCAAATAGGATGCATTTTGTTTGCACATTTTCGATTATGCGTGCTTAAGGCGTAAGACTTATTGCTATCGGAGAGGCTCGAAATTATGGAAAAATTGTGTTCATCAAAAGCATTTTTGAAAATGGGCTGGGAGGATGCACACCCCTCATCCTATCCCCTGCCCCTGGCCATAAGCTACAAAAACCATGAAAAGAGTCTGGCACGTTTTAGTCACTTGGCGCCATTGGTTTTGTTCTTCTTTACTAAAAGCAGAGTCAAAAGGGGGGGAGGGGGACATGTCACAATGCCCCCCCCCTAAATACGCACCTGATTTTTCGTGTCAGGAGGACAAAAAAAAGAAATCAATTAATCCTTTCAATAACCATGAGCTAGAGATAGTTTTGTAATGGTTACAGCTAAAAACAGATTTTTAATTAAGTAGATTTTTAGTATGATCCTCTTAAATTTCACTCCAAATTAAATTTCTTTGGTGTTTTTAATTTCTTAGTAAAATAAACTCCTAGCAATATTGAAAAGTCGAATCCGGTGGAAAGATATTTATTGAAAGGGCAACACACTGTAAATTTAAAAGTACCATTTAGGTTGTTATGACGATAGGAACGCCTGAAGCCATACGGTCGATATTTCCAAGAAGATGGCAGCTTGAGCAAGTTTTGGCTTTTCAAGTGTAAGAGAAAAAAGGTTTCAAGTTACCGGTAAGGATTGGATTGCTTAAAGTTGGCATAAACAATATGTTATTGTTTTGGTTTTGAAAACGCAGATATGTGAGACATTTTGGTTTCAATATTGGCCTACTGCCTAGCACTGTAGCACACAGTATCGTAGTTTACCAGGTTTGGTATTGGTACCTGGTTACTTGTAATCTTGATAGATCTTATCCAAAAAGGCTGATAGAGAGGTGCTTCACTTCTGATATCGCTGTCGGTAGAGAAGTATTGGAACAGCAGGCAAGTGTTGGACTTCCAGCGGTTTTAGATAAAAACTGTAAACAACAGAGCTCAGATATGGTAATAAATTGCTGCTTTACTGGTACCTGCTCAGTGCTGTAGCCTACTGGTAGGTTAGTCTAGTCTATGCGATACTGGATGCCGGTAAATAGCATTTGTTTGTTCTTTGATGTTAAACCAAAAATCGCTAGTTTACCATTTTAGTACTGGTGCCGGTATACTAGTATTGTTACACTATCTATTGTTAGCTGTTTAGGTTGGTGCTGGGTAGGTACCAGAATGGTATGCGGTAAGACCTATTCTAATTCAGAATCACGTTAATATTCAGTATTGCATTGCAGGTATTCAGTATTGGTAGATTAATCAATGGCAGTGTCTAGAGCACTGGCCCAGTTTCCATAATCAAACCGCTGCTGCACTGGACTGCTTTGTTTGTTTTATATATAATGTCGTTGTCATGTGGGACTGATTTCCATTATCAAAACGCTGCTGCACCAGACTGCTTGTTTGTTTCTGTAAAAGGTTTGCCAGTGCTCTAGACACTTCCTAAATCTATCATTAGCCCTTTAAGTTAGTAAACTACCGGTAGGTACCAGTACCGGTACTGGCACCAGAATGATATATAGAGGGGTTCTTAACTGGAGGTAAATTATCGTACCCTTTGGGGGTAAATTTTACCAACCGAGGGGGTAAGTTTTCTGAATTAGAAACTAAAGAATACTTTAAATTCAGTAGTAAAAAGCAGTGGTGGTACACTTGGGGTAAATTATGCTTCTTTTTTTTGGCAAGGGGTGAATGAGACAAAAAAGGTTAAAAACCCCTGGTATCAGTGGCACCCGAAGAAAAAAATATTTGGGGGCAAAGTGTGATGTCATTATCTATGACATCACCAACCAAGTTTTTGAATGTGATACAGATGAGCTTACTGATGCAGTGATATAGGTAGTACTAATTTGGTACTCCTGCTAGTGCCTACAGTGCCAAAATAGTACCGGCAGGACCCTAGTGATATGGCAATGAGTGAGTGGTTGGTGGCTACGCTTATTTGGACGTGTAAATGGACTAATGTGCAGTTGTACACATCCCCTTTGGCCAGGGATGAGCAAACTTTTCAGCGCAAGGGCTTCGTTCAAAATTTATGCGAGGGGCAGTTGTTTTTATGTAGCCTACTTTGATGGTCGTTGAATAACACATACTACTACTACTACTATGCAGGTGGCATATAGTAGGCCTATAATATCTCCCAAACAACGAATTTGGGTAAATCGAAAATTTCTTATTATTGGCAAAAAATAGGGAAAACGTCCAATCAGTGTTGTAGTGAGAAATTTAAAAAGGGAGGGGGGCATATTCTCTACTTTTTTCGAGTGTATATATTTTTTGGCAGAACAAATTTGAAGCTGATTGAGAAACAAGAAAAGCTTTAGGGGGGTCTGGGGGCATGCTTCCTTAGAAATTTTTTGAAAATTTACATGCTGTAATGGCTATTGTAGTACTTTTTGAATAATTTTCAGGCAAATTTTGTTTCATTTTTTTGACCCTAGTTTTGAGTGCTTTGCCAAATAGGATGCACTTTGGTTGCACATTTTCAATTCGATTATGTGTGCATAAGGCATACGGCTTATTGCTATCGAAGAGGTTCAAAATTATGGAAAAATTGTTTTCATTGAAAACATTTTTGGAAATGCCTAGTGGGAGGATACATTCCCCTTATCCTAACCCCCTGGATCCGCTCCTGGCCATAAGTTACAGAAACCATCAAAAGAGTCTGGTATATTTTAGTCACTTGGCACCATTAATTTTATTCTTTATTCTAAAAGGTTGAGTCAAAAGGAGGAGGGTCATGGCACAATGCTGCCCCTTAAGTACACTCCTGGTTCCAATCTACTCGCGTAAAGTTATGCTACTAAATGTTAGCGGAAAATATTAATGCAATCAACGAAAGAAAAAAATAATGTGCAGAATGACTATCATTAATATAATTCTGTTTGACGATTGGTCGCAGAGGCAAATACATCAACAAGTTGAGCCACATCTATTTTTTCCTGTATGTCTGTTTCAACAGACATGAACATAAAATATTATCTCTTCTATTGGTTGGAACAAAAACATCTATTACTTTGTAGTAAAAGTCACTTTTTCGTCGCAACTCTTGAAGTCTATCCATCTCAATGGCAGTTGTTGCCAGCGATGAAAGACCCTCTTCTTCACTTCTATAGCTCCTACAAGTTTTGATCTTTTTCAGTGTAAAAATGGATCTTTGTACTGACCCTGTCAAAGCGGATTATCTAGATCTGAAATATGTCTTCCTTCATATAGTACATTCTATCTCAACTTCAGATTAATCATATAGTTTTAAGAAACTTCTTGACTCTAAATCAATAACATACTGTAGCTTCTGGCTAGTGGATAAAAGGAAAATTTACTACCACATCTTATGCAATGCCCTTATTTTATTGTGGTTTGTTGAATAACAAAATATCTTGTCTTTTTAGTGTGACGTCATGTATTTGAGGCCCTGCTTCAAATCGTATATCGCTCTGGCAACTCAGCATGATATATTCTTGGCAATTTTGTTGAGACACCCTTTGTATAGTTTTTGATATCTTCGCCATGGTAGACGAGGCAGAATTCACGCTGCTTCATTGCCTATATATTGGCAATTTTGACCAAATAAAGTGATTGGTCTGGACATGATAAACACTTTGGCAAAAAAATTTTAACATGAACAAAATATTTTAAACTGGGGGGGTAGGAGGGGTACAGCCCCCCAAAAAAAACCCAACGAATTTGTGCAATTTGGCAAAATGGCCAAAAAATTAATGGGAGGGGGCAACTTGCCCCTCCCTACGGGCGCCTATGCCTAGTATATGGTAATCTGATCCATAACCACATTGACAACCTACTGGTATAGCAATTAGCATTCACTTTTTCATTATTTCTTGAAGAAAGTGTCTAGAGCACCGGCAGCCTTTTACAGAAACAAACAAGCAGTCCGCTGCAGCGCGAGAAAACCGATCCCAGGTGACAGCCACATCATTTTAGAAACAAACAAGCTGCTGATGCAGCAGCCTTTTGGTTATAGCAACCGGGCCAGTGCTCTAGAAACTGCCTTTCTTGATACTTAAATTCTCAATTTTGACCAACACAAGGTAATGCTAATACGCAGTGAGACAAAAGTTTTCTTGCTTGGTAACAAAAGAAAATGTTCAGTGTGCATTTTTTATGGATGAAATTATTATATATGATTATTGACAGTCGGTTTCAACGGATCTCCAATGCTCATAGCAAAAGTATGATAGGCTTGTTAAGATTTTGGTGAAATAAATCTTTTGAATAAACAATTTTTGCAAAAGTAATACAAGCTAATTTTGTTTGCAGATAAACAGCAAATTACCTGTGTATGTAGTACCGGTACTTTTTAATTTGGTTAACAATTTTTTTTCGGAGTTGGGAAAAATCTTGACTAGAATTGTGATAAAATTTAAGTAACATAAACCATGGCAACCACTAGAATATCTTATTCTCTTCCTCCAAACATTGATGTTACAAAAGCACCTTTAGCCTTTGGAACGCAAGCCTTACCAAAGTTAAACAAAGAGCTGAATAGCAAAGAATTAATTGTTAAGCAAAGAGCATTGATGTCATTGTGCGATCTGATGCATGATCCTCAAAAAGTCTACCAAGCAATTGGTGTTGGTAAGTTTCATTTTTACAGCTCTCAGATGGCCTAGCGTCTGCCACTGGAGCTGTAGACTTGGGTTTGAGTCTGATCTAACTAATGACTTTAAAATTGGTGTTAACAGCTTCCCTGTTTGACGCTCAGCAATAAAGGGGCAGTGTGGAGAACAAGCCGGCAAGTTTACTTGTTGTGTTTTTAGGAAAGGCACCTAGTGAGATTACCCCATCTTGGTGTGGTAGACAGATTGCCAGCAACTCCTAAGTGAGCTCTTTATGGCGCTTCGATCGCTTTCTCATGATAGGAGGGTAAATAAGCAACTAAATACAAAAAAACAATTGAAATGCAAAATAAAATAATATTACCGTTTGAAAATTGTGGTAGGGGTGATTACTTAAACAGTTTAAGTCGATGTCTCAAAATGCAGCATTTCATTTCTATTTCAGCTTTGTCAGAACATTCGTTTTGTGATAACTATGATTGCATAAGTGTACCACTGCTTTCAATCTAAATTTTATGTTGCATGCATAGATAATATACTTGCGTTGCAATTATTATCTCAACTTGTTATGGTTGATTAAACCGCTAATTATAAAATCAAATGAAATGTAGCAGCCTTAAATTTTTTTCCAGGATGTATAGAAAGTCTGAGGGAGTTGTTGTCAGATGAAGATAGCACTGTTCGGCATAAAACCACCGAAGTTCTTTTCATAGCAGCTAGCCACAATGTGGGCAGAAATGCATTCCTTGATTTTTCAGTCATCATTCCATTATCACAGGTAAGCAAGGTAATGTAGAATGTATATACACTTTCTGTCTAACCCAGTAATATTAATTTCAATCTTGTAATTTTTTCTGGGAGCATTCTGATTTTAAAACTGCCGTCTGGCGTGATAGTAAGTGCTCTAGCAGTGCAATAAGTCTTGGGTTTGATTCGAGGACTGATTAAATTGGACTCAGTGTCGGCAGCAACTTTACAGTCGCCAATGCTTCAACGTTTCTTGGAAGCTGTGCTGCCCAGGCACTAAGCAGCAGAGGTAATCCTCGCCACTCGTTGCATGATTTGGCGTAATACCACTGGTATAATGAAGGTTATGATTCTGATTTTACTTTTTAATTCCCATTAGTTTGTAGATTTTCAAATATTTTATAATTTGTTTTATCAAAATGCTGTGAGCACTTCTTTTTGTTGTTTCAGCGATTTGATGATGATGTTGAGATTGTTCGAGAAAATGCCCATAATGCCATTAGTATGCTGACTGAGGTCCCGTCAGGTAAATTTTGGCTGTATGTGTAATGAATTTTTAGTTCTTTATTTTTCTTGGCATTGCTGCCTACAAAAGTACGTTGTTATGAGTATAAAACTTTGGGTGCGTTTACCGACATTTGTCCGTCCATATATATCTGGAGTGCACTGGCATATTAATTTTTTATCAATAGCACATCAAGCAGTTGTTTTTCCGCTTTTTAAATGTCGAAAAAAGGAAATATTTCGCCAGGTTTTATGATTACTCATTTAGTGAAATGCTAGCAAGCCATGGTCAACAGAAGTTGGAAGATGAACTTAAAATTTTATTGGCATTTTGAAATATACATTACTTAAAACGATTTATTGAAGCTGCAGATACAATTCATATACCGGTAACTTGCAATTTGTAGGAGCTCAAGGCGTTGTTGATGCTTATCTAATTCCACAACTTGTGCGCAAACTATCATCTGAAACTGAACGAATCAAGTGCATTATATTGAATACGTTGCATTTCTGTGCACGAGTCGACCCACTGACGTGTCTCAAGTCTGGTATTATGCCTGTTCTAACAGTGAGTTATATTTTGTGTACTGCTTTTCAACTAAATCTTGAAAAACATGCAGCAGTCGAAACTTTTTTCAATATTGTAATGTTTTATAAAAGTATGAACGAGAAGAATATGTGGCGAAGACAGCAGCTGCTTAAGCTTATGCTTTTAGAATGGTATATAGTGTGAGGTTGAGCCATTACTGGTAGTCTCTACATTTTGCAATACGTGGAGCGTTGGTTCTTGACCATTTGAAGCTGCCAATCCTCTAACATTCTAATGAAACTGATAAGGAATTCTGGAAATGCCAACTAAAAGAAGTATCCACTTCGCAATTCACAAGCCCCATTAAAAGAAGTATTCACCAATATTTAGCAGTCAGGTAGTAGGTGTTAATTGCGTACTTGTGTTTGAGAAGCACGTTTGAGAACCTGGGGTTACTGGAACCTAAAATTAGGTAATTAAAATCACATAGCGTAACGGGTCTCGAAGTCTGGTTTTGGGTGCAGCTTGTTTTGTTGTTGCACTCCATTGTATAAGCCTGTTTATGTTCGGCCAAATCTTAAAGTTGTAACAACTGTTTATGCAGGATTTACTCCAACACAGCAACTATCTAGTCCAAGGTGGAGCTGCTAGAGTGCTGATGGATGTTACTGTTCCTCTTGAAGGGAAGAAAGAAGCTTGCAAGATCGCAGAAGTCGTCCCACTACTTGTTTTTCTTCTCAAAGATCTGAACGATGAAGTACGGGCTAATGCGGCTGGAGCACTCATGACCATAGCAATCACTACTGAAGGTTAGAACGAAAATTACTTTATCCAGTTAAAAAAAGCAGAGTGTGTTATTACATAAATTTTTAGTAGTTGAGTCGGTGTTATTGATTGACTTACGTTTGTAGAGTTTTTCAGGACCAACAAATGACTAATATTAACCCCGCCCAGCTTCCCTAAGCAGTTGTCCAGTTGTCTGCGCAAAAAAGCGTTTGTTTGGTAATAAAAATTTTTAAGTTTTTTATGCATATAGTGCAGCTTGTGTACGTTATAGACTCTTAAGTATTTTTTGTAATTGTTCATCTCAAACCAAGGCAAGCAGGATTGTCAATTGTCATGCTATTTCTATATTGATACTTAGCATTTAATTTTCATTTGAATTTCAGGTAAATACACGATTTTAAAAGCGAATGCTATCAAGGAGTTGCTCTTATTGGTCAACAGTAGCAACAGTGAAGCAAGATTAAACTCAATCAAGGCTCTTACAATGCTGGCTGAGGCACCAGAAGGGAGAAAAATACTTTTAGATCACGTGGTCGAAGTGGAAGATAGATGTGTTGATCAACAAAGCAAAGCCGTGTGCGAGGCAGCAAAGATCGCCTTAAAAGTCATCAAGTGGAAACCATGAAATTTTGTCGTTTTTGTTCATATTTTTATTGTGAGCCTGTGAAGCATTTCGACAAGCTCTTCATTAAGTATTTTTACCTGTGCACTTAAAAAGCCCAACTGCTGGATTATGTCCATAATTCCAATCCTTGATTGTCATTTCCTCACAATCTAATGTTTGTTTAGTGTTCTTCGTTTTGGTTTGTATACTGTGTAAAGAACTGCGCCGAAATATATTTCATACTTCTTTCTTTGGATTACAAACTGCACCAGTCACGCTTCAAAGAGTTGTGCACTTAGTGTGCTATCAGTAGGCCTACCAACCACGTGTACAATTTTAGCAAAATGCAAATGGAATGCTGAATACTAGTTGGCAGCAGGACACGCTCAAAGCTCATCTTCCCTTTTTTACCGGGCTGTTTTGTCCTACAGTTACTCCAATCTATCCCTTTTACAGGCTTTAGTGGGCAATACTACCGATGCCCCTATCAGCCTGTTTCCATGTCCACAAAAAACGTGGGTTTTCTCAACTTGGGCCGAGCCAAGGACAACTTTCTGAAAGCCCACTTTCGCAAATCACCTCTTTTGGTGCGGCTAGGAACGCCCACAACTTTGCAAAATTCAGCCCACAAAAAGGAAAATTTTACCTGATTCAAGCAAAGCTCGTTGGCCGAAAGCCGACAAAATATGGACATGGAAACGGGCTATATATCGTAGATAAGGATCTAGTTAATAAAGAACTTCCATAAGCAAGTCAAAATTTAGTACTGCTCTAATGAAAAATCACGACAATTACGAATCTCTACAGTATTTACAGATAAAATCAATCTTTGTCGCAGAATGTACGTTAAGAACATGATAAATCAGGCAAAAGTAATTGGCACCAAGGCCTTTAACAAAAGATTCATTGACGACGGTTTAAGTGCATGAATAAAACCAAGACCTGCTTACAGCGCATGAACCATTAGATTGCATTTTGCTTTTGCAAATTAAACCTATCAAAATGGCTAATCCATTTTTATAAAAGTAAATGATTTAAAAACTTTGGAGAAATTATCAAAGTTTATAGAAGTTACGTTCGGTTAACCTATAACATAATGCTAAACAATTACTATATCAAACATATTTTAGGTAGAACAATATGCGCTGTAAATAAGCCTTGTCAAAAAGCAATGCAAAGTTGAAATTTTTGAGCGAGATAAGGCTATTCAAAATATTTTTCACAGTTATAACATAACTCTAATGACAGTAGCATGCTAGTAGTACAGTGGAGTTACAGATATACCGTTATACGAAAACAGAATTATACTAGGTTAGGAAACAAGTAAAGCCACATACACCAATTCAAGTGTCGAAAGTGATCTACTAGTCAAAAATCGAAGGCACATAAATTTAGCGCATCTTCAAGCACTAGTTTCCACTTTTTCCAAAACATTCGATGCTTTTTAAAAGCAGCTATGTTTTTAAATCGCGGATGAATTAAAACGAGCTTCCATTAGGAGGCAGCATAGTCCTAACCAAAACACTAGCAGGCAATCGTGATTTAAGAAACAGGTTGCTTGCTATTGTAGAAAGCCACAGCTAAATCATGGTATTGTCTTGAAATCCAGAAACATTTTGACGACTCGACGAGGGCTATTCTAAAAACATTAAATTGAAGGTTTTTTTCACATTGAACAGAACAGAACTTTATTTTTACAACACACGTGCAGAGTGTCACAGACATTACAAATATGAAATAAAATACGGTAAAACAATTTATGTGTGATGCAGGGGCAGGAAGGGACTATTTCGTCATTTAATCTCTACCCCTGTGAAATTGCACAAACTTTTTGGTATTTACTACGCACTGAAACCGAGAACTCGGCAGTTAAACCATTAATTCAGTGTTTTTTAACCGTTTTTAGGCAACGGACCCGCTACAAGAGTTACGTGATACGGCCAATATTACGTGCACATCGTCGTACATGCACATATTCATGCGGATTTGTATAGGGACCTATGAAGCTTTTTTGGAACTCCTAAGAGGTTCACGGATCCCAGGTTAGAGCCCCTGCTTTTAGTTAAACTTTTTTCTCCAGCTGCAATCAAAAATGAGTCGTAAAAAGCAATAGAAATTTACAGACCTTGCTCTGTTGCAAATATTAACTTGTAGCTTTCCATTCACTATCTGCATCACACGTCCTGGAAGATAGATGAGATTTCTTTCATCAGCTAGAGCCAAAACACTGTCACCTGAACACAAAAGCACTTAAATCTCACACCAACATTAAGTAGATTACAAACAAATAACTTCAGGTCTATGAAACAAGTCTGTGTCAAAAAACATCTCTAAACTATAATCAATAATCATGCTAAGTAGTCATGTCAAATGAGCTCGCTTATCCCTTATATCATAATTATAATAAACAGCCTGCTCGTACATACAGCAACAGTAAAAAGATTAAACCAGTACCGATATTAATTTCTCTTCTCTTAGTATGAGCTCCAAATATACACGACAGATGTTGCGACGTCAGAGACCCGTCAGACCATTGCAATTCGTACTGATGTCCATTTCCAATTCGTTTTCGACAAGATGCTGAAAAAATTCAAGCAGCAAACTGTGAAGAATAATTTTTTTACCAGAGCTAGATATGCCTATTTTCGTAATCACCGCAGAAAAGATTGCCGTAGTAAGGCTGTTCATTAGTAGTACATCATCACATCCAAAAGACTTTGAAATGCAGCAAACTATATCGGACTCCTTTGGAGCATCAGCGTTACCAAAGCAAAACTGTCATTTAAAGCAACTATAAGTCACCATCGGTAGGGTTGACCAACCACTACACGTAATATTGTTTGTGAAATAGACTACTTGAAAATTGCATAAAATATAAACAACCCGGGACCCACCCAACTGTTAAACTTGAATTGTATATCAATCAAATCTAAAATTTAAATGCAATGCAATGAGCTATTCGGGAACTCGACAACATATAAAAAATATAACAGGAAACTCAGGATTATAATTTACACAAACACAACTTTTTGTAGCCCTTCTAAAAACGAAAAGACTGCCAAGTAGGATCGCATAAAACTTACCCATCTGATATTGTCCATCTGTGTCGTTTCTCGCAACGACTGCTTCTCCTACCCACTGTTCCTCCTTGGTATTTATATATTTCACATTGTCCTTGTATTTGCCAGGAGTGACTAGATAAACCTAAAAAATTAACCAAGGTTAAGCATCAATTATTTTTCAGAGAGCTTTACTCCCAGCCCTTAATTTGAGGTCTACAAACTGTCAAGTCAAATATGAACAATCTTTTTTTTTTTAGATCTGGCATTTCCAATATTGAACATTACAGTTACACGTCAGTCGGCAGAACGAGGAAATGAATAAAGTTAATTACTGCATCTAAAGATTTTTTGTACAAGAGAATAGTGAAAGTGCCCGAATCTTTAATTATCCAAAAGAAAAGTAAAAAAAAAATGTATAAATAAAATTCTAAAATTTCTTCTTTGATCCAAAAAGTCGCTGTGATGATTACTTTAACAACTCCAACTAGTTCATTATCATGATTTGTCTTTCGCATGAACTGCACGCTCTATTTGCAAGTCTTTCGTTATACCGGGTCACAACAGCAAGTAGACTAGCCTACAAGGCTTCACCGGAAATTTATCTTTCTTTTTTGCTAGAAAGCAGCGGATGTGTGTCACAAGATCGCCATGAAGTTGCCCGCCAATTGTCTTGGGCTGTAAAATGCTAATCCCTTCAGTGCCTTTCCCACCGCAATCGAATATAATAAAATATTCACTAAAGACATATTTTTAATTACTTCTTGTCGCTGCACATTGGCTTCCTCCTTGTCATAGAATCGTATGCGGAACCAGTCATTCGGTTTGCATCGGACCACACATCCAGGGGCGTAACTGAGCGGGAAATGGGGGTGGAGGGCCACAACGAAAGATTGCTCCTGAAAATATAAAATTTAATGATACCAACGGAAAAGCGTATACTATTTTTATATAAATTAATTTTTAACAATAAACTTAATTATTATCATTGTTTTCATCGTTTAAAGCAGCTTCAAATTTCGAAAAATCTCCAAGTGATATTATCACGTAATACTCTTTTGTACAATGAACCAATAAAGAATTTCAGTCGAAGTGGCAAAACAGATATTATGTGACCTAGATTAAACGTAAATTTTTATGAAAGTAGCCCAAAACACTTAAAACACTGAAAAGTATTCAACTAGATTATGCTGCAGTGAAACTTGCCTGCAGCACACTGTCAGCATCATCATCTTCGGTGATAATATCTTCTCGCATCGTGGATTGAGTCAAACCGGAGTAATCGAGAATATCATAGCGATCTCCAGAATGAACAGCTTTAATCGTTCCTCTGTAGTAAACAAGAGTGCGTGAAGAAATTTTAAAAAAATTCAAAAACAATAACGTTTCTACGGTTCCATTTTCCACAACGACGCAAAAATATTGAAACAACAAAATGGCGCTTGGTCCGAGAAAAGGCGTATTTTCGCAATACAGTTTATTAGGAATTCTCAACCTCTTGTTCTACAATGCTTTCAGCAAATCACCATATCTGAATTACAAGGGTTATGAAAAAAGCATGCAAAAATACACCCATCAATTTCGTAAAAATTAACACAGAACAGACCGAGAGACACAGTATCAGGTTAGGGCTGATGAGAAGCAATTTTTTAATATGATTTTAAACAATTAATATGATTTTTTTTTAATATGATTTTGAAAGATAAAAGTTGTGGTATTTGAGCGATGGCTGTAGCTTACAACCTTTACACATAACACACTTACAACCTTAACACATTCATGCCTACCTGTAGTACCACCCGTCATCTGTACATCTCGCAAGGACTTCTTGATCTACTTCAGGCTTTTCTCCTTTTAATCGCTTTTCTGCGTCATCAGGCGAAATCACGACTGGTGACGAGCGACCTAACAAAATAGACTTTTACAGCCGATTAGCAAATATGATACGCAGAAAGTATGGTGAAACAGGTTGCTTTCATCCAACTTGCATCATTAAATGAATTATGATTATCAGTGACGAGGCATAGCGGTTTAATTCAGAACTGAAGCCAATCCCATTAAACATACATAACGAGCGGTTGCTGACTAGAAAAGCGCAAGCTCACTCTACACTTTCTGCAGACTCCTTTGATTGCTGTTGAAGTTTCGGTTTAACTTTAAAATATTTCTTCAAGAAAAAATTTACAGGAAAGGCGCGGTGTCTAATAATTATAGTTTGACTCTATGCCTTAAATTGAACGCTAGCTTTTACGATATTTTACGCACATGGAGATTTTGGAGGATCTAAGGGAGAGGTTCCAAAGGTGGAGAGATGCATTAGAAAGCAAGGGATTGAGAATAAATATTAGAAAGACTAAGATGATGGTGAGTGGTGCAGAAGGGGAGGTTGTGCGTAGCAGGGTGGATTAGTGTGGAATATGTGGGAAAAGAGTTACTGTATGTCTAATGCGGTGTGGTGCACGCTCTGTAAGAAGTGGATTCATGCGAGATGCACCAAAATGAAAAACGTATCTTGCAGTTTTGCACAACAGTTTGTATGTGGAAGATGTGATGATATTGGAGA
This sequence comes from Trididemnum miniatum, assembly GCA_964006365.1. NCBI lineage: Eukaryota > Metazoa > Chordata > Ascidiacea > Aplousobranchia > Didemnidae > Trididemnum > Trididemnum miniatum. The sequence continues at coordinate 12,098,426 of OZ023247.1, read as the reverse complement.
CGGAAAGGAAGAACCAGTGGAGGTATTGTGTGATGAAGTGGAGACTGTGAATGGTTTTTGTTATCTTGGAGATAGGCTGAATGCTAGTGGTGGGTGTGAAACTGCAGTGTCTGCAAGAGTAAGAATCGGTTGGATGAAATTCAGAATATGCGGAGAGTTGTTACTTGGGAGAAGGTTTTCTTTGAAAATGAAAGGGATGGTGTATCGTAGTTGCGTAAGATCAGCAACGTTACGTGGAAGTGAGACATGGTGTTTGAGAGAAAATGAGATGATAATTTTGAAAAGAACTGAAAGAGCTATGGTGAGATCAATGTGTGGAGTAAAACTAGTGGATAGAAAGAATACTGAGGAGTTGATGAAAATGCTGGGTCTGAAGGAAACTTTAGATAAAATGGCTAAAGCGAATGGAGTAAGATGATATGGACATGTGGTTAGGAGGGATGATGAGAGCATTTTGAAGAAGGCAATGATGTTTAAAGTGAATGGACCACGAAAGCGAGGACGGCCGAAGCAAACATGGAAGAAACAAGTCGAAGAGAATATACTGTATATTCTCTTCGACTTGTTAAAGAAAATTGGGTTGAGGGTGGAGGAAGCTACAGATCGCGCGAGATGGAGAGAGGGAGTGGGAGCGATTGCTGAAGGAATGAGGTGCATCCGGCCACTTTCGGACACGAGGAAAAACCGGATTAAAACTGGTTGATGATTTGAAGCACTGTGCTACACAACCATCTCCGTCCCTTTGTAGAAAGTTCTTCTAGCCACGTATAAATCAGACAATTTTCCTGACTGCTTTTATAGAGTGGGTCATACTAGTTCTCAGAATTAAACTCATGCGGTGAACTGCACAAAAGTAGTCTACCTACAACTAAGCTACCTAGCTTCATTATTAAAATCACGGCTTGAGTGCAGAAAAAAATCAAAAAGCAGTCATAAAGTTATGATATGACGAAGTAATTAAGCCCCAGCAATAGAAAGTCTTAGCCATTTTAAAAGCACATAAAACAACGTGCACATCAATATTAATCATTAAAGTAGTTGTTAATACACAAAAACTCAAAAACACTGCAGGCCACAGCAAACCGTTATAGCAGACAGCAATTACTTTTTGACCGAATCTATCGGCAATTTGCGGACAGTATTTTCCATAGATGAGCAAGCTTGCTTGCAAATAAAATTATTTCAAATTAATTGTAAAGCTTAGCAAATCTCTGCAACTTTACATTATTGAAAAAACAATTCAAAATTTGTGCATTATTAAAATACCCTCCAATTGTGGCGCGGATGTATTGAGTGAAACGCTAAGTGGAGTTGCGCTAATCAGGAACACTTTTAAAAAGGTACCGGTAAATAGTACGGTACCTTATCACGTGGGCATAAACTAATGTGATCCAGCTCGGATTATTTTACAGAAGCCTTTTAAGTAAAACAGAGTAACAGCAATCACTTTACTGAGATTATCCAAGAATTACATAAAATTATCAAAAGCGTCATCAAAGCGCAATTTAGCTAAATCAAATTTAACCACTCAACTCAAGCTTAATTTATAAGCGAATTACGGCTGAAAACGAAGGTCAGGCATAAAATTGAGATATTTAGTCACAGAGTAGGCATACAGCGTTTAGAAACTTCGCGGCATTTTCTTTCGCAATTGATTTGTTTGAATTAAAAGATAATCAAGTTCAGGTGGTAAATTATTAGAGAATGTTATCCACTTCAAGCAAAATCACTGCAACCTACCAACATGCACGCCTTCATTACCCTTGGTCACTAAAACCGATCCTCCTTTCACATTAATTATCACTTTGGTCTCTTCCGAAGGTTTTTCCGGTTCCGGAATGATGTCAGTTACAGAAGTGATTGTACTAGATTCAGTTGTTGTTGGGGTCACCCTGAGGAGAGTTGTAACATCAAAACTGCTTGTTTATGAGTTTCAGGGAAAAATCTAGTCAGTCTAATACTGCTATAATTTAGAACAAGTTTACCGTAAATCTTAGCTTATCGAACTTACCGTAAGCCTGCCAACAGTTAGACTACATTTGAAATTAAAGTGATCCTTCTCCCTCCATAAACAAGAAAAACTACTCTGTACCATCCAAAATTACTGACTACCTGATTAATGATTATATTATACTCAAAATAGCAAAATAAGGTAATAAACAAACAAAAAGTGAAATTACAACGATGAGTTTAATGCAAGCAAATCAAAAATTTTAATCGAACACGGATAAGAAAATGGTACTAGTTAGCTTTTTGTCACGAGCAATTAATTAGGGAAGCAAATATGCGTTAATTAAGAACAAAAATGTCAAGATATCATGCACAACAATTACACAAAATGAATTTCAAACACCATTAACACTAAAAATAATTGTGACTCGATGACACAAAACTACACAATTACAGAAACGAAATGTTTGATGCGTACGCTACATCTAAATAAAAAATTCTAAGCTATTTTGAATCAAAGCAAATAGGTAAATCATGAATAAAAGCAATAAAGCGCCATGATGGCAACCGGCAATGGGCAAATTACGGGCTAAATCAGGACCGCCAAGTTTTCAATTTTATATTTTAAACTGGGGCTATTATCTTTTTTATTTTTCTGTAATTAAAAGAAGTGAAAAAAAAATAATTATGGCATTTTCAGTATATAGATTCTAGATTATACACTTATACAGTCATTGATTTGTTTTATGACTGGCACAGACTAGTCTAGTTCGGTAATGGGTTTGCAATAAATAAGTTTTTGCCCCTCGTTTTAGTAGATCAACTCATGCAAATGACACAAAGCAATGAAAGTAATTTGGTTGATTTTATTGCGTATTATTTTGATACATTAAAAAGTGCACATGAAATGAAACATGAGGTGATCATATATTATTACCTTGTCTACAGGTCCAATTGAAGTAGATCAAAAACCCACGGGCATTCTACATCATAATCAAATTTTTGATGTCGTAATTGAAGATGCGATTATGATGGAGAATGTCCGTGGACTTTTTGCCCATTTTATCCGGACGTGTGGACAAGGTAAATAATGCAAAACAATTACATATGATTAAGCAGGTTATCACGACACTCTGTATGGGTTAATCACAAGAAAAGTCATACGGAAAATGTAAGTGTCAGTCACAAATGATAGTGATTCATGCAGCATTCACGTGAAAGTGATCACACACAGCAGACGTGATTGTCATGCAAACTCACGGAGCAATTTCGAGTTTTTCCGTGTTTGTGGAGATGTCACGGATCATGGGATCCGTGTTGGATGACATATCATGTCGCCGAGCCAATTTCTATTGGTCAAATATTACCATTAAGCTAGTTTTGAAAAAACGCTGTTTTTGCCTAATAAAATTGCATGTTGAGGACTAAGAACACAGAAGAGCAGCACGATATTTAAAAATCCGTTCACAATTAGTTTTGCGTACCATCAAGCATCTGATTCTAGTAAGCCACGACGGTTTTGTATCATCCAGATTAGCTGCAATAGAGCACTATCAGGTAATTAATATTGCTTATGCACGAAATGTTGCAAAAACTTTCGAATTTGTTCTGCAGTTAAAAAGAGATTTTCCGAAAAAGTGGATCTGGCCAATACCCTTCTCTTTTTCAAGCAAAGTCATCAGAGGTCAGAAGTACAAAAACTAGTAACTAATTTTTTCATGTAATTTGAAGAAAATACTATTTTTCGGCGTTCTTTTCATCCTTTATAAACAAACTAACCAGTTTTTCCTGATATTCATTCCTGTCTTTATTGCATTGTTCAAGATCTTTTCGCGCTTGTTCATTTTCGCTCAAGTAATTATGCAAAGTCTAAAAAATTTCAAAAAAATACCAAATAAAAATATTAACAACATCTAACAGATATTTACTATGGAACCAGAGACATATTTAAAGGGGGAGGGCGTTGTTCCATGGCCCGCTTTTGACTTCGTCTTTCAGTGAAAAAGAACAAATGTTGATAGGTGGTTGAAATATGCGAGGTTCTTTTGAGGGCTTTCATTATGCCTCCCCTTTCCAAATGTCTCGCACCACCACTGTACGGAACCTGGGTTATTTTTTTCAAATTTTGACTTCGGTCAATTGACCTAACTGTCTACAAAAGTTTTGACAATTTCAATTTTTTTTTCAGTCATGTTTAAAGTAACAAGAAGTTGAACGAAATATACACCTACTCCTTTGTAACCGCAACACAAATATAAACTACTTTGATCAGTTTAATGTCTATTAAATATGACACTGTGACACCGGTAGTCCGTTTGCAATTGTTGCTTGCATATTGGCAAGATATTTACTTCGGTCAATTGACCGAAATGGTTACAATTTTTTTGGTTTTTAAGAATTTAATTTGGACTATGACCGAAAGTTTACCGAAAAACAAAAAAAAAAAACACAAGCACGAAACTAAGTGCAAATTAAACAGAGCAGCAAAAAAAATCGTATAGTGCATATGAAAGGCAGCCACAAAAAATACACGCGATTAGTTACAAACATGAATCGAAATCATCATGCCCGATCTCTTTTACTTACTCATAGAACTACCTACTGTAATACTTTATACGCGATGTCGTCACCTGCAAGTTTTAAATCTTGCTATGCATTAGAACAGAAAAAAGTGACAATTAAGAGCGAGGTAGCGAAAACAGACAGCTAAGGAGCAAATGTGGCAAGCAGTAATAGCACAGTTCGAGCGTTGCCAGTAGTTAGAAATTTTATTCAATATACGCGTATTGTGTCACGATACTCTTGAAACACCAAATTATGCTATTTCTAATAAGTAGCTACTTTTCGCAAATCTTCTTGTTCTTTTCGACTATGGTACAAATTTCCCTCGAGATCTCGGAAATATTCGCGGATTTCGTCAACATATCCGGGTTCACGCGGAGTAGGAGGTTGTACAAAGTCAACAGTTAGTCTGCAAAGTCAAAGTTTACAATGTTGCGGGAAATAATTCTTTAAATTGTATCTTCCAAGTCTACAGCGTGTCACGTGTATGCATAACTGCAGACAGTGAACGCTGATGAAACCTAAAATCTCATATGCTGAGATCTGAAAGGTCGAAACAGTGCTCACTGTTTGTAGTTATGTATACATATTAGCGCTTTTGCATTTGTAAGTCTACAGTGTTTTTACTAGGATCAAGTTCTACAGTAATATGTCAATAAAACATGTACTTCTCAAAGCCTAAAATACGATTTATGCGCCCGAAAACGGTTAACCCCAATTCGATTTTCAGACTTATGATCTTGATCAGGTACTACTCTATTCACATGTCTTGAACAGTGGAATCCGATTGTCGCCGACAATCAGTACTGAACCAATATCCTTGATTGTGCGTTACAAAATTATAAGCCTCCAAAAAGTTTTCTAACCGTCTAACTAAAATGGAAAAGAATGCTAGCACAAAACTAGTAATTATCTACAATAGAGCTCGACAGATATATCGGTCAGCCGATATTTATCGGCCGATAACGAGGTTGGCCGATATATCGTATCGGCCGTTTTCTACCGATAAATTATCGGCAATCAACAAAAACGTATTATTTACGATTTTGCTAGTAAATGTAACGTTTTTCGGCGCTTCTGCGAGCGCAGTTGCGCACACATTCAAGCACGAAAACGACGCTTTAGAAAGAGCGTGCACGCACACTCAAATGACAAGTGGAATCTTCAAATTTTCAGAGTATTGATATATGCATATCAATGCGTGGAACAAAAATATGCCCAATAATTGTCTTCGACCTTTGACCTGAGGTAATACTTTTGACCTTTGTAATACTACCGACCTTTGACCTGGGTTATTGTCTTCGACCTTTGGCCAAAGGTCGAATAAACAAATCTCAACAGTTTTTTGTGCAGCCTAAGGCTTTTGAAACGCTGATGCTAGAGACTTCAAATTTTCAAGGATAGACCTTAATGTGAACTTGTGTCTAACAAATTTTGGGGGGTGGGGATCAACAGGTTAAAGGTCAATTAAAAAATTTGAAAAGAAATCTTTCCAAACACCAATAACTTGTGCATGGACACAGGAAGAACCTTCAAATTTATAAAGTATACGCAATGCATCTCGATAAGGGTAAAAAGATGTTCACAGTGAATATCTGCATGTGACGTCACTTGGGGTGAAAGATCAAATCAGAAAATATGTTGTTTGAGTTATAACTATTGATTAAAAACAGATAGGAACTTGAAATTTACAGGATTGGTGTATCTTACCAGGTTCTTTGCATAGTACCAACTATAAACGCTTTATGTCACGTGACTCAGGGTTAAAGGTCAAAAAATTGATGAAATTTGCCAATATTGTGCAGTCTAAGGCTATTGAACTGCTGAAGCCAGAGACTTGAAAATTTCAGGGATGGTAAATCTCAATGTGAACTTGTGTCTAACAACTTTTGGAAGTGGCGGTCAACAGGTTAAAGGTTAAAAAACAAATTTTATCAAAACAAAAGCGAAGTCTTCAGATATCGGTATCGGCCTTTAAATTTTAAACATATCAGTATCGGTATCGGCTAAAAAAATCATATCGGTCGAGCTCTAATCTACAATCGAAACTGCTGCAAGCCAAACATAGAACTTAAAGTAAATAAGAAAGCTTTAAAATGTGTTTACACAGAATAAGATACGAGTTTTCGTACGTACAGTGACGCAGGCTGCGAAACAGTTAGAAGTTATGACGAAAAGCTACGTCACTTTGCGTGGCATTATAGAAAATAATTGCACGGTGCTTTCCATAACAACCGATAGAAAGCGAGATTGTTTGGGTTTGAATGGTGAGGAAGGTATATCCGCCAATTGCTTACGTCAAAAAATGAATGAAATTAAGTCGAAAACTGGGTAAAATTCGTTCGTACGCTGCGTTTCAGTACATAGTTAGTAAGCCTTGTGTTCGTCCTACAGTACAGTATTCGTCAAACCAAAAAAGTCAAGTCACACATCACTATTACTAGTCAATCATGTCAAGTGTGAATGAATTTTGCATATTATCTACTCACACTCTAGCATCTATCTGGTTTGCTCTCTTGATATACCGGACAGTGAATGCATATCGTGTTTCACTGATCTTCACCAACTTATGTCGTTGCAAACATGACTTTGTGTTATTGAAATTTAAAACGGTGAAAAACCGACTCTCGCCCTGAAAAAAACAATATTTTAAACATTGCAACTTGTATTACGATGAATACGTGAGTTTAAGTCAAACAGGCGGTATTACGTCGAATGCGGCTAGGCGGTATTACGCCGAAGGCGGCTAGGCGGTATTACGCCGAAGCGAGTGACATCTCCGCGACTGAGCGCGAGGGAAAAACAGCTCCGAAGAAATATCGCCGCGGTGACGAGCCTGTGACGACACTGTGTCGGATTTGACTGGCCCGGGAATCGCACCACAGACCTCCTGCGCCGTTAGAGGTGTCTTTAATTACTACGCTAACTGGGCGGTCAAACTAATTATTTTACTTTTCACTGGAGTAAAAAAAGTGATTGCAGGAGATTACCGTTTTGCATTTAAATTGTTTATAAACCACTTCCCGCCGAGAATCTGTACCTACATGGAATCTTCGCTTATTGGACAACAAAACAGGGAAAATTTCCTATCCACACAAAAAAATAAGCACCGACGACACTTTTTTTCACGTAGTACATTTTAACTACGCGGTAAGTGCACTATTCTTAGTTAAAGCTATGTTTCCGACTTTGAGAAAACGACGAAATGATATGTTCACTCCACCGAGTGTTTTGTCCCAATACGTCACTTTAGAAAACCTCACTAACGATAAAAGTAGCAGAATAAAATTAGTTTTGTTGGAAAGGTCAAATTTCCAATTGTGTTGCTGCTGCGGTGGTTTCACCAGACCATGGGTACGTCACAATAGGTTTAAGCTTTTCGCGTAAAATGCAGTTTAACCAAGGACATATCGAACTAAGGTGAAAAGTTTAATAATACATTTATTTCTTTGATTTTTTAGTTCAAGTTTTTGCAGCATAAACTTAAGATGACTAGTTTTCAAAATAAAGTTTGATTTTCATATCTTCTGCAGTTATTGAGCAGGAATGTGCCGAGTCGAGTCCGAGTTCTCGACCGAGTATTAGTTGATACTCGACGGAGTACCAGTTTGTGACCAATCTAAGTTTTTTTTACTCAAACCCAAGTTACCAACTCAACGGTAGCAATTTCTTTTTTTATTCCGGCACTGCAACCTGCAAGCCGTAATTGCTTGAGGGTTTAAAAAACAAGTTTTTAACTTTTCTGCAAATGTGGTGCAATGAATTAAGAATCAAGATCCTATCAGACGTTTATAACGTCACAACCTTGTTTTTGTTTTACGGCGCGTTAATTGTTGAGCGCTATGATAGACTTTCTTACTATTCCTAAATTTCGATATCGTGAATTGTGTTTCAATCTACCGCACAGCACAAAACACGACTGCTAATTCATGAACATTAACCGTCTTTTTGGCTTGATAAGGTACCTATGGGGTACACCGTCATTATAACATTGTATTGCCTAGTAGGCCTACATGTTGCCGTTCGACAGTAAGCTCAGTATATCTAAACCAAATACCATTGTTACCGACTAACCCAGGGTTTTTCAACCTTTTTATGCTCATTGCCCACAAAAATGATAAAATATGACGGTGACCCAACGACTTTTCACTAAAAAGCACAAATTGAACATATGACGTGATTACGAATGCTGATGTTGTTGTCTAGTCAAGCTCTGTGGCCCAATGAAAACAGTGCCGTGGCCCAATGCCGGGCCACAGCCCATAGGTTGAAAATCTCTGGACTAACCCATTGATTCTAAAGCAGCTAAATGCAGGAAAATCAAAAAGGCAAAAGCTTACTTCCCATCGCGCGTGGCGCCATAGATACTCGGACTCGCCGAGTAATGTCGTGAATACTCGTTACTCGGCGAGTCCGAGTAATTTTCCTTAAAGCACATTCCTATTATTGAAATATGAGTCGTCATAAAGTGACGTATTGAGATGAGACACCCTGTAAATCAAGACCAGTTCAAAAAGTTAACGTAATTTTCTGTTTTTAATCTAAAATCAAGGAACAACATTAATATCAGAGTGCAGTGCCTCCAAACCTACCTGAGATTTTCTCGGAGAATCTATCACAATCGCAGGTATGTAGCATGCGACATTGCTTTCTCTTCTGTTGTAAGCTAGAACTCTATCTCCAATCTAAAAATGAAGCTAAGTGATCTATGTCGCACTTCAAGTTTGACAGCTGCCATAACTGTCTAAAATCAACAACTGAAAACTGTTTCAGTTTTCTTATAAATCTTCAGCAAAATCGTAACTTTTTATGCAGATTCAATGTTAGTAAATGCTTTCAATGTAGTAAAGTTCAACGTTCAATCGTACCGTAGAGCGAGACAGCGCTGTTTCTGGCTATTAAGCTAATAGCCAGAAACAGCGCTGTCTCGCTCTACGGTACGATTTACTGGAGTGCTTTGCACTGTTGGTGATGGAGTGCAGTTATAGCCTCTGACCCAACAAGAGGAAGTCGTCATGACTTCCCGTCCGGTAGGCCAGGAAGGACGCTGCTCTTTAGTTGTTCAACGTTCAATGTAGTCAACGCTTTCAATGAAGGTAAGTTTTTTAATATTACGTCGTCGCTTTCCAAAATAATATCTTTCTATTTCTGTGTCAAGTAGTGAAACACTTCTTAAGTTTTGTTACTACTGCAAGTATTCATGTGAACTTACCGATAATGGTGGACATGATACAGCTCCTGATCTTTGGATTACAAATCGAGTTGGAATAACTTTTTCATCTCCATATTTGAAAAGTACCAGTGCATGGCGAGCATCTGTGTTTTTCACTACAACTCCGCTGTAGTAATATCCGTCTACATCGTCTCTGGAATGAAGATGAGTTATAACAATGGCGCAGACACGTCAAATATCAATTCAATTGAATGACACTTATCCATTTGCAAGTACGTACGAGCAAAAGCAATAAACAACACACAAAAAAAGAAAAAAATAATAATAAGAGCTTACTACTGGCAGGGAAACTGCGAATGACCAGATAAGGTCTTAGAATCCACAAACGATGCTGGGAAAATGAAAGACGCTGGGATGGTCTTAGAAATGGCTTTTAAGCACCTTTTGGTCCATCTCCAAATTTGATTTTAATGTGAAGACCTTTAAAGTTTAACTTTAAAATACCTGGCAATGACTTTTTGGTTTTTGAGTCGAACAGCTGCGCACTTTCTCGGACGAACTTGCTGTATTTTTTGAGGCACCACCGCTGGAGGGGTATCTACCGACTAAAAACAAGAGTAAATGATGATACTGAACAATTTAATCCAGTAAACATAATGATAAACATTACAACAAAACAGTTTTTTTGTCCTTATCGGTTCATTTGGAGTAAATTAGAATTAAAAACAAAATAAAATAGAAAAATATTGATAAGAAATAATGAAGATCATTGGGCAGACCATCAAGAGACTAAACGTAGTTTATGCACAGAAACGCCTGGAATGAAATCGAATGATCATTATGATCGCGGTATTACGCCGAAGCGTGTAACGAGTGGTGGGGCCCATTTTTGCGGCTTAGTGCTTGGGCAACACAGCTCCGAAAAAAACATCGCCGCGGTGGCCAGCAGCTGGCGACAATGTGTCCGATGTGATCTACCCGGGAATTGAACCCCAGACCTCCTGCACCGATAACGTGTGCTCAACAACTGAGCTAACCCGCTGCGGTAAAACGTAATCACAAAACTTCACGCAATCTGCTTACCTCATCAGAGCTTAGTGACGGAGTAGAAGATGACTCAGCATTTTTGTTTCCCATTGCAACTTTAACTGCGGATTTCTGAAGGTCTTGAGATTGTTGAAGATAATGTTCACCTACACAATATGATGGAAACAAACAATTAAAAACAAATTACTGCACTGAAAATTCAAAAAACAGTCAGCAGTTACCCGAAATAGGCCACATGCAATCGGTTCCAGCCGTGAACCGAACCCACCATGAATGGTTGGTAACCTGTGCGCAGTACCGCAATACGAAATACTCCAAATAATAAAAAAGCTTTCAAGCTTGGAGTAATATAAACATCAAAAGATGCCTGAGTTGTGTACGCCAAAAATCCAACTCCGTAGTTTTTACCAGTTAGATTATGTAATGGTAGTAGGAGCAGCGCCTTTTATTTCTGCATCGTCAACACGATGAAGAATACGATAAGATTAACGAAGAGGTACAAAAAAAGAAAGAGGCAACAAAACGATTAACGTTACGGCATGCAGGTAGAAGTCAAAAAAATAGAAGAGTGGGCATAGTTGCAAGTTGCAGCACCCAGATACATCTACTCCTATACGAGGTGAGTGCAAGACAAGCTCTTAAACAGTTTTGGACTGTTAGCATACATTGCTGATGATAACAACTGAATTGATGTTGTCGAAATGTCTCGAGTTGCTTAAGCATAAACAATATAATTGCCATTAAGGCAACGTTAACAACAGAAGTATGTTTCTCATTTGAATTGACAACGTTGGCGCTACATAAAGTTTCTCTACGACCAACTTGAATTCCACGATGTATAAAGCTGTGATTTACCCAATGAAATTTCATCAACCAGCAGTTGAATTTCTTTTTGAGATATAGGTCGCTCTGACCTATCCAAAGCTTGGTTAAGAGCGTCCGTATTTTCGATGTAAGACACTGGACCCTCCTTAAATCTACAAATACAGTTGAATTCGGTTAATTGCGTATCGGATAACTGCGCATTCTGCTTTATCGTTTGAAAATCATAAAGCTTAAACCACACACAATCGTGTGTTAAAAATAAATTGGTTAATCGCATAGCGGTTTATTGTATAATCCGGTTAATTGGTTAAAATTGAACGGCAGCACCTCTAATTAAGAGGATAATGCAACAAACTTTAGAAGCAAGAGCACGGCTTTCTGAGCGAAAACAAACTGTTTTGATTAGCAAAGAAACTCGCCAACTGCCAACGTCAGGAAAAATCAAAACCGCCATCGATTAGAGATCAAAAACAACGCAACGTTTGATGTGATTGATGTCCTTCAAAAACGAATACCGATTCAAAACAAAATCACGCCGGTCACTTGTACTTTGTACTTACGCACAAACGTATAATTCGCTTAATCGCATAAAAAGGTTTGTCAAGGTAACCACGCAATTAACCGAATTCGACACTATAAGCAACAAACATAACATCAAAACAAAACAGCAACACACTACATAAGTTAAAACCAATATCGCATTCTGCAATTGACAGTTATGCCACGTATTAAATTATTTCTAATCGCAAATCAGATGTGATTACCATTTAGCTACCCGTGCAGGATTACCATTCTCAAGCTACTTTTCGAGGGAATTATATTGGTACGATATTAACGAAAAATATCGTACAAATATAATTCATTCGAAAAGTAGCTTGAGAATGGTAATCCTGAATTAATTTTGCAGCCGGTATCAAGTCTGCAAAGAGTGTCATTCGATAAAATAATACTCTTTGTCAAATTTATCTATCATATACTGTAATTAATTACGAATGCAATCTAAACATTTGGCTGATTAATACAATAATTGAATTGTTTCCGATTGCATAAAATGTGCACCGGACGTTTAGAAAAGTGATGCTCAATACGCCATTAAGATAAAAATATATAGCGATGATACACATCTTAGAAAAGAAATCGTATGTAAACCTTTAATACAAAAAAATCAAAATCAGTTTTTCGTTCTACAGCGTGGAATGAAAGGCGAGGCCCATTTCCGCGGCTTAGCGCATGGGAAACACAGGTTCGAAGAAACGTCGCAGCGGGAACGAGCCGTAGGCGACACTGTGCCGATTTGACCGGCCCGGTAATCGAAACCCAGACCTTCCCCACCGATATCGTAAGCTTAACAACTGAGCTACCCGGCCGGTTTACTGTTAATATAATGTTTTTGATAAAAAGTTCAAACTGCTAATACAAAAATTATCCAAACAATAAAAAAAATTCATTTAATTTTGTTCCGTCTAGGTTCTAAAATTTTGTTTCACGGAAAAAAATTGCCCCAAAATTTCGAGATGAAATGGTGAACATTCGTGTATGAGCTTAAGCTAGTTTGCATTCTGCTCCAATAAAACAACAAAAATGAAAATGTTGATTGAACAGCAAATCTTACTTTTCTTTTTCTGTTTCTGACAAGCTCCTCCAGACTTGAATATCCAATCTTTGATGATATAGACCGATGGCGCTCATCAACTTTTTTTCATAACCAGGAAGATCAACAGCTGCCGGATTAACCAATCGAATCTTGTGGCGATCACGTGGTGACACGTGAGCGATAGGAAGAATCTAATTGGACAAAAAAAATTTCGATAAAACTCTAGCTGCATATCAACACACCTCAACATAGAGTAGTAGCCTTTAGGAAGGGGTTTTGCAGCTAAACGTCAGTCATCCGGGGTCACGCCATCCGGTAACAGCATTTGGGACCCGTTTTGAAGCACGAGGTGAGAGGTTACCTAGTACAAAACGACCTAAACCCAATTTTGTGAGGGCATGGGGTGTACTGTACTACCAACAACTATTAGATCAAAAATTCGCCATCGAATCCCCTGGGATAGTTTGTAACAACTCATACACAAACTACACATTCATTTACACGCGTCACACATTCTTACATCGTTGAATACTCTCGACACGACGTGCGAATTCAAGACAGGAATGTACTTGGGTGTTATTTTCACAATGGTTGGGCTGAGAACGTCCATCACAGTGAGCCTTCTAGCAATCAATCCGTTCTTCTTTAACCAAATAAAGTTCGGAATATCGAATTCACTACAAATTTTTTCCACAGCTTAAATAGAGAATACTTGCACTTGCAGTCACCGGTGGAATAGCGAGAAATTTTAAAGGGGCACACCACAATGTCTACCCCAAATACGCTGCTGGCAGTTACAAAAAGATAAAACTCGATCGCAACGATGAAAAGAAAAATTGCACCAAAAACTGGCCGTAGCAGCATGATGGTACTTTTAGCATACTAGACTACAACTCAAACGGCCAGAGGCTCAAACCTGCTCTAGGTTTTCATACTTTCATTGCACTTGGCTTCTGTTACGAAATTGAAAGTTTGGCTCTAATGTGAAATTAAATGTCAATAAGATAAGAGTAATAACATAACATATAAATAATGTCCGTAAAATCATTTAACACGTGCGTGCTGTACAGAAATACAGAATTCAAACAGTCGTAGCTCGATTCATTATAAAACACAGACATTTAAAGCGGAGAAACGTAAAATAAGAAAAGGGTGCCTCATGCATGATGAGCATTGACGGCTTTTGCAAGCACTGACAAAGCTTAGTTTTGCTATTATATAAACTCAGATTTTCAGTTTTTAAAAGCTGATGCAGCAGTTTTCAATTGATCCTTCGAAAACGAAGGAAAGCACTGGGTGTAGTAGCAGTACTGTATGTCAATACGTACTTAGAGTGTCTTTTTTTCTTTTTGCTTGGTTTTCTTTTAGCTTCCATTTTCACTCGTACAATATCTGCAACAGGAACCGAATCAGCAAGGATAAGCAAACATAATTTATCAACAAAAAGTCATTCCTCAATTTCATAAATTTAGAAGTTTCTGCGACAACTTAAGGCGATCATCATCAACAAGACTAGAGGCCATTTCTACCGGGTTTAAGATGACAATATTATTCGTAACAAACTCCAACCTTTATACGCCTCCAGAGATTTATCAATTTGCTTATTCATAAAATCTTCCGACTCCGGGAGTATGAAACCGTGACTGTCTTTACCCAAGCGTAACGCACTCGTGCGTGTTTGCCCGGCTTGACGGTTACCTGCAATGATAATATTCTCATAAATAAGCTGAATTATTATCCTTAAAAGAGCAAGTAAAATAAAGAAGTATATATTAATAATTTGTAAACAAGACTATGCCCCTGAACAAGTCCTGCTGCATAAAACGAGACGACAGGTTGCGCATAAATCAGTGGTTCTCAACCTTTCATGGTTTGTGGCGCTTCTACAGACTCTTCAACACCTGTGGCCCCCTGCTCATCAAGAAAATTTTCTGTCGGTATTTCAATCATAGTGTCTACAGCTGTTAATTGGCTTTAAGTGGTCACTAACTATTAATAAATCATGCGTTTGCAGCTTCCTAGTTAACGTATCGTGGCTTCCTAAGGGAGCCAATGGTCCCCGGTAAAGAACCCCTGGTATAAACCATCGAACAAACATATGACCACGATGTTTAAACTTTTTAAAATGCTTATTTTAACAAAAGGTAAGTTTAAAACATAACCTGCAGACATTTCTAGTGAACTAAAGATTTCCAAAAAAAAAGTACGGTAGGTATTTGCAACTATCCAGTAGTCTATTTTCCATAATGTACAATTGTACATGCTTATTTTGATAGCACAAATACAATGGAACAGATTAAAAAATACGTTTAATCGAACGAGCACTTTTAATCGCAGATGATAGAATATGGCAACTAAAACACCACATTTTACTCTTAGAAAGTAAAAATATTACTTTTCGTTGACTTGCAATTTTCCCTTTTTTGGGTTATCACAGCATCATTTACACCAGCGACTCCTCTGTGTCCTTTGTGGGCAGAGGCCAATTGATCGGCTGATGAAGGACGATGGCGGCCCGAAGTAGTTTGGTAATGTTCAAAAGAATTGTCACTAAACAAAAATAAACCAAAAATCAAAATAGTAACCTGATAGCTAAAAATATAATGCGAGAAATAGCTTATTCTAAAGATAGAACCAAAAACTGGTGGTAAATTTAAGAAGTACAAAATTCACCTTTTAAAAACTATTTTTACTGTTAATATGTCAAATTGTCCATACGAACAGCTGGTTATATAATATTACCCTATAAAAGTTAATCCAAGGTAAATCCCGAGATCTATAGTGTTTACAATATATTCCCGAACACTTAGTTTTGTGCATAAATCTTTGTAACATTTCAAGGGCATTTTTGCCAGACATTTTAAACTTGAAAGCGATTTTATGAAATTAAATTTTACTTCTACACACATTTTGAACGACTCTTCTTTACCTTGCTTGGAGAGAATCGTTTAGCGTAACTAGAGGGTACCGAATACGAGGATATTTTTCAACGTGATATCGATCATCCAGATGCTTGGACATCAGATATATCTATTTATTAATCTGAAGAATTGCATCAATACAAAACTGCCAAAAGACACTATTTCGTCAATACTAAACGTTTCAACTGCAAGGATGTAACTATACTCATCCACAAATAACCTAATCGCTCACATGCACTGCTCTTGACTTTCCCTGTTGATAATGCAAATGCATAAAACCTCTGAAAAATCTTTTTTAGCAGCTTTCGGCGAAGTAAACTAATCTATGCTCTTTAAGAACCTACAGTATCTCTCTTTTGAGCTAATACACAACTATTCATTAAATACAAATCTAAACTAAGCGGAAGTGCATTTAAATCTTTTCTGATAATAAAAATCAATTCTGAACCTTTAAAGAACTCCAACCTTTACTTCGTCATATTGAATTTGAGGTAAGCGTCTATTGTCAGGCAGAGGCATTTATTGATTTAGGTTGTGAGAACACAAAAGAAAACAATGGAAGGTAACACAGAGCATTGCCTAGTAATGAATGACCTTCGCTTCGCTGAATATTGAATAAGCAAATAGAAGACAAACACTTTTGAGGGCGTGTTTTATGGAAGGTAACACAGAGATTGATAAAGATATATTCAATAGCAAATATGATATTATAAAGCCGCCGTAAATCTCAAAACTAGACGTTTCGATAACATAAATTCAGCTGCCATCATCAGCAGTGTATAAGTTTTGTACTGCCTTGCATACACTGCTGATGATGACAGCTGAATTTATGTTATCGAAACGTCCAGTTTTGAGATTTATAGCCGCTTTATTTTTCCTCCTTAAGCTATTTTCGTCCCATATTTATTGTATTCCGAAATATGATATTGTTTCTAAAACTGATTGCAACACTGCCACTTGTACAGTTAACTTAAACTTATGATATTTGGAACAGATCTCTGTCTCGAAAGACTTTACATTTACATAACATTTTAGTTCGAGCAATTTTGTAAGGCCGATGCATTTTCTTTACAAATATGCAAATACGCCGCAATGAAGTACGCCAAACTTAGCTATAGTAATCAATCAGTTATTAATATTTTTTGCACCGTTCGCGTCAAAAAAAAAAAAAAAAAAAGACGATGACGGCAGTGTTACTATGACGTTCATTTTTTAACCTAATTAACCTCACTAAGTGTAAAACTTCGACTTAAATTTGAAAAATCGAATTCTACCACAAGTTTGAAAAATCACTCACTTACACGTTGGCAGAAAAATGATTTCGTTGGACAAGAGATAGATATAAGTGAATGAAGAAAGTGCTCCAGCCACATAAGGCAAAGAAATTCATACCACCTGGAAGCTGAAGCGTAGTCATCGGAAAATAAAAGGAGGTGCCAAATTACAACAAGACAAAGTTTACAAACATCGTGGTATTTCGTAAGAATGTTTCAAATCCACTTCAGCACTTCGTCAGAAATACGGAAGAGCAATGTCCATGCCCAACAATATTACTTCTTCAATTAAGGTGAGGTCACATTAACTGAAACGCCTCAATTTTAAGGAGACATTGTTCATTTGTTTTATTCACACGTCATCATGCAACATGTGTGAGACAATAATAAAACAAACCAAAAAGTTCTCAGAAACATTGAGAAGTCTCAGGTAGTGGGATTGCGTCTGCAGCTTTCACTTTAATAAGACCAAGGTCTTGCATTGAGTGAAAAAGCATTGACTAGGTAGTAGGGTGTTTCATTTTTTCACCATTTTTGAAATTGAAAAAGCTTTGGTCCGCATATGATGGGATTTTGGCCATTGATTCGAAATGTTTGATTTTTTTTTCTTATGACGTCATTTCGATGTGGCACTGAGCGTTTGAAACTCCGATAGGGCGTTAAACCAAGGATTTTCCCCAACCCGAAAACAGTTGGTGCGAGGAAGTCAATATTAATATGAAATTGCGCAGAAAGGTCGATTTCCTAAACCCTCACTAGAGACTTTTTTGCCCTATCTTCATTAAAAATTGCGTAAAATTGAAAAAACTAAAAATTGACGTATTTTGATGAAATATATGCTGCCTAGCGTTGTTATAATGATTGTCTGTGCATCTAAGTGCGATTTCTGCGCGTTTCAACAGTATTGATTGCTTTGATTAGTTACTAGACTTATTACTGTGCAGTGTGCACCCAGCAAACAGTCTAAACACATAATAACAAAAAAGTCCTGCATTAACGTCATTAGTTTACGAAATTTCTAAATTTAACGGAAACTTTTGTGATTTCAATAGGCACTATTTTATGGAAACGTTGCGCTAGTCGCCTAACACAGGGATGGGTAAACATTTTACACGAAGGGCCACATTTGAAAAGATTTTGCGACCGAGGGCCGCACTGATTGGAAGAGCAAAAAAAGGTCTACTCTACACTTCCTCAGATGTCCTATTTTCTACTGAAAATCAGTGAAAAGCTAAAAATATATGGTTTTCAGCTTAATTCACGGTAGGAGTTTATATTTCTGTAAGTGCTCGCGGGCCGCATAAGATGGTCTCCCGGGCCGTAGTTTGCCCAGCCCTGGCTTAACATCTTTGCTCAAGCCGAAAGGTAAAAATACAGAGCTGCATTTAACACTTACGAGCATCACTCATCACAAGTAACGACGGCAATCGTAAATCAGTGCGATAGTTTTGGTTATATCATCAGAAACTCGGTCTTGAATTACATTTTTCAGCTTCCCTATTCGCCATTCAGCTGCACAATTGTTGTTGTCAATGGACTTTCAGAACATTGCAGGTATGATATCGCTGTATGTCACACAAGGCGCACTTAGGGACTGGGTGGTGAAAACATTTTAAAGTCTTGCTGCTCGGCATTTCATCTGAAAACGAGTATCAATAGCAACAGGCAACGAGAATGAAGTCTTTACAGCTTCAAGGGAAAATGGTGGAATATCGGAAAATAAACTTAGTGCAACGTTTTTTGGAGATAGTTATTGGAATTCGTGCTCCACAAGGTACTTAAAGGCCACGTTAGCCACTTGTTCGTCAACCTTCTGATAAACAAGAAGCAAATCTCTTTGAAAGAATATTAAGAAAGGTCCATCACAAGCTTTTGGCTTGAAAGAATCATAATGACAGACGGGACATACACAGACATGACGTAAGAAACTATCTGTGTCAGTTTGGTCATATCCTCGACGCATAGCTTGTCTGATTGAAAAAGAAACAACCAAAGATATCTACTAGCCGTCGTTATCCATCTGGAATGGCACGCAGTTTCTTGTTTGTACATCAATACTGACTTCAAAGAGTTAGGCACATACATAACGGTGTAACAAGCCAAAGCCAACAGATACAACTGATCAGTTCGAAAACTATCATTCGACTTACGTCCACTACTTTTCTGTTCGGCTAACCACTCGATCTTACTTTTAAGGTGAAGAGAAGCAATGCCAGGGACAGATATTTTAGCCAGGTTTTCACGACAAAAATCACCAACGGTTTCAGGTATTTGGATGTTTTTTTTGCTCTTCCAATCAGTGCTGCCCTCGGTCGCAAAATCTTTTCAAATGTGGCCCTTCGTGTAAAATGTTTACCCATCCCTGTGTTAGGCGACTAGCGCAACGTTTCCATAAAATAGTGCCTACTGAAATCACAAAAGTTTCCGTTAAATTTAAAAATTTCGTAAACTAATGACGTTAATGCAGGACTTTTTTGTTATTATGTGTTTAGACTGTTTGCTGGGTGCACACTGCACAATAATAAGTCTAGAAACTAATCAAAGCAATCAATACTGTTGAAACGCGCAGAAATCGCACTTAGATGCACAGAAAATCATTATAACAACGCTAGGCAGCATATATTTCATCAAAATACGTCAATTTTTAGTTTTTTCAATTTTACGCAATTTTTGATGAAGATAGGGCAAAAAAGTCTCTACTGAGGGTTTAAGAAATCGACCTTTCAGCGCAATTTCATACCAATATTGACTTTCTCGCACCAACTGTTTTCGGGTTGGGGAAAATCCTTGGTTTAACGCCCTATCGGAGTTTCAAACGCTCAGTGCCACATCGAAATGACGTCATAAAAAAATTTTCAAACATTTCGAATCAGTGGCCAAAATTCCATCATATGCGGATCCAAGCTTTTTCAATTTTGAAAATGGTGAAAAAATGATACACCCCCTGGGTAGGGTATAATATCCATTACCCAATCCAGGATCGGGTTTACCAAAAGCCAAGGCAGGCTGAAGTCAGAGGCCTCGGAGAAATAAGGAACCTTGTCACGAGCAACAAAGACGTTTTTTTACCATCAAGGCCTTCATATACAGTACGTAGAGATGAATGTGATCATTGGTCACCAGAACCTCATTAATCAGACAGCCTAGCAGCCTAGGGCCTCTCATTGTTGAAATACTAGGGCACACCAAAACTCCACTTTTTTTCCCTAACATGGACATCAGTATTGCGATCCGTGAGGATGTCCGGAAAAACGCTTCTATTAAAAAATCAGGGAGTTTCGTCTGGTATTCGCGCTGCAACAGCACTTTTAAGTTTTAGGGGGATATTTTCTTGAAATGTTGGGTTGCCAATATATAAAAAGTGCTATATTTTTATTTCTACGTAAAAAAATTGTTTTTACACGTGATTATGTTTACGTGCCGAGGTTGACTTATCGATCTAAGCGTGATTTGCTGATACTGCTGCGTACCAAGGACCTTGTTGGGGTAATTTTTCTCATTTTAGAGCAATTTTTGAACAAAATTTTAGGTATTTTTCCAAGCTTCAGCCATTGTTTGAGCATGCATGTACTGAACATGTTAATACTACACTTTGTGAGAAAGGTGTTTTTGGGCAAACTTTGTTTTAAAGCCTGAACACCACGTCAAGGTGTTGCCCGTCGTTCAGGTTCCTCTGTTTTTTGATCCCGGAGAAGGCCCTTTTCCTGCATGTCATAAAGGGAACGATTATGATTGGGAACAAAAATCTGGGTAGAGGTTTCGTGTGTCTTCTACACAGTGTAGTAGCATCCTCCTTTGTTCCTCATCATCCGTCAAAACGTCCTTGAACTCCTCCATTAGTCTCACTCCTCTTTCCGCCACATCATTCATAACTTTGAGGTGAATAGTAAGAATAATTTACGATGTTCAGTTAATAGTTTGGACTAAGTGTGAAAAGATTTGACCTTAATATGTTGACAGTGAGACCAGATAGCTAGCTGTGTGACGAAAAAAATAATTCTACACTTCCTTTGTCGTAATTAATCTCAAAAACAATTAAGGTTATTGGATCACAATATTGAATTGTAATGTTGCTATACCACGAGTAGTGTCGCAAAGCATTTTCATTAAAGTGTCAATGCAGTTGCAAAGCATTAGTATTAAGTTTGTTTAAGCTGGGGAACAAAAAGATGGTTTCAACAAGATCTGCAGATGTAGCATTTCTTCTTATTGGCAAGCCAATAGATAAGCTCTCCTCTTTGAAACTACCCACGAATTTGGAGGTGATGCATAGATTTTCGTATCATTTTAAATGTGACAAATTAAGCAAACATAAATCAATCAATCGGACTTGTGACGAAGTTGTTCTTTTGTGGCAAAAAGTTGCAGCGGGTTCTACTCCTGGATACACTTGCTACTTAAGTGTAAATGTTATCAAGACCAGAATCAATACGCTTTGAAAAGAATACAAGACAACGCAAGCTTGGGGAAAAAAAAGTTCTGAAGAACAATCTAAGGCTTGCAAAAATTTCAAGGAAAAGTTAGAATCTCTTTTTGATATTGCTAAGCCGGATATTGAGTTTAGACTGTGTGAAGACGATTGGAAATTTGTGCAGGATCAAAGAACGGAACGAAAGTCGACGTTTGGCAATAGGGACACCAAATTATTGGCTAGTTTGGAGCGAAAGAAGATACGCTAAGAAAACCACAAGAGACGGCAGGACCAGGTAAAAGAGGAGAAAGAGATGCTTACAACGGTTTTGGGGGTAAAGAAAACAATGGGCCAGTTGAGAAACAAACGGGTGAAGATTCTGTGAGCCTCCTTCTAAGCAACGGAAGAATTCGGACCGGATTGTGCTGCACGCGCCACGGAATATTGCGTCAACATCGCAGGTGGTGATGACTGCAGACCGACATAAGATTTCAAGTAATGCTCTGAATGACATCATCGCATCAATCATCAAAGAGAGTCAAGGATGCGTAGAAGACTTTGTGCTTAGCCAAATGAGTACTTTAAGAGGATGCAAGAAGCTCCGTTCCTTGAAGTTCGAGTCAGTAAAGGAAAATTTTTTGGCCGGGTTGGATCATCATTACTTCACAATTCACTGGGAAAAGTTATTGAAATGCGGAAAAGCCTATACTCACAAGGAGCATCTAGCCGTTTTGGCCAGTTCTACAAACGGGAAACTGGTGAAGTTATTGGGAATTAAAGATCTTGATAGCGGAACTGGTTTCAATCAAGCGAATGCACTCAAAAATATGCTGGAAGAATGGAGCATTGAGCAGCAATGTGTTTCGACACAACTGCATCCAACACCGGGAAATTCGCTGGAGCATGCATTCTATTGGAAGATCTTATAGGCCACCCATTACTGTGGACATCATGCCGTCACCATATGCTGGAAGTCATTCTGGGAGATGTCTTCTAAGTAATATTCGGTCCTTCCAGTAGCCCCAAAGTAGAATTTTCTGACATTTTAAAATCAAAATAGCCAACACTACATTTATCTTCAATTGATCAGTCTGACCTTACCAATTTAGGACCACTGGACAGTTTCAAACTCAGGCACACGAGAATCTTCAACACCTGTGCTCTGACGAAAGCACCTACTTATCCAGAAATGACTTTGATGAATTACTGAAGATGAGTTTGTTTTACCTCGAACAGCGAAGTGTTCGTAACTTTGCGTTTCGGCGCCCAGAAACACATCGTGCGCGGTGGATGTCGACACCAATTCATGCATTTAAGACGTATCTTCTCCGCAGTCAACTGGATGTAGATGCTGCTCTTGTCAATGGATTGAGGCGGTTTTGTAACTTTGTGTCCATCTTCTATGCTCCATATTGGTTGCAGTGCCCTATAGCTTCGGAAGCAGCTGTGAACGACTTTGAGTTCCATCGAGCCATAATGAATCACTCTAGCATTGATAAAGAAGGTGCTGAAGCTGCCAGACATGCCTTTTTGAGACACAGGTGGTATTTAACAACTGACCTAATACCACTGGCATTGTGCTCTCAGCAACTTCCCGACATCGAACATGAAAAGTTAGCTTTTAGCATTTATAAAAGCTTTTAAAAACATGTATCTTGTGTCCCAAATCCAACTGCCCCTCTAACCTCTAAGATGCCTCAATTTACCAACTTATCCTTAGACATGGGTGTCTCTGACCTAGTGGGCAAGCGATCGGTGATCATTTTCCAGCGACTGAACCTCTCCTTGCAAGACATACGCTTTCGAACGTATTCACGGGATAAATGGTGCGAATTTGATGAGTATAAGAAACTTAAAATGCTGATTAATGACCTCAAAGTTGTGAATGATGTGGAGGAAAGAGGAGTGAGACTAATGGAGGAGTTCAAGGACGTTTTGACGGATGATGAGGAACAAAGGAGGATGCTACTACACTGTGTAGAAGACACACGAAACCTCTACCCAGATTTTTGTTCCCAATCATAATCGTTCCCTTTATGACATGCAGGAAAAGGGCCTTCTCCGGGATCAAAAAACAGAGGAACCTGAACGACGGGCAACACCTTGACGTGGTGTTCAGGCTTTAAAACAAAGTTTGCCCAAAAACACCTTTCTCACAAAGTGTAGAATTAACATGTTCAGTACATGCATGCTCAAACAATGGCTGAAGCTTGGAAAAATACCTAAAATTTTGTTCAAAAATTGCTCTAAAATGAGAAAAATTACCCCAACAAGGTCCTTGGTACGCAGCAGTATCAGCAAATCACGCTTAGATCGATAAGTCAACCTCGGCACGTAAACATAATCACGTGTAAAAACAATTTTTTTACGTAGAAATAAAAATATAGCACTTTTTATATATTGGCAACCCAACATTTCAAGAAAATATCCCCCTAAAACTTAAAAGTGCTGTTGCAGCGCGAATACCAGACGAAACTCCCTGATTTTTTGACAGAAACGTTTTAACGGACATCCTTACGGATTGCAATACTGATGTCCATGTTAGGGAAAAAAAGTGGAGTTTTGGTGTGCCCTATTAAATACGATCCTGGGTATGATCATGCTTACTTGGTGCTACTCGCACTGCTTCTTCTGATTAAAGCGCTTCTTGGCTTTTGTGGACGATTGATTTTCGTCGATTTGAATGTGATTGCAAGCGGCTGGTGGTCAACAGCAGGAGCAAGGGTGGTTTTATGGTTCTAAACATAACGTTTTTCGTGCTTCCGTTACAAGCAAAGCCATTGACACAATTGAAATAACGTTGCTGCAAACTCTACTGACATAATCTTATCAAAATAGACTGAAAGTGAGGCTCGTGAATGAAATACATAAAAATACCACAAGCATAAAAGGCGTAAACTTATACCACGAGTTTGTAACTACTGCTCTTATATTACAGTGCTAACTGTAGACAGTAAGCACGGTGTAAAATAGAAGCAGTATCGTCGTAAACTTGCAATGGGTATTTTAACCCTTTAGGTTCGACATAACTTGTAGAGTACCATCATTTTTTCATTTTTCAGATGAAGCTAAACGCACGGGTTTTCTACGGGGCCACGATATATAAATCAGAGGTCCTCATGCGTTAGATTTATTAACCTGTTAACGATAATTAACCACTAATGACCAGCAGACGACTGTAGCTATTACGAATGAAATACCGACTAAAAACCTTATTGCTGAGCAGGGGCCCACTGATGTTGAGAGTCTCTAGAAGGGTCACAAACTATGAAAGGTTAAGAAGCACTGAGCTAGAACATCGTGTAGAGTCGTTGAAAAATATGCCACCTTGTCCTTTTTGTTGTGATACCAGTCCAGCATGACACAACGAGCGCGTAGCTTGGAAACTTTGTCTAAATCTTCTTTGCCTTTTTCTAATTCTTTCTTCAACAGAGAAACATCCTCGCTCTGAAAAAATTATGTTTTAGTAGAGATTTAACTCAACCGGTTAGCTTAATCGATAAGCACATCGCTATTGGTGCGGAAGATCTGAGATTCGATTCCCGGGCAGGTCAAATCGGCACAGTGTCGCCAACCACTCGCCATCACGGCGACGTTTCTTCGGAGCTGTGTTGCCCAGGCGCTAAGCCGCGGAAATGAACCCGCCACTCGTTACACGCTTCGGAGTAATACCGCGAGTATTAAGATTTGAATTTTTTAACTCAAGTCTTTTAAGGTATACCTGCAACCAAGCATGTATTGTATTGTATTGTTTGTTTTGCGCTTAAAACAAAATACAACAAAAAAAAAACGTAAGGCACAAATGCAAAATAAGAGCGACACGAAGCTGAGAAGAGACCTCTCGGTCATCGAGTCAAGCAGCCACCTTATTTAAGGAACAAATAGTGCCCCTCATTATGGTAGACAGTCAGAAAAAGCAAAGCACATTAATATAATTATGTTATTGAAATTAATCTTATGTCAGATAGGGCTAACATTATTCGTAAACAGAAATTAGATTTTGTTTATAAGTCTTTTTGAACCGAGAAAACGGTAAAATTTGCTGTAATTCAGGAATTGAATTCCAGATCTCGGCACCTTGGTATTTAAAATTCCTTTGAAGCTTAGTAGTTTTATATCAGGGAATTTGAAGGGAGTATTTTTAGAGGCAAGCGTAGTTGTCTTAGAGTGCACATTTGATCTTTTGACAAACATATTTGAATGATAAAGAGAAAAATTGCTACATACACATCTATACATTGTTTTGGCAATCTCATATTTATATAAATCTGGCAATTTCAGTATTTTTAGATTACTGTAATGGGAGTAACGTGATCAAGTATCTGGCTCCGGCAACAATTGAGCAAAGTATTTAACTTGTCAAGAGACGTTTTAGATATCCCACCCCAGACAGTCAAACCGTGTAACAAATGAGAATTTACCAGCGCATAATATAAACTGATCAAGAGTTTTTTCTGGAAGAACATGCTTTATTTTAGTCAATATTCCAACAGATCTTGCAATTTCAGATTCAAGAAAGTTGATAAGTTGTCGAAAATTTAAATGACAGTCCAGGTGTATTCCTAAATATTTAGCCGACTCGTGTACCGATATTTTTGAAGAGTTAATATGAATATTAAAGTTTGACAATACTTGTCTTTGCTTAGGTGGAATGATCATAACTGAGGATTTAATAGGGTTAACAGTGATCAGGTTAGCAGTTGTCCATTCATGCATTTGTTTTTAATTATTATTGATTATCGTTTCTAGCTGATATGGGTAGGGAGCATTCACGAGTAAGCAAGAATCGTCCGCGTAAAGCTTAGTTGTGCAGTCAATTGCAAAGGAGAGGTCATTAATGTATATCAGGAAGAGTAATGGACCCAGGTTTGACCCCTGCGAGACTCCAAAAGGCACAGTAAGGGTTTGTGATTTATCGTTCAAGTGACTTACAATATGCTTTCTATTTTCAAGGAAAGATGCCAAGAGTTGGTTAGTTAATCCTCGGACGCCGTAATGTTCTACCTTTTGCAGAAGAATACCGTGGCAAACAGTATCGAAAGCTTTTTTAAAATTCCATAGGACAAGTCCTGTATAATTTCCTTCATTCACTGAGTTACAACAATTATTAACTACATCTAACACAGTATGGACAGTAGATAGTTGCTTTTGAAAGCCGTATTGGTTATGGCTAATTATAAAGTGTTTTTTGAAAAATTTTAGCAATCTAGAACATAGAAGTTTTTCCATAATTTTGGAAAAGCAAGTCAATATAGATATTGGCCTATAATTGGACAAAAGATTTTTTTTCCAGATTTAAATATTGATACAACTTCAGCGATCTCGCAACGAGAAGGAAATATGCTGTGCACACTGCACAGTGCCGGTGCTATAATACCTGAGGCTACCCGCAGAAAATAGGGCGGAATGTTTAGTTTAGTTGGTTAGTTGCATATTTATCCTCCTATCACGAGAAAGCGATCAATGCGCTATACGAGCTCGCTTAGGAGTTGCCGGCCATCTGTCTACCACACCAAGATGGGGGAATCCCGCTAAGTGCCTTTCCCAACGGCGCAACAAGTAAACTTGCCGGCTTGGGAAGCTGTGAATGCCAATTTTAAAGTCATTGGTTTGACCCGACTCGGAATCAAACCCGAGTCTACAGCTCAAGAGACAGACGCTCTATACCACTCGGCCATCTGAGCTGTTAAATGGCAAACTGATTTATGAGTGCTTAGAGAGTGTATATGGTTAAGTACTTCTCTAATTCCAACAGGATCTAAACTAAACGTTAATTCTTCTGCGTTTTTAACTGAGAGTAAACTAAATGTTAATTCTTCTGAGAGTCGCAACCATGCCCACTCCTGTATTCTATTAAGTCCTCTTCTCTTACCTGCATGCCATAGCGTTAATCGTTTTGTTGCCTCTTACCTTTTCTTGTACCGCGTTATGTTTTTTTAATCTTATTGAATTCTTTATTGTGTTAATGGTGCGAAAATAAAACACACTACTGTACTACTACTATTTCACCAACCTCAAACGGTGGAGGACCATCTGGCAAACTGCCGTTGCTGGTAAAGTAATGATAACGCCCTCCAGTGTCAGCTGAGAGTTGATGTAGAAACTTATTTGCTTCCAAATCGTTGCAATTGAAAGCGATTGTGTGAATCGGAACGGGATGCTGGAGCTGAACTTGTGCCAAAACGGATCTTGGTTGCTGGAATGGAGTAAAAATAAAATAGATTGTAAGTTGCCTTAGAGATGCTGTAAAAATTAAAGCAAAAATGCAAAACAATAGATAGAACAACATTTTAAAAAGCCGGTTTACACAGTAAGGCATAAATGGCGCAGATAACAGCAAATCTGAAAGAAGTTGAACAAAGGGCAGCGTAGTTGAAGGAATTAGGTGCTTTATATATCTTCGCTCATATCAACTCAAACCTTTTAACAAGAAATCAAAAACAGAGTGGAGATAAGGTACAAGTGGTGAATAGATGAAACATGTGGAGCAAGCCAAGCAGCATGAAAGTGACAAACGGACACTGAATGAGTGATTCTACTGTAATTGGTAATAGTAACTTGTTGATTTCGCTTCCCTACAGTCGAGTACTTTTGTCAGCAAGTTCAACTACATACCATGGAGTTTAAACAAGTTTTAATGATATATCGCTCTGACTACGTCTTCGAGTACTTTCGAAATAGCTGATTTCAATTACTCTATTGATTAGTAATTTGTATTATGTAGGCTGCAAAGTATCTTTTAATCATCGTTTAGCACAAAAGTGTAAATTTTTTCTTTAATGACTAATGCACATCAACTGACTTATCTTGAGTTAATAGTAATGTTTGTTCAGAACAATGTGAAAATTGGTATGCTGACAAGCACAAAACAAGCATGTTAAACGAGTATTGTCGTAAAAAGAATGTCAATTTAAGAAACAATAGATCAATCACAAACTTTTGCGAAGCTGAGATGCGACTCTTTTGCAAGCTTATGTAGTAAAGCCAGGCAAGCAAAAAGCAATGGTTACATGACACATATAGCAAATTACACGAGATCTCAGGGCCGTCGAGAGCCAATAGAAACCCGGGGCCACATAGCGAAAAGGGGCCCTCGATGACGTCACTGTTAACTTAAGCCGCGAAAACGATAGAATCAGTAAGAGCCTACTGTATACTCTTCGGAAAATCCTGACTCCATTTTTGCCTTTTGAAGTTAATTTTTTACCGCATGGTGGTTTGATGCGGACATGCGATAGCTTAACGTCTTGGGCTCAAAAATTGTACAATAGAGAGTGATTTTTTTACAGCACTTTTTTGCAACTTTCGTCGCTTACGCTTAGATGCTCCGCTCTCACACTTTCTTGTTGATAACTTAATCAAAATATAATCTATACCGGTACTCTTACTCTCCTAGTCAAAAAAAAGCAAGCTTTATTGACTGTGACATCTTTTGCCTATAGTACAAACAATTAAGTTACGGTTGTTGCAAGAGGTCAAAGTGGTCACTTATTTGACTCAACTGCAGAACCTTGTTTCCTTAAGTGATTCATCTATTCTAGGTCGTTAGTTCAGCCGCTGTTATTATTATTCCAATTCACTCAAATGCGAAGATATGCGCATTGGACTATAGCCTAGTGCTGTTTCCAATGTGGTAGCTTAGCTGCAAAACGAAAGTTTTTTACCGCAGTTTAGATGCAGTATTAAAACACCAATGCTTTGTTCTCGACTAAACTTACACTATTTGAGCATTTGCAACTCAACTACGTTCTAGCTGTTTTTCATGCAAGTCCCCAGGGTTCTTGTTTTTTTAAGTTTGTTGTCCATTAGGACCAATTACCATTACTAGAAAGCAAGTAGGAAACACTTGGTTATTATCGCTCAATGTGAGTTGTGACGGAACAATTGTGCAATAGATCAAAAAGGTTTTAGCGTTTCCGTAAGACATCAAAATGCTTTATAACCAGGGCGTCGAACCGAACCGAAACGAAAATCAAATCCCGTATTAACCGCTTCCTTTCATTGAACCCAAACCGAACCGTAACCTTTATAATTCAATAGACGTAAACGGTGAACCTGACATGAACCCAAAGTCATCAAAATTTCTTGAACCTTAACCAAATTTGAACCGTTAGAATAATTTTTGTCTAACCAAAAGCATTCGTAACGCTAAATCGTGCGTGTTCTAATGAAGATTTTTCTTCAGAATGATTGTTATGGTGGCTATAACAGCGGTTAAGGATATCTGAAATTATTTTTGCCAATGAGAACATCCTTTATGAGCTACAGTAGCACCTTAAAAAGTATAATCAGCCTAAATACAATAAGTAATTCTAAAAAAATGCACTTCTAGCTGTGCACCAAGACATAAGTCGAAAGGAGGGTTTCAACTTCTTAAACCCATACCGAATTTGAACCATTAAATTTTTGCTTCTGCGAACTTGAACCGAACCTGAACCCGATAATTTAAAGTATTTTTAATTTTAACCGGAACTAAACCTGCAAAATCAAACGACGGAAAACCTGAACCGGAGGTAAACCGCTGAAAATAAATTTTGTGGATTCTGAATCTAAACCGGGGTGATATTGTAAGCGGTTCGATGCCCTGTTTATGACACAAGTTACTCACGCAGTTTTCCGCTAATAAGCTCACGATCAAATTAAAAAAATATGGTAGTAATATCTACTTGCAGACGCAAAATGGGGCCCCTCAAAAGTACGGAGCTCGGGGCCAATTGGCCCCTCTGGCCCCCCCTCTCGACGGGTATGCGAGATTTCCATCAAACACAATCGTAATAAAGCCAAATGACGATTTATCTTTTTGGCAAACGTCAAAAAATATTTCTTCATGACTTTACTCCCTGGTTGAAGCAGTGAATATGATGCGGTTTTATTGCTTTGTCCAGTCGTACGGGTCGGTGAGTTGGCGCATTTTGCCGTAAATCGATACTAGATCTCAAAAGAGCACAACTTGCTTGACCAGCTCCTAAATCTATTCCAATACGATTTTACGCTGTTTCTTTTGACTTATGGTCACTAGACTCGTGCCTTGGAAGTTGCGTGAATGCCGAGTTTCTATTTTTACTACACCAAACTCACAAGTAATCACTAATCACAATGCACCATGATTATAACCTTTGAACGGGTCGGTGTGAATAGCAACATTAAAGCAAGCATACAAGACAATGTGGATAATGAAATCATGCGAATGACAGTGATGAGAGTGAGGACACAAAATGCCATAATACAAACCTGCAGAAACTTCCAAATCATGTAGGGGGACTGCAAACGGAAGTACCAGTTAGAACATCATAAGTTACGGAAACAATATAATTCAAAGGAAGTATCAACAGACTAAACACACCAAGTACATCCATTGCGTAGTGTACTGTAGCTTGCATTCCACAGATTTTCAATTTAACAGATCAATATTTAGTATAAATTTTTTTCATGATTACACAGTTAAGAAATATTTTATCGAAGCTGCTCATTAAATCAGGTTTTCAAATACCGTACCTGATCTGGTCTTCCATCAGTGAGAAGATAAATTGCATGAGTGTTAGGGTCAGACAGGGCAATTCTAAGAGCAGCTAGTGTGTTGGTGCTACCTCCAACGTTTATATCTGAAATTTAAACCAAAGATCTTATTTGGAAACGGTCAAAAAAATTTACATTGTTATCATATCTCGTACTTAGTTAGCCTAGAACGGCAAACCCATACGTAAAGCGATATATTGCTTTTTCAAAATCATTAAAACCCTTGCCGGATCTCGAAGACCACAGATAGCAAAACTCTTCAATTCATTCATGCTTTTTTGCGATGATCGAAAATCAATCCTTCACTATAGTCGCGGTATTACGCCAACGCGTGTAACGAGTGGCGGGACTTAATTCCGCGGTTAAGCCCTTGGGGCCCATCTCTTCGGAGAAGCATGAAGATAGATCGCAGCGGTGGCAAACCATTGGCGACAGTGTGTAGGGTTTCACCGCCCGGTAATCGAATTCAAGAATTTCCACACAGATTGGGATGTCTTTGTTCACCACGCCAGCCCACTTTTACATTAACTCTTCCTCAACCGCTCATTTTCGTTCATATTTTCCGCACTTTACCGGTGGAAAATTCACACCTTACCTTTAATCCAACTCCATGCGTTAAGCAGGTTCTGTTCTGTGACGTCACACGCTCTGTCCTTCCACGCTATAGCTTTAGTATCAAATTTAATGACGTTGAACTTGTTTTTGTGACGAAGTTGCTCCTAAAAATTTATATCTTCATCACACTTGTTGCATATGCTAATATGTGTCATCAGTTGTTTGTTACTAATTTAGGCGACTCATCGTCTAAACCTAATTGGCACAGATCAGTAAATGCGGCATGATGCAACTGCAAGAATCAAATGAAACCTTCATCAAACTCATTACTACGCTGAGGTTTTCGGACAATTGGGTCCTGGACAGGAAAAGTGGGTACCAGGACAAATGGGTTCCGGACAAATGGGCACCAGGACAAATGGGTCCCGGACAAATGGGTCAGGGTTAGGTCATGGAAATAATTGTCCGGGACCCATTTGTCCTAGAATCTTACGCTGAAGCGTGTAACGAATAGCTTGGATGCTGGGTAACCCTGCAACGAAGAAACGTCGCAACAGCGGCGAGCCGTTGGTGACACTGTGTTCGATTAGACCGACCTGGGAAAGGAACCCCAGACCTCCCACACGGATGATGACGTGCTTAATAACTGAGCTAATCGGCCGGTAACAACGTATATTCTTCACTTATTTACACATACTTGCATCAGTTGGAACAATTTTTCTTTGACCAACGAAAGTTTATCTTTCATAGACAATGAAGTGTCAATCAAAATATAAACTTGTTCTTCTAAAATAGTTCCAAATACTTCACGACTTCCTTGCTGCAACCAGTCGATTCTGAAAACAATTGATTAAATTATTACTCTTGTTTAATTAGCAATTTTTGACAAGGGTGATAAATGACAAGCAGGGACGTAGCCAGCGGAATATTTAGGGAAGGGGCAAATTACAATAGGCCAAGAATTTCAAAAAAATTATCTGCTCAGGCCAAGGCGTTAGGCTAACGCTTCTTCTTCGTGTGGGTGCGATGTTGCGATGAAGTAGCTTCACTCTAAAAGGCTGGGCACGTGTCAGACAGCCACCTTGCCCAACTCTCGTTCACAGTAAGTAGACCCCAAATCCCATTTAAATGGCGGTATGAGAGACAGGATGTTACAATATGGTATGCGGTCTGTTCCTCTGCACCACATTCACACGACGCTGTGGAAGCCATGCCCCATTTATGCATTGATGAACGAAAGAGGCCAACTCCAGTCCGGAGACGGTTCAGCCGGACCCAGGCGGGTGTGGAAAGCCCCATTACAGGTGGAAAAGCGTCCATATCATCAAAAATAAATGTAGACGAGAAGTGCCCTCCCGCCACCCAATGCTCCACCTGTGGTCCGCCCATCTTGCTGCGCTGATGTACAGTTCCCTTGCATCTCTGAGCAGTTCCAGAGCAGCAGGCACAAAGGGGTGACTTGACTTAAGCTGTCGATGCCCTCCAGAAGGGAGGGACGTGAGCCGATCATGAAGTAGATAGCCAGGCCCCTGGGCACGACGAGCCAAAGACAGCGTGGCTCTCTTTCAACGAAGTTCAGTCGGTGTGATGCCTGATAGAACAAATGGGCTGTCCGTTGGTGTGGGACGCAGGCATCCAGTCACTAGGCACAAAGCGTCGTTAATGGGCTTGTCAATGAGACGCGTGTGAGCACTTCGACGCCAAACAGAAGGCCAAGGTAGCTACGCACAGAGTTTTGGCACCAGCCCCCCAGCTTGATTCCGCTAGGCGCCTCAAAAAGGTTCACGCTGTCTTCCCGTATTTCGATTTTTGCCTCAAGTTATTGGTATTTATTTTGTTTTACGGATGAATATAGAGTTAATTATTTACTGCGGAGTCTATACACCTACGTAGGCAATCCTTAAGTTCGCTAATCGCTACCCTAATACAAATCAAGCTGCCTATTCTTCTTCTTAAAAAAATTTTCAACTGAACGTTTTTTGCTCGCCATATTCAATTGCCTTTTTGCGATACAATCTTGTTTTTCTTTGTACTTAAACATAAATATTTGATCCTACTGCGCTGTTATTGCTTAACAAGCGCTTATTGTGGAGAAGGTATGAGAAAATTCAAATGGAGCAAAAATTAATCGTAATTGAAAAAATGGTTAAGATGAGGGAACTTTTGAAACAAAGTTTACGGTATTTTAGAAGAATGTTTTAATTACACTTCAGATTAAGCTTCGTCAAAAAGGGGGGACAGTGCCCCTCCCCTCCCCCTGGCTACGCCACTGATGACAAGAGTGTAAAAAGTGCCCGATTATACACATGTATTGGTCGGCAGCGTGACCGAGTAATTCGCAGCATCATTTTCATCACGGCCAAGGTCGTAAAGTTAATAGAGTAGATGCTTCACGATAAGATTCTCTGCTAGGTGGAATCTGACAAGCAGCAAATTGAATAAGTCAGAAACAAAACTCAAGCGGAAAACTCGGAAATAAATGCGAATCCTACGCGAGTCTGGATTCGTCCTATGTATAGCACCTCCGTCGCTTTCTCGTGACAGGAGGATAAAAATGAAAAAATCAAGAATAAACATCAAGAAAAAGTCACATCATTTCATGGAACAGTCAGTAAAAAAGCTTTGCTTTTTTAAAACTGAATACATAATGACAAGGTTTGTGAGGAGTAAAGGAACCGTACATAATGAGAGAAATTAAATTTTTAGTTGTTACGATGGTACTTTCTTATCTTATGTTGCTAAGACTAGACGAGAGTCAACCGAGATTTAAAAAAACAGGGCAATGTAAAATAATCTTATTGTCCCATGAACTCCGTCTTGTGCAAGTCAAAAAACTAGCTGAAAACTAAACTAGATGCAGCATCAAGATTCACAAAGAAGTTTACATAAACGGTTTGTAAAATCCACAAGCAAAAAGCAAAACTACAGCCAAAAAAACACCAATTGCACTAATAAGACCTGAAAGTCGAAACAGTGTTCACTTTCTGCGATTATGTAGGCCCCTTATACATACTTGAGCTTTGGCAGTTGTGTAACAAAAAGTATTTTCACCTTTTTTGAATGGCATCTAAAGCAGTCCCCATTCTTCTTTCATACACACGGTGCTGTTCTGCTGTTATATGAACGTGTACTAACGTCCCATCTTTCCACTGCGTGTGGGCAAATTGTTCGCAATATTTCGCATTGACTAATTTTCGAACATTTTCCTAAAATCAAAAAAATCAAAGTTGACTAATACGTTGTTCAGGCAGGAAATGTTGGGTAAATCTACTTGTAAAAACATATACATTAAGTGCATCATAAAAATTCGCAAAGTACATGAATATTCGCGTGGTAGCAATAAAATGTCTTTTAAAGTGTGAAAAACTTAAAAGTTGCTTCAAAAATGACAAGTTTTTGAGTTTAATTGAAAAAATATCACGCCTAACAACAATATAGTTTACAAAATACGGCGTGGAAACTTTGCTATTTGGCCTAGATCATGCTCACAGCATCTGAAGATTGGTTGTTAGGTCCTGGTTTTCCTTTCAAGTCCACCACTCCATCGACATGTCTGAACGAACAATTTGAGAGTTCCTGGTATGCGGTTAGTTTCCTCGCTTCCAAGCCATGTCTTTCCAGCCATTCCCGCGAACTCATGTACTGTTCCACTCGCTTGCCATTCA
The DNA here is from genome assembly GCA_964006365.1 of Trididemnum miniatum. Classification (NCBI taxonomy): domain Eukaryota; kingdom Metazoa; phylum Chordata; class Ascidiacea; order Aplousobranchia; family Didemnidae; genus Trididemnum; species Trididemnum miniatum. The sequence goes on along the minus strand of OZ023247.1, from coordinate 12,062,933 downwards.
TTACAGATGCACGTTCTATTGCAGCTAAACATAAATAGGCAATAACAGACGTTAATTTGTCTTCCTAACATTGCTAATATTAGTCGAAACCAGGTTAGAAACTGCATTCGCTTATTATGAGGGTCTGTTGGTAGAAACAGACTTTCTTGTCTTCAAGAAGAGAATTCAACGCAGAACAAGAAATTGAAAAAACAATGTACCTGTGCAATCAAGCAAGGGTACCTCCTTGGCTGGAAAGTACTGGCATCACGAGGCACGCTGATTCAAGACTGACGAAAGTAACTTGTACGGAAAATCATGACCGTGTGGGTTATTGCTTGTTTCGGCTAACTATAACGCAGGGATTCTTAATCTAGGGTCTAGGAACCCCCAAATGGTCTGCATAGGTGTTTCAAAGGGTCCGCAAACCCAAGTAGGTTACAAATATGATATGCATATTACCTGTACGTGCATTCAATATTGGTCCTTCGATGTTTCTTACTATGGAATAAAAAGCTTTTAATAGAATGTTAAGGGGTCCATTGCCCACAAAAGGTTAATAGCCACATGCCACAGCCCTACAGAGCTATCAGTAATAGTTTTACAACAACCAGCAACCGTTGTTTGCACTAACAACGAAATTTGAAAAAACACTGGTAATGTAATAATTAGAGCTAAAACGACGACAAACCAAACTTAAGGTGTGTTGAAACTGAACTTGACTAACTTGAATCAGTTTTTGGGTCTGGAATTTCGGTGAGCAGCGTGAGAACTTGCGCGTGGTTATTCCTGCATTCTTCTAATTCGCTCCAGACTTTGAACACGTCTTCCCGAACTCCCGATCCTGCAGGTACTCCTCCGCGAGCCTTTTGCGCGTACCGTACAGAGATGCGATTTGCATCACCGCCAGGTGGCGCAGCAGATGATGGCAATGCTTCAGCATCTTCCTCGTACATGTTTTTCACGACAAAAGCATGAAACCTGCACAAAAATGACATTTTAGTGGCGTTTTTACCATATTTATTAAGGTTCTTCTGAGCGATAAGGCGGTGAGCTGAAAAAAGCCATTTGGCACGAGGTAAAATTATTCTTAAGTATTTTCGAAGAGTCGTTCATCCACTGCGTTACACGGAGTCAAAACACCTCATATCACTTAAAGGTGAATAAAGAGCATTATACCGAGGGTGACTGCTTGACTGGCTGCAGTCTCTTCGGAACCATCTAGCTAATATCCTCTAACTCATTTGTGGGCAACAGAAATCAAAAAGTAATAACTCGAACCTTCCAGTAGTTTGCTCGGCAATTTCCTTCAGAAATTTCACTGTTCCAGTCTTTGTAGCGTTGAACGATACAGTGTGTAAAACATGGGGCGCATTGGTCACTTTTTGACGCAATATTTCTTTTGATAATTCACTGGAATCTCCTTCAGCAAACAAATAGACAGCTTCAAGCTGTAAAAAAAATCACTCTAATTAAAGCACTGTGTTGATTTATGATTTCTTTGTCTTCACACCAATAAAAGTTGAGTACACACTGTTGAAGTTCCATGTTTTCTATGTTACGCAATCAGTTGTACTGTCGAAATTGTTGAGCATAATCAAAGATTTCATTTGATCAGCACTTAACTTTTTTCAAAGCGACGTCGGAAGCACTCCACACAAAATATAATTTTGAAATTATCAACCCATTGTTACGTTCATTAATGAATTGAACTTGAATCTAACCCAACAAGATCTTAGGGCTAACAGCTAGACTGGATAGACTTCGGTATAAAGCCTTCATTGCTTATTCACATTATTAGGTCAAATTGTTTATTTGAACCGGTGAAAAGACAATATTGGGTATGATTCCTAGCCAAATCCAAAGAAACAAGCATTGCGCCACAAAATTTCTTGAAAATGAATGGAGCAATTTAGCTCTGTTTTGAGATTGTTAAAGTGCTCAATAAATAATGAAAGAAGACAAGATAAAATTCAAATTAGAGCAATCTTAGCATTGGTAGACCGAATAAAAGTAACAAGCTTGAAAAACACATCACAATAATCAAAGATAAATTACAGAGTCATCTTCCATGGCTTTAAGAACGGCCTCTGTGCAGCCTGTTCGTGAGCTCTCTGCCATCCTGTCCAGCTTGTTCACCCAATCTATAGCGCTTCTAATAGTTACTTCAGTAACAGGCATCGCTTGCTCCTGCCACATTTGCATATCAGCTTGGGCTCTGTAAAAAGATTTACTTTTGAGTTGCAGCATGCAGTAAAACTGAAAATATGCTTACGAAGTTTGCCACCTGAATTATTATCATCATTCACAAGCAAAGTTAGAACATCTAATAACTTTAAAGTTTTAAATAAACAATTAAAGTAAACAGAATGCAAGAATTTGAAACGAAGGCGAATCAACTTGAACTTGTAACAACGTAAAATTGGCTGAACTTACTTTATCATGTTGAATTTGGCCAACTGCGAAACTTGATCCCGAATAACCTCACAAAGGGATTCACGATACAAATCAAATTGTGTTTGAGACATTGTTGTTACATCTAGAACGAAGCAGATGCAATGCTCCTGAAAATGCATTAAAAAATAAAACAAAGTGAAAATGAAAAAAAGTTTCAAGATGAATTACAGCAATATTTGTGCTCAATACAGTGACCTTATTAGTTAGTCGTATAGTCTCTTACGTTTATTTTGGTACTATAATGTGCAAAGTGGACACAGCCTCGGCTATTAAATGTATTTTTTTAATTTTGAGACTGTCTTAACGCGTATTGTTCGGTCGTTTCTTGTACGTTTTGTTTCCTTTTTATGTTTCATTACTAAGCCCTAAAATAAAATGGGAAATAAACTAAAAATTCTTAAACGAGGCAACCTTTTAATATCTTATTTAAATTCCCAATATTTTGTCAATAGATTATAAAAACATGACAAACGAAACGAAGAAATTTCATGCTCGTACTTAACGCATAGCTATTTCGTACCCAACGAAAAAAAGCAACAAAATCTCCTTGAAGTGCAAACACGTGACATTTGAAACAAGACCATTGAATTGAGCCAAAATAATCAAATTTTGAAACTTTTTAATCGACGAACAGCATTTAGCAAGGTATTGAAACCAAGTTTTGAACAAACTGAATAGAAAATTGCAGGCTGTCCAGCTAGCTATCAACAAAAAAATGAAAAAAAGTAACGGCAATTTGCTGGAAAAACTGACATATTTACTGAAAAAAAAGAAAAAAAATCAGGAGATGTTCAATTTTCAGAGCAAAAATTTTCAGAGCATCACGTCCGCAGATGTACAATTTTTCACACAAAATCAAGTGAAGAGCAAAACAAAAACGTCATCATATCCGCAGATGTCCAATTCTCCACGCAAAATTAAGTGAGGAGCAAAAAAAGGTCATCACGTCCGCTGATGTCCAATTTTCCACACAAAAGCAAGTGTAGAGCAAAAAAAAGGTCATCACGCCCGCAAAAGAACTTTAAAAAATGACAACTGATTAAAAAAATGAAGAAGCACGAAAAAATGAACAAAATGAGACTGGACAGCCTGAAATTCCGTCACAAAATTACAGGTCACAGCACCTGTATATTTAACGTAACAAAAGTCATTCACAAATAGGTGCGAAACTTGACAATTTTGTTAAAACCAGACACAATTGTAATTTGTTTGCCGATACGCGACACTATTTCATCGCACCTTGCTCGTTTTATTTTACTGTTCAGCGATCACGCACAAATCTTCTACATTCGCTTACCGTATGCTATAATTTTTGTCGCGTTGTCGCATGTCGCGTATCGGTAAATGCACTATTAGACTCAAATGTGAAACAGTAAAAAAATGAATGAGGTTTTAACCGGCGATACCTGTATAACACCGAAAATTCTTCTGCTTCCAGAAGTTAACCATTGCATTCTTCTCTTAAACAAATGTGCAGCTCTGAGTAAAGACTCCTCGATCTTTTGTAGCTTTTCTCTGCCAACAGTAATCTGGAAACGCAAATGATGAAAGCAGTCGTTAGTGTTATCTCCGTGCAATCAGCATGAAAATCCTCGCAATAAGATCAGAAAAAAACTCCCAACGGTGTAAGATAAGGAAAGCAACAAAAAATCGAAGTTGTGACACACAAGTATTGGGCGTAGCGTAAGAATAAAGCCGGGAATAAGCATGGCTATATTTCGCCGAAGCATGTATATACCGAGTGGCGGGGCCCATCTCAGCAGCTTAACGCCAGGGCAACACATTTCCGAAAAAACGTCGCAGCGGTGGCGAGCCGTTGGCAACACTACGTTCGATTTGACAGACCCAGGACTCGAACCCCAAACTTTCCGCACCGACAGCGATGTCTCGATAACTGAGCTAATCGGGGTAATACCGCGACTATAATGAAGATTTGATTTGATAAGCATGGTTGTGAGACAGCACAAGCACAACTCACGCAATTAAGTTTTAAACTTACTACTAAGTCTCGGAAACTGCTATGCAAAAAACGTGGATGCTTTGTAAGTCTAAAAAGCATGACGATTGGTGCAGCCGACAGTGAGGAGCCACAGGCTAAATAAGCGGCATAACATGACAACTAAAGCAAAATCGAGTATGAACATTAGGTTATAAATTATCCTGACCGTACAACTTACGTTGTATAATTGTCCGTCCTTTCTTTTGAATTGCTGAAACAAACCCTGACCATAAAACGATCCAACCGGTCTTCCCAACGTTTGAACGTATTCTGTAAAATAAAAATACGAAAAATATATCAATTAAGTTTTTATAATTAACCCAAAACTAATGTTATGCGGAAAATTCTGGCTCGGTTCTAGAGCAAGCCAAATCCAACCTAGTTGCTCAATATCACAGAAGTTTTTTAAGCAAATAATTGAAAACAAACTATGCTGAAACAAAAATTATTTTATGTACCTTCACTGTATGGAGCTAACGCACAGGGCCTTCGAAAATGCTTGGGCACATTTTGACACAGAATCTCTCGGATCAAGGATATCAAAACTTACGAAAAACTTAACGTAATTAGCTTTTAAATGGCATAACTTTCATTTTACTACCATTCATAGGTAAGGAGATATCGGGACTTCAAATGTGCCCAATACTTTTGGAACACCCAGTGCGTAGGCTAATTTTGAGTCATAAGTTTACTATTTTCCTCCAAAACTTGGTAAAATTTGTACAAAATCAAATCAACCACAAAAAGCAATGATACAAATGTAATGCAGTCCAGCACCAATGTGAATTATATCCAGCGCAGTCATGGTACTTTTAAATAAGGTGCCCAACTTTTCAAAGTAAACCTCTTTTCCTGTGAAGATGTAACCAAATCAGCTCAAAGATAACGCTATCGCAAACATTTCTCTGTTTTTATGCATCACATACTTGCGATAGAGACGTACTACAGCCTATACGACGGTCATACCTTCGCTGTGTTTAAATCCAACGGCAGACAGAATTTGTGTCATTGTTAATCGATTGCGTTTGAGTCCATGAACTTGCAACCACCTGGTGGAGCTAATGAGAGGTTTGACATCTAGTTCCCAGTTATCATTGTTCCCCTCATCCTCCCCTATCATTTCATAGGTCGCTTTTTTGCCCCTTTCCTTCTCAGCCCAACTGAAAAGATCAACTGGAGGAGACTCATGGAGATGTCCAATGTGAAATTTTGCTGCTCCTTCTAAATAGCAAATTTTAAATCAAATCTTCATTATACCTGCGGTATTACGCTGAACCGCGTAATGAGTGGCTGGGCTTATTCTCGCCTCATAACCCATGAGCAACACAGCTGGGAAGAAACGCCGCGGTTGTGGCGAGCCATTAGTGACATTTTGTCCGCTTTGACCGGCGCGGGAATTGACCCTGAGACCTCCTACGTCGATCGCGTTTCCACTTCCGGATCTATTCCAGCAAAAATGCACAAACGCCAAATTTTTGATGATTAAACAGAGATGCAAGATTACAAATTACACAGTCTCTACTAAACATATAACTTAAGCACCAAAACGTTTAACTAACTAATTAAAAGTACAAATGTTTACGATTGGTAAAGCTAGAATTTCATTACATGGTTCAATGGCTGCTAGGTTACTTGGCCAGCCCACAAACGATTGACATCAGTAACATTTCATTACTAATAATTGACTTAAACGGCAGCATATAAACTTTAAAACATTCCGAGGCTATTGTCACTAAATTCGATACACAATGAGAATCCAATGAAAAAAAGAGGTTGAGTTACAGATTTTGGAACAGTAAGTGAATTGTAGATCCATCACGCTCCTTATAGATTTGATAAAAACTACTTAAATTAAATACATCGTAACTCCATTGCACAATCGTGATTGATATTTTACCAGTTCAAAACTTATTTATTCAGCAATAAAACTACCCGAAAATACAGACAATTGCTAGCCAAGATTATGCAAAAACTTAATATCCTACGTTGGAAATGATTACTGTTGAATTGAAACATTAGCAGTCTTCGGATCCGTTTTTCGTTTTGTTGTTTCGAAGCGAAATTGGTGACTAGCCGACATTTTGTAAGAAGTAACAGGTATCTGAGGTATTCCCGTAATATATCTCAAAATACCAACCAATGGCGCTAAAGATTACAAAAAATTTGCAATGTTCATATTCAAGTTCTCCTCAAAGCTAAAAACCTTTCCTTTAGTGCATTACTGACTTCGTACTGCTGTCATTTTGTAATTAAGTAACCAGTTATTTTTGTTCGAAAAACGCCATACAGAAATACAAAATTCACAATCAGCTTAATCGCAGCACATGGAGTTGGCCGAGAGGTTGGTGCATTGTGCTCCGAAGCTGGTTTCGTGGGTTCGATGCTCAAATAAGCCATCTTCCATGAAGCATACACATCACCAAGATAAAAATCTAAGCTACAATTATGTGGCTTGGAAAAAAAATTTAAAAAAGCAGTTCAATAGCATTACGCAATGCCCAAATCCAGGATGTGAGATGTCAATTAACTTGTGTAAATTGGAATAGTTTCACGTAATAACTGACTTACCTTCATCATATACGGCTTTTCGTATCGGATCGACAGAGCGAAGAAGGTCTGGATTGCTGACGTCAACTTGGGTCATAATTTCCTAAGCTAAATCTTACCAAGTACATTAACTAATTTAAGTCCCATTGCAGCACTTTTTTTACCTAATAAGAACATAAACAAGTTTAAAATACGACAATGAAAACACACACACTCACAGTATGTTTTACCAATTACGTAAGTATTCAAGAAAAAATGTAAATTACATATAGTTTATTTCCACAAATAAACATTGATTTCATAAAAAAGTGTAAAATAAATCGTACCAGCAGAAAAAAACTAGATACAATTTTAAATAGCATGCACTTTTAAAAAGAGAGTTTCCTTCATAGGATTTTCAAGCACATTTTTTAAGACAAAACTTTCAAAATTTGCTTATATCTATAAAAAATAAGCTCACGGTGTTTGCGACTTGCAACTTGGTCGTGAAAACCAGAACCCTAAAAATTAAGAAATCTTTCGTTCTTCGTAGTAAAAATTTCTGGTTAATAAACACTTCCTAATAAATTGCAAACGTTGAACATATTTATCAATAAATCGTATACAATTTGTATAACTTCATCAAATCAATTTCTTTTTCCAATTTGCAACATACTATCACTGAACACACAAAGGCACTTTTAGAAATAGCTTTGAAACGAAAAAATAAAATAAACAAAATATAAATATAAAGTCACTTCTTCTTTCCTTTCTTGCCTTTTTTTCCTTTCTTTCCTCCCTTTTTCTTTTTCTTACCAAAAGCTCCAAGTTGTTTCACCACCATTGTACCGCGCCACCACGATTGCAAACGGATGGCCGAGTTCAATTCCAGTTCTTCTTGTTCTTTCTTTCGGCGTTCTTTTTCCTTTTCAATGCGATCTTCCACTACAACTTTCTCATATTCAGCGTATTTTCGTGTCAATTCTTGCAAGCGCTCCAGGTCTTGCTGTTTTGACGTTTTAAGGACACTTAGCTCATGCTGTTTTGCCTCCACATCTTTTTCATACTTATCCATCCAAAACTCGACTTTTTCCTCCAGGATTTTTTGGTGCGTTTTAAGGTAGGTTTCTATTTCTGTGTGAGTGCGGACTTCTTCTTCAAGCGTATTTTTTATATCATCAACCTCTGATTTTAGTTTATTTTCCGCCAAATGACACCTCTGTTGATTTTGATGAACCTGATTTTCGGCATTCTTCTTCACATACTTTCCTTCCATATTGCTTTTTGCTTTCATTTCTTGAAGCTGATCTTTCAAATGAGCAATCATTTCATTTCGTTGTTGAATTTCAGTTTCCTTTTCCTTGCGTACATCAACTAGTTGTTTTTGCAATTGTTTTATTTTTCTCCGGCCTTGTTCTTCTTTGACGATTATCTGTTGCAAGCCATATTTCTTCTGTATCTCTGCTTTTACAGCTTCAAGCAAAGAAGAGAAGCTTTGCTGGCTCACCAGTTCACGATAAGTCTCTCTAAGAACGTTTTCACAAAACTGTCTATCTTCTTGTATCTTCTGAACATTATCACGACTTAGCGGACTCTGTTTCATAGATAGGTCAACATGTCTGTTGCTAGCTGCTAAAGTTTCAACAAGACCTTGTACTTGAGGGCGTCCTTTGCCATCACTTCGAGCAGTCAGTATCTCGTCCAGTCTAGATTCAGCAGTCCTTTGGTTATTAAGCACAGCTCCAATATCGCCAGCAACTAGCTGGCTGGTATCACTTCGACCATAAAATGACACTGGCATAATCTTTCCCAGGACAACTAATTGGTCAATGCAATCTTCTAAAATGGAAGCAAAGTTGATTGCAGTGGATGGACTCAATGTCGCGGCCATTTTGTCACTATTTATTAACAGCAAAAATCTTCAAAGTACAACACTATGCCTATGCTTATGTGAGCCCAACAAGGAACAATCTGGTAAAAAATAAGATGATAGTTAACTTAACTTCTGGTAAACCGCAAATATGTAAACACCAAAAATAATCACACATTAAAAAAAAACATAAAAGACAGTTTATTCGCATAACTCATTTGAAAACTTTGGCATGGTGGTATCGCTCTACAGTTGGCTTAATGGACATCATTTGTCCATGACTGGTTATCCGAAGAAAAAATTGTTGACATTGGTGTTCCACATGGTAATGTCCTCGGTCCCTTGCTTTTCCTAATCTACATAAACAATTTCACACCTTGTTCTAAATTTGATGTTAAATTGTGCACGGATGATAGTGTTCTTACCATAGTAAGATAGTGATAGTGTTCTTACCATAACATCTCATGACAATCCATTGACACTGCAAAACAATGTCAGCTACAAACTAGTAAAAATTGATGAATAGCTCAGCGTAAACTGTCGGACTCTAAATCTGAATAAAACCAATTTTTTGCTATTCAATGCCAACCGAACAGATCTTAAAAATTTTAAAATATTTTTTTCTGGATCTAACATCAAACAATGTGAAAACACAAGTATCTAGGCGTGCATCTAGACAAAAAACTAAGTTGGAATAAACATATTAACTACTTGATTTGCAAATTGTCTTTTGCTACCGGTATATTTTATAAATTAAGGAACCTCCTTCCCATGAAACTCTTAATTACTGTCTATTACAGAATTGTTTATTCGCATTTGCAATACGCCATCATATTAAGCTGGGAAAGTTTTTCAGAATCTTTAAAGAAACAAATTCAAGTGAAAAAAAAATGCTATCATTCGTGTTATCGACAATGTTGGATTTACAAAACTAAATTGAAACCTCTGTATGAAAAAATAAATCTTCTTATTGTAAATGGCATGTAAAAGCTAGAAGTTGGCAAATTTATGGATAAATTAAGTAATGACATGTTACGGGAGTATTTCTCTAAATTATTCCATCAGTCATCTTCTCCTCATTCTTGTTCTACTCGCACTGCACAGAAGTCTAATTATTACATTCATAGAACCAATCTTCAAAAAGCAATAATCGGTCCCAAAATTTGGAATAACATACCAACACATCTGAAAGACAGAGTTATGAAAAAATCTTTTGTAAAAACGAGTTTAAAAAACGAATTCTATTAGAGCGTCCTTTCGATCTTTTTTAGCCGAATAAAAAAAGTCAGATCTTTTGCGCTCTTTAATGCATTGGTCAAGATATAAAGCGGATCTATTTGCGTGATATATTTTGATTAATTGTTTGCTAAGTGCTTTTAAGTTATTCGTGTGCGTTTTGCAACTGACTGTATTCTGTTGCAACTGACTGTATTCTGCAACTAACTGAAATTTTTACTTTCTCGATATTGCTAATTTTGCATTATTACTCATGGATATTTGTAAAGCATTCGATACTGTGTCACACAAAATCCTGCATCGTAAACTTCAACATTATGACATACATGGATCTGCACTCTCTTTGATTGAGAATTATCTCTTATCGCGTAGTTAATTCATTGACATTGTTTTGTTAAACTTCAATTGGTTTTGGTTTGATTATCAGTGTCTTAATGATGTTATTGTCATAATGTACCAGTACTAAATACGTTGCAATAGACCTACATGTTTTAGTGGCTTTTAAATTAGTTGCATTGCTTTTCTTTTCTTTTTTTTTTGTCTTCTTTTTGGGTTCATTTGCATTTTGTGTTTTGTTTTTCTATTGATTGCATTATATATGTCTGATATGGTGCTATTTTGTTTGGCAGGTGGCAGCAGACTCGATGACCGTATGGTCTTTTCGCTGTCTCCTGACCAAGTGAATTTCAGCACCACCATTGATTGTTTCTTCACTTTGCTGCTGTTGCTTTCACTTGGTAAATAAACTGAACTGAATTTGTCTCCGTCAACAACCGCAATTCTTCATTCAGATTTATAACCATTGGTGTCCCTCAGGGTTCGATATTAGGTCCTCTACTCATTTTGATCTACGTGAACGACCAACACATTACACAATGCTACACTACGTAAACCTTGTTTGTTTGCTGATGATACTTGCCCAATGCCTAGTGATAAATATATTTCCGTGCTTGAACAATCATACAATTCAGAACTGCACCGACTAAAAAGATGGTGCGCTGCCAATAAATTGTAATGCAGTACCAACGTTTTACTTCTTCTAAGTGGTTGTATCGATTATCAGTTGAATTAGCGTTGACATGAGTCATCCGCACAAACACGGCGTTTTTATCAGAACATGAACTCAAGCTCCCAGGCTGGAACTCGGACTTGTAATTTTGATTGTTGTGAACTCGAACTTGTGCCTGTAGGACTTGGACTCGCACTCGGGCTCATCACTTTTAATAGCTGTGGACTCAGACTTGTGACCAAAGGACTCGCACTCGGACTCAAACTCTTTAAAGTGGCAGAGTTCCCAACACTGGTATTTTTCAAGTGATAAAACCCTTGTTATTGAATGACATTTCTATTGTTGAATTGTGTTTATTTGTTACTGCTCGCCACTTTTTTGTTTCAGTCGCTTTCTTCGTGTGATGGTCGTTTCTCCAGATCGCCCACCACTCTATTGCTAGTCACAGTTAGTGAATCTCAGTTCACTTTAAATATTTTATTGGCATCTGTGGGAGGATAAGTGCATTGCGGCTTTTAGATTAGCAGCCTGATGAAGCAGGAACAAATAAGTCAGCGAAACAGAAAAATGCTTGGCCAAATTAAGATTAGCTAGGCTGTTAGGCAGTTCAATTTTGAAAATTCGGTTGTAAAAAAGAAGCTAAAAATATTGTAAGTTCTTTGAGTAGAATCATTAACAATGGGATAGCAATTAACTTTTTGGTTTCGTGTTTAGTGCGTATTGACAGCAACATAGCAAGTGCAACACTGGTAGGCTTATACGTAACGTTTCACCAATCTCGGACTTGACACGACCAATATTTCTTGGACTTGAACATAAAACTTTATTTTAATCAATTTCATCTACCAGTATTTGGGTCATCACGAGCAAATGTTGAGAAACTGCTAAATAACTAACGCTTCAAAAAAAAAACCGACGGCATCCTAACCCGCTTTGCAGACGAAAGAACAGCGAAGATTATATAACTGAATATAATAGGAAAATTTGATTTGGATTTTGCACAGTTTATATACATGTTGTGACTTGCCAATTCGAAACCATTTACTCTACTTTGGGTCGTCTCCTGCATCAAACCGTCAATTTGCTTATTGTGTTCTAAACGCAAAGCTCATATTTTTCACTAGAAGAATAAACAGAATAATTCATTCTTTATGACTGCGCTAACTTTCTCCTGTTTGCAAAAATTGCTGCACATGACAGTAGCCATAAAATTGGTATGATAATTAAAATAAATAATATTCAACAAAAATGACGCTTCCAAATTCTTTGGGTCACGTGGATATTGGGCAGTTTTTTGGGGGTTGTGCCAAAAAGTGTTCGCAAACCCATGCTCTAGACACTGCCACATTTAAATATAGACTTTAGAATCCTTAAACAAGCAAAACCTACCATTTTGCAAGAAAATACACAATTACATTATTAATTTTTAAAGCATTAGGATAGCTCATAGAATAATTGGGCAGCTGTGTAGTGCATACTGCAGAAGCAATAAACACAACAAACAGTCCAATCAACACTTTTGTGTTGTACATTTTAAATTTAGAAACTATCATACACTTCCACATGTAGTTTAGAATCTAAGCATGTAATATAAATAGTGAGCAACTTCAATTCTTCAAGATTTTTTTTTAATTTTAAAGCATATCGGTACTAAGACTTACTTTTGCAGAGTGCAACTACACACATTACAAATTCTAACTAGCACTTCCATTCATTCATTGCCATTCTATTCCCGCAATTTGTAAAAAACAAATGCAAAAAAAAGAAATGCTACAAAAACGTGTACGTTGTAGCATGCAACTGTGCCTGCCACCAACATTCATCTCTTCAAACAAATGTTGCATGTTAATTCACGTGCAACAATGAATAAAAAAATTTGACAAGTTTATAATCAACTAGTGTAGTCTAGATCTAAATTTCCTTTTGTCAAAATTCGTAACTACTTTAATCCAGAATTTGGTAAAAGATCCACCTCAGACCAATAAAATTTGGATTGGTTCTAATAATCAATCTTTCTAAAACTGCTTTGAAGAAACCTCCTTGGAAAAATTGCAGTCAATATGGATAGGCCTATCAAACAGTGAAGTACCAATATCAGAGTATTTTAAGCATCTATTGAGCATGAACAGTGCAGTGCAGCATCTTTTTTCTGTACGATGGTTGACTGGTCAACTACCCAGTACATCTTTTACTGTTCATTATACTGTTATAGGCTATTTAGCACTCACATTAAAGCTTAAATTGTTACTGGGCTTTAATGGTAATTTACAAACCAATATCCAAATATTGCTGTGTTATCATCACAGATCAACTGGTCCTGTGGTCAAGTACTGGTATACCAAAGTATGGTAACACCATTATACCTGTATATCAAATGATACCGCACAAAAATATAAAGTTGCAGAGTCATACAAAATAGTCATTTTGGCAAACATAGTGATTCTACATTTAAAACTCACACATACACTGGCGCAACCAGGGGGGGATGAGGGGGACCAGTCCCCTCATTTTCGAAGTACAGATTTTGGAAAAATTATTAAACAATGGAATCCTCATTTACAATACTATTTAACTTGAGCATGACCACTGATTAAATCGCCAGAAAAGCGGGGGGAGAGAAAATAGCGTAATTTGTTGAATGGTTAGCGATAATTGAATTAAGTTTTCGTAAATAAACATGGGTTGTAATGAGAAAAATGCTGCTGTGTCGACAACCTACCATACTGTATTGCTATTGCGTAGAACTGACTGCCCTCAACACTATACAAAACCAAGTGCAACAAATGATCAATCACTGTCACACTCATTTGGCCTAAAATGAGTATTAGCGCAGTAATAAACAGCCAGCAGTCAACAAAAAATTTTATTGACAGAAAACAAAAGGATGCAAATCACTTGTTTTTCTATTCCAAAAAAGAAAGCGGTACGCAATAGACTAGGGACTTTTTCTCGAAAGAATTACTTTTTGTAACTTGAGAGAACAAGCTCAATTATGCCTACTCCTCGTCCTCAGGACCTTATTCAAAAGTTGTATGTGAATGAAGAACTGAGGATAATATATTTTCCCTAAGCTAGGAGATCGCTTTGTTCTTATAAAAAAATGTTTAATGCATAGATGAAGAAAGCCATCATCGGCTCCGCTAACTCAGAACTGCTTCAGTCCCAATCTTAACTCAAAACTTCAAAAACTACCGTACTCTATGAGAGAATTCCTTTCACGAGGTGTAATTGATAGCTGCAGTCTGAGAGCACTGCCTGAGTGTGTTGACATCAGCGATGAACGCCATGTTTACATTACCAGATTACACCTGCAACTACCATAAACAAAGCGCGGTCAGTCAGTGGTATAAGTGCAGTTGCACACAAGCAGAAATTTGGCAAGAAAAAAAGTGAGCAATTTTTGGCTAGCCTAGGCCTACATCCCTGAGAAATCAGAGCGCAGTTACTAAAAAAAGTATACCTTACTTAACACTTGTGCATTAACAGTTCCATTGTTGCGGAGGCATAAAAAACTTTTGAATTACCGGTACTTAAGAAAAGCCAAACAACCAAATCACTATATAATTCTTCTACAGTCTACCGGTATATAAACTGATAGGCCTGACTGAAACCTCAGTACCAGTGATTCAATGGAAAAAAATTGTCTCCCCCCCTTTTTTATGTCTGGCTACACCGGTGTGCACATGTAGCATAGTAGCACTGGAGTGTCTCCAGTTTAATCCTGTAGACTCAGGACTAACCTGCTAACCTAGTCTAATTGACATAAAATGATAAGCTAGCCTACCAGCTGATAATCTGTGCTGCTCAGTCAGTTTCGATCGCTGGACTGCAAAATGTTCAAACAACGTGACATTTACTAATCTTAATGCTTAATGTATGTAAGCCTACACGTCTAGGCAATTTATGAAATGCAGTAAGTATGTTATTTTGGCCTTCTGATCAAGCGGGAAAAAGCTCTCACTTATGATTTTTCCACAATTCCCATTGTTTGGCTTTTGTGTTGCCGTACCAACGATACCGCTACTAGGTGGCGCGCGCGGTTTGTCCTAGGCATAGAATCTATGGTCTGTCGGCACAACAGAACTTAACTAGCCGCGCCCAGGCACGCATCTCCCCCGATCGTCCAGACGACTTCACGGCGAGTTCACGAACAGTTTGCCTATAGTTCACGACCCGGACGCATATTTCGGAATGGTTCTAAAGAAAAAGATAGGGCTCGATCGACATGGGTGTAAATCGAAAAATTGCACTGTAAACCAGGGAGTCAAACCGAACCCGAACCGGAGTTTTATAAACCGGTTTTACGCTATTTTTGTCGAACCTTTACCGCACCGCATTTTTCAAAATCGCAAAGAGCGAGCCGGAACTGAACCGAATAATGAGAGTACTTGCGAACCTTAACCGAACCTATTAAAAAAGCGGCTCGCTCCGTAAAGTCACTCGCATCACTTTGAAGCTGGTTCGAATTTAAAATAATAGTCACTTATGCGAGTATTTTATGATGGTGAACAAGTTGTTGGAGTTCGGGTTTGTTCTAAGTTGAGCGCGTCTCAATCTCAAAGGTAACACTAACACAGCGATATGAGAGCCAGATGAGAGCGAATGAGTGAATGTTTATTTCGAGCAAGCACGCGAATTTAAATGAATGCAAAAAAAAACAAAATACAAGCATTGCCACGTTGGATTGCTGGAAATCACACCTTCTATTTCGGAAAAACCTGCCTGTTCCAGGACTGAACAGGAGATGATAAACAAAATAATAAAACGTGGGAAAAGATGGGAAAAAGATAAAAAATTGCAATATCGATGGAGCATGTTGAGAAACAGCCAGATTTCGTATGGGAAATAGATTGCACGACGTCCAGCAACGTCCAACGAGCATGTAATCGCCACAAAGTCTTTTATGTTTGATCTACCTGGTCCCGTAGTACACGCAGCGATGGCGGAAGCATTTCTAAAGTGAAGGGGCCCAAAACTATCGGCCAGATTTTTTTTCGCCAACAACCAGGGCGGGCAGTGGCGTAGCGAGAAATTTTAAGGGGGGCATAATTACTACATTTTTTCAAGCGAAGTTTTTTTGGCAGAACTAATATGAAGCTGATGGAGGAACAAGAAAAGCCCTATTTGGGGTCCGGAGGCAAGCTCCCGTGAAAATTTTTTGAAAATTTACATGCTGTAATGGTTATGTTAGCCTCGTTTGAACAAGTTTCAAGCTAATGGTGTTCAAATTTTTTGACCTTAATTTTGACTGCTTTGCCAAATATGATGCATGTTATTCGCACATTTTTAATTACGCGTACTTAAGACGTATATAAGGCTTAGAGCTATCGAAGAGATTCGAAATTACAAAAAAAGTTTTTGCATCAAAAACATTTTTGAAAATGGCTGGTAGAGGATGCATATCCCTCATCCTAGCCCTCTGGATTCGCCCCCGGCCATAAGCAATAAAAACCATCAAAAGAATTTGGCATATTTCAGTTACTAGGCACCATTAGTGTTGTTCTTTCTTGCTAAAAGGCTGAGCCATGGCATAATGGCCCCCTCCATATACGCTCATGAGGGCCGGATTCAGACAATAAGAGGCCATAGGCTGTTTGATCACCCTGATTGAAAGAGCAAAAAAAAGATCTTCACGTCCTCACTTGTCCTGTTTTTACTGAAACTTTCGGTATAGAGAAGAACAAAAAAAGGTAGGCTATAGGCTACACGTCTTCAAGATGTTCTGTTTTCCGCTGAAAAAATCGGTGAAGCTAAAAAAAGGTCTGCATTGTTGATGATAAAGCCGCCCATTTTCTCAGAGGCCCTAGGTTTCAGCCTGCTTAGCTTATTATACGTAAATCCGGCTCAATGCTTACGACTCATATTTAGTCTGTCCACATGTGACATATGTCCAATTTATGAGGGCTTCAGAGCCACGGTTCTTGCTTCTAGTTTCTGTTCCCCCACCCCACAAATAAAATTTTAAAGATTAAGATATCTCTGAATTTAAGCTCTTTCCTGGGTTTTAATTTTGATGGTAGGCCTATTAGGTCTCAAATACATTCATGCAGAGGCAACATTGCAGAAATAAACGCGTAAATTAGGGCCCCTCTAAAAAAAGTGGGGGGCCAGCCCCCCTCCCTCTTCCGCTTTCGCCACCTATAAGTATACGTAACAGACTAAACAAAGCGCTTTAACTCTAAGTTTACGTTACTTGTTGATTGAATAGCCTAGAATAGGCCGCCGGTGTCGGAGCAAGTAACAATTTATTATCTCGAAATTGGCTTTACTTCAAGTATTTTATGCATTATATTGGCCTGTCAATGCGAAAAATTCGAGATGGGGATGGGGAAGAGTGGGGGTAATAGAATAAACAAAAAAATCTCTGTTAGCCCCCTAGGAATTTCTGGGCTGGATCGGTTTGTTATTATTATTAAAAACTGCCGCCAGTTGTTGAAAATGATTTTTCGCGTATTTAGCCACTCGTCCTGCTGTAAAATGTAACAGCGGCGTGGTGAAGCGGTCAGTATGCTGGACTGCTACGCATTGGGTCTGGGTTCAATGCTGCTCAAGGTTTTAATTTTCTTCACTAACTTATATCTATTTCGGGATGGGGTAGAGCGGTGGTAATAGAATAAACAAAATATTTTGGTAGAACCATTCCGAAACATGCAACGCGGACGCGAAATTTTGTCGTGAACAAAATTTTGAACATTTCAAACTTCTCGTCCCGACATGACACGCACTCACGACGGGTATACGCAAACTTCACGCCAGTTTACAATCAGTTTGCGCGCTGGCACGACTCCAGTCGCGATAGTGCGTGCCACAAAATCGTGGAAGTGTAAATGCAACTTAACCCACGGAATACAGTAAACCAGAGGTGGGCATGATTTTGTTTATCGCTAAGGCCGTTAGTTCAGTTGCCAAGCGCACGCTATCGGTGCGGGAGGTCTAGGGTTCGATTCCTGGGCCAGTTGAATCTACAGTTCTACATAGTGTCGCCAACGACTCGCCACCGTTGCGACGTTTCTTCGGAGCTGTGTTGCCCAGGCGCTAAGGCGCGGAGATGAGTCTTGCAACTCGTAACACGCTTCGACGTAATACGGCGAGTATAATGAAGGTTTGATTTTTTTTTTTGTTAATAACGAAGCAAACTTTTTCATTAACTAATTAATTCGTAAAATTTGTTTTTGAAATTAACGGACAGAATTAACTTCCGTTAGTGCTTGATAACTTCCAGTAAATTTTTGTAAACGCGTATTTCTCTTATTGTTGGTTAAGTTTAACATCGATAAACCAGTGGCGTAACTACGCCTTTTTGAGGGGGCAAATGCCCAGGGTCTTTTTCAAAATGCCCAGGGTTTTTTTCCAGGTGTTCGTATAATGCCTTAAAGCCAAGGTATAGTTAAAGCTACAGTATTTTGCAGTAATTTGCAAACAATTCCTTTGTTTTGATGAACTTCAATATGGCGTACGTAAGCTAATCAACTAATCAATGCGTTTGCAAATAAACAAAATCGCTGGCACAGCTTCTTTCTACCAAATTCTGATTATATTCGTAATTCCTTAGCTGAAAGCCTGAGCGTTAATTGCTTTGCTGTACGGTATTTGCATTTTTGTTTAAACTTTCCTGAAAAACAGGCTCGCAAGTCGCAACCAAAGTCCGTATAGCTTCGCATAAGTTGCGCGGACAGGAATGGAGCAGAGACAAGGAGCAAAAAATATGTCCAAGAAGACCATCGCCTGCCTATCTTTTATGATGTAAAAACGTTTGAAAGTGTTACAAAAAAAGTCATAACTTTAGTTATGCTCGTTCGATTTTAAAAATTTCAACTGCATCGTAAAGTTCTTGATTTTAGCTATCGTTTGAAAAAAAATTTTAAGAAAATTGATCGTATTTTAAGCACTCTACATGGTTACTAATTTGGGCATACTTAATAATTTTTGAAGCAATTTTTACGCTAGAAGCATTTCTTGCTATTACAGTCATTAGCAAAAGTTTAAGACCAGTTATCAGAAATTATGTATTTTTGCTGTCTATCCTCTCCAGAATACAAATTACTGCCACTGCTGGTATATTTTGCTCGTAAATTTAGTATAACACATTGTGAATGCTCAAATTACAAATTGTAAAACAGTAACACGCAATTTTAGTACTTTGTGTGTCCTCCTTTGTTCTTTATCACCGCCTGGATTCGTTTTGGCATACTGCATATCAGTTTCTCACAATAGTCTCTTGAAATTTCTTTGACCCATACCTCTTTTATAGCATGGTTTAATGCTCCAGCACTTGAAGGTTGTTTTTCTGCAACCTTGTTTTTGAGTATTTCCCAAAGATTCTCGATTGGGTTTAAATCTGGGCTGTTTCCAGGCCAGCCCAGTGTTGCCACATTTTTTTCTGAAAGGAATTGTTTCACAATCTTCGAGCGATGACACGGAGCACCGTCGTGCATGAAAACTGTGCACTGATGAATATTCATATGCATTTCAAGTTTTTCTTTTAGCAAATCCACATACCTGGAACCGTTCATTGTACTTCCTGGGGGCAAAAAATACAATCCAGCAGTACCAGACCTGGAAAATGCCCCCCAGACCATTTGACTCGGTGGGTGTTTCATTGTTGAAACTGTGTATCTTTCCTCAAACCTTTTACCCACAGGCCTTCTAACGTTCTTTTTTCTCACCACAAACTGCTGTAGAGTACACTCATCGGAAAACATGATCTTAGACCAGTCTTCAGATGTCCATGCTGCATGTTCTTTTGCAAATGCCAGACGCTTTGATTTCATAAGAGGAGTGAGCCTGGGTTTGCGAGCTGGCTTATATGATTTAAGACCAAAGTTAAACCTCAAACGCCGAGAAACTGTGGTGATGTGAACGTCTGTCCCTTTCCCAAGCAGCGCAGCACGAATTTTCTTCAAAGAACTTGTTGGGGAACGTACAGCAATTCGCTTTATTGTCAGATCATCTCTAGGGGATGTTTTTTTGGGTCTCCCACTTCTCTTCAAGTCTTTGTAACTCCCGTAATTATTGAAATTTTCAAGGGCTGTGTGCACAGCAGTCTTGCTGCACTGCATCTTCGCACTGATTTCTCGTTCAGAGTAGCCTTCTTCACTTAAAACCACAATTTGGGCTCTTTTAGTCTCGGAAAGAGAAGATTTTTTGCCCATTTTCAAGAACTGAAACAGCAGCTAGTACACAACTGATTACGCTGTAAAACCAATCGAAATGAAGTAAAATAGGTTCTTCGTGAAAACAACCCATGTGTTGGTGATGGACAGATGGCTGATGTAATTTCATTAGGATATTGCGTCATATAAAACTGCACTATGCGATAATAATGATAAAATCTACAAATACCTTAAATCTGAAAGACTGGTCTTAAACTTTTGCTAATGACTGTAAATATAGCGTAAATTTGCAAAAAGTAAAAGTTATTGCTTGATTCAAATTAAATGGGTTCAATTACAAAAATTTGAACTTCAGTATGAAAGTAGCCTACCTATATTCAGTGCCGGATTAACCACGCAGCAGAAGTAGCATTTGCTAGGGGCCCCGCGCTTTTTAGGGCCCCTCGCTTTTCAAAATTATGATTCAAATTACAGAAACAATTAGGCTACATTTTTGTAAAAAGTTTCGGCTAGGACTGGCTTATAAAATTTTTGCGGATTGTCAGCGTCATTTTTTCTTCAATGTTTTTAAATCGTAAGTTTCCTCAAAATAAAATTTACAGTATTTCTGAGTCTGGCCGCAGACTGGTTTCTGACCGCACATCGCGTTCGTTGCAAGAAAATAAAAAGTCAACTTCCAGTCGCGTATACAATTGCGAATGTTTATGGCATTTTTGTGTACACAGTTAAAGGTCCCAGCGAGTCGATACGATAGAAGTACGGCACGGTATAGGCCTAAATGCAAGTGGCAAAGCAACCAACGGAACAGTGAACAAGCATCAAAAAGCTATTCCCTATTAGTGTTCTGTTGCGTCTGGGATTTTGATACAACGGTAAAGACCTTTAGGCTACTATTGGTGCTGACAACAAAAAGTTTGATCTCAATTTCGTTTTGCTGTGTCAATGCTTGTGCTGTTCCTCCTTTGTTCTCAAATTTTCACAAAATTTGAGTCTCGTGTCTTTCAAAAATTGTTTTCGTTTATCACAGAGGCACAACTTCAACGATAGCATAAATTTACTCAGCACTTGTTCATGGTAACGTTAGACGCGTTTCATACTCCTTGGTAATCATCAGTAGCGTGTAACCATGAACCGAAAACCAACAATGTGTAAAGGAACAGACAACAACCACTAAACAAACAAACAAGCAACAAACAGCCTGAAAGCCAGGTGACGTAAAAATAGACCAAAAATTAAAACCAATATGGAAGTGCTTTTCATCACTAAAAAACTCATTTATGCAATGGGAGAAACTGCTTGGTGCACACCTTACTTAGACTAAGTGCGGGTAAGCTATCCGGCAAACTTAGGGCGATGATATCGGATATAAGTTAAAAAACAGTAAGGAAAGGGCAGTAGTGAGCTGCGCAGCAGACATCCATCCGTCGCAAACAATCCTACACCATCAAGACGGATGGATGTCGGCTGCGCAGCTCATTACTGCCCTTCCTGATTGTTTTCGTTAAAAAAAAACAAGAGTTTTACAGCGAATTTAAGTCATCTACGCATCTTCAGTGAATTTCGGTAAGAGCCCTTGGTATAAAACATGCATGGGCAACATACGGCCCGCGGGCCGCATCCGGCCCGCGAGACCATTTTATGCGGCCCGCTGGCACTTACAGAAATATGACCTCATATCGCGAATCAAGCCGAACACCTTTTATTTTTTTATAGGACATTTGAAAAAAGTAGACTGTTTTTGCTTTTCACCGCAGGAGCATATTTAGGAGGGAGGGCATTGTGCCATGCCCCCCCTTGACTCTGCCTTTCAGTAAAAAAGAACAAAATTAATGGTGCTAAGTGGCTGAATTGCTGAAATATGCCAGACTCTTTTGATGGTTTCGGTGGCTTATGGCCAGGGGCGGATCCAGGAGGGCTAGGATAAGGGGTATACATCCTCCCACCAGCCATTTTCAAAAATGTTTTTGATGCATTTAATTTTTCCATAATTTCTAATATTCTTCTATAGCGATTACGCCTTAGACAGGCATAATCAAAAATGCGCGAACAAAACGCATCATATTTGGCGAAGCACTCAGAATCAAGGTCAAAAAATTTAAACAAAACTTGTGTGAAAATTATTTAATAAGCACTGAAATAGCCATTACAGCATGTAAATTTTCAAATTTTTTTCGGGGGAGCATGCCCCCGGACCCTCCTAGAGCCTTTCTTCTTTCTCAATCAGCTTTAAAGTAGTTCTGCTGAATAAAAAGACGATCAAAAAAATATGGAAATTATGGCCCCCATTTTGAAGTTTTTCGCTACGCCACTGCTTCACCGATATTTTCGGTAGAAAATAGGACATCTGAGGAGTGTGTAGATCTTTTTTTTTGCTTTCCAATCCGAGCGACCCTGACAATAGTAGTTGTTGAACATATTGAACTCGATCCATCTAATAATCCAGCCCGAGAAGGACTTCGTCTTCCCACATATAGCCCGCTGACTAAAAAAGTTGCCCACCCCTGGTGTAAAACAATGAGACTAAAAACGGAATCAGGCTTGATTGTCCTCCGGCTGGGTTTCCAAAAGACAGGGCCCCGCAAAAATTTTGCTACAGGCCCCGCACTAGTTTAATCATGCCCTGGCTATATTGATCATAGTTTTCAAAGCCTTTAAAGCAGGGGTGACCAACCTATTTGCTGTCGCGGGCCACTTCGTTACTTACCAATAAGCAAGCGGGCCGCATAACTTTTTAGTCATAAACAGTGGCGTAGCGAGAAATTCTAAAAGGGGGAAAAGCCATAATTTCCATATTTCTTTAAAGCGTTTTTTTTCGGCAGAACAAATTTGAAAATGATTGAGAAACAAGAAAAGCTTTTGGAGGGTCCGGTGGCATGCTCGTTCGGAAAATTTTTGAAAATTTACATGCTGTAATGGCTATTTGTAGTGCTTTTTGAATAATCCTCAGGCAAATTTTGTTTAAATTTTTTGATCCTGATTCTGAGTGCTTTGCCAAATATGATGCATTTGGCGCGCACATTTTCGATATTGCGTGCTTAAGGCGTAAGGCTTATCGCTCTCGAAGAGGTTCGAAGTTATGGAAAAATTGTATGCATCAAAAACTATTTTGAAAATGGCTGGTGGGAGGATGCATACCTCTCATCCTAACCCTTGGATTAGCCACTGGCCATAAGCTACAGAAACCATCAAAAGAGTCTAGCATGTTTCAGTCACTTGGCACCATTAGTTTTGTTCTTTTTTTACTAAAAGGGATAGTCAAAAAGGGGGAAGCATGGCACAATGGCCCCCTCTGAATACGCTCCTGGTCATAAACATATCAGATATCGGTCCAATCTTTTTGAAATACTCTTTTTTTATCAACAATATTTCGTTTTTTCGCTGAAGACAAGCGGCTAATTAAATATTGATTAAAAAACAGAATAACAAATATCTTAAGAAAGCAGTAAAATTTGCATATGATAAATGGTACTGCCACCTCACCAATTCATTTCCGCAAACTCACATAATTCCTACTACTGTAAGGCAAGCTAAGCTCTCACTCGAATAGTTACTCGTAAACTGCTGCACTATGCTGAAGCTGCAACGGACTCGAGTTATGTTATTACTATTTCACAACAATGGATGAACTGCTGAATCCTGAAACAGATGACTTGTATCGAGCGTTTATGTAATTACTGTGTGATACGCGCTTGATTAAATCAGGGGCTCAGCTTTTGATATCGCATCGCAAAGATTAGACGGGGAAAAATGTTTAAAAGTACTGGTCTCGCCAAATATTCGCGGGCCGCAGGAAATTCTTTCGCGGGCCTCATGTTCGTCACCTCTGCTTTAAAGATTTGTTGCAAGAAAATGATAGCGTAAATTGTTTTGAACCTCATGTAAAAGCTAACGTTTTGCATTAACTTACCCATCCTCGCAGTAAACACGTTCGACCAAATCATATGCCTATCCTATATGGATGATCTGGGTAGTGCCTATTCTTTTTTTTCGTATCTTTTTTACTCACTCCCAACAAGGGATTAGAAGCACTCCATCAGTCCATCATGCACCGCGAATCATGTTTCCTGGATTCCACGGAATCACAGCAGCAACAAATCATTCGGTCAGTCTCTCTTGTATAATGCCTGCTGTATCTTACGGTTGAGTCATGCACATTTTTTTATATTTTTGCATTTCGTATGAAGCTGATCTCATGCCAAATGCCGTTACTTAATTTGGAACTTTTGCACTTACGATCAGTATTCAAAGAGAATCTGAGTAGACGTTCTATTTCTTTGCTCTTTCATAGAATCCTATCAATTATCAATAGGGCAACCAAAAGTCAATAAAGTCAAATATTATTACCTGGCTCAGAAAGCCATTAAACTTCTACTAAGCATGTTTTAGCTTCAAACTAGTCGTAGTTTAAAAGTTATTACGTCAAAATATGGTCCAAATGTTGCGTTGGGTCAAAATCTGCTTTTTAAGTCAAGATGCAAAATCTGCGTCGTTTATATTGTTTAATAAATAGTTAAAACAAGTTACGTCGTAATCATTGGTTGCCAGGCCAGCTTGTGGAAAGCAAACTGGTAGACCCTTTTTCAACATAAGCGCATTAAAACGCCATTCGAGTGTAAAAGTAGTAAACTGAGTTTATGACGAGACAATCGTTTTCGAATAATTCCAGAAGTTCATTGTTATATCGCAGTAGCCGGAGATTAAGTTTTGAGGATTAGAACAGTGAAGGAAAGCATGGCTGCCAGCATAGGTGGCAGAAGCGAGGGGGCCCTGGCCCCCCCCGACTTTTTTTTCAGAGAGGGCCTTGGGGGGCCCTAATTTACGCGTATATTTCTACAATATTGCCTTTGTGTGAATGCATTTGAAACTTAATAGGCCTACCATCGAAATTAAAACCCAGGAAAAAGCTTAAATCCAGAGATGTCTTTAACATTTTGTTTGTTGGGTGGGGGGAACAGAAACAAGAACCGTGGGTACAAAGCCCACATAAATTGGACCTGGCTACATATGGATTGTAGGTATAGGGCCGTATTTACGTATAGGCTAAGCAGGCTGAAACCTAGGGCCTCGGAGAAAATGGGGGGCTCATCGCGAACAATCAAGATCTTTTTTTTTTCGCCTCACCGATACTTTCAGTGCAAAACAGAACATCTGAGAACTTGACCTTTTTTTGCTCTTCCAATCAGTGTGATCAAATAGCCTAGGGCCTTTCATTGTCTAAATCTGGCCCTCATGAGCGTATTTAGGGGCGGGGCTATTATGCCATGCTCCTCCCTTTTGACTCAGCCTTTTATTTAACAAGAACAACACTAATGGTGCCAAAGTGACTGAAATATGCCAGATTCTTTTGGTGGTTTCTGTAGCTTATGGCCAGGAGCGAATCCAGAGGGGTAGGATGAGAAGTATGCATCCTCCCACCAGCCATTTTCAAAAATGTTTTTGATGCATACAATTTTTCTGTAAATTCGAATCTCTTCGATAGCTATAAGCCTTACGCCGTATGCACGCATAATTAAAAATGTGCGAACAAAATGTATCATATTTGGCAAAGCACTCTGAATCATCGTCAAAAATTTTACACAATTTGCCTGAAAAATATTCAAAAAGCATTAAAATAGCCATTGCAACACGTAAATTTTCAAAATTTTTCCGGGAGAGCATGTCCCCGGACCCCTTAGAGCTTTTCTTGTTTCCTAATCAGCTTCAAATTAGTCTGCCGAAAAAAGATGAGGAAAATATGCCACCCCCCTTTTTTTAATTTCTCGCTACGCCACTGCCGCCCCTGGTTGTAGGTGAAGAAAACCTGGTCATTAGTTTTGGGCCTTCCCACTTTAGAAATGCTTCCGCCATCGCTGGTTGTCAGATAAGACTATCTTGGGCACAAATTCGCGAAATTTGGACCTTTTTTTAACTTGTTTGGACCGAAAAAAAGTTATTTTGTTCCTTAGAACTAATTTCATTGAAACAATTTTAGTGCTATTTTGTTCGTTGTTTATGTTGGTTTCGTTGTACTTCGTTCATAAAAAACTATTCAGCATTATTTTTACTTGCTTAAACATGTTGTCGCTTTTTTTGTGATAAAATTTTTATGTCAAAAACAACGTCAAAATTTTAAATTTTTGAGGTCAAAATTTTATAATTTTTAGGTCAAAATCTGGTTGTCCTAATGATCATCATTAGCTCTTTGTGCAAACCTACACTGGAACGCTGCTATATCTGCTTTTATAAGATTTGGTTTTCATTTCCAACTTAGTTTGAAGTTGTAGGCGTGATTCAATTACGGTATGCAATGTGTGTCAGTCCGAATAGTTTAAATTTGTAGGTTTACCTGCAGGCTTTATAGGCTATTCAACAGCTCAGATGGCCGAGTGGTATATAGAGCGTCTGTCTCTTGAGCTGTAGACTCGGGTTTGATTCCGAGTCGGGTCAAACCAATGACTTTAAAATTGGTATTCACAGCTTCCCTGCTTGACGTTCAGCATTAAAAGGACATTGTGAAGAACAAGCCGGCAAGTTTACTTGTTGTGCCGTTGGGAAAGGCACTTAGCGGGATTCCTCCATCTTGGTGTGGTAGACAGATGGCCGGCAACTCCTAAGCGAGCTCGTATAGCGCATTGATCGCTTTCTCGTGATAGGAGGATAAATATGCTACTAAACTAAACTATTGCAATTTTACGTCATTAGCATGTTGCCACAATTTGTTCTCGATTTCCTCGACTGTGCGTCCCTCATCATACCCCGCAAATTTGGGAGGAGCTCTGCGGCGATTACCGTTAGCTTACATGCTTGTTGTACAAATCTATTTCTCAGACGAAACCTGACAGCTTCTCGACATTTTTTATCGACGGTGCGATTTTTTTTTATCTTTTTCCCATGCGATTTTTTTCGCATTTTGTGTTTTTATTACCTCTCCTTCGACTCTGAAAATGGCAGGCTTGTCCGAAATAGCGTGATTTCCAACAATTTTCGTGGGCATAATCGTGCGGTGCCTTTTTTGTCGTTTAAAATGCAAACGCTTGCCTCAATGTGAAATTAGTTACCAGTAGTTTGAAGTTCAGGTTTGAATTTAAACTCTTGCAATAGCTCAAGAGTTTAAATTCAAACCTGAACTTCAAAGATTTCTTCAAATAATTTTTAAAAAATATTTGAAGAAATCTGTAATTCACACTATAATGTTAGATCCCCCCCAACCAATCGAAATCTATAACACCATTAATTCCCTTTATCTACACAAAGCCTATGGGTACGATAATATTCCATCATATTTCTTACGACTTAGTAATGAAGTGCTAGCGCCTATACTTTCCCTACTTTTCCTACATGTTTTTGAATTGGGATACTTTCCCCAAATTTTTAAAACTGCTAAAGTTATTCCAATCTTTAAAAGTGGTAATATTCAGCTAGCTCATAACTTTCGACCTATTTCTCTTCTTCCTTGTTTATCCAAAGTCCTTGAAAAACTTATCAAAACGCGTCTACTGAAATTTTTTGATAAGAATAACATTTTTTACAATCACCAATATGGCTTTAGAAAGAATCATTCCGTAGTGCATGCATTGTTAGATGTTACCAGTCTTTGCTATGACTCAATCCAAGATAAAAAATATTCGGCTCTACTATTAATGGATTTTCAAAAAGCCTTTGACACAGTGTCACACGAAATCCTTCTAAAAAAACTTTTTCATTATGGAATACGTGGCCCTGCTCACTTATTAATAGAAAGCTATCTTACTGCGCGTAAGCAGTATGTAAGTATCAGTAACTGCGCTTCTTCTACTAACCCCATCGATATAGGTGTACCCCAAGGCTCTACTCTTGGGCCACTGCTTTATCTTGTTTATGTAAACGACCTCTGTAATGCCACTACCAGCAATCCACGGCTGTTCGCCGATGACACTTGTCTGTTTCTTAGGAATTTATCTCTGACGGATCTTGAATTAAATTGTAACATAGAATTACAAAATCTCAATAAATGGTGCATAGCAAACAAACTACAAATAAATCCACAAAAATCTGCAGTCATAATCATACCTCCAAAATTAAATGCTCCTATACCTCTCATAAATTTGTCTTACAATAATTCTGCGATTTCGTACTTTAACGCACATAAGTACTTAGGTATAACCATTGACAACAAACTAAATTTCAAAACACACATTGACAAGATCATCTCTAAAATTTCAAGATCTGTAGGAATCTTAAACAATCTGCGACACATATTACCAACCTCTTCTTTGGTAGTTCTTTATTATTCACTCGTACACTCTCATCTACTATTTGGCCTCACTGTCTGGGGTAGTACATTTCCATCATATTTGACCAAATTACAGAGGCTTCAAAACAAGGCCATTAGAATCATTACCAATTCCGACTTACAATCCCCAATCTTGCCAAAATTTCATAATTTGGGAATTTTGAAAATTACTGATCTATATACTTATGAAATAGCAAAAATGATGCACCACCTTTCTAAACAATCCCTACCCTCTCCCCTTTCTTCACTCTTTAACAAATTGTCGAATGTTCATAGCTGCAACACTCGAGCACTAGTTCATAATAATCTTCATCTTCCTAAATTCTCAACTAATAGATGTCAAAATTCATTTCGATATAGAGGAGTGAAAATCTGGAATTCATTTCCATGTGATTTGAGAAATCAATTCTATTCTAAATTTAAGCTTAATTATAAAAAGACTCTTCTCAATAACTACCTATAAATTTGGAGTTAGTTATAAAAGCAAAACGCTCACATAGAACCTTCCCCTTAAAATCACAAGTCTTTCATCAATTTTGACGCTATTTTCCAGCGTCTAATTGAGTGGCTGCTTGACTCGAAGACCTTAACCGGTCATTCGCAGTCTCCCTGCGAGTAATAAACCTGCTGTTTGATTTTTTACTTTATTTACTTAATCCATGTATTGATATATATATGTATTTATTTATTTATTATTTATTTTTTTTTTTCTTTCTCTTTTTGTGTTTCGCTTTGATTATTACTCGAAAATAAATAAATATCATCATCATCATCATCATCATTCCGATTTCAGAGGCAGTTAGGATTCAAAATATAGGCTAAATGCAGAGCTTGCGTAATTGCTTTTACGACGTTTCTCGCTTTGATGTTCATTCAATAAATACACAGTAGACCTATGTAGGCCTACAGGGCCGTAGTTATGCATTTTAGCTTGGGGGGCTCATCACAAACGGTTTGATAAGGCGTTTAGTTTAGTCGGAAGAGCGAAGGCCCGTTAGGGCAGAGCCTTTCAAGGAGGGTCAGGGGGTGTTCTCCCCCCAGGAAATTTTTTGAAAATATAGTCAATTTCGTGCATTCTGGCGCATATCTGACGAGATTTTTTGGTCAAAATTAAAGTCAATTATTGAGAAAAACTTGGGTAAGTTTAGTATCAAAAATACCGAAATAAACATTCTGTGAAATTTTAGTGTTACAAACGGCTATGTTGGTGGACTAGTAAGTAATGTCAATTTTGGTCCGTCAAGATCCAATGTCCTTGCTGGAGTGCGTATTACTCAGTATTTTTAATAGCTTTTGCATTAGTATTGTTGTGAGTTCGATATTTCGCACCTCGGCTTCAAACAATCAGTGTTTCAGTACGAGTCTCGTTTTGATTTTTTACCATCTGAATCAATTTTTTCAAGCGCAGCATTTTTAAAAACGCCAAAAAACCATTGCCATGTTGGCAACTGGACATGGAAAATTACACTCATTTTAAAATTCTGAATTCACACGGGAAAAATTTCCAGTTTGCGATGAAATTGCCACTTGGAAATAAGCCGGAAAAGCATTGCTCAGGAATGAAAAATGGATATAATAAATAAATGCAATGCTCTGAAAACTAGATTTGAACAGATTGGGAAGTCTATACAGGGAATGTCACGTAGCGTCTAGGGTGAAATGCGGAGAATTTAGCTTCAACGTGGCTAAGCAGAGGCCCACTGCAACCGTATAATTAGGTAACCAACGAAAACAATAATGCATCTTTGAAACGTCTTTGGAGTACCTTGCATAAATTGTTACTTTTTTTTGAAACTGTTGCAGACCTTCAAAAAGCATTCTCTATCATAAATGATGTATTTAAACGCTTTGGTCTCATACTATCAATAGCGAGAAGACGGAAACAATGATCTTTAATTTTTCTGGTGCAGATAGCAACTATCCTGAATCTATATGCTCACTAAAAGGCATCAAGATCACAAACACCAAAACTTTTAAATATCTGGGATGCAAAATCGACTACAACCATTCGGGAATAGGACATTCAGAAATTAACAACAGAATAAACTCTGGTAATGCAGCTTTCCAACAACACAAAAATCTACTGAGAAACTTTCACATCAATCTGAAAACACGTATAATCTTTTTGAATGCCTATGTACGCAGCAGACTTACTTATGGTTGCCAGTGTTGGTGTGCAACAAAAGATACTTACAGTCACTAGCGTATTTAGGGGGGGGGGGATAAAGGGCGATGGCCCCCCCCAAACAATTTTACAAAAAAAAGATAAAAAACGAGCAAAAATAAATGTAACTTAGATATATTAGGAAGTTATTGTGGAACTGTGTTACAATATAGTATCATAGGGAGTGGGGAGGGGGGGGTCGGTTGAAAATAACAATGAAATGCAGACATTTTTAGTGTAAACTAACTTTAAAAGGCTATAGAGATGTAAGCGGTCGGCGTTGGGTATCGTGAAAAAGCGAGAATTAACAAAGCGTCTGTAATGTGCTTGCTATGCCTTGTTCGTTACTTATTGCAATTTAAAAGTGTTTGATACCGATTTGTAGGCTATGTCCTACCTCAGATGAGCAAAATATAATAGGGCGAGGATATAAACAGATAACGCGTTCGTGACATGAGCCGAAATTTAATTCAAATCGGCTTAGGGTGCTTTTTTTGCACCTTTACCTCATCCAAATCCGAACTGGCACGAATTTCAAAGCAAAAATTTGTCATTGGTTTTGAGTTTTGTTTTATTTCTAAAATGAAAATAATTATTTTGATAAAGTTATTTCATTTATTTGATTTTGCTTGTCACGGCGAAGCCCACTGCTGCTAATTCGCCTTTAAAAAGGCTATTTTGCCTAAGGCCGGCCTTACACGAGCAAGATTCTTGCGCACGATTTCTTGTTGCAATATTGCAGCAATATTTTTGGTCGTGTAAATACGTCAGCAATATTCTTGTGCAATATTGACAGCAATATTGCACAAGAAATTTCTCGTTACGTGTAAAGACCCGTTTGAATGATTTTGAAAACGTTGCTGCAATATTGCTGGAAAATAGAAATGGTTCTATTTTCCAGCAATATTGCAGAGAGTAAAGTAGCCTAGAACGTAGACAGAGAGTAGAGAACATAAACTACCGGTACCGGAGTTTTCCACTTAATGTACCCCCCCAGTTAATGTACCATGGGTATATTAATTGGAAACAAGCGCCTATTAATGTACCATGCTACGTACCATGGTACATTAATAGGCGCCAAACTTTTGTTCAGTTTGAATGTCAATAAATAGGTTTTTGTTACAAAAGCCATTGTGACAAAACAATTTTGGTCCCTGCATGATTAGCGCATGTAAAGTTTGTGATGAAAACATGTGTATGAGGTGTTTAAAGGGGCCATTAGTCCAACATTGCGACGTGATAAAATTTAGAGCAAACTTTTATTCCGCAAAATTTTTACCTTAATTTCTTTTCAAAATGTTGTCCAACCGATCAAAACGCGGAGATATTCCAGTAGAAACAAAGTTGGAAATAGTGAAGCGCTACAAAAGCGGTGAATACTTGTACCTTTAGAAAACTTTATGAGCATTGATTGTTTTCATCAACAAACATCGTGTTATAATAAAAAAGCTTTTTGAATTATGTTGTCAATGAAAATGTTTAAAAAAATTGTCGGAATAAGCACATATTGTGTGTTTCCACTTAATGTACCATGGTACATTAACCTGAACTAAACTTATTTTGAAATTTTGTTATTTTCCAGTTAATGTACCCGATACATTAAGTGGAAAACTCCGGTGCAGCGGACTGCTGAGAAAACTCAGCAGCTGATAAGTGAGGTTGAATCGAGGGAAAGTATATGGAATGTACTTTCCCTCGATTACAAAGATCGGATACAAAATTACAAAAATTTCTTGCTTCATACAAAATATGATACAAAATTACAAAATCGATTACAAAAATTTCTTGCAACAAGTTCTTGTAGGTACCCATAGCATGCCTTCGAACGAGCCACGGCCGAACCCACCATCGACGTTTTTTCTGTTTCCTCTTGAAATGGTTTATAACTATTATAGCTGCCGCTGCCTGCCAATTTCGTATTTCAGCCATTGCTGAATGCGATAGTTATATAGTACCGGTAGCAGTCGTACGCAACGCAAACAATCCGTTTGCAGTATTCTGCACTGGGCTAGTGAATTAACGTACAGTATAGGCTACGAAACTTTTTTCGCATTGATATTGCCGACATTATAACGTCAGAATGGTTATATACACTGTTGGCAATATTGCTGAGCATTGCTGCAATATTGCTAAACGCGTCTCGTGTAAAGGGTTCGGCAAGAAACTTGCGCAAGATTAGCCGCAAGATTGTTGCTGCAACTTTCTTGTCAAGAAAAATGCTTGATCGTGTAAAGTGGCCAGCAATATCTTGCACAAGAAAGTTGCGCAAGAATCTTGCTCGTGTAAGGCCAGCCTAAGGTAGAAGTTAGTGCTTTTTTCAATTTCAAGGCCGGCCTCTTGTCAATGGCTATTTTTATTGCATAACAGGCTTGCTAACTCAGCTAGCTTTGGATAAAGACGATAAGATCCAAACGCAAATCAAGTTGTTGTTGCTCTGACTTAAAGTGACAAAATTTAGATCTAAATATGGATTTTATAACGACTCTATGCAACTATGCTTATAAATCAGTCTTGACTTGCATGTTTCAGCGCCTCCCTGTTTTGTTGCCCGCGCGATTTTCTAAGCCTTCATCAATTTTAGTGAAGGCTTAGAAAATTATCGTTATTTTTCAGCGTATTGGCGTTTAGAAATGAAATGATTGATTGATTATAATAGGCCAAGAAAAAATGTATAGTAGCCAGACCCAGTAGCCTATTGGGTAAAACCAGAAAAAAATTGGAGTTAACTAGTTTTCCAATGCAAGAAATATACGACCGTTTTGGTAAAATTTCGACGGTTGGTTCTAGCTATAGAAATAATACATTAACCAAGTGCGTAGGCAAGGGGGGTTCGTGAGTTCAAAGCCCCCTTCCCTATTGGTTCGTCAACTTTTCAGGTTTATAGGTTAACCTTGGTCCTTGATCTACGGCTGTGCCACTGTAGCAACTACGCAGCGTAAGCCCTCAAGAACCACAAGCGTTGCTCAATTTCGGAATGCCATTTAATGCGTCACAATTTCGTGAGTCTAAAACTAGGGGGTGCTGCCAATGTTAAGAACGGGCACGTGATCTTGCTCTTGCGTCTGTTTATGATAACGTGGTGGCCTGGCTGAGAGACAAGACGTGCTCTAGCATGTAGTTCGGTCTGGCAGCATTAAATCAAATCAAATCTGCTCTAAGCGAAGCAGCTGAGAGCCTACAGGTTTAGTTTAGATAACGAGGATCGCTGATGCATTGTTCTGCAAGCTGTTCAATTTTTTAGTTATTCATTGTGAGATTGATTGTCATTTTACACATAATTTATTATATTTTTTTTATCTTCGTAGAAAAAAAAACTTATCGACGAGAAAGCGACGAAGACGCTACGCGCAATACGAATCCAGATTTTAGGTTTAAGGTGTTGCCATTTGTTTCCAAGTTTTTTGGTTAAATTTTGCTTGTTGATGTTTTAATTTGTTGCTTGTAAAGAAACCATCAAGCAGAGATAATCATCGTGAAGCATCTTATCCAAGGACTCAACAACAAAGCGTATTGTGAGAGTTGAATCAGTCACCACCTTTTACGATGGTCGACGTGGAAACAACGCTCCACTTACTGCGTCACGTTCACTTTATTTGGGTGTTGCATCGTTATGACTAGGGCAGGGGTCGGCAACCTTTTGCACTTAATGAGCCAAATAGTCCGTTTGTTACAATACGAAACCCAGCGGGAGCCGCAAAACTATCGTCAGGTCCAAAAACTTCAGTTATTCCGAAAACGATTCCTTTATTTACCTCCAAAAGGAGCCACAACTGGGGGTTCAAAGAGCGCAGGTTGCCGACCCCTGGACTTGGGCAACCAAAAGTCGCTTACGGATTGTACGCAAACCAAATTTCAGAGTGATTTTTCAGAAAGCTTTCAATGCATTGTTTCAAATCGTAGTTTCATAAGTCAAAAGAAGCCAAGATTCAGTGTTTGCGCAAAAATATTTTTACAAAGCTTTCTTCCTTTTTTTCGTGTTTCAGTGAAATCATTCATTCATTTATTTCTCTTATTTTTGACGAAACGTGCAACGGTGCAAAGCATCACACATGTGAGCGTTTTCCAAACTGGGAGGCGTGGACTAGTCTAAAAAAAGACGCAAATGTTAGTCATGATCATTTAAAAATATGGCTGGTGTATTATTTTGTGAAGGAAAGCGTCATGATTAATATTTTGTGAGGGAGGCGTAGTAACACAAAGTTTGAAAACCACTGCTTTAATGTGTACGCTTACGGGCGATATTGCAAAGCTTGCGATCTTAAAACACGCGAGAATTGTGCAACAGAAAAATATTTTTAATGAAAGGCTTCAGCACGTCCACAAAATCTCAACACACCATAAAGAACAGGGTTTCCCAACTGGAGATGCTTGCACCCCTTGAGGACGCGAGGAAGCATTCCTGGGGGTTCAAAACGGCTTATAGATTTTTATCTTGTATTAAGAGCGCTTTTATTTTCGGTTGCTCAGTGTCAATTTTTTAGCGCTGTTACGCTCTGGTAATATGTAGTTCGCAAACGTCTAAGTGGCGTAAAACCCTTAGCCTCTTTGTGGTTGGTTAAAATCAAGCTCTGAAAACAAAATGCGTCTGATTCAGCAACAGAGTAGTGACTGGTTTAACTATCCTATTCCTTGCATTAGCGACCCTTTCAAAAAAGCTAAAAACTCTAAAATTGATTGCTCCGCTGGGGGAGCTTACAGTGTTACCCCAGACCCCCCAGCTGAATACCTGCTGGGTTTTTGACGCCAAGTCATTACAGGAAAATGTTTACGGTCAATAACACACATGAATTCATTTCAGCCCCTACCATTACGAACATTTGGTTTGCGTGGCTGATTACAGTCGCATATTTTGTGAGGGGTGCAAGAACATATCAAAAATTTTATATGAAAATAATCGGGAGTATGAAAATGGTTGGGAACCGCTCTATTATGAAAATGGTTGGGAACCGCTCTATTATGAAAATAGTTGGGAACCGCTCTATTATAAGATAATACAAAACAAAAGAAAAAGAGAGTTCCTAAAATGCTTAAATGTGAACACTTATGTTCAAATAAATTATAATTCGTCACGTTAGTGCAAAAACTGCGTAAGTCATTTTTTGGCAAAATTGAGTTTTTAGCACCAACTTGTTCCTCAGGGTCAGCGCTAACGCTTGACACACTTTTTGGAAAAATACGTCGACGCGTTCGCGAGTTATGCTCCAGTTTCTAAATTGCGTAAGTCAGCACAATTATTAAATCATAATAACACATAGTATACTATGAAACCATTTATTCTTTTTTCTATTGTTATTTTGCTGTGACGCAAGAGTAGATACATTCAATCACACGTTTTTTGCGTTTTTCTCAAACCACAAAAAAATGACTTACGCATTTTTTGCACTAAGACAATCGACAGGCAACAATTAATCCCAGATCCTGACTTTCACGTTAAAAAATCATTCGTACTCCAACTAAAATCTCAGTTAGTGATTCAGCTTTATGGCAACTTTTTAACTTGTCAAAAGTTGGCCCCCCCCTTTCGTAAATTCTAAATACGCCACTGCTTACAGTATGACAATCTGGACAGGTGCTATCGTTTGATGCTGCGCAAGATGATTAGGGGTGGCTTTAAACGAGTCGACAAGAAAAACGATGACTATCGCTTTGAGATAACTAATCACCAATTACACCAAATTTTCCAAACTGAAAACATATCTGTTTACATACAAAACCAACAAGTCAATTGTCTGGCCCATATCCGAAAAACCAAGAGACTAGGCCCGCAACCTGGAAAAATCGGTTATTAGTACGTTTACATATTACCTTCTCTTCTCGCCCCCACTAGACAATTTATAAGCATTTTCTACTCGTTGCAGGCCTGCCGGGGACTATCTACCTAGGACAAGGTCAACTATCGACAAATCTACTGTGATGTTAAGACTAGGACTTTAAAACTAGTAAACGCAATTGTGACGTAAACTGAGCACATTCATAAGATAAAAATCAATGATAAAATTCTTTTGAATAAGGCTCCCTGATGATCGCGTAAGCGTGAAACGGACCGTTGGAGTTTTATTAATAAATGCTGCCAAATTAATCGAATAAGATAAAAATCATTCATTAAAACAGTAGCAATATGGTAGCAGCATAGCGACCATGCCTACTAATCCCCTCATCTTCAAGTTTCACTCTCGCTAGCATGTTACAACGTTGATCGTTTTGTCGCTTCTTCCCTTTTCTGTGTCCGTTTGTATTTGAAATCCTATATTGCTGTGTTAATTTATTTTGACGGTGCAGAAATAAAAGACACTACTACTACTACTACTACTACTACTACTACTACTACTACTACTACATATAACGCGTTATCACTGTGTAAAAATAAAAGGTGTAATTTTAAGACAAGTTTGTTACACCCAATTCATTTTCCATTAAAATCGTTTAGCTCAGGGTTTTTCTACCTTTTTCTGCTCATGGCCCACTAAAATGATAAAATATGATGGTGGCCCAATAACTTTTGCTAAAAGGTACAGTCAACGTGATGGCATGATTAGGGAATGCTGATGTCGCTCTCTAGTCAAGCTCTGTGGCCCACTGTTGGGCCATGGCCAATAGGTTGAAAACCTCCGGTCTAGCTAGAGCGCACTTTTTCGTACACAGATGTTCTTTTGACAGCATCATAATCTGGAGATCGGGCGCATTAACTTTCGATTGACAACATGGCCAGCGAAGAACCAATCGGATGGCCGAGTGGATAGAGCGTGTGCTTCTGAGACTGAAGGAGTGAATAGACTGAGGGTTTGATCACTAGTCAAGTCAAACCAATAACTTAAAAATTGGTATTCACAGCTTTCCAACTAGACATTCAGCATTAAAGGGATAGTGTTAAGAAAGCCGTCAAGTTTGCTTGTGCCGTTGGGAAAAACACTTAACGAGATTCCCCCATCTAAGTGCGGTAGGTAGACAGATGGCCGGCAACTCCTAAGGGAGCTCGTGTAGTACCCCATTGCTTTCTGTGATAGGTGGATAAAAATGCCAACAAATGGAAAGAAAAAAGATAGTCTGCTGTTTGCCATATTAGATGTAATAAACGTTTTAATAAGTTTCAGTTTTCTGAAGCTTTGTTCACCACTGGTAACAGTAACAACGCATTTTGTAAACTCGAGAAGCAAGGCAAGCGAGCACTTACAGGTATTACTATTGAATTAAAAATTCAACGGTGAGGGAGACTGCCAAACGAGCTTGTGTCGTTCTAATCAGCAACCATCTGATATAAATATCAAATGCAATAGACTCCAGCCGTGAATCGAACCCGTCGCAAAGAATCTGAACCTGCGTGCGGTATTGCCAGATCATATTGCTGACAATGGCTGTTCATGCACGAAGCTGCTGGGTGTAAACAGCAATGCAAAGACAGAAGCGACATCACATGTCAGCTTAAAACTTTCTAGTATCGACATAATAGCCTGGTCCACCAGTTGTTTTAAAAAGTTTGCTTTGAATCTCTTCCTCAGAAGCTGTACGATATAGATTTGCATCGTAACTAAACATTCTCTTTTTCTATTATCATTCTATTTTTTTTTTTACTTTTTGATTGAGGAAGACCGGACCAATGTCCAATTCCTGCGCTATTTCAAAAGCACACGTTTTCAAACTAGCAAATCCTTTTTCAATGGACTTTTGTATTCGATGTCAGATTATGGTTGCTGACACAGAAATAGGGTAGGATTGAATTTAATTTACCGATGGGATGGCCGAGTGGATAGAGCATCTGCTTCTAGATTGGTGGACTCCGGGATTCAATTCCGGGTCCGGTCAAACCAATGACTTGAAAATTGGTATTCACAGCTTTTTTGGTTGACGTTCAGCATAATGGATAGCGCGAAACAAGCGGCAAGTTCGCTTGTTGTGCTGTTGGGAAAGGCACTAAACGGGATTACCCCATCTAGGTGTGGTAGACCGATGGTCGGCAACTCCTAAGCGAGCTCGTATAGCGCCCCGTCACTTTTTCATGATAGGAGAATAAAATTGCGAATAAATAAAAAATAAATAGATAAAATTTTAAATCTGCTCACAAGGTGTTAATGAATTTGAATTTAATTTTTTCAAGAGGAATGAATTTGAATTTAAGCTTTGAAAAATGATTGCATCCAACTTTGCACCGGCCTCCTTTTTCAAGTCCTACGCGCACTCTCACACACAGTGTATTGTTTATGACATCATTATGCAGTTTATGACGCTATTTGAAAGTAAACGATAGCGAAAAATTTTAAAACTGAAATATATAGAATCTGAGCGCAAAAAATCCCATTCAACGCGATTCGCCAAGCAAAACTTTGTTTTTTAATTGATGCAACTTCGGGTCCTTCAAGACAATTTGGGGCCCCTTTTGGCAGTGTGGGCCCCCCCCAATTGGGGGGTTTGGGGGGCGGCTGCTACGGCTCTGGCCGCTATCTTTCTGAAACCCGTATACCACTGAGCTGCGACTGTTTTGCGAATGCCGTTAAAGTGAGTATTCCACTGAACCACGACTGTTCTGAATGAGACGCTAAACACTCGCAGTTGGGGGGGGTTGTTCAAAATAGGGTTACGTGGTTTTGTGAGACATACTGGTGCTAAAATAAAAAAAAAGTTTTCAAAAGCTTGGGGGGCAATGCCCCCACAAGTCCCCCCGCAAACTACGGGCCTGCCTATGTACCAAGTAGCCTACTTTGTTCAATAAGAAATAAATTCAATAAATAAAACGGCGTTCTGACTTTTGTATGTCTTCTGTCGAAAACCTTGAGATCGAGGCTCGCAGCAACAGTACCGCACTTCTCAACATAACGAACTCCAACATGCAAGTCAAAAATAGCTTAACCTCAACCTAAACGTTGAACTGCGTCGTTTGCTTCAACTAACGAGATCTTCTGAAAGTGTCTTTACCAGTCTCTCTCCAGCTTAGACGGCCGGAGAGATGGAGCGTCTGCACTCTCTCCCGATGAGGAGCGTTACGGTTAGACAACAGATTGGATTTAAATAAATGTTTGATCAAATCAATGAATTTAAGATTGATTCGCAAACAGCTTCCTTACTTGCCGTTTAGCATTGAAAGAAGAGGATGGAGAACAATCCGGCAAGTTAACTTGTAGGTGTTCCGTTGGGAAAAACACTTTGATGATTTCCCAACCTTACTGCCGTAGATACATCGGCGGCAGCTCGTTTTGTTGTATACGATAGTGCAAATTTAGTGTTTGAACCGTTTTTGTAATGATATCCATAATTTCTTCTTCGTTGATTAATGAGCTCCATTTTCGGAAAGTAAAAGCAGTCTCAAATTTCTTTAGGTGCCTCAAATTTCTTTATGTTGCCAAATTTCTTTACGTTGCCGTGCAAATTTCTTTAGGTTGACAAGGCAATAAAATCCAAGATAACACCGCGGTGGTGCATCAGGCACGCATATTCATGTGAAGACGGGGATGATTAGATTACTGCATAACTTTATTCTTTGGCCTACATGCAATTTTCATTAATAGTAATGACAAGGCGACGCGACTGGGAGCACGAGAAAGAACAGAAGTGAATTACAAGTAGGACTCACAATTTCGAGAAATTAGTTGATTATGCGTATCAGTGGGTCGACCTATTCAACCCAGTTTAAAAGAGTTTCAAATTCGTTACCAGGGTTGGGAATCGATACCCAAAAAACTAAAGAAATAATCGATATTCGATAGTTCACCATAAAGTAAAGAAATATTCGATGGTAGTTTAAAAAAGTTAAGAATAAAGAATATTGTAATCGATATTGCACTGAGCATTTAGTGTTACGCCAAGCATTTTTGTGATGTCCTCAATTTCATGCGGTAACTTACTGACAAACGACGGACATAGTGTATGCGAAGCAACTTAGCTATTAAAAATCTTTTTTTTTTTTTTTCGCACAAAAAAAAACTTATCAGCAAAAACAAGGTAGGCCTAATGACATACCGACGATTATAAATTTACTAAAGTGAGATAAACTAACCTGGACAAAAAGAATCGAACACATGGAATATCGAACTGCGTCGAAAAAAAAAAAAGTAAAAAACAAGGCCATATTCGATACTCACTCAAAAAAGTAAAGGCTCCAGTGTATTCGATGAACAAAAAGTAAAGAATATCGATTACAATCGATTTTTCACAACCCTGTTCGTTACCATTAGCTTGGTCGTAATTATGGGTAAATAAATTGCTTTTTGGGGCGTGGCAAAAATCCTTGTGCAGTGAACTATTTGAAGCTGAAGGCTAGCGTTTATCGTTTGCTCGCTTGAGGTATTTAAGGATGAACATCAAGTGATTCGGTTTCTACCTCACAAACACGTACACATCACGTAGCGGTACTGATAACACGTAGAATTTTCGTTTATTTTGCACTGAATCGTTTTCATAACATGATATTGCTATTTAATAAATGAAAAATTCAACTACACGCATTGCATTTGAAGAACATTGCTTTACATAATCTTGTCAAATTTAAATAAGGTCAGCTGAACTACGTAAGCCACACTTCTTACTACGTACACTTCCGTATATAAGCTACTACAACAACACAAACAATCACGACGTTCAAACAAAAATTGGCCAATGCAAACGTAAAGCCACTCACAGAATTACAGCAATAAACATTGGGCAAGATTTAACCAGAACTTTTAAGAGGTCACGACAGTCACAAGTATTACGCCACACCACAAGATAAAACTATTGAATGCAAAAATCATTTGTACCCTAACTTGAAAATCGCGTTATCGAAAGAAAGTATAGTAGCCGATAATCATACGAGATACTTGATATGTTATTGTCTATATAATTGTAATTAAAATTTGGAGCGATGATTCACAGTAGGCCTACGATCTAAGTACTTTAGACAAGGGTGAGTTAGTAGAATAGATCAAAAGAACGACGTTTATATGCGAAGCGCTTCTGGCGCCCGGGCGTTATTGCTACAGGATTCCGATTGCTATATAAAGTAATGCTTGGTGCCAGTTAACCAGATAGCGTTGCTACAGTATTTTCTTTGGTGACGATGGCTGCGCAAGGAAGTGAATTCCACGGCAAGGCAGAGAGTTGTCCTTTGCTGGAATGAATGATGCATTGCAAGCCATCGGAGAACTCAGCTCGAGAAAGGGGTTGTGTAATTGCAGATCCATGCGTCACAAGAAGGTTGCGTGTCCGTGCGTCGGGTTTTCACCGATGTAAAATAAGTCAAAAGAACAACGTTCATATGCGAAGCGCTTCTGGCGCCCGGGCGTTATTGCTACAAGATTTCGATTGCTGTAATGCTTGGTGCGAGTTAGCCAGCTAGCCTTGCTAGAAGTTTCTGCTTTTGTGGTATCACAAAAAGGCTTTTGAAGATTTCTAAAGTAAATTTGGGGACTTAGAGAACTATCTCGTCAAAACTAGTTGTCTTGATATTGCGTACTAACATGTACATAGGTGTAATTAATGCCCACCTATATTTATGGAAAACAAAACCTCATACTGGATTGATTTTTATTCAACCACAGTTACAAGAATGTGATTATCTGGGTTCAAGCTTACATTTGGCAGTTATTGATGAAGTCTCAGACAAAGTAAAAAGCATCGAACCAAAATGTTTTCAGAATAACCATAAAGCTTCAGTAAATTTTAAGAGGATACAGCAAACAGCAAATGCCGCTTTAAAAACGCGGCTATATTATTTGCACATAACTGCACTGCAAAACAATCAAATGGAAATGGATTTGGCGGTCTTGTGGCTGCACTAGCCAAATAAATCATAACCAAAATGAAGCAAAACTTAAATATATAAATAACCCATATAGGTCACAAATTAAGTCAAGAGTTTTAAACATTGAGTTAAGTTTTGCAAAAAGAATCAAGTTCTTGGGGTTCACAGCACCGCAAAAAAACTTCGTTAAAGAGGTTGCAATATCGGTATGTTTAAAACTAATCGATTGAGTCAGGTTGGAACAAAAAACTTGATTCTAACTTCGTTGCCTTAACAAAAATATCCTGGCAGCACAGTGAGTGAAAGCGACGGGGATAGTTCATGCCTTAACAAACACATTATATTGCATTCTACATAAACTAAATTGCGCTAGGCAGATTTCACTAAACGACAAATTTGAGACAAAATTATAAAAAAAAGCACCTTTTTAGCATATAAGCCTAAATTTGTTTGATGCATTGCATCTTTATGGTTTGTTTGTGACAGGAGAGAATTAATTTTTGTTATTTGTTCCTTCTCCACATTTTCTTTTGACTAGACCAGGGGTGACGAACCTATTTGCTGTCGCGGGCCACTTTGTTACTTACCAATAAGCAAGCGGGCCGCATAACTTTTTAGTCATAAACAGTGGCGTAGCGAGAAATTCTAAAAGGGGGAAGCCATAATTTCCATATTTCTTTAAAGCGTTTTTTTTTTCGGCAGAACAAATTTGAAAATGATTGAGAAACAAGAAAAGCTCTTGTTCTTGGAGGGTCCGGAGGCATGCTCTCTCGGAAAATTTTTGAAAATTTTCATGCTGTAATGGCTATTTGTAGTGCTTTTTGAATAATCCTCAGGCAAATTTTGTTTAAATTTTTTGACCCTGATTTTGAGTGCTTTGCCAAAAATGATGCATTTGGCGCGCACATTTTCGATTATGCGTGCTTAAGGCGTAAGGCTTATCGCTCTCGAAGAGGTTCGAAGTTATGGAAAAATTGTATACATCAAAAACTATTTTGAAAATGGCTGGTGGGAGGATGCATACTTCTCATCCTAACCCTTGGATTAGCCACTGGCCATAAGCTACAAAAACCATCAAGAGCCTGGCATGTTTCAGTCACTTGGCACCATTAGTTTTGTTCTTTTTTTACTAAAAGGCAGAGTCAAAAAGGGGGAAGGATGGCATAATGGCCCCCCTCTGAATACGCTCCTGGTCATAAACATATCGGATATCGGTCCAATCTTTTTGAAATACTCTTTTTTCATCTTCAATATCTCGTTTTTTCGCTGAAGACAAGCGGCTAATTAAATATTGATTAAAAAACAGAATAACAAATACCTTAAGAAAGCAATAAAATTTGCAAATGATAAATGGTACTGCCACCTCACCAATTCATTTCCGCAAACTCACATAATTCCTACTACTGTAAGGCAAGCTAAGCTCTCACTCGAATAGTTACTCGTAAACTGCTGCACTATGCTGAAGCTGCAACGGACTCGAGTTATGTTATTATTATTTCATAACAATGGATGAACTACTGAATCCTAAAACAGATGACTTGTATTGAGCGTTTATATAACTACTGTGTGATACGCGCTTGATTGAATCAGGGGCTCAGCTTTTGGTATCACATTGCAAAGATTAGACGGGGAAAAAAATTTTTAAAAGTACTGGTCTCGCCAAAATGTTCGCGGGCCGCAGGAAATTCTTGCGCGGGCCGCATGTTCTTCACCTCTGGACTAGACCCTAGAATAGCAAGTACAAAAATATGAACATCACTGTTTGCCAGCTATTTCAATAACTTACTAAATGCCAAATGGGTTTCGTATTGACAAATCGTTGTCAAATAAACAAGACAATGATGAAGTAAATTTTTAACATGTTACTATAGTAGTCATTCAGTTTTACTTTTTTGTAAAAACCTTTGAAGGGATGTAGAACCAGGCATACCTGGTGACAGTCTGCATTTATACCATTCATTATAAGTCACCATCCATGAAATAATAGCACAGCTGGTACCTAGGGCTTTGCTATAAAAAGTGTGAAAATACAGGGATGTAGCTGCTAACATAAGAAACCAAATCGACAAGAGTAAGCAATTTAAAATAAACAACACATTAACTAAAACATAAGTAGATCGAAGTCTTTGTTTA
Source organism: Trididemnum miniatum (assembly GCA_964006365.1). Classification (NCBI taxonomy): domain Eukaryota; kingdom Metazoa; phylum Chordata; class Ascidiacea; order Aplousobranchia; family Didemnidae; genus Trididemnum; species Trididemnum miniatum. The sequence continues at coordinate 12,018,489 of OZ023247.1, read as the reverse complement.
AAGACTATTAATGAGGTTGAGCCGATGGAAAATATCTTGAATGCCACATTTTCTATTCCATGCCAGCATCTATGAATTTGAATTTCAGAATTGATCAATAAAATTGAATATGTGAGTAAAAAACAGTGACCTGAAATATCAAAACCATTCCACATTGAACCATTTCTCAATTTTTTGCAGTCATCCTTAGTTATTATATCAAAGTTAGGTCGATCATTCGTGCCAACACAAATACCAGTTAAATTTTCAACAGTATGAAAAACAATATTGACCCAAAAATACCAAAAACAAGTTGCAATTATAAGCCTGGTTATGGAACGCAAAACAGATTTTTTCCAGAAATCAACACCATATACAAATGATGTTACAACCATGTATGAACCGGTGGTAACCAAAGTCCATCCCCAGCCCCACTTAACAAACACAACATTAAAAAAGTTGTCTTTGTTGTCAAAGTATCCTTTGGGAATAGAAACAAACTCTTTAATAGAAGATAATGCCAGAACATAAATCCATAAAAATAGCACTAAATAAGCGGAGTGCCTGATCAAAATTTTTTTCAGCAAGAACATAATCTTGCTCTGAATAGTTTGATTTTCATCAGCAGTAGAATCATTGCACTTATCGACATTTGTTTCTTCTTCCATTATATTTAGACGATGGTGAGCTACTGAGCACCAAAACTTTTATGGTACAAACAACAAATTCGCCTGTTTAGAAGACAGTTTGGGCTAGGCCTATTAACTGATCACTTGAATACGCAATTTTTATGACCCAGAGCTAGCCTGAAAATGAAGTAAGAACGGGATTATTTTCTAAATAAGACAGGCATAAACTACATCCAGCCAAATGTTTTTTGATGAATTAATTACTTGACTTTGTAATAATTAACGTCATGCACACAAACAAACAAGTAAAGAAATATGTACAGATAACCGTTAAATGCATCAAATTATAACCTAATGAAAATATAGTGGACTGCATGACAAACATACCGTACCCGTAATTCGAAATTTTTTGATAAAGACTAGGGAGTTAATTAACAAATCAATATCAAAAGTTTAAAGAAACTTTTACTGATTATGATATTTCTTACCCCAACATTAAGAATGAGTGAAGTTATAATAATAATACCCCTAACAATATAAACCAACAAATTTAGGGGCTAGTTTCAATTAAGCCGCTTCTAAGCCTCTTATAGAATGTCCACTTTATAGCGGGACTTCCCCACTGACGTCACTAGGTCTACTTTAAATGTTATAACAATGTAAGCATCTGGCCTTACGTGATGACGTGTTATGCACCGTCTGAACATCAGTGGGGAAGTACCGCTTTCAAGTGGACATTCTATATTGTATAGAAGGCGGTTAAATTTACAGTAGAATGTAGGCCTAAGTTATACCACTACTTACTGGTATAAACTACGTCCAATTTTAGTGGGCTTTCGGCCCACGATTCTTGGTTCTAGTTTCTGCATTACAACCAATTTTTTGACGTCTTATGGTAGTTAAACAGTAAAAAAATGATTATTACATCAAGAAATCGATTATATTTATACCATAGTCCATCTCAAAACTAGAACCGTGGGCCTAAAGCTGTAAGGCCCACTAAAATTGCATAAGAAATGCAAATCTGTGCTGGCTAACGAAGAGTACTGGTAAAGTTTTGTGTCTGCCATTGACATTATCACAGTTTAATAATTACTTTAGACTGTGATGTCCATTAACTATGGTGCCATTACTGACTTTGAACAGTTGAAAAGCGCATGAAATTTTGTACCGATACAACAACAAATCCTCAATATGAAAATTGCATTTGGTGTAAACAGACCTTTACTCTGTTTCACTTCATTCCTCCCGGAATATTTTAAGTACCAGTATTGATACAGAGATTTAATCTACTTTCGTACTTTGACCCAGGGGGACACAACGGAAGAAGTTTTTGCTGCTGCGCCACTGTGCACTCTGATCACTATTTTGAGAAACGAGGTTAATGGAATTGCAAAGAGATAAAAATTAGTTAATTTGTGCATTACATTGTTACAGGTTGTGTTGAATGGAATTTTGGTCAAAAAAGCTGGCTGTATAAATACTAGGCTACAAATAGAGGTAGGAGCAGAAGGGTGATGTTTCAAATTAAAGGGGCTACCATTTTTATTATCGACCTGTGATGAAAATAACATGGTATAAACAATTATTTTTTGATTTCATGCATTTCTTGAAAACTGAAAGATGGCAATTTTCAACAAAAAATGCAATTACCTCTTACTTATGCATATTTGGTATCATTTTTTTATAATTTTTTTGATTTATGTGCTACATGTCTGTGTGTCGTTGATTGTTAATTATTTTTTGCAAAAATGCTCAGTGTTTTATGATCAAATTTTTTGTTTTGGAGTAACAGTGTTGTATATAGGCTAGCTGCTAGAGTATTGTATTTCCACAAATATCTTCCGAAAATATTGTCTTTGTTTTGGGTGACAAATTGCCAACAGTACATGACGCAGCTATTGCAATTTACAACATTTCACACACACCCAGCCACACAGCTGCATACTCTTTCAGATGACGAGCTGTCTGGTCTACCAACAAATAACCTAGTTGTAAAATGACACTTCTCCATATTCAGTGGCCTTGCTGAAACAGCAAAAGTCAGAAACAAGGGTTTTAATACTGAAGAAGGTAATGATGCTGGAAATGAAAGGGCAGCAAAAGCACGGACACTTAAAATGACATGGAGGCAGATGGAACAGAGTTTGAAGAAAGTCTGGTTGAAGATTGAGCGAGATGGATGAAAGGTGTGACAGCGATCGCAAAAGGAATGAGGCATATCTAGCCACCTTTGATGACAAGGGAAAAAATGGAATGTAACTGGATGGATGATGAATAATAAATTTAATTGATCAACTGGATACTGTGTATGCTTTGGGGGTAAAAGTCTTGAGAAAAACGCTTCCAGAATGAATGTTCAGTGAGGTCTATTTTATGGCACCCACTAGCTCACAAAACGTAGGGTCGAGTGTGTAAAGATGCCCATTAACTATTTTAAGCAGCTAGCCACGTCATAGTTGTTATGAACATACATTGGAAAGAAAAGCCACCCTGTTGCTGAACATCTGCAAGGAATTACGTTGCAGACCTTTGGGTATTTTAAGTTTTAGGATCATGAAGTTTATTCTAGGGGGCAAAATTATGATATTTTAAAAAGTTTAGGAATAGGCTAGCAAAATAGTTTAAATATTAATTCTAGCAAAAAAAAGGGAGTCGTTTAAGTACTGGTATTTCATGTAGTAAGAATTGCACTTAACTAGAGCAGCTGTCAACGGTAACGGTCAGAGCTGCAAGTTGTCCAAGTAAATTCTAGCTTTGGGGGCAAACGCCCAAGGATAAAATGCCCACATATGCGTTTTACCGCAGGAAGCGGCGATCACCTCATTGGTAAAATAAGAAGACACTTCAACCCTTACCGGTATCGTACAAAATAGCAATTGACAAGACGTTACAATTATGTAAAGCTACTGTATTAAATTATGCTTATTAATTATTAGGTATCATGTATATTTTCTAGCAAATTTTACATATCTTCCGCGAGGACAACCTTCTCCAAAAAAAAGCAGCAGCAAAAAAGAACAAACGTTAAGCTCTAAAAACGGCTTAAGGTCCCTTATCTCTCCAGGATGCCAAGATTGGGCACATAAAATAGGAAAGAGCCTCTAGCCTATTTGTCCCAACTGCGAATTTCATGTTATTTCTGAAATTTGATGAAAAGTAGATCTATTGAATTGTCTTTTGACATTTTTGTAGGTTTGAATGCTGTTCAAGGCGCAAAATTTATGCCCAAATTCCCATTTGCAAGCCTATATGTCTTGAGTATTCTTCATTACTTCTGAGACAGGAGATGTATCTATCCCACTGTACTCAAATTTGTTTTTCTTCTTTGTTTTTCCTTTATATAATATTCTTTACTACAAATGTAAAAATTGCCAATAAACGTTGCTTTCTTCATTCATCCTCAAATTGTAGAAAATTGAGTGTTTGTAAGGTGTATAGGTTAAACCCCACTAATGGGCGTTTTGGCATTTTGGGTAGGGTGTATTACCCTACCCCATGGGGTAAAATGCCCAATTTGATTTTTTTTTTTCAAACCCTAATAAATTAGATGGATCACGAATTTTCTTCAAAAACGTAAGTTGAAATAGATAGCTCTGAGCTCTAAGATTAACCAAGACAAAAATTAGACTAAAAGATTTTGCATTCGGGTTAGAGAGCAAAAGTCGCTTACGTACCGGTAAGTATTTGTGGTACAGTATATATATACCAGGTATTCTGTCAATTTCTGTGCTTAATATGTGTCTGCAAGTGAAATAATTTATTATTCTACAGTTCTATTCTGCTGTAAAACATTTACAAGACTATGTTACAACACTTTCCCGAGTCAATTTTGAATCAATTGAAAATTTTCTTGAGACATAAGATTATACGGTAATACCCAATTTTATACCCCAATTTTTTCACAATTCTGCTCCGAAACCTCATAATTTTGTTTTTGTCTAGAAGTTTTTTGGCAACAAACGTTTTTCTTGTTTAATGTTACATCGCACTTCTATATCAACATTAAATCAGCAAAAAACATGTGTACAGTGTAAATTGATATATATATATATATTAGGCCACATTGCAGAATTTTTCATTTTCTACAATTTTTTACATCGGAAACTCAACTCATTTATTCGTCTATAGAATCAATACCACAAATACGAACAAAGCCAATACAATCGTAGCACTTATCGTAGCACTTAAAGGAAACTTTTAAAACCCAAACTGAAATTGACTCCTACTCAGCCAAATTTTTGAAAACCTAAACTTTACCCAAAATCGTTTTTTCTTGAAATGTCAAAACTGAAACTAAAACCTGTTCAAAATTTTTTAAAATACCAGTATAAGGTTTTTAAAAATTGTCATCACCATCATTACCAGCAGTCCTTTAATGCCGAGCGTGAAGCAGAGAAGCTGTGAATACCAATTTTTGAGTCTTTGGTTTCACCGGACTCGGAATTAAACCAAAGTCGCGACTTTTGAAGCAGTTGCTCTCTTCACTCAGGAATCTGACTGATGTGAGCCAGAGGTATACAGGAGCCAGAGTCAAGCAAATTTTTCCGGAGCCGGATTGGACTCGGAGTAGGAATTGGAGCAGGAGTGACCATTTCTTTAACCACTATTGTAATGTGAATTGATCATTGACGGAAGTTATATGCTCGCTATTAGGCATCGGTTTGCGCACTTCTCTAAATACCTGTGAAAGACTGTGGGATCATGGTGGAATCGCGCCGACGCGAGTTCAAATTTTCGGTGATATAAGAACATTTTTTCAACAGACTGAACAGAGTGCATTCCCACTTGGTAGTCTAGTCAAGCAGTAAAGGTAGTCAAGTTTATTTACCCAAAACTCGAAAGTTTACCGAAAAAGGAGACTGAAAACAGTGGAAGGAAACAGCAAAAGACCACAGTTTTGTGTAAAACTTCCTGCTGGTTAAAATTTTCAAGAGCAATTTTTTAACTTTCACTGTGCAGTTATAGTAGTGTATCAGAATATCCAACAATGTGAGAGTGCATACCAAATCTATGCAGTTTTGCAAGGAAATTCATGAAATTTTTTAGACTAGGTCAAGGGTCTATGGCTCATTTTAATTTTTTTTTCAACGCAACTGAAACTTCATGAAGATGGGCAGGCCTAACAAATTAAATTTAATAAAAAATGTGAGGACGCAACTGCGTTTCAACAATGTAATGAATTCAGCTCAGCTTAAACTCCTAGTCCATGAAGTAAAATCCAACATGCAGAGATTCAAATATACTTAAGTTTCATTATCATCCTGGTCCGCAATAGAATTAGTTCAGGCTCAGACTAGCTTAAAGAAAATTCTATCGTAGACTGGACAGGACAGGACTACGATGATGATGAAGCTCAAGCGTATTTCGTTCTCCGCATGTTGGATTTTACTCCTTGTACAAGAAGTTTAAGCTGAGCTGAAGAGCCTTCATCAAACAAAATGTATCAATTTGTTTTTAGAGCTTTATAGCTTTTCATTTTAAGGCGGCCTTTTCTGCGTCTCATAGTGCATGCAATTTATTGGTGCATTTTCATCAACAGCTTCATTGCTCATGCAGCTTTTGACATCAAATAAGTCTTTGTGGATGACATTTATTTTTTGTACAACTTATTGGAATTGCTGAGAGAGTTGGTGCATAACCTGCATTTGGATTTTCTTCATTCACTCATAAAACCTCTATACAGCTTAGGTGTGTCATATCTTTTTAGTCTAATCTACTGTTGCTTGACATAACATTGATTTTTTACATTGAAATGCTTAATTGCCTTTTATTTTTCATTGTGTAAAATTGCTTATTGTGGTGTTGCAGTATTTTGAATTTGTCTGCTTTGCATTTTTTTAAAGCTTCAATGCTGCATAACAAGGTGCTGCAACTAAGGTGAATTGTGTTTTACTGCGATACTGCATTTTTACTTATCACGGCCTTTGATGCATTTAATTCGTCACAGGAAATTTGCATTTAAAAATATTGGAGCTAGCTTAACTGGTCATGAATGTCTATTTTGGAGAGCATAAAATTTAACATAGGCCTGAAGTTTGAATAATAGGCCTATATATTGTGAATCTTGTGATTATAAAGTTTGTGAAATACTCCGAATAACAGGAGTGACAACAGGAGTTGGAGTTTTGATTTTTAGCGTAAACAGGAGCAGGATAGGAGTAGGATTCTATAATTTTGGAACAGGATTGGAGTCGGAGTCTCAAAAAAGAGACTACAAACACTTCTGATCTGAGCTGCTACTTATCATCCTACTGTAATAAAACAAAAGCGCCAAAAAGTAGAACACTTAAATAATCTGTATATATAATAAGATAGTTTTTTTGGATAAAACTTAAATCTGTAAACCAAAACTGAAACCCAGAAACCGAAGCTGTGCGTAAGCAAAACTGAAACCGAAACCTATTTTTCAGCACTCACAGACTCAGCAGCCGTGAAACCAAACCAAAACTGAAACCTGACATCCGGCTTTCAACACACCGAAACTGAAACCGACACAATAACGCCAAGTGGCCAGGTTTCCACTCTGGAGGCCTACTCCTTAATTTAATTCTTACTGACTGGTGCTAATTCGTCTGTTCCGACAGGGTTGTTTTTTGGTGGGCAGTTTTTGAAAAATAATCAAAATAACTGCTCAAAACTTGATATTTATACTAAAATACATCAAAAAAAGCAGTAACCCCAAAGAATTAAACGTATGACCCAAAAAATGGTCTCCACCTACTACAACTTGATTTTACACACGCTGCATTAGCGGGCTAAACACAAACGGTAAAACAACCGAGAGTCGGCAATTTTGTTATAGCCTAGTTTCTTTTTTTATCATAGATTCTTCGCTCAGAGGGGAATTGAAGTGTAAAATGATCTAGCGAATTCAAAACGGAGCAAAAATTTTTAAATGTAGTTGACCAAAAATTGGCGTTCCAAGTTAAAAGAGATGACGTACTAAGGTTTTATTTGTGGGCAGTGTGGCGTAATAATTCGGAGCGTCGTTTTACGACGACCATGATCGCAAGGTTAATGGTTCAATTCCCAATCTAATCTCGTTGTTGTGACCTTGGATAAGATGCTTCACGATGATTATCTTTGCTTGGTGGAATTTGGCAAGCAGCAAATTAAAGAAGTCAGAAGAAAATTTAACCGAAAAACCTCGAAACAAAGGCAACTCCTAAGCGAGTCTGGATTTGTCCTTCGCGTGGCGCCTCCGCCGCTTTCTCGTGATAGGAGGATGAAGATGGAGAAATCAAATCATTTTACGTCCAGAGGCAGAAGCGTACGCAAGGGGGGCTCCTATGAGTGCGCCCCCTCAGGCCTTCTTCTCTAAATGTTAAAAGCCTGCGTCGTTCAGATACTTCTAGAAAAATCGAACCTTAATGCGGAAAAATTTCTTCGTGCGCTCCCCCTCAGAAAATTCCTGCGTACACCACTGCACTGAGGCGTGCAAGAGATCCAGCTGCAATGCTTGTCAGTAAATTTGCTTTGGATGGCAAGATCAGAGGTTAAACGTCTTTTCTTGATAGGCCTTGTTGCACTGTGCTCTATCTTGTCGTCTCGTGATACCTAACGAAGAACTATGTAAAAAATTGTCTGTAAATATAATTATGGTAGTAGATCGAAACTGGAGTGTCTTCCCGTGCAAGCAGGTGCCGTTTTTGAGATATAACCGTTTGAATATTGAAAAATTTTAGCGGATGAATACTATTGCGCTTAAAGCGCATCACTGCTTTTTCGTCATTAGGTGTTGCCGTGTTGGTTGCTAAATGTTTTTTGCTCAGTGTTCGATAACATTTTAAACTGAAGTAGAAAAAAATATCTGATATATTGATTTTTAAGTTAAATTGTAAGCTGAATTTAATTATTTTTGTATAATTTTTAAATGAAGTGACAGCATCTAACTCATAAAAAATTAACTTATGCAAGTTAAAATTTGGAAACATGTTCTTATCAGCTGTTTCGTCATAGTTACGCCAAACAGCTGATCAAGGTAAAACAACGAAATAGTGGAACTGGCAGTCAACAAGTGCTAGTGGCACAAACTTAGGTAGGTTTAGCTGCTGAAGTGTAGAGATAGATAAAATTAAAAAGTTGAAGCGGTATTATTATACCTTTTTAAAAGTCAGTTAGCCTAGCTTATCGAAATGACTTATAGGTTTACTTGCAGAAACGTCATATAACCTACGTATCTGTATACTGTGTTGCTGGATAGGTTTGTGAGGAAATGATGATAAAAAGTCAGACTATAATTACGTGCTTTTTGTGGTAATCCAGTATCTGGGTGCAATTCCTACGGACAGACTAGTTTTCCATACTGCTCAGATGGGCGAGTGATTAGAGCGTCCGCCTCGGGAGCTGCAGACTTGGGTTTGATTCCAGGTCGGGTCAAACCAATGACTATAAAAATGGTATTCACAGCTTCCCTGCTTGACGCTCAGCATTATACGGACAGTGTGCAGAACAAGCCGGCAAGTTTACTTGTTGTGCCGTTTGGAAATGCACTTAGCGGGATTCCCCCATCTTGGTGTTGTTGACAGATGGCCGGCAACTCCTAAGCGAGCTCGTATAGCGCATTGATCGCTTTCTCGTGATAGGAGGATAAATATGCAACTAAATACAAAAATACTCTACCAATACTATTGGTGCTAATAGATCTCATTCAGCTTGGCGCATATGATTTTCATTTATCGGTGAGGAATAATTTAGAGAATCAATGGCCGTTAGCTCAGTTGTCAAGAGCATGCTCTCGGTGCGGGAGGTCTGGGGTTTGATTCCCGGACCGGTCAAATCGGCACAGTGTCTCCAACGGCTCGCCACCGCTGCAACGTTTCTTCGGAGTTGTGTAGCCCAGGCGCTAAGCCGCGGAGATGGGCCCCGCAACTCGTTACCTGCTTCGGCGTAATACCGCGAGTATAATGAAGATTTGATTTTGATTTGATGAAATGCATAATTATTCACTATGATGACGTCTATGAAAGTGATTCAAAAAAGTTTACTGCAACAAGTTTCAGCATTCTAAAGTAATGTGCTTATAAATGGCTGAGTTTGGATTGTACTGAAAAAGTTATTGCTGCTAAAAATTTACAATTATATGGGATATAAATTCATTAACTGATCTGTCACCGAGCGCCCATATACATGGTTTTCATCAATAATGCTATTTTCGATTTACTAATGAAAGAAGTATTGAAAGGCGCGTATGTTCGAATTCTAAAAGAATATTTCCAGAAGATGATTCTCATGAAAGAATTGAAAGTTTGTCCATACAAGCGTTGCGGTCATCAAGTTCATTCAACATATGTGAAAAAAAAAAGAAATTAGTGACTTGACGAGGCGATGATCTCTGCTTTTCCATCCACTTCAGGAAGATGTCTTTCAATATTTTGTAAGCAATTACGACATGTTCTGTGCTACGCAAGCCTCTGCTTTCCCTACTTTTGCCCTGTTGCAGCCATTTGGTGTCTACTTTATTACACTTTATTAGCTGTACCCGTCGATTAGATTGGGAAGGTCATTTAAATACTTTGGAGAAGATAACTCCTTGGCTGCTTGCCTACGATCGTGTGAATTATTTTCGCTACGTTCCTGTCTATTTGCATGAAATGCGTGAATTTGAAAAAGCGCACCCATTTGCTCTTGAGCATTTACGTGCTGGTGAATTTGCAATTCAGCAACAAGAGCGATACGGATTTTTCGCAACAGCCGCAGATCAAGTGATTGAGCAGACTGTTAACAGAGACAATAAATCAGTGTTCTTGCGTTGGAAACGGCGTATCATGCACCGAACTCTGCTCTTGCGTTGTTTGTGAAAATGATTCGGAGACCGTAATTGAAGTAGAACTAGTGAATGATGTCAGTAATGACGACGATGATAGTGATGACAACCAATTTGTAGCTAGTTGAAAAATGTTAAAATGTGTTTGTCGTAACTAAAGGTTTTATTTTAATGTAACGAAATTTAATATAGCTTATTCACACCAAATTTCTCTTTGTTTTTCAAGTAATAAGACCTGCTTATCAATGTAGCCTATAGGTGTTTTAGCTAGATACGAAATTTAGTCAATGAAAATATATTACGGTGTAAAAATTTATGTTTATATCTTTTTAAAGTAGATTGGCAGCAACGAACACTAACTAATAAAATTAATTTTCTGATCCAATAAAGTTCTTTATCGTAAAATATATTTCTTTCGAGAATTATGATGCCATTATTTAATTGCACAAAACTGACGCAAAGGGTACCGGTATGTTGTTTTTGGTTACATTAAAAACATACTTTGAAGTGCTTAATTTATACCAATTGAATTCCTTAGCGTTAACTTGATGCAGTAGTTGAAATACGTGAAGTAATGTAAAGTTATCAGCTGTTAGAGAGTAGGATAATCGCCTTGTAACCTAGAAAGTATTTGATAAAACTGGACAAAATTTGCAGGTGTGCCAGTATGTACCGTATGCTTAATTTATCCACGTCAAGTTTCACATTGTTTTTTGATGAAAATAGTGGCTAAAAAATTTATGTACACTCTGTTCAGAAAAAGTTTTTACTTATGGGTGATATGACGTCATCAACTCATGACGTCAGTGTTTGGCACAAAAGCAAATTAATGACTGAAAATGTCCCAAACTATTTTTAAGTGTTTGCAGCAATTACTCGATACATTTATTTACTATCTTGTATGATTGCGCGTTAAGCTAGCGGTAAATAACTAATTGTTGTACGTCTATTGAAGAAAAAAAAAAAAAATACTCCATCAAACTAGTCAAAGTTTTGCAGATGTGTTAATATGTATACTTAGATTTTCCAAGCCAAAATTCAGCTTTTTAAACGTACTATATATGAAGTTATAAGGAACTGTATATACACCCTGTCTAGCAAAAATATATTTTTTGCAAAATCTTACTTGTGAGTTATGACGTCATCAACTTATGACGTCAGTATTTGAAATAGATGCAAATTATTGACTAGAGATGTCTCCAAACTATTTTAAGTGTTTGTATTACTAACACAAGAAGTTGGAAGCAATTACTCAATATGATTATTTATTTTCTGGTCTGGTTGCGGTTTAAGCTAATGGTTAATATGTAATCATTGTAGGTCAATAGCAAAAAAACTACTGAATAAAACTGGTCGAAATTTTGCAGATGTGGTAATATGTATATTTGGATTTTTCACACCAATTTTTAGCTTGTTAAACGTACTACAACCGAAGTTACAAGGAACTGTATAAACCCCATCCAGAAAAAATAATTGTTTTTACAAAATCTGTTACTTGTAGGTTATGACGTCATCAACTTATGACGTCACAGTTTGGCATGGACATAGTCTGTCAACCAAAGATTATTTTGAAAGTGATCTGATGCGTTTACATCAACCACAAAAAAATTTAGAGGCTTTTAAGTGTGTGGAATTTCTGCATCTTTGAAAGAGCTATTTTTGTCTTTATGACGTCATTATGACGTAACGGCACCTGTTGGACACGGAAGACACGAGATTTAAATTCAGCATTTCTTAATCTTCAAATTTACGAAGTTTCATGTAGTTCTTCGGTGGGTATCACGAAATCCATTTTCTAGGCGTTTTTTGTGATAGCGTAACAAGGCCTATGAGCTTTACTGCATTATTCACTAAAGAGAAAGGCCTTTGACGTAGGCTATGGCCTTTAATGAGTCAAGGCTTAAACCCATAAGTTTAAAATCGCTCAAGTAACTCCAATATTTAAATACAGCAACAACCAAATTCTTTCTAATTACAGACCAATTTCCCTACTGCCTAAACTTATCCAACATCCTCGAACATTTTATTAAAACTCAATTGATAATTTTTTTCGAAAAGCATAATGCGTTTTACCCCGTGTGCGAAGTAGAAACTGCTTACTGAGGGGATTTTTTTGTCCACAATTTTGCTTGAATTCTGAACCCAAATAACAAGACAATATCTGGCAAAAATGGTATTTACCGGTATTGTTTTTAGGTCGGTGTCATAAGTCAATGACCAAATTAAAACAGTGGCGGAGAGCGTAGGCCTACTGCGCGTTTGCTTACCACCAGCATGATAAACAAAAACTTAACAACGGGAGAATTTCGAAAACTTCATTAGCTTTGTTTCAGGCATGTTTTTGTTTTGTGAATAAAGCAAGGGTTTTTGGGGTAGTGCAGTAAGCTCCATAAGTGGAGATTCTAGCAGCCACTGAAAACTGTGTTTGAGAGGAAAAGAGTACAGGTAAGTCCAAAAAGAATTGCAACCAAACATAAAAAGTAGCATAAGCCTAGCCCATTGCAATATGACACAATTCACCATTAAAATTGAGAGATCAGTAATCGAAAATTCAAAATAAATTACACAAAAATTCTGCTTGAGTGGTATCAAACTCGAAATTAATGACACTTGTGTGATTCCTTTTATTAGTTATTACATATTTCGTGTGTTTATTCAACTCTTATGAGTTAACCCCCTGAGTCTAGAGTAGGGATGAGCCGAGTCAGGTCCGAGTAGGCTACTATTAGGGCATTTTTATCACTGGGACTCGGCCGAGTATTAGTTGATACTAGACCGAATACTAATTTGTAAATAATCAACGTATTATCGTTTTTTTTTTTACTTAAACTCAAGTTACCAAATCAACGGTAGTAATTTACCGTACAACACAAAACAAGACTGTATATTCATGAACATTATAGCCTACTGTCTTTTTTGCTGAATAAGGTACCTACGGGGTACATTGTCATTATTGCATTGTAATGCTCAGATGTTGCCATTCGACTGTAAGCTCAGTATCCCAAAACCAAATACTGTACTATTGTTTCTGATTAACACAATGGTTCTGAAGCAGCTAAATGCAGGAAAACCAAAAAGGCAAAAGCGTACTTCCCATCGCGGGTAACGTCATAGATACTCGGACTCGCCGAGTAATGTCGTTAATAGTCGTTACTAATTTTCCTTGAAACGCATCCCTCGTCTAGACCAGTGGTTCTTAACCTCTTCTGAGTCGTGGCTCCCTTCACTTAGAGATGTGCCTCAGGAAAATTACTCGGACTCGCCGAGTAACGAGTATTTACGACATTACTCGGCGAGTCCCAGCCCGAGTATCTATGACGTCATGCGCGATGGGTAGTACGTTTTTACCTTTTCGGTTTTCTTGCATTTAGCTGCTTCAGAACCATTGGCTTAATCAGTAAGAATAGTATTTGGTTTAGGTATACTGAGCTTACAGTCGAATGGCAACGTCTGGGCATTACAATGCAATAATGACCATGTACCCCGTAGGTACCTTATCAAGCAAAAGAGACAATAATGTTCATAAATTAACAGTCTTGTTTTGTGCTGTACGGTAAATTACCACCGTTGAGTTGGTAACTTGGGTTTAATTAAAAAAAAAAGTCAATTGTTTACAAACTAGTACTCGGTCGAGTAGCAACAAATGCTCGGCCGAGTACTCGACTCGGCACATCCCTACCTTCACTGAGACTTTGAAAGACCGTGGCCCTCCGAGTGTGAAAAGTCCTTCTCCAAAAACAAACATGTAGACCTATTTTACGACAACCGTGGCGCAACTCGTATGATTGGACATGCATTGTGACGTCGCACCTGGATTCAATCGTAAAATCGAGCACTCCTTGCATTTGAATCGTACGGAAATAGAAAAAGTCACTCTCCGCCATATAATACGATTTAGAATACAATGGAAAGGGTCTGGCTTGCTTCCGTTCAACGAAATCTGTAAACCTATCGTGAGGAAGAATGTTGCGTCATTGGTCTGCGTTGAAAAAAAAAACGCAGTTTGTTGTTTATTAAAAAAAAGGACGCATACCGCGCTAATATTAGAAAGGGAGAGAATAATCAAAAAATATATAGGCCTACTGTAATTAACGAGTTTGCCTTGTCATACTGCAAGGTGTGTGCTGAACACCTTGAACCTCTGGAGAATACGCCCCTGGTTTTCATTAAGGAGGCCTACACTCGTGGCCTCCCTGAGAACACTCCGTGGCCCCCTTGGGGGGCTGAGATCAACGGTTGAGAAGTGAGAATCCCTAATCTAGACGCACCTGCGTCCTTTCATCTACGTAGGTGACTGCTTGACTCGAAGAGCTTCTTCGGTCCCTTCGAAGTTTTCTGTGTTCGCAATTTTACGTTCATATTTTATGTGCTGTATGGGGAAGATGGGGCAATACGGGACGTTTAAACAAGATAACTAATATTTTCCCCCACTTTTACTTTTTTAAACAAATTAACCTTGCATGGAGTGTGTATGGATATGATTTTATTTTCTACAAACTTTTTCTTTTGTAAGCATTCAGACAATTGAGATATTTAGATTTATAAATTTTTCGAAATCTTCCCACTTTGCCCCCTGCTTGAGGCAAAATGGGACACCCGTCCCGTTTTGCCCCATTCATAAGAAGTTTGATTTAGTTTGTTTCTTTTTTTACAGTAACTAGGATACTAGTACACAAATCAGCTTGAAGGCTGTTAGCGGATTATTTTTTTGTCCGATTTCTGGTGCAAGAACTCACCAACCTAACTAATATGGCACGCGTAATAAATACTGCTTAACTGTAAACAGGCATCAGCCAACTCCTAGTTCATCAGTCCACTATCTTGATTTAACAAATAAGTTAACACAATAAGTTAACTGACAACTTGCCTAACATTCAGATGAATTATTATTAGTAACTAAAATTTATGTCCCATTTTGCCCCAGTAGTACAATTTCAAAAATTGAACTGCCATTAAAAGAATTTTTCAATTTGGGTGACCATGTCCAGTATTCTGACAGCTTAATGCTCAAACATGTTTGCCATCAACATCCTGATACAAGGCTGAAAAGAAGTCCGTTACAAAATGAACTAATTTACAAGAATACTCTTACATCAACATACACACAAACAAACTTTGCTCCCTAAATCTGCGCTAAATCAAGTCTAATCCATTATTCTTTTTTTCTCAAGTTGAAAATGTGGCAACCTGTCGCATATATTCGATTGACGGCGCTAAAACAAAGCTTTCTATCTAAAATTGCAATGTCCCGTTTTGCCCCGCGTCCCGTTTTACCCCACCTTCCCCTAGATCTAGATTAGAATAAATAAATTATTCATTCTTTTTTGTTTATTCCGAAGCGGCAAGCACAAGCATCATCCATCAACACAACAAAAAACTTTTAGTTGTTAGCCACTTAACAAGGAGACAGCGAAAGACCAATCTGTTATCAAGTTTGCTGCATGGTGGTCCATTGCTGCCACTCACCTTTTTATCAACAAATACATGGAAACGTATTATGATCTATCAAAAAAATCAAGTTGAAAAGAAAATTAATTGAAAAAAAATTTTTAGTTTAAAACAAAATTTAAACGGAAACACTTTTAAAAACAAAATAAAAACAAAAATGAAATCAAAATGGAAACACTTTTTAAAAACGAAATTAAATCGAAAATGAAATCAAAATGAGAACACTTTTAAAATCAAAATGGAAACACTTATGAAAACGAAATGAAATTATAAATGAAGTAAAAATGAAAACAGTTTCAAAATCAAAATGAAAACAGTTTTAAAAACAAAATGAAATCAAAATGAAAACGTTTCGAAAATCAAAATGGAAACACTTTGAAAACGAAATGAAATCAAAAATGAAATAAAAACCAAAAATCAAAATGGAAACACTTTTGAAAACGAAATGAAATCAAAAATGAAATGACGGTATATGAATGCCAAATCCTTCATAGAAACAAGGGGAGTAGCCCATCAGTGCCATTTTCGCTGGTGCAATCACACTTCTCACTCAGTAAGCGAGTGAGAGAAGTGCATCATGGTGTAATATAACTGTACTGTAAATGATAGAGTCAGTTTTTAAAGGAAAGTGAGGGGGGAGGTGTGGGGAAGTGTGTTGGGGTGTGGGGGAAGTGTGGGGGTGTGAAGTCAGCACTAGTGCTTTGCACTGTTGGTGATGGAGTGCTGTTATAGCCTCTGACCCAACAAGAGGAAGTCGTCATGACTTCCCGTCCGGTAGGCCAGGAAGGACATTGCTTTTTAGTTGTTGCTCTTCACCCTGGCCACGTAAAGAGTTTGACTGGAATGGTGACGTAGCCACACGAGTGGATTGCGTACCACATAGGTTAGATGCTTTAAGAAATATTTAACCGAAGGAATGAGTGATCCTGGCAAGATCATTCGTCCTGGAAGATGAATGTTTCTTACCTCAGAGCGGCTGATGAAGGCTAATAGCCAGAAACAGCGCTGTCTCGCTCTACGGTATGATTCACTGGAGTGCTTTGCACTGTTGGTGATAGAGTGCTGTTATAGCCTCTGACCCAACAAGAGGAAGTCGTCATGACTTCCCGTCCGGTAGGCCAGGAAGGACATTGCTTTTTAGTTAATAGGCGAGTTCTTACGATAGTTTGGATTAATTTTTTCAGCTAGCGGCTCATATGAAAGAAATGCTATCACATTCATCCAATTTAATGTTTGAAATTAACAGGTGATGTGATTTAAGCATCCACGTGTTTGCGGTAGGGCTATACATTCTTCGCGAGTAGTTATACAAACCACAAAAGTTTGTAATACTACAGTAAACTACATTAATTTTAAAATTATTTGATATTGGCTGTTCCTGCTGGTGATCTCATCCTAATCCAACTAAATTACTTCTGCAGGCAAAACAATACTGCACAGTTTGACTTGTGGGTTTCTCTGGAGATCGCAGTTAAAGCCTTTAGATTATACGCAAAAAAAGCAATGATTGTGTTTTGTTATTTATTTTTTGCAACCTTTTAAGCATTTTAGCAATGCATGAATGTGAGAAATAACAATTAAAAGATCGATTATTGCAGTAATTTCACCAAGGAATTTAAGTGTTGGTTTAACAATGGCCATAACTTCTGACATGAAAACGCCTTGCGTCGTCACGCTCAGCGGTCAAAGCTTTTGACGAAATAGTGTAATTTTCAGTCAAAACGCATCCAAAGTCTACTTAGCAGTCATCCAGTAATGTTCATTATTGAATCATGATTGATGAATTCATGTCTTGGCGGAAATAATCGATCAATCAAAGTTACAGATTCCTGTCATCTGGAATTCATTGTTTAAATGACAGCTATGAGCAGCTTTGCAATTAGTTACTTGTTAATTAATGTCGCAGCAATTGCAGTTTGATATATGAAGCGACTGGTCCTACCCTCACGAAAAATCATTGCAATTATTTTCAAACTTGATCTCGATGTTTCGCGATGCCAAATCTAACCGGAAACATACTAAAGGTAAAAACGATCAAAATAGGTAGGTCTTGATAAAGCGCAATCAGCGTATGAATTAATTAATAACATTTTGGCATTAAAAATGCAGGCGAAGAAGTAACAATGAAATAATCTACTTTCCTGAACTTTCACCATCGTTTTAGCGCGAGTATACACAATTCTATTAGCGTTCAGAACGAGCGGACACAACGGGGTCTTCCCCGGTCTTCGATCTTACGCTTCAAAGAAACCCAGACATAATAGGGTTAACCGGCCTTTTGGGCTATAATTGAAATGTTAACCTCAACAGCGTTTTTTAAAGGCGTCTTGAGGAACCAAAATAATCTTTCAAAATTGCCCAGCGGTCTTCCAAAACCTGCTTCTGCAATGGTGTAGAAAGCTGTGTTCTACATTGTCGAAAACTGGCAGTGCTTCAAAATTGCTTAACGGTTCATCAAGCTAAACTTTAAAAAAACTCTGAATCTCAGTATTGATTACTCTTTGTGAACAGGAATTATTACATGAAGCAATAATGATAGTCTTCGTTATTCTTCATACAAAGTGTACGCAGAAAATTTACTGAGGGATGGCGTGTAAAGGTGATTACCACAAAAAAGCGCAACTTTCTGGGAGATTCTGAGCAATAACGGCTCTTAACGAGCATCGAAGGAGGTGAGGGATAGGAATCTCCCTTACGTATGACATATTCTTTATGTTCAGCAACGACTATTAAATCATGTTGCGTCTTTTTGGATTTCTTAATAATTGACCTGAAGCATTTTCATTTGAATACACCCAGCAAGGTTACCTCTTAAGCCATCACGTCTACCATCAGACGCCTCTGTGGGAAACCACAACCCTGAAAGAAAACTGAAGGTTGTGGTTTCTTACAGAGATGCCCGGATAGTACGCGGAATGCCTTAAGAGGCTACTCAAAGAAAATAAGATTGGGCCTGTTTAGGTCTTTGAATGCGCATAGATATTTTAGCTTGTGGTAATGTGCCTTGTTGGGTGTATTCTAATGAAAATGTTTCTGGTCGGCTATTAGATCGTGATGTAAACAGGTCTGAAGAAACGCAGTACTGTAATATTTACCCAAGCTCATCTCACCGCCATTGGCTACACAAACAATAAAGTTATAGCTAGCTACAAATGAAATATGCTTAAATTTAGTCCAACAATTTTTCAACATAAACGAAGAATTGTAAACAATTTGAACTCACAGCTGAGTTAATAATCATCACACACGTCTTTATGTTTATGCCTCTAAATACACTGTGGGTTGTTAGTAGCCTGGAGCGTTTCATTCCTCTCCAGCATAAATAGCAGAGGATTTTGTTGTCATTTTAACGACATCTTCTAATTGGTTTTTCAATCAAGAATCTGAGATGAAGTTGAAAAGGTTACGAGCTTGGCAAATTTTCTGTTTCTTTGTAAGACTGGTATAAAACATTGGTGACAATTTGCTGCGATATTGGTATAGCACTGTATATATTTTCCGATGCATAATTTTCATTTGTAACTGTGGGTTCTGGATGAATGCTACCTCTGGGCAAAGTGGGGTGATTAGTTGGATCTTCTCGATTGCCCGAAAAAGCCACGTGTGTGGCTAACTCCGCTTGGAAAATTTTTTCTGTCTCTTCTTCTCTTTGGCTGTTGTTACTGCAACAATGCAAGTCGCAGCATAAAAATTAGATTTTCTGACAAAAATCATTAGTTACTTAAAAGTTGTGAAGATGCTCTGTAATAAGGCCTAAAAATTTTGTTCATTTTCAACCAATAAGCTCCAAAACAATTTCAAAATTGTCGTTTTGTCATTATCGTTTTTTTGCTATTCCGAGAAAGCTATTGATATAGGCCTATTTGTAGTCTTGTTTTTTAGTTGCATATTTATCCTCCTATCACGAGAAAGCGATCAATGCGCTATACGAGCTCGCTTAGGAGTTGCCGGCCATCTGTCTACCACACCAAGATGGGGGAACCCCGCTACGTGCCTTTCCCAACGGCACAACAAGTAAACTTGTCGGCTTGTTTTCCACACTGTCCCTCTAATGCTGAGCGTCAAGCAGGGAAGCTGTGAATACCAATTTTAAAGTGATTGGTTTGACCCGACTCGGAATCATACGGAAGTCTACAGCTCCACATGCGCACGCTCTAACCACTAGGTCATCTGAACTGTTTTAATGAAACTACTGTAAATAATGGTTTAGTCTAATGAAGTTTAATTTAGTCTAAATGAAAATTCGATTTAATCTAATTAAAATAAGTGATGCTACTACTAGTTTCTGCATACTTTCGGCATTCACGGGTAAGGGCGATAGCCAAAACTGTAATGGCTAAGATTGACACAACTGCTATTGCAATTAAAATGTTCTTCCATACATCACATTCGCATATAGCAAGTGTAGTGTGGTCGAGCTGTTTGGTCGTGGGTAGAGTTGGTTTGATATCTAAATAAATTGATTTGGTGAAGAACATGCTCAACTTTGCAAATCATTGCTCCTCACCACTTTTTTCTATAATCATGCAGCTGGATGTTTATGATACTTTAATAAGTTGCGCTCAAAGTAACTTTTTCCTTGCAGGCTGTGCATGGCGAAGCGGGAAATCTTAAAAGGAGACATAAACTGCAAAAGCCTTTAAAAGTCTGGTATATTTCAGTCACTTTGCAACATTTGTTCTTTTTTTACTAAAATGCGAAGCCAAAAAGGGGGGGAGGGGGGACATGGCACAACGCCACCCCACCAAAAAAAAAATACGCACCCTTGGCTGTGACAAGATGAAGTAAAATGCGATTCAATTTTTAGCAAGCAATTTATGAATTCTTCACTAAAGGCCTATCTCGCATCTTTTTCTGCACCGTTAATTCTACACCTGTTTTTCTGATTAAAGACCACAAGCTTATCACGTTTTTCTGCCGTTAAATGTTATAATTGGGTCATTTGTATCGCCGCGATAATCTTTGCTCGGCCTCAGGCTGAGATTAACAGTAATTGCTAAGCATTCGTGTCGCCGGTACTACGGCCATTTTTATTGAAAGAATCGTTAATTTCATCATAGAATCAAATATCAAAAAATAAGTACTGAGGTGTGAGTTATAACAGAGTATTATTGAAAGGCTACAACAGCAATGGAAGCGATTATTGTTCGTAGTATAGTTAAAATAGCGACCAGGATCGTCGTTGGTAATTGAAGTTTTGAAGTGTAGTGAAAAAAAACTCGACAGAGCAAATCTCTAACATACTTTACCGAAATAACATTTTTTTTGCGAACACTTGAAAAAATTTTAGAAAACAAGTTATTGTAAGTACTAAAATATTGCCTTTAATTTCGTTGTTATCTAAAACTTCGATTAAATAACAAGGACCTCTAAACGTGCTCTAACCAACACGAGCAGTGTTTTACTCCACAAACAACGGGAAGTACAATATAACCAGCTGTATCAGGGTTTTGCGAGCCAATAAAGATAAAGTATAGCAAAGGTGGTTTAAAAAAATGCTGTTTGACGTGCGTCGCGTTATCGCCTGTTGCGAGTCGGGCAAAGCAGATTTATCAAATGAGTTTTGGGTATCTTGCGTGTTTTACGTGAAATACCTGTTGTGAAACTTGTTGATAGGATGAGATCGTTTGTACAATCGACAAACGCGTAGAGTAAACCAAAACTAAGCTCTTCCTCTTCCTTGATTTCGCCTGGTTGTTCAATCACGGTTAGTTTCGGTGGCCAATGAAAATCGTCAATAATTTGTTGTGGACAATAAGACCAATTTTTTCTCCTCCAGCAAGAATTAACACTCGAATTTTGATAAACGTAGCTTCGACAATAGTTACTCGGAGTATTGAAAATTGTTTGCTCCCCTGTAAAGTATAAAAAAGTTTACTTCCATTTAAAAAATATTTAATGGCTACCCAATCTCTGGCAGCCTCTGTTTCGACTTTAGGCGTTACCAGAAAAGCACAAATTAGTTTGGAATGAAGACCACAACACAATTTTTCAAACGCGATTTTTTAGCAGAAGCTTTTCATCACGGGAATTACTCGTAAAAAATATTGCAAACATCAAAAACCAATTTAAGACATGAGCTTGCTCACTAAACTTTCACTTCTTTATAAAACACTTATAAAATAGTTTGAACAGGCGAGTCCCCATCTTTTGAGAATTTTAATTAAAACAGATCAAAATGTCTTGTAATTTGCAATAGCAAGCGAAGTTTTGCACGAAAAATGGCAAAAAAATTTTATTAAAGATTTTCGTTGCAGTGTGTTAACATGAATCCACCGAATTTATAATTTTCTACATAATAGCTGTGGTAACGGCATACAATATAATGAGCAAGCAACTACTAAATGTGGGATAGCTTCCAAATTGAGCAATGGAGCAATCATGTTTTGCTCCATGGGGTCGCTACGCTCGTATGCATGGTACATTAAGTAAATGCTAGAGCGTTGAGCAAATGTATTTTTGGTGTATAGCGTCACCTTTGGCAGCAAGCTAACGGCGAATAATTTTACTGTTTGAGTGCATAACTTTGAAAATGTGGCTTGTGATTATAATGAAGGGTGGTTAAAAAATATCTCTTGTAAAAACAATTTAATTGTCATCACGACTTTCCGTTCATTAACTTTCGAAAAAAAAAAAAATGCTTGATTGAAGACATGTCATTTAATGCTCGACAGAAATACTATCAACCCACACAAATTCAAATTTCTAAACCAAAGTTGTTGAAAATAAAGAATGTTTTTTCCGTAGCTACTAGTCTTTAAAAAAATGTTTGATTGCACAAACCACTTTTACATGGTTAGCGCGACTAAAAAAGATGATGCACAAAAAAATTATAGAATGGGACAAAACATAAGTGAACAATCTGTTCACATGTAAATCCTTGAATTTGAACCTTGCAAAACGCTTGATATGATGAACCAAAACGTTTTCCCACATACTGTAGGTTTAAGGCTAACAAAAGAATTTAAGGTAGAATACAGCGATGGCGGAACCATTTGTATTTTTCATGCTACAATAAGCCAATGTACGTTGTCATATCATCAGCTTGGTAAATGCTCAGTGCAAACGTTTACACCCCTCTACGCATACGCGACTTTTAATTTCTTATGATAACCTTTACGGTCCTAAGAAAGTTGCAATTAAGCCAAGCGTTTCTTGAGTAGCGCTTCTAACTTTCATTTCTTTTGCGAATTTATGTAAACATGTTTTTGGATCAGCTTTATTAGAACGTGACCGAAAACCGTGAAATAGATCATGTTGCAATCAAGATGCTTTTTCAGATAACTTTTAAAATGTTAATTAATAACTGCTTATATTTTTTAACGAATCTAGATGGGTTTACACGAACTGTCAAAGTGGAGAGCGGAGCTGATCTTTGCTAATTCTTTTGTGATGCTATGAAGCATTGCTCCACTTTGCTCAACTCACTGTAGTCAAGCAGCATGACATTATAAAAGAACAAACAAAGCTCATTTCCGCTCCACTTCAGTCGTTCGTGTAAAGTTACTTCGAAAAAATAGTAGGACATAACCGCAAGTTTCTGTTATAGTCTAGAACAGGGGTGGGAACCTGCGGCCCGCGGGCCACATGCGGTCCGCCTAAGTTTTAAATGTGGCCTGCGTGTACATACGGCTCATGTAATGCTAGGCTTACCATACGTCCTCCTTTTTTAACATTTCGGCATATTGAACTGTGAAAACATGTCAAAACACAGTTACGCAGTTTTAACTACGGCCTGCGGACGTAATGACCTTTTTTTGCTCTTCACTTGATTTTGGGCGAAAAATTGTCATCACGACTTTCCGTGATGTGATGACTTTTTTTTGCTCACGTGATGACTTTTTTTTTTGCTCTCCACTAAATTTTTAGAGGAACTTTTTGCTCTTTACGCATGAAACGTAAATGCGGCCCACTGAAAATATTATGCGTGCAATGTGGCCCGCTATGCCTTGAAGGTTCCCCACCCCTGGTCTAGAATAACATCACTAATAAATGCAGCAGCCTATTCTCTCCCACCCTTTCGACTTTGCTTTTCCGTAAAAAAGAACAGATGTCGCAAGTGTCTGACATAAGCTTGACTCTTTTAATGGCTCTAGTAGTTTATCCTCTCTACCTCTTAAATTTTTTCGCAAAACCGCATTACTGTAGGATCTCTGAAATAAAGAATCGAATCGGGATATTTTGTTTTATTTCAAGTAAACTAAGTGTGCGATGTAGCCCAATTTGCAACGTTTAGATTTAGACGTTTGAACTTAGCTCTTGGCAATTCATTATTTTTTTCTGTGGACTCTTCTGCTTCAAGTCTGATGAGAGATGAGTCACTGGTCCAAAAGTTGGATACTTTCTTCGTAGCCAGTCAATAGGAGACAAACTGTCTCCTTGCTTTTTGTACAACTAAACTATCCATGATAAGCGGTCATGATCCATAGCGTCTTATCTTCGCTGAAATGTGGCTTATGCCATTGTTGTGGCCAATCGGTCATACCTCGTTTTGTTTAGTTCGTATAATTTATGAAATTAGCTGTTGACTTTTGATTAAAAACCAATCTCTGGAAAAATCTATAGCCTACTTCAGTGGTTCTCAATTTTGTTTTGCCGCGACGCCTTTGGAAAAGTTAGCTAGGCATGCGACGCACCACTGATAACAAAATTTGCAATAAGAAAATTTAAACTTATAAACGAATTTACTGTCACGGTCATCTTTAAACGTGATTTTAGGCTTCTTGTGTGCATCCATTTGACTTGCTGAACTAAAGTTGCTGAGCTGACCGCGGCATCTTTCATTTACACGTGCAAAATGAACATTGAACAATGCTTTTATTAGCAATCAATCACTACTGTTACTTAACAATTCATTGAAATACAAAAAAAAAGTCTTACCAAGAGTCATAGCGAAAATTTATTGTTTGATCATAATAGATATACATATAGAGATAATACAGCACAGAAATATGATAGCTTTTACTAAAAAATCAAATCAAATCTTCATTATGCTCGCGTTAATACGCCGAAGCGTGTTACGAGTGACGGGGCCCATATCCACGACTTAGCGCGCCTGGGCTACACAGCTCCGAAGAAACGTCGCAGCAGTGGCGAGCCGTTGGCGACACTGTGCCGATTTAACCGACCCGGTAATTGAACCTCAGACCTCCCGCACCGATAGCCTATGCGCTTAGCACAGGCATGGGCAACATACGGTTCGCGAGACCATTTTACGCGGCCCGCCGGCACTTGCACAAATATAAACTCCTTCCACGAATCAAGTCAAGGACCTTTTATGTTTTTATAGAACATCTGAGGACAAGTAGACCTTTTATGCTCTTCACCGCAGGAGAGTATTTAGGGGAGGGGGCATTGTTCCATGCTCCCCTCTTTTAACTCTATTTTTTAGTAAAAAAGAACAAAAGTAATGGTGCCAAGAGACTGAAATATACCGGACTGCTTTGTTGGTTTCTGTAGCTTATGGCCTGGGGCAGGTCCAGGTGGTATGCATCCTCCCATCAGTCATTTTCAAAAATGTTTTTGATGTATACAATTTTTTTATAATTTCGAACTTTTTCGAGAGAGATAAGAACGCCTTAAGCACTCGTAAATCGAAAGTGTGCGAACAAAATGCATCATATTTGGCGAAGCACTCAAAACAAAGGTCCACAACTTAAACGAAACTTGCTTACAAATTATTCAAAAAGCACTAAAATACCTATTGCAGCATGTAAATTTTGAAAAATTCTTCCGGGGAAGCATGCCCCCCGGACCCCCTATAGCCTTTCTTGTTTTTCAATCAGCTTCAAAGTTCTGCCCAATAAAAAGACGATTAAAAGAAATGTGGAAATTATGACCTCCCTTTTAAAAAGTTTCGCTACCCCACTGTTTCACCGATATTTTTGGTGGAAACAGGACATCTGAGGGACCTGTAGACCTTTTTTTGCTCTTTTTCAGTGAAGAACAGAACATCTGAGGACGTGTAGCAGAGATGGAACCGGTCAGGATTTTCTCCTCCCAAACCGACGGTAAATTTCAAAATCTGCGTCGGTTGGTCGTTCACTGACCGCCCTGGTCGACCGTTTTTTTTACTGAAGGTTTATGTTCAGTTTTCAATTCACTTAATGACAAACTGTAATTTACACTAATTTTGTCACTAGATGTATTACACGCGTAAAATTTCATCTCATAAAAAGACTATTTGAATGAAAGCAAACAGACAACAAACTTTTGTCTTCAGAACGTGTGATTTGTTAATGCCGTTTCACGTAAACTATTTAAAAATCACATATCAGTATGTATATTTCGGTTGGTGTTTAGGTGTATTTTAGTTGCAAGAAAGGAGAATTTGGCCGTTTTTTTTTGACCGGGTTGACCGGCCGGTCGAAGAATCTCGACCCGACTGATTTCCATCTCTGACGTGTAGATTTTTTTCGCTCTTCCAGTCAGAGCGGTACTGACAATAGTAGTTGTTGGAGATATTGAACTCGGTCCATCTAATTATCCGGTCCTGGAAGAACTTCGTCTTCCCACATATGGCCCGCCGACTAAATAAGTTGCCCATCTCTGGCTTAGCAACTGAGCTGCTTACTTACATTAATTAAGTATTGCTACAAATGGAATTTCTTATGCGACGCCTCAGGAAAAACAAAACGACGCACCAGGGCGTCGCTACGCACCGTTTGAGAACCACTGGTTTACTTTGAAGCAGATTGTCTGCGAGTCTGCAACCATGCATGAAAGCAAGTTATAGGCTAACTAAATTCATAACTGCCAGTCAGCGTAAAATTTAGTGGGAGGGGCGGGGGCAAATTACGGATTACAATAGGCCAAAATTCACAAATACTACTGTACCGGTATTTCAAACACACTTAAGACTAGTGTTTGTCAAAAATGGAAGGCGATGCCTTGGTGCTCCCCTGGACTACGCTACTGCTGCCAGTGCCTATCCGTGCCACGCATCATGTAATTCATGTTTTTCAAAATTCAGATTAGGCAATCGACGTCCAACCTGGCCGAAAAGGGCAAAGTTCCAAAAAAGCCGCGCGATAAGACAAGCTACAATATTTTACTATCTTTTTTGTCAAATGTTATATATGCTAATATCATACTTAGCAATATTGCTACTTGATTGCAGTTAACGGAGACAATATTTTGGGTCTAGCAATCGCTGGCAATAGAGTGCATGAAGAAAATACACCTTACAAATTACTTGCTGTTTTTGATGGCTGTTCTCTCGGTATGTTGTTGTTGTAGCCTAAGGTCGGGCAAACGTTTCGGTACTGATTGGTGTCGATTTTTATTCACGTCCAGAATAAACTAGTTTTTAGTTAGAAATACGACGAACTATTTTGTGTCTGTGATACGTTTGCAGCAAGATTTCTCCACCATAATGAGTTTCTTCGCATAGGTGTTGAAGGCCAAAGTCCTACACTTCGTGAATTGTGTGCTATGTACCCGTAATTTGATGTTAGAAAATAGCGTGGACTCTCTATTTTAAACATTTCTTTCTCGTTCCGGTGCATTGTTTAACATCAATAATGATTGCATTAAGTTATATAATACTGTAAATCTTGACACACATCAACTGAATCAAGATTTTGATACAGGAGTAAAGATTTATAGCATGCACTTAAGCCTATGTACGCAATTAAAAAAAAAGTTGGTCGAGAAGATCAACTGGAGAAGAATAAGTAGGCCTATTCATGTTGTAGTTTAGATTTTTGGCAACGGGGACCTGATACGGCCAAAGAAAAGATTTTATTGCTCTACTTAGTGAAGCATTGAGCCCGGTACGTTGCATTGCTGCTGGTTGGACAAAGAGTTAAGCATTTCTACCTTGGGGAAAACTAAGTCATTTTGGTGCTTCGAGAGCTTTTTCATCTATTTTAATCTTTTTACACAAATGCTAGTATAAAGAAGAAAAAATAACCCATTCAGGCATGCGTTACTTGATCATTTAGAATTGCCAGCATTGACCTCGCTTACCGTTTGGCAAAAGAATATGATCTCGAAATCCTTGATTGAGATGAAAAAATTTAATGATTAAAACCAGTTCTTGTCTTGGCTGAAATATCCAGTCGCAATATTTGTCGTTAAATGTCTTAGTAGAAAATTCAATCGCTCCAATTCGATCTGTGACGTTTACACTTGAACACTGGCTGTTTGCTCCTTGAAAACTCCATATACCTGTGCAATAATGACATAATTGCTATATTTTAACGCAGAATGGAACGTGTTTTAACAAAAAACATCATACCAATTTTCCTTTATTTGCAGACTGTTATTGCTAAGGCGATTTAAGGTTACAAAAGTTACTTTTTTTGCTGGCTTTAATTAACACAAAAAGCGTGGAACCAAAATTTCACGGAAGTGGGGCCAGTATTTAAGCAGTTACAACGTCACAAAAAGTTACTTTTGTGTTTTTAGGTTACTTTTAACTTTTTAAGTATTTTGTACAAAGTTTTTTGTGCTATTTTTTGCTCAGTTTTCCTTTTTTTATCTTTTCTTGCTACAATTGGAATAAATTTACAATCTGCATGATGCATCAAAGTTGTTAGGTTATATATACTAAACATAAAGCCCTACATCTTCCAGTAATGCAATGGCATCTTTGCGATGTCAAACCTTTGAATTTTTAAACGTCTGATTAAACTGTTTCCTTGATTAGTTTTCGCTCAGAACAATACATTTTTTGAAGATTAGACTGAGCGAAAAACGAATGGACTGGATGCTTATAACATTCCAGTCTTTATGACGTGATAGTGGCTTGTAAATTATAATTTCGTATCTTTAAAATCCAAATAGTTTTCACAGCGTACCGTCGGTAGTACTGTAAACACTTAATTTTAAAATTTTCATTGATTTAAATGAGAGATTTATTTCAATATGCAATAAGAAAAGCAGCGGTAATTTAACACCTAGAATCTCCTGTACCAACTTTTGTCTATTTCAAAATTGAAGGGTTAAAATAAACATCACAGATGAGTAGGTCCATAGTTGGAATACTGGTTGTCAACAACGATTAAAGAAAAAAAAAAAGTTATTGCAAGTAGGCCTAGACCAAAATTATCAGAATTAACTGAGCTAATTCTAAAATTTTTTTTGAGCCAGAAAACATATCAGCGGTAATTCATATTAGCAAAAAGTGTGCTAAAATGAATGTTTTCATGTGAAAATCGTAAAAATTCTTTGGCTGGTAGGAGCGGAGCACCAATTAAGCCCCTAAGACTTGTCAAATCTTGCGTGTGCCACTGGCCCATTGATATGGAGCAACTGTAATTGCATTGATGAGTTTTTTGGAAAAATGATGTGACGAATATTACTAAAATGAGTCGTCAAGAAGTTGCTTCTGCTGTCTTTGGCTTACGTCAAAGATGCCAACTAACAAAGGCTGCAGCAGAACGCAGTTTTACCATGCTGAACAATCTACTTGCCAAAGACAGAAGCTTTTTACCGAAGAGTGTTAAGCACAATATGTGCGTGCACTATAATTTGAGCACAAATTGAGACTATTTTATTGCTTTTTAGTGTAGACTGCAGTTATTTTTCTTTTTGTGCTGTTCTTCAAATAAAGTCACTTTTTGGTTACTTTTTTGCAAAAATAAAGTCACGTTTTCAAGTTTTTTAGGTCACGAAAAAAATCGCCCCAGCTAGTTGTTACCTTATTGCCCGTAAAAGTAATGGAATCAGAGAGAGATTTAAACAGTTAAGAAAAACGTAGAATATACAAGCTTTTTTAAGACGTTTACGCCTGTCCTAAAAATAAAAATGTGGGAAAATTACGGTGGGAGATAGCTTCTTTTTATTTTGAGTTCCTACAGGTCCATTTCGGGTCGCTATAGGCTTCTTTTGGCCTCCTAAGATTTTCACCCTTTCGTTAAAAAGAAAAAATTACTTCTTGTTCGCATGTTCGACTGGGTTAAGCTGTAGCACACTTTGTTATTTGTGGTAAACAAGAAAACTTCTTCTAAACATCAATCATGGGACTAAATCAAGAATTGTTTGTCTAATGACATTATATTAGTCTGATGACATTATTTAAGCAATTGTAAAATATCACTTTTTGTTCCAAGCTTTGTCACAGGATATCAGCGCAATGACCTTCTCAGCTTTCTATGTTACTGTAATAATACTGCCGACTTTACGCTTGAAATCAGTTTCGAAAACATGCTTGCACTTGACGAAGTATGCATACAAAACCATCAAAAGAGAAGTTCTATGTGCAATTGTGCATACTAAACAAAATGGAAGCAAAAAATGTGAGATTTCAAACTTAAGATCCAGACAAAATGATAAACTTTACCAGGTTAAAAATCTGTTTAGATCCAAGAAATATTGTAATTTGCATTTTCGATTAGGTTTCTTCACGTAGTACATTTGCAAATCAAATCAAATCTTCATTATACTCGTCGTATTACGCCGAAGCGTGTAACGAGTTGCGGGGTCCATCTCCGCGGCTTAGCGCCTGGGCAACACAGCTCCGAAGAAACGTCGCAACGGTGGCCAGTCGTTGGCGACGCTGTGTCGATTTGACCGGCCCGGGAATCGAACCCCAGACCTCCCGCACCGATAGCGTGCGCTTAGCAACTGAGCTAACTTGCAATTTTTACTAAATTCAGGTTATTATCCGTGCAGTATTTCAAAGTCAGAATATTTTTTGATTCTGGCACTGCATACAATTGCACACTTAAATTAGCCTAATACTTACTCATGATTGCAAAAACAAGAAAATCCATTTTCAACACGGCTTGAATAATAGTGATTTCGCATAAAAAATCACTATTTTAAATTGATTGCCGGTAATGCTTTTTCGTTTAATGTGCTACTGCACTTCCGAATTTTGATGTAACTACAGTATAAACTTTCTGTGGATAATTTTCTTGTGTTGTAGCTCATCAATTATTGCTCATCTTCTGACTGCTAAACCATAACAAAACTAGTTGTTTATGACATTTTAGTCTTGTTTAGCGAAAACCAACTTGGGGCTGAATGATTTCAATTTTTAGACCTGCCAAAATTCAGTTTTGTAATATCAGCGCAAAATGTCGTGATATGCTACTATTTTCGCTTCATTAAGCAAACTTTACAAGCACGTTTTTGGTCTGAAACTTAATTTTTGAAGGTCGCTGTAGTTTATGCAAACCCAAACGAGCACTTACGGTCGAATTTAACCTTTTTAAGGAAAGACAATTGGAATTATTATCAGCAAGCAATGCAAGTCCCAATATGTGTTCGAGTCGAGTTGCAACTTGAGCAGTTGAAATCAGTTTAACTCAGGGTTGCGCAACACAGAGCACGCGTGCCAGTGTGGCACGTCATAAGCTCAAACTTGGCACGCGAAGAGTTTGTAAAAAGTAATTCTTGTATTTACAGTAAATCGCAATAACTCCGGCTTATATCGAACTAAATTATCACCACGGTTATTCTCACATTTCTGGACTTCAAATTGTTTCTCTTCCCAATACTTAATACGTGTTGAAATTTTGAAGTTAGATGTTACTGGTATGAGTTTTACGGAACTAACAACTACTCAAAAGTGGCGTGGCACGCGACAAGATGATTGTGAAAACTTTGGCTTGTATTCTTATTTGAGTTGTGCACTTCTGGTTTAAACCTACATGATGGGAGTCCGCACAAGTCACTATTTACACCCAATGCGATTTAAACCCCTGCGAAACCAGTGCGGCAATAGGTAATTTTCAACACTGCACACAGGTAGGCTATTCTTCATAATATCTTGTAATTAAAAATGCTTCTTCCTCTCGCTTTCTTCTTCTATTTCTCAAGTAATTATGATTCTTTTAAAATGATGAGGTCACTATAACAATGACCACGCCAAGATGTGATCATCGACATAAAGTTGGTGTTTTTACAGTAATACATATCTCTTTTTTTGGTAATGATGATGATTTTT
Organism: Trididemnum miniatum; assembly: GCA_964006365.1. Lineage (NCBI taxonomy): Eukaryota > Metazoa > Chordata > Ascidiacea > Aplousobranchia > Didemnidae > Trididemnum > Trididemnum miniatum. Next base: position 11,986,766 of record OZ023247.1, on the reverse strand, counting down.
TCATTGTTTATTGACATGCAAAACGTTATACCGATATTCAAAACAGAACAATAACATTCCAAAATCTAATGAAAAGTACACTTCCAAGTTGATGTAAAAGATAGTTAAAAATTCTGCATATTTTTCTTAATGCGTTTCCGTTTCTCACCTCTATTGCAAGTAGACACCCATGAAAGAATACTATACCTAACAGGTAGGCTAATTATATCATTCATTTTACTGTTATCATGTTGGGCTATAGCCGCACAATGCGGACGTACTGCTACAGCCAGCCGAAAACTGTTTTTTGTGCAAATTTCTCCTGCTTTTGTAACTTTTATTGCTATTAATAAAAATTTAAGTTTTCAAAACTGTTTGGAATCCATGTTAGTTTTGGAGAAGAGCACAAACACCAAAGCGAGGTCATATTATTTGAGATATACAGTATTGTATATCTATATACAGTATTGTTTAGGTTGTGCAACCATGCACAGTTATCCGTAACTGGCATGTTTCAACGTTTTGCGTTTTTGTTGCATATTCCTTTTTCTGTGCCATTTTATTTTCATGCGTTATTCTGATCGGTTATTGTTGGCGGTCAGAAATAAAAGTTGTGATTGATTGATTGTAGGTTAGTATTTGCGCAACGGCAGTGATACCGAAAAAACTGGTCTTTGATGGTGCCGAATGTGCATTTAAGTTCATAAGTTTAAAGGAAGTATTTTGTCTGGAATGTTTTTGTTGTAACTTTTTTCCGACTAAAGTGCTTAGAATATAAGATCAAGTACAATTCACTGAAACGTGATTAATTTGTCTGTAATATGGAGCAGCCATATCAAAATACTTCATTTTCCGGGAAAATGCGAGGAATCATGGCTTTTTTCTTTCTTACTTTTCTGAATCTTAATTTCTAGCCAATGCAAGAATGCTTGGCTGACACATTTTTTTTATTTTTGGGATACCGGTAATGAGATTGTATTGGTAGGCAGGAGCGTGTTTAGAGGGGGCATTGTGTCATACCCCTCCCCACTTTTGACTTTTCCTTTCAGTAAAACAAAATAAATGTTGCAGTGTGACTGAAATGTGCCAGACTCTTTTGAAGGCTTCTGTGGCTTATGCTACCCCTCCCTTTAAAATTTTTTTGCCATGTCACTGTTGCTAGGCTACCGTAGTTCTGTTCCTTTTTCTATCGTTGCTTTTCGCATGACTTTTTACTAGAGGGTACTGGACGAAAAAATAATTTTGAAGTTTTTCCAGTTGAAATGGTTTCAAAAAACACAAGCTGTGAGTTGCTAAAATTTTTGTACATGTGAAGTCTGAACTGTAAATTTTCTACTAAGTGACTAAAGCAAGTGTCATTTGTATTATTTAGCTTAAACGCAAAAGCGAAAGCATGTATACATAACTGCAGACAGTGAACACTTCGAACTTTCTGCATTGTGTCACAAATTGTGACCTTAGCGCTGGGGTTCTCTATGTTTTCCAGCCTGCATGCGCTGACATGGTGCCTGCTAAGTCCTCCTCTTTTTCACGGACGAAGGGGTTTGGCAGAGAGTTGTTTTTTCGAATTCTCGTAACTGGTATACTGCAGTTACAAACTGCAAGCAAATATCCTTCTCTGGCATATGTTGTCTTGAGTAACTGTCGGTCACCAATTGCACTGGCGAGACTTGAAAGGTCAAAACAGTGATCACTGTCTAATTTAATTTGTTTGTTTGAACATTTTAAAATTGCTATAGCAATCACCCGTAAAAATGCAGTGCAATGCGATTCTTCTCATTGCGAGTATAGCAGAACAACGCGTTTATAATAACCTCTGCATAAATTCAATATCAGCACTGAAAAATCGGTATACACTGCAAATCACCTGCAGACGTTTTTTCGGCCTGCTAATGGTTTCTAAATCAAACTTATGATGGCTACTAAGCTATAGTAGTTGTTTTTCAAATCTTTTTGTCTGGCTCACTTCAACAGTGCCATTTCCTCCAAAACCCTCTTGCAAAAAGTCATGCGAAAAGCATAAAAAAAAAAAGGAACAGAACTACGGTAGCCTACCGACAGTGGTGTGGCCAGAAATTTTAAATGGGGAGAAGGGGGAGACAAACCACCTTCAAAAGAGTCTGGTATATTTCCATCACTCAGCAACTTTTGTTCGGGTTTACTGAAAGGCAAAGTCAAAAGTGGGGGGGAGGGTATGCCCTGTAAACTACTATAGCTTAGTAGCCATCTTAAGTTTAGTAAGAAACCATTAGCAGACCGAAAAAACATTTGCAGGTGATTTGCAGTGTATACCGATTTTTCAACTCCGATATTGAATTATACAGATGTTAAATAAACGCGTTGTTCTGCTATACTCGTGTGTAACTTAGGAAGAATCGTATTGCTCAGCATTTTCACGGATGATTGTAAGTGATATTAAAATTTTCAAACAAACAAGTAAGTGTAAATTAGACAGTGATCACTGTTTTGATCTTTCAGGTCTCATCAGTGCAGTTGGTGTGACCGACGGTTGCTCAAGGCAATATATGCCCGAGAAGGATTTTTGCTTGCCCATGAAAAAGTGGGGGCACGGTAGGCACCATGTCTGTGCATACAGCCTAGAAAACTTAGTGAATGACAGCGCTAAGGTCACAATTTGTGACACAAATGCAAAAAGGTGAAACAGTGTTCACTGTCTGTAGTTATGTATACATGCTTGCGCTTTTGGCATTTAAGGTGAATTACAAATGACACTTGCTTCAGTGACTAAGCAGAAAATTAACTGCTCAGAGGTGCAAAAATTCTAGCAACTCACAGCTTGGTTTTTCAAAACCATTTAATCTGGAAAAACTCTCTTGCTTTCTCATTGCGGAGTTTTAATGTACAAAAACAATCAATTCAAATGCATGATTTGCAACTGTTATTACAATCAGGAATAGCACCAAGTTGTAAAAATAAATTTATTTAGCTTTACCGTTCCACCAATGCTACAGCAAAGTATTTTTTTTAGAAAGCAGATGTACAGTACATCAAAGCATTGCTATATAGTGATGAAAAAAATGAGGGATCCAGCAGCTAAGCAGACCAAACGAGAATTTGCAGACAAACTTATTTCATACTGTACTTTCAGAACCAAGTTTTTATACAGTATGTCCGGTTATTGTTTAATCTAATACGTTAGCCTAATTATTATTTACCAGCAATAAAAACGTAGGAAAAGAGATTGAGAGTCTTCAGTTTTCAGAAATGAACTATTGTAGTCAAGATGAAGCGAGATTGTACAAAATTGGATGTTTTAAAATACAGTATTTCTTAATTAAATGTACGATGCAGTAGACCATAGAAAAAAATTTCAAACACAACAATAAGCGAAAATGAGTTTTGACAAAAATTGATCCTTGGCAAACAAAATAAGAAGCTACTCTCAAAAAGTAATACTGTTAGCGTTACTGGTATAAGAAAAATCAATTCGGCATTAAAATTTCTCCTTGAAATATTGCCTTAAAGATTCCCTGTATGAAATGGCAATGTTTTGCACAGTTCGTGTAAGCGCACTGCAATCGTGACATAATTTTTTTATATCAATTATGAAATGCATTAGTAAGCAATAATATTATGCAGTAGTTTTATCCTGATCCCATTTTAACTAAAAACGCAATATTAATTCTTCAACAAAAAAAAAACAACAGTAAGCTCGTTTGCATATAAATTTTCAAAACGCATAGAAAACGCATGATATGGCTTCCCATAAAATTAACTTTACTGCACAGTATGTAATCAAAACTGTTTTACTGAGTCCAATAAATTGTCAAAAAGTTCAACTCGATGTAAAGCTTAATACCACCGGTGACTTGGCGTTGTTATAAGTAGTCCTGTGCGTTTTTGAATAATTGAGTAAAACGAAAATGATTTTGTGAACATATTTTAGGCTAATTAGTTCATTCATGCTTTGTCATACAAAGAACGAAAACAATATCGCATTGTGCATGCCGAAAAAAGATTCATAGGCTAAACACAATATATGTACACATCACTTGTTATGAAGCGTCTTCAAATATTGTAGTATAAAAGATCGGATATTCCACTACAAATGTTGCAACAAATCAATTCAGGAAATTCTTGTTTTAGTAACTAAAATGCAATGTCCTTCCTGGGGTCCTATACTATGCTCTTCGCACGAAGAAAAATCTTCGCATTCGAATGGCGTTCGTATTGGCCGATAAATTTTTTTCGAGCCAATGTCGAAAATTTTTGTTCGCGTTCGTGCGAAGAAAATTTCTTTCAGCGAATGACGAAGATTTCTGTTCGCGTTCGCGCGAAGAAAAATCTTCGCCATGTTGGTATGCTATCGTTTGTTCGCGTTTAGCGAAGATTTTTGGCTTCATGCCTCCACAATAGCTGTGCTGTGACGACATAAACTTCTCTTCCTGCTGCCACCGGTATTAAATCCAGTCAAACAATTTTTACATGCAAAGGGGCTTTATCAACAACAGCATCCACAAATGATGACAAAATTCTGCTTACATTTGGTTGGGAAACTTTAATGAAATCTTTGCTGCAAGTTTGAAAACTTTCAGTTCCTAAAGTTTTCAAACACAGAAGAACCTTTTCTTCCAAACTTAAATCAACATTTCTATAACCAAGGGGTGTCAATTTTTCTTAAACCATGTCACAAATTTGACCGATGTACGACTTACTCATTCGAAATGTTCTAATTATATCTTGCTCTGAATTCGATCTCAAAATATCACTTCGGTCTTCGGCGTCATATCTTCTACTGTTACTGCCGTGACCATTAAGAATCGAGCAGTTATTATTTTCTACTTTTTAGCAGTGACACTTTTTAGCAGTGAGACGTACCGGTATGGATTTTATGTGAAAAACAATCTTCGCCAATTTCGCGAGTGGTCAAAAATATTCGCCAAAACCACGAAAAAAAGTGCTGCTTTTGGCGAAGATTTTAGAGTAAAAAAATATTCGCGCAAAAAAAAATGATCGCACGAAAATAATTTTGTTCGAATCTTTGAAAAATGTTCGTACGAACAAAAAATTTTGACCATAGCATACCAAAATCTTCGCGGGCGACTTTTACTAGAAATTGGCGAAGATTTTTCCTCGTGCGAAGAGAATAGTAGAGGGCCCCAGGCCTACTTGACGGGAAGTCATGACGACTTCCTTTTTTTCGGGTGGGAGGCCATATCAGCTTTCCATCACCCACATCATAATGAGGGTTAATAGCCCGAATCAGCGCTGTCCCGCTCTACAATTCTTGTTTTGTTAATGTTGTAAGTGAAAACGGTCCAATGACAAACAGAAAGAAAGCATTAAGTTATCCTAGTTTGGTGTATTTATCTTGCCTTAGTTTTAAAGTAGGGATCGTTTCATCAGATCCCATGCATGTAATTAATCAAATGTCACTAGGGTCAAATCCAGAAAATTTTTTAGGAGAGAGGTCGGGCAAAGGATTGAAATAGATGCATATTTTGCGGTCAGGAGCATATTTAGGAGGGCATTGTGCCACAGTTCCCCTCCCCTTTTGACTTTGTTTTACAGCAAAAATGAACAAAATGCTGTTGAGTGATTGAAACATGCCAAACTCTTTTGATGGTTTTTGTAATTTTATGCCCCCCTCCCTTTTAAATTTCTCGCTATGTGACTGTTTGTAGGTTTATACGATTAGAAGTATTGACGTGTTAAAATCTATGAAAAGAAATAAAAGGGATTGCGCTAGATTTCCTTCTGCTCTTAGTTCGTCCTTCATCATCCACCAATGCTTAGGCTACTGTATTATGCTGTTTGCCTACTAAAAATTTTAATAATGGCTGGGAACGCGTGCTCACATGCACACGCAATATTTTGAAGAGCACAAAGAGAGAGAGAGGCATTGCAATATACTGCTGAAACTGATGCATTTGCAAAGCAATTATAGTTTGTATACATTAATCATCAGTAAACTTGCGACACAATAATTATGCATTAACTTACTAAATGCGAACAAATGATAGTATTACCAATTTTACATGCAATACAATCAGTGATGAGCATTTATCAAGGTAATTTGTTGGCGGTAATTTATTACCGATTATCGTTATCGCTCAAAATAGTTTTGATTGATCGATTACCGATATCGCTTTGCAATATATTCTGTTATCGCCAATAAATTATAGCAATAAACAATTTTTTGTGCATACAGTACATTAGTTGAGTTGGCGCTATGGAAAAAACACACGGTGTCCATAAAGTCTTGTTACAATTTAAATAAATTTTTGTAAAAGCACCGGCCAGTTGGCGTAGTAGTTAAAGACATCACTATCGGCACGGGAGGTCCTTGCATCGATTCCCAGGCCGGTCAAATCGTACACTTCTCGCCACCGCTGCGACGTTTCTTCGGAGCTGCGTTATCCAGGCGCTAAGCCTCGGAAATAAGCCCCGCCACTCACTGTAATGCCGTGAGTATAATGAAGATCTTTTTTTCGATCTTTTTTTGTTGTTGCAGAAGCTGCTGATGAGATAATTTATAAAGATTTGTTTTATTTTAATCGGAGCTTATTAAATCAGTGCTTGTTATTCCAATCGGTGCTTATTTTGATCAGTGCCAAGCAAATAATTTCATTCATTCTAAGGTGTCCGAAAAAAAAAATTACACCATTTGAGATGCAAACATCTCCTAAAATTATAACTCGAAATCAATGAAACTTGACAGGCATATGAGTTGACATAATTTATTTTAAAAGATATTGTCATTTACGAGATGTCGGCAGTACAACCCTCGTGCATACTGATTTTCAGAATATTCACATAGTTTCAATGAGTGCTCCTCCTGCAACATGGCAAATGTCTAGGCGATAACCGAGTTCATCCCAAGCTCACTGCAGCATGTCCTCTGTATCAGTCTCTAACGTTGAAGAAATTCCACCACGTTCGTGGGCGGAGGAGGGACGTAAACTAAACCTTATACATAGCCCCAAAGAAAAAAATCGCAAGGGGTCAAATCAGATGATTGCAGGGGCCATTTTAGCAAGGCTCTGACATCATTCCCAGCACATTCAATCCATCTTTCTGGCAGATTCTCATTCAAGTAAGCTCGTACTGAAAGTTTCCAGTGGGGTGGAGCACCGTCTTGCTGGAAACTTGCAGTACGAGCTTACTTGAATGAGAATGAATGCTGGAAATGATGACAGAATCTTGCTAAAATGGCACCTGCAATCACCTGACTTGACCTCTTGCGATTTTTTCTTTGGGACTATGTAAAAGGTTTTGTTTACGTCCCTCCCCTGCCCACTAATGTAGAAGGAGTTGAAGCAGAGAATTTCTCTAGAGTTAGAGACTGATACAGAAGATATGCTGCAGCGAATTTGAGATGAATTCGGTTATCGCCCAGACGTTTTCCATGTTGTAGGAGGAGCATTCATTGAAACACTGTGAATTTTCTAGAAATCCGTGAGAACGTGTGTTGTATTGCCGACAACTCGCAAATGACAATATTTTTTAAAATAAATTAATCAACTCATATGCCTGTCAAGTTTTATTGATTTCGAGTTATAATTTTAGGAGATATTTGCATCTCAAATGGTGTCATTTTTTTTGGACACCCAGTATTGTATTTGCAGCTACAGCACTTCATAAATATACTTCTATTTATCCGCAAATAAACTAAACTAACCAACTAACCATTAACATTTTTATTTAAACTAAAATTTTTTAAGACAAGCTTTTGATGTGTAATGATGAACTCTTATAAAACGGCTACAGGTACTCCTCCACACAAAGTAAAAGAGTAACGTAAAAGATATCGTGCATCAAACAAAGTTGCAAAACTTAACTCAAAGCAGAGGATTTTTAATGCAATGTACACCATTCATGAGGCTATATTCTCTAACAAACATGGCAGGAAATTGAGTAGGCCTACTGTCTTCATGTGCTTCGTGGATCTAAGGTGCCAATATAAAAGTGCACTAAATACGATAAGAACTGTAATATGCTTTGCACAACCAATGGTGCACACGTAGATAAACGAGGTAGAAAAACTTTAATTAACACTGATTACAGTAACACAATCTATAAAAACATTGTTGCAATTTGACTCCCAAAAAGACTTCGTCAACCACATTAAAACTTTGCCGCAACATTTATCCGAAAAATTTATTGGCGATAATTTATCGATTACCGATAAGCAATATCGCTTTAAAATTGAAATTTATCGATTATCGGTATCGCCCAGGGCTTTTTCAAAATTATCAATCATCGTTATCGCTTTAGTTCAAAAAAATTTATCGTGCCCATCACTGAATACGATATGCTGTAGGCCTAGATTACTAAATGCAAATGCTTGATAGTCTACAGTACAAAATGCCCTCACGGATTTTGTTTTTATAGTAACGGTAGTGTTTGCACGTACTGTGTGGAAGTGTGTTTTTGCTATTGTGTGAAAATGTCTTTATCACATGAGGAAAAGACGGCACTGCGAGAGAGCTGGACGAAAATAAGCGCTCTTGGCGAAAAGACAGTAGGAATTCATATATTTGTAAAGTAAGCAAAACTGAATTTATTAATTGTGTTTGAAATGTTCGTCTGTAAGTGTTTTGAGTGATTCGAGAATTATATCCCTTCAATCTCTTCACTTGGACAACTTGAAGCAATCCGGGTGGTAAACAGACAAACCAATAAAATAATACAAAATCATAAAAGTTTAAATTAAGCCTGCACCGGAAAATGCCAGGTATTTGTCGACAACATCTAACCTACAGTATACTGCTTGTAACCTAGTAATCTATAGTTATTGGGAATGCTAGAAAATTTGAAGAAACCGGGACGTTTTTGCTTTGGAAAATAGTACAGTGCGTTACATTCAGCTGTTTCTGTAGCTGAGTTTTTTAACTGTACGATTGTTTCAGAGAACAAGCTGATGATACGTTATACTATTGTAAGACTAAGAATTAAAAGATTGTAAGTTACAGTTATATCTACAGTGTGTCTTTGGCATGTTTTTATATTGATGTCCAGCTTCTGGTAAAAATAAAATGCTACAGTACTTATCTAGTGGTGGGCGTTGCTACCAATTTTTGTAAATATTATTAGACTTTGAATGTGCGAAAAGTTGCAGAGTTTAATTTTAGCTAAATAGATTGAAGCTAAAATATAGGCTTATATAAGAAACTCATAAGCTGTTAAATTTGCATGGAATTGAAACAAAAAATCGCTTTGCAAAATGCTAGGGTCAAGTTTAAAACTTATAGCATAACACGTATGTACAGTAGTTTGCTGTAAAGAAAATGTCGCAAAACGCATCAATAATAATATGTTATGTGCTCATGCACTCAAATTTTTCGTGTTTGTTCAATATACCAAGTTTTTAATGATACATGGAGTAGCAATTTTTTTTGATTGATTATACCTTCTTTTTCATACCAGCAGCACGATATCTACGTGCACTATTATGCTGTTTTATCGAGACGGTGACGAATTAACACATCTGAATCTGTTAGTAACCTTGTTTTTACATTACCGTCATTTGTAACACATTTTGCACTCGCAATATTGTTGTAAAAATTATAACAACGCGTTTGCCGTCAAATTATGATAATTTGCATTGGAACAGTGGGGGTGAGTCTGGCAAAAAAATTTAAGCGTTGGGCTGAGAATCAAAAAATGCTAATCTTGAAGTGTTGTGGGTCCGGAAACATCAAGGTAATGCAGGGGTTCTTAACCGCGGACCATTGGCCCACCTAGGGGGGTACAGGACATTAACCAGGGGGTCACAAACGCAAGATTTATTAATGGCAATTAACCACGTATGACCAACGAACGCCTGTAACTACTATGAATGAAATATGGACAGACAATTTTATAGCGGAGCAGGGGCTTCTGGTGTTGAGAGGCCCTAGAAGGGTCACAAACCACAACAGGTTGAAAACCACTGTACTAATGCATCAATATATTTATCCAAAGTCTTAGAAGGGGGGAAGGGGGGCTTAAGTTCTCTTACTTCGCCCCCCTCCCGATTCGCCAATAGACCAAAACTTTTTGTTGTGGCTTATTTTTTAGCCCAGAGTTCAAAGTTAGTAAATTTTCATCAGTCTTATATCGGGCCCAAGAGTAAAGTTGCTAACTAGAAGCTTTATTTATTTTATAGGTTGTTTTCTGATTATCCGGAAGTACTTCCGATATTTGAAAACGTGGTTCCCAAAGACATTGAAGTTACGCATGAAAGTTTAGCAAGTAATCCTCGAATGGTTTCTCACGCTGTAAAGTAAGTATGCAAAATTAATGAAAACTTGAAGAGTGAATTGCTTTTTCGAGATGCACTAATGTTACTTTACACAAAGTAATAGGAAACGCGACAATTTGTTTCGCAAAATCTAGTGGACGTTGCGTTGTGGGATCAGGTTTAAGTTTTAAATGATTCTTCGGATTGATTTCAATATGCTGTGTTTTTCAGCACAGAAAATACCATATTTTCTTGAATAGAAGCCGCGACTTCAATTTTTTTATGTGAATGTCATCGTCTCCAAATTGGTGTCCAATGAGCATTCAATAGCAGAGCTGGGCACTTAAAAAACAATTAACTAAGCGCAACGCCAATTCCGTAAACGATTTTCTAAAGTAAAAGAGCACAATTACAAATTTCGCAACCAACAATTTAAAATTAAAAAGCATAACCACAAATTGCGCACTTAGATTTTTTAACTGTGAAAGCGCAACCACAAATTGTGCAGGCAGATTTTTAAAACGGTAAAGCACAATCGCAAACTCCGCTATTAAAATTTTGGAGCGGATAAGCGCAAACGCAAATTGCGCAAACATTATTTTTTAATGATAAACCGCAACCGCAACTGGAAGTTTCATCATAAACTAAAGCGTAATCCAATACGCAGACTATGGCTTGTTTCCTAACTCGTTTTTTGTTCGGAGCAAGATAAGACAGCAGGAGTTTTTTGTAAGAGCGGCGCAGAGGAGCAGCTATCATCCCACCTGGGGTGCCACGGTAAAATTCGAACTAGGGATCCCTGTATAATGCAAAAAATTTATTGTTTTATACTAAATGTTCTTAAAACTTTTTCAGTCACGCCCCCTCTGACGTTAGTTATTTTTGTCCACGCCCCACCACCAGCGCCGTGAAAAGACTGTTGCCCCTCCCCCTAAAAAAGCTCCAGATCGGGCCCTTTGATATCTACAAGCACTGGGGCAGTTTGGCGCTTTTTCGACTCGGTTATTAACTTTTCTCATTAGCTGCATTATTTGACGGGACGTATCCAAAAATTTCCTCAGGATGGACGCTCTCAAACTTTCATACACGCAGTTTATCTCGGCGTGTGGCAAAATCAGAGCAAATTTGAAGCAGAATACAAATCAATGATGACTCAAAGGGGGTCCGGGAGCATGCTCCCCTGAAACATTTTTGAAAATTCGATTGCAGTTTACATCACGTAATTGCAATTATAGTGCTTTTTCAGCAACTTTTTGACAAAAATTTCTTTGAAATTTTTAGCCTCTAATTGTGAGTCTTATGCAACAATATTGTAGGGCCTCTACAAAAAAAACCCTCCCGACCGGGGGGACCGATCTGCAGAGATGCCTTGATATGGCTCTGCCCATCACGCTTCAAAAAATCTGCAGAAAGTATTACAATTTATTTGCAATGTCTTAATCGACTTAATGGGAAGAATGCAGCTGTTTGTGGGAAAAAAGTTTTGATGTTTGACGAAAAAAAGTTTTAAAAATACACGTTTAATCATTTAGTCACTTCTATGCTCAGCTCACGCCTCCCCGCAAACCTTTTACGAAATTCGTTCACAAAGACTTGGACTTCGGTCACAAGAACATTTCACAAGGACTTAATGGGAAGGATGCAGCTGTTTTAGGGAAATAAGTTTTGATCTTTGACGAAAAAAATATTTGAAAATATACATTCAATCATTACATCACAGCTGTACTCACGCCCCCCTTGCAAACCTTTTACGCCTCCCAGCTTAAGAACCTCTGCTCAAAAGTCTGAACGTTCACAAGTAAAGACTTGACCGATTTTAAAAGCCCCCCCTGAGCCTCCCTTACAAACAGTTTTTTTTTAGAACTAAGGGGACCGAGCCCTCCACCAAGGCAACCCTGCATCCGCACGTCATCTTGTCTTATCTATCACCACGTAAATAAGGCTCGCGAATGAGCGGTTGTTGATCATAACATGGTGGGCTGGCTAAGGGCAAGACTGTGCCCCCCGCATTTAGGTCGGTCTGGAAGCTTTTTAATCTTGCTCCGTTCGAAGGTTTTCTGCTATAGCAAACCACAATTGCAGATGCGTTTATTGCACTGCAGTGCAGCAATCGAAAGCAAAAATGGAAACATAATAGTACGAACAAATATCTACGAGCTAACTCCCAGACCTAAGCTTTCATGAAGATAAAAACTTAAACATTATTTTATTTCCAAAGAAACAAAGACTGGGGGAGACATTTTTCATTCTCCCGCAGCAGCAACACAAAGCGCTCAAAATTTTCTGCAGTCAGCGACGCTCGTTTTGGTAGCAAAATATCCGAGCCAACGGAAAATACTCTTTCCACTGCTGCTGAGCTTGAGACCGTGTTATATTTTTTTTAAATGCGCAGATCCATATTTCCCGATGTAAAGAGGGAAGCAATTTGGCGTCACTTTCCCTCTGGTCCGTTCTACCCTTTAGTCAAGTGATTTAGCAACAACTGCCTTCAAACTGTTTTGCTACAGCATTGCCAATGCTGTAGTTTGCGGAATTTGCGAAACTGTTTGCGGAATGCCCAGCTTTGCTTAAAACGCAACACAAATTGCACAGTTGGCCAAAAACTTAACTTAAAACGCAGCGCAAATAGCGCAATTGGTCAAAAATTTAGCTTAAAACGCAACACAAATTGCGCAAGAAGCAAAAAACATTAAAGCGCAACGCAAATTTCGCAAGTGGTAACACAATTTACTTACAGCGCAATTCAAATTTCGCAATTGCGGAATTTGCAAAATTTGCGGAATTTGCGAAATTTGCGAAACTGTTTGCGGAATGCCCAGCTCTATTTAATAGTTAATCTATCATAAATGACAAGAAAACGAAAACACTAAATCAGCTGCAATTCTATTGTCTCTTTTGTGAAACATAAATAGGTCATCACGTGCTACTCTTCCTTAGATCCAACAGCTGCACTTCTTGTCGCGTCTGTACAAAACACTCAATAAAACCAAACAGCGAAAATGTTTCCAAAGAGGTAGCAACAAAAATAGCATTCACTTGAATGAGATCAGGATTATTGATGACGATGAAAATGGCCATTGATAGTTGAAATAAAACACACAATGTTTGAGTTGTTTTTGTCGCGTGACATTAGATTATTTGCTTTGTTTTGTTGTATCATTAAAGAAACGGTTTTATTCGTTGAGGCTTCTATTCAAGGCCTGCTTCTGTTCAAAAAAATACAATACCTTGAGGATTTTTTCTTGAGAACTGAGACCTGGGGCGGCATGCTATGCTCTTCGTACGAACACGAATGTTCGTAGTTCGTGAATTTGGTATACTATGCTCTTCGGAACGAATAAAATTCTCAAATATTCGTACGAACAGATTTTTATTCGGGCGAAGGTTTTGTAAAAAAGACGAAGATTTTAGAATCTTCGTATAAAGAAAAAAATTTTTTTGTTCGGTCGAAGGTTTTTTTGTTCGGCCGAATATTATTTTGGTTCGTATGAATAAAATTCTGTTGGTACGAACATTTTTTGTTGATCCGAATATTTTTAAAATTTGCCAAAAATCTTCGTAAATTTTGCAAAATATTCGTAAATATTCAGGATTTCAGGTAGAGATCATTCGTAAATTTCAAGAAGATTTTTCTAGCCGAGTTAAAATCACAAAACTCATTTTTTAGCGGACCACTTGAGTTGAAACTTAGGCAAGTAGCAAATAAAAAAGTAACCTACGGTATTTGACTGGTACTGTATCAATATGTCATTGGTGAGTTGTTTTACTGAAAACGAAAGAAGATAATATGATAGTGGCGAGCGCGACATTTTCGAAAGAAAAAGAGAGCAAGAAGTCTTACAAGAATTTCGCATGACAATACAAGAGATTTGTAATCTCTGTGATGTCGTGCAAGGGGATATGCAGCCAATGGGGAGCCGTTCTCTAGATCTAAACACTGCTAGACAAGGTTTTAATTTGCTTAAAGACTCTAGCATCTGGAAGTTTTCAAAATTGCAGTGAGGACTTTATGCATGTAACCCAACCAACTGTTAGCCGTGTTTTATCAGGTTTTGTAAATTCCATCGTAAGTAAAAGCGGCTAATCTTGCAATATTTTAGTATAGGCTATTCGAAGTGAAATAACAATCGGAATTGATTGGAGCATTGTTCGTTTGACAATAAAAAAACTTATGATTTAATAATGTTTAATATTTTGTACGTATTATTTTAATATCATAATGTTTTCATATTATATATTGTAATATTTTAATTGTACATAGCGTGTCATGTTTTTTATTCGTAAGATATCAATGGCTGATTTATTATCTGGAAATTCCGAATACGAAGATTTTGCTTGCAAAAACACGAAGATTTTTTAAAGTTATTTTTGAGAAGATTTCAGACATTTTTCAAATCAGTTTTATTTACGAACAAAAATTTAAAGCAAATTTTACCGAGAAAAATATTTCAAATTTATGAACTTGTAAACCGATTTTAAAAATCACAAATAAATTTTTTTCTTTCATCAACATTTTTTAGGCTCTTAAAAACATCCACGAACAGAAAATCGGAACACGAACGGTTCACGAACGACAAATATTCGTGTTCGTTCGAAGAGCATATAGTATGCCGCCTCAGACCTCGCAAATATAGGCTACATCTGGTATAGCACTTATTGCGTTTAGCATGGAAGCTATGATGAAGTTTTAGTTTGATTGCTGTGTTTGAGCATTTATCGTTTATCAAACCGTAAATTTCAAACTTTACTATTTTCAGTGTTGTCCAATCTGTTGGCACTATTGTCGCTAGTCTGGATGATCCAGAAGCATTCACAGATTACTTGGGCGTGATAGCAGATATTCATCGAGACAAAAACGTTGTTTCTGCACATTTTGACGTAAGCTAACATTATTATTTGACGTAGACCAGTAGTTATTTACCTTTCCAGTTCCTGGGACCCATTTTCGTAAAGATATTGGTTTGGTTACTTCTTGTGTGCTTAACCTGAAAAATAGCAGCAGCTAATATTGAAAGAACAAGCAATGTAAGACTGGAAACCCTTAGATTTTTTATTGAGGACCTTTTGGGTCTGTTGAGACCTTGTTAAAAACCATTAGCGTATACCAGGGGTCGGCAACCTGAGGCTCCAGAGCCACATGCGGCTCTCTGAACCTCCAGTTATGGCTCCTTTTGGTGGTAAACAAAGACCTTTTTTAGGAATCGTTATCGGAATAACTGAAGTTTTTGGACCTGACGGTAGTTTTGCGGCTCCCGTTGGGTTTCTTGTTGTAACAAACGAACTAATTTGGCTCTTTAAGGGCAAAAGGTTTCCAACCCCTGGCGTATACTATAGGTACGATGTCAAAAAGCTAACACACAATATGCAATGTTTGTGTCATGAAAATGTAAGTTTGGTTCATTGAAAAATTTCAATACATAAGAGTTTACTGAAGGAAGAGAAGCTTACAGGCCTGGCTTTTAGTTCAAACTTTTTTACCATGCTGCGATCAGAAAGGCTCGTTAAATAAAAAAACATCATTAAAAAAAAAATTCGGTAAAGAATGAGCAAAATCACAAACATAAAAAGTTTAAAGCAATTAGAATCCCATAAATACTGCATAATCAAGGCTGATATAGTGTGGGCTCAGCGGCAATTGCCCCGGCTTCCCTCCTCTCAGCGCCGGTGAATGTGATCATTAGGGCAAGTTTTTGCAACTTTTGCTACTTTTTTTTACAGCTTCCGACAGCTTCGAAAGACTCAGAATTTACGTAATACAATGTTTTAAGCCGTTTCCATAAATTCTATTTTGCAACTTTTTGCAACTTTTTTCGATTTTTCGTGCAACTTTTTGCTGCAACTTTTATCAATTTTTACGCAAAATGTAAAAGTGTGATTTGAAATATATGATTTGAAACTACAGTATTTCAGTCTAATTTTAATATTCTGTTTGAATTGTATATATAACAAAGGGCTTTGTGGCGGATTGGCTGCGTCTCAAGGTTATATATGATGCAACAGTTGGTTTGCATTCTAGAAGTTCAGCTACAATCCTGGAAGATTTTTTTATGTGTGGCTGCAGCTCAGGCTTCACAAGACAAGGTCGGAGAAGATTTGCTCTAGTTTTAAAGTCAGACCGTTAGAGTCACCGTCTGCGTTAGACAGGGTCAACCATGGCGAAATGAACAGGCCGCCAAACTGCCTGGAGTGGTAATTAAAATTAAAGAATTTTTTGTGCACAATTAGAATGCAGTGAAATTATATGAACACAGTTTTGTCTAGGTTTTCTAGGTCAAGCTCTGTTGAGTTGAATTATATGTGGTTATAAAAATGCATTACCGGTAGTTATTTGGCAAATAAGAAAATATATAAGAGCAGTCAGTAAAGTTTATGATTTTTAGATATATACCGTTGGAAAAAGATAGTGTTACCTCAATTTCTTAGTTATAATAAAATTTATACAAGAATGCCGAAAGGAGCCCAATCTTCTCTTTCCAAAGTGCAAGCCTACGTAGCACGCTACCCTACAGAATTCATGGCCACAACTCGTGGAGAGCTATTCTGTACGCTATGCTCTACGATTGTGTCGCATTGTAAAAAATTTTCGATTGATAAACATCGTCAGAGCAAAAAGCATCAAAAAGCCCTGCCGTCAACATCACAGCAACGACAGCAACCGCTAAGCATATCAACAACTAGTTTCGATTGGAATGATTATGTTGGCAAAGTGACAGCTGCTTTCCTTTCAGCTGACATTCCCCTCTACAAACTAAACAATCCTGACCTGCAAGCCCTATTTAAATATGTTGGTCAAAGAGCTCCATCCGAGTCCGCATGCCGAAAGCGAATTGATGACATGGGAAAATGTGAAGTAAATCGAATTTGCAATATTCTCTCAGATAAGGTAATTTTCATGGTCATTGATGAAACTGATGTTTCAGGATGCAAATATATAAACACCCTAGTCGGAGATATAGAACAGCCAGAAACAACTTACTTGTTGCATTGCAAAACTCTTGATGCATCACCAAATCAACAAAGTGTCATACATGCTGTGGATGATGCTATTCGCACCCTCGAAACAGACAGAGACAATTTTGTTTTATTGCTTACCGATGCCGCCAGGTACATGACAGCAGCAGGCCGTGTTGTTAAACAAACATATCCGAGGCTCTTTCATATAACCTGTGTGGCTCACGGTTTGCATAATGCAGCTGAACGAATCCGTGCTAACTATGAGAATGTTGACAAGCTAATTGCTTCAGTGAAAGCTTCAGTAGTGAAAAACAAAGATCGAAAAGCAAAGTTTTCAGCAATCAACAGTCCCCCACAACCCGTAGTCACCCGATGGGGAAGTTGGCTAAAGGCAGCAGAATACTATGCCAAAAAGTTTCCGCAAGTCCGTGAGATAGTAAATGCTTTCGAAGGTACGGGGCAGTTAGTGGTGAAAGCAAAGGAAGCGGTAGCGGTTGAAAGTCTTCCTGGAAGCCTAAGAGAAATTTACCAATGTTACCTAAAACTTGTTGATGAAATACAAAGAGCGGAGAGCACAAAATATACTGTTGCTCAAGCCTACGAAAAAGCCTATACATTAGAGTTTGGCAGTGATCCAGCTGGAATAAAATTGTACTTGGGTCGTCGATTCGAAATGAATAGCGACCTTAAAGCAATTGCAGAAATGACCAGGCCAAACATCAGTCCGGAACTTTATGCTAAATTATTAAATTGCCAAGCAACTTCATGCTCTGTGGAGCGAAGTTTCAGCATGTTACGGAAACTGTTGGCCAAAGACCGCCATTTCACTCCAGACAATGTTTGGAAGTATTTAGCATTATATGTTAATAAATCGCTTGAATAATTGTAGCCTTTTTTCGGTAGCCTTTTTTATTTTTCCGCCCTTTTTCGGTTTAATCCTTTTTTCGCAGCAATTGTAGCCTTTTTTCGCCCTTTTCCGGTTTAACGGCTTTCCACTTCGTTTGCTGGCAACACTTGCATGCATGTTTTTCTTTCCGGTTGCATTTGATGGTTGAACAACGGTTTTCGTTTTGTTCCTTTATTTTGACCAAACAAGGTTATTTGAAAAGTGTAACTGTGTGGTAGCTATAGTGAGTAGGCTAGCTATAAAATCAGCGCTGTTTAAACTCGTTGTGAATAGGCGTAGATCCAACTTTTTAGTGCAACTTTTGTTAAAAATAAATGCAACTTTTTAGCGCAACTTTTGTTAAAAATAAATGCAACTTTTTCAGATTTTTAGTGCTACAAAAACTTGCCATAGTGATCATACGTTCCTTTCTTTTACAAAGTTACGTTATGCTTGACATTTAAGAATTATGAAAGCCTTCAAACGTGAATCTTAAGCATAACTTACAGTATAACGATAATACTACGCATGAAATGTTAGTAAACAAACTTGCTTATTTGCAAACAAGCCTCTTAAAAAAAAGTTAAACCCATCACGACTTCGCTCATATAGATTACACAACTCCGCCTGTTCGTGTAATTACGTTTGGTTTAATTCCACGATGTACTGTAGAAAAGCATAACCTATCAAAACGTTAATGACCAACTCATAATTTAGTGAAACGGCTATTAGGCCTAATCATAACTGCAGACAGTGAACACTGTTTCAACTTTTCAGGTCTTATTAGCTTGATTCTCAGATGGCCAAGTGGTAAAAGCGTCCGCCTCGGGAGCTGTAGATTCGGATTTGATTCCGAGTCGGGTCAAACCAATGACTTCACAATTAATGTTCACAACTTCCCTGCTTGACGCTCAGCATTACAGGGACAGTGTGAAGAACAAGCCGGCAAGTTTACTTAATTGTTGTGTTGTTGGGAATGGCACTCAGCGGGATTCCCCCATCTTGGTGTGGTAGGACAGATGGATAGCAGGATAGATGAGTAGCAGCTCGCACAGCGCATTGATCGCTTGCTCGTGACAGGAGGATAAATGTGCAACTAAAAAAATAATAATTAGTGCGACCGACATTTACTGACCGGCCGTTAGCTCAGTCGCTAAGCGCACGCTATCGGTGCGGGAGGTCTGGGGTTCGATTCCCGGGCCGGTCAAATCGGCACAGTGTCGCCAACGACTCGCCACCGTTGCGACGCTTCTTCGGAGCTGTGTTGCCCAGGCGCTAAGCCGCGGAGATAGGCCCCGCAACTCGTTACACGCTTCGGCGTAATACGGCGAGTATGATGAAGATTTGATTTGATTTTGACCGACATTTAAGCGACATGCCGAGAAGGATTTTTTGCTAGTGGTTGGTAAGCAGTTATAAGAACCTGCAAAAATCCTCTCTGCCAAACTTGTTCGCTCGTGAAAAAGCAGGGGCATGGCAGTGGCAGAAGCAAAAAATCCATCTTGGCATACATATTACCTTGAGTAAATATCAGTCACACCAACTGCTCTGATGAGACCTGAAAGGCCGATACGGTGTTCACTGTGTGCAGTTATGCAGTATATACATACTGTCTTGCTCTTTGGGATTTCCAATAGCTATTGGTCACTTTTCGACATTTTTAAGTAGATCGTGTGTGATTTTAGGATTTTCATAGAGGAAGGGCTAACAATCGAGTAAATACTAAATGAGAAATTTGCAAGGGACAAATTAATGTTTCGACTATAACCAAAGTCTCGTCAGCCATGCTACGCACAGCCAATCCAGGCTGAACTCATTCCAGACAGTAAAGACTCTTTTTTTGCATTGCTTTACCTGTACATCTCGACTTCATCTCTCTTCTAGGTTGTGCCATATTTTTGGCAGGCGACTGGCCCCAAACAACGATACCCAATTTATTGCAGTGACAAACTGGTTATAGGTTCTTTCATTGGGTATCGTTGTTTGGGGCCAGTCGCCTGCCAAAAATATGGCGCAACCTAGAAGAGAGATGAAGTCGAGATGTACAGGTAAAGCAATGCAAAAAAAGAGTCTTTACAGTCTGGAATGAGTTTAGCCTGGATTGGCTGTGCGTAGCATGGCTGACGAGACTTTGGTTATAGTCGAGTAAATACTTATTTTCAGTTTTGTACGTCCAGATATCGAAGTATTTTTGTGCTATTAAGCATAATAAAAAGCATAATGGTGCTTGAGCTCATTAAGCCCCTTTTTATTTGAGAAAGAACGTTGTCAGTGCTCTGAAACTAGTTGATAGTTGCACCTATAGTATTTCTTATTTTTATTTTTGTGTAGGCTCTAGGTTCAGTTCTCTTAAGCGTCTTTCAAACTGTTCTCAATGGCAATGCAACTGATGAAGTTATGAAGGCATGGGCGAAAGCTTACGGTGTAATACAATCAGTGGTTATTGGCAAACTGTAATCGTAATTCTTTTGATACGTCAGAGCTTACCTGTAATACAATCAGTGGCTATTGGCAAACTGTAATCGTAATTCTTTTGATACGTCAGAGCTTACCTATATGCTTTTCGTACCTCACGCGATTGCAGTGACAAAGCCAATCTTGTATTTCCTGTTTCAAATACTTTCACATCCCAGCAATCTCTACTTATATACCGTTACTAAGTGTGCAGTAGCCTATATACATGTACACAGTATCCAGATATACTTTTACATCCTCGTCGTTAATCCTCGATGGATCGTCACACCCTGAGCTACAGCTCTTTGCACTCCCTGGTGGTGAAGACACTCCAAGAATGAAAGTACTGTAATCCTGCGAGTAAACAAGAAATGCACCGTATTCGGTTTTCAGATCTCATTTTTTTTGGTTTCATTGCATAAAGGTGCGCTTACCGATACGCGACAAGCGACAATTTTTTATCGCCACTTGTTTGTTATATTTCAATGTCTAGCGATCAGGATCACGCGAAAACTTTCTACATTCACTTACATTTCAACTTTTGTCGCATTGTCGCAGGTCGCCTGTCGCGAATCGGTGAACGCACCTTAACGTGTATTGCGATTTAAAAACGAAGTGATTTCAAAAACGAAAAAGGTAAATACCTATATCGAGATGTTGCGTTTTTAGGTTGAAATGCTGCTGAGCGATCGTTTTGTATTGATCAGGGTGGAATTATTGCAAGATCAACCTGTTTTTAAGCTTTATGCTGATTGTGTTTTGTAACTTTGTGTATCTAACTATTGCGCATATTTTCGTAGAAAGCATCTCGCATGTTTTTAGTAGCGTGACTATTATGGTGATGAGTGCAATTGAACAAAAAGAGTGAGAAGGAGGCGTTTTGGCGCTGACTGCTGTAATTAATGTACTTTTGCTTTTTAATTAGAACTCCACGTCGGCCTATACGAGTCTATTCAAGCAGTTTTTGAAATTTCTGCTGATTTCAAAGTATTTTACAGCCTACTACTTTATACTGAAACTGCAGGTTAGCATGCACTTATCAATCTTCGTGAAGCATCATATCCATAAGGACGCAACAACGAAGCTTGTGAGTAGCCAAACTCAATGTCTCTCGACCATTGTTGCCTGGGAAGCTGCACTTTCACTCACAATGCCACCCTGGCTCGCTTTATATTGCGTAGAGTGAAAGTGTTTTTCCATTACTTTTTATTATTACTTTGGTATGCTAGTAGTGAAAATAATATGATGCAGCGATGGAGCTATATATACATCAACATCAAAGACGTTGCACTTACGTGTAACAAGGATAGGTGTCGCCCTTGTGTCAGGTCGCTTCCTCTTGCATTAGAAAAACTGGTATTATTAACAATATTTTTTAACTGAAATGCTGTTTCTAAAGATTATGGGAACCCCAGCCCATGTTCATGATAGGGGCCTACACATTTGGTCATTGCTTAGCTTTTACAGAGACCTTAACAATTTAAAAATACTTTAGAGGCTACCACAAAGGCTAAATCATATTCTATGTTCCTTAAGCATACTCACATTAGTATTTGACGCTTTTATGATTTTGCAGTCGTGTATGTTTTTCATTGCATCGTTTTGATTGCAATGTTCATTATATTGCCGCTCCACTTCTGTAATTCCTTAGCCTAAAAAATGAATATAACGCAATCAATCTGAATAAAAGTGAATAGAATTCAATCTGTATAATACTGACTACTTCTTTTGTCCTTGCGTTCCGACGCATCATTATGATGTTTTTTAATGACCATGTCTTGAAGCAGGAAAGCCTTTGTTATATACGCACTTAGATCAAAGTTGAATTATATTATTTACTGACTATAACTACCTGTTATGTGTAACACGTGCTTCTTAGTCTAGTAAAGTTTTGTGAAGTGAAGAGAGTTAGCAACGTAGCCTCACGGAAAAAGTTATATCGAGGCCACGGACTTGCTCAGAAGTGTCGACTCCGAGTACATTATTTTTTGTCAAGCAGAAGGAGCAGAACTCTTGGTCCTCAAAATTAAAGTGGCTGGAGTTGCGGTAAGCAGTGGCGATTCTAAGGGGGGGGCCAGAGGGGGCCATGCCACCCCCCCAGATTTTTGCCTGGCCCTCAGGTTGGCCCCCCAGTTTTAATAAGCTCATGTAGCTTATGACAGGGTATGAAAATATACTGATCGATGGCCCAACCTCAGACCAGAGTTGGACATTCGTTGTCTTTGCTTCTTAGTTTACTAGACGGTAAAATTTGCGTAGGCCTAATTTGCTTCGGTCTTTGTCGTCGCTTTTCAATAAACTAGAGCTTTTATTGCATCACACAGTTCCGTCTAAATCGTAAAATCGCTATTACAAGCGGTTAAGTCATAAAGCAGCCATTACAGATCGAAGAAGCAGTTAGTAATGGGTGAAGAGGAGTAAGGAACTAAATGGATCAAAATCTTACGTATCGCGCCTTTGGTAGAGGCTAATCGAAATAAAAGTGACATTTGGAATTTTTTGTAGCCTAGTTAGTCATGTACCGGTATTTTTTATATTTTTTGTTGAAGCCTAATCAACAAGCACTAAAAAGGAAAGACCGCGATGTGCATTGCGGCAGCATTGGCAGGCGTAATAATGGTATTATTACTTGCAACAATAGCCAGTGCTTAGTAAACTTGGCTTTAATGCGTCATTCATTGATGGTTGTGGAGTTTGCCGTGGGAGACCTTGGTTGAGAGTGGAGAGTTCTAATTCTATAGCCAACACAGTGCTGCCTTGTTTTATCATCGCTTTTGAAATTACAAAATCATTAAGTCATAAAGCAGTCGACCTTCCTTTCCTGAGCATTATTCAGCCTGCGGTTGTTGGGCGACTGACATATAGAGCGAAAATTGCGATATATTTATCAAGAAGTGTGATGGCCGAGTGGGCTAAAACGCGAATGAAATCTTAATCAGTGCCAATGCTAGCCCATCGTAGCCCCTCACCCTCCCTCCTGGAACTCAACGCGAGGTCCCACAGGCAAAAGTTTTTGTGCCCAAAAGAATGCTTTTCATCTCCACGCAGAATCGAAGACCAAAAAAAGAACTTCAGGTAACGAAAGGCGGAAAGTGGGACCCCAGAAACGCGTGCCCCCGGTCGGAGGGCACGGGGGACGGTTGCACCGGCCCTGGTCTTAACACTGCCACCAGCCGCGTGGGGTTCGATCTCTTTACGGAGAACATATTTTCACTGGCTATCCCACAAATGTCGAAGTCGAACATGTAGCAGGAAAACTGTTAATACTAATTTTTAGGCTAGGCAATCAGTTTAACTCGTCTCGGAGTCAGACCTTGAGTCTACCGCTCCGGAAATAGACGCTCTAACCATTATGCCATCTGTTGTAGTGAATGTCAATAATAAAGGTAGGCTATATAGTGTGTCATATTGCAATATGCTTACTTTTTAACTGTGGTAGCAAATCTCTTTGAACTAACTCTTTTCCTCTCAAACACAGTTTTCAGTGGCCCCACCTCAATCTATCTTGGCCCCAAAGTGGCTCCCCACTTTTTGGATGCTAAAATCGCCACTGATAGAAGCCATGTCAAATGACCTCTTGCGCTATCAGGTCCTTAGAGTCGATCCCCAACCCAAGGCTGTAGGGAAATCTGCAGCACTTAGGCTAATTCTATGAGCAAGTGTGCTTTGTCAAAATCAAAATGAAAAATAGCAGTTGTGCTCGCAGTATTAAGTGATATACTGGATGGTTTTTAAAATAACTGAAGATGATAAACGCCAGTTCATATTTTTTGAAAATGGTTTTTGTATGTGCGTTCGGTTCAGCGGCAGGTCCAGAAGGTTGTTGACTAGAACAGTCAACTCCCAAAAATGTCTCAGCGAGCAGCTGTGAGCGCTGCTTGCGTAGCATAGTGAGTTGAAAATTTGAGATGTCCATGCTTTGCGTGTTTAAATGTCATGCAAGTAATGATTCTGGTTCCGCTCCTAATTTGATTGCCTCTTGAAAAACGACCAATGAATGGTATGATGTCATAATTAAACAATAATTTCTCAAGGTTTTGTTATTCTATATTAAACAAAAAAATGCTAGAAAAAATTTGTACAGAAACTGGCCCTGTTGATGGGGTAAAATATTTTCCTCATAGACAGTTCTAACTTCTAACAAAGTGCTATTGCGCTTAAAAACTGGTCGTGTTTAACGTAATATGAAAAGCGTCGAGACTTTGATTAATATTTTCAGTAAGTCATTATAATTTATCTTATGAAAACAACTTCATACAAGAAAATGAAACACACTATTGCTAGTTGATCTTGTTAGTGTGTCATTATTTGCTGACTAAATCGTTATAATTGCTCTTGCATAGCTGACTGATTTGAAAGCTTGCGGTGTTGCAAGCAAAGATTTTCGAAAAAACGCTTTTATTGTCAAAACAAGCCTTTAACGCGAAGTAAGTTGATTCAGATCCTCCGAACTTATACAATTCGAGCTTTACAATGGAGTAAACTCGCGCTAAGCCTGTGAGTTGAATTTGATGATACTAAAATTACAGTACACTAAAAAATTGTATCGAAAAATTTCAGTGTGCAATTACAGGTCAAACTCTTTGCTAAGCTCACTTACTCACAGAATTAAATGCTGGATAGTGTATATTCCCTAAAGATTATATTTCCCAGCTAAGCTTCGCCAGCACAGCGACTTGGCGAAAAGAAAAAAGAAACCACGAACCAAAAAAAGTATGGGCTTTCAAGCTGAATGATCGTTACCGTTGTGTTGTAGTTGCATCATGGATTATATTTGCAAGAGCTACATCGCAATGTAGCAACTCAAATCTATCCAGTGATGTAGGAAAGATTGTCTTTAACCCAACAAATTCTTCATTTTCTGAATCTATTACATCACAATGCAATTGGACGTTTGAAAATCCCCCAAAACAATCTCTTCTTCTCTTGTTGGTAGAACATCTTACATACTATGGCTCAGGTGACGCAATAACGACCCCCGATGGTTAGTAACTTTGAAATTGTAAGTATTGTAAACGTGAATGCAGTCGACTGTCACCTTTTTACAAATTTTCGTCGTCAAGCAATCGAAATTGGGCTGTGCCTTATGTAGGCAAGTTTGTATTGTTTATCAGATACTAATACCGGTATATCAATCAAGGTGAACTGGGTGCTGTCGCAGATACATGTACATTGTTCAAGACCAAAAACATACGCATATAGAAATATTACACAAAACCTTAATATCTCTTCATACTTTCTGCTTGTGCTGAGAACCTAGTAGAATCACTTCACCTGACCTCAGCATATACATCTCAGAAAAGACATTAGGAGGCATAGAAATCACTTGGCAAAGATGCGATAACTTTTGTTTTGGCGTAAAACTTGAAACACGATTAATACCAAAAATCAATCAAATCAAACATTTTCAGTTTTTTATAGGTAAAATATTTCCCCGACAAACCATTGATTCTGATTCAGCAAAGGTGTGTTTGAAATATACGATGTCTGATAACAAAAACGACCAATGTATGTCCACCCTCAACGAAAAATATTGCTCTGAGCAAGAGGATCTCTATCTTCTTGATCCAAGCAAGCCGCTCCAGTTATCAGTGACGACTACTCCGACTTTGCAATCACCTACTAAATTGGCACCAGCCACAGAGTTCCATATGTCTTACATGTTTGCCTTGTGCTCGGAAAAGCTCTCTGCAAGAATTGCTGAAGGTACGGCGCTTAAAAAAAATTGAGTTTCTCCGTACTTAGTAATTTTAATTGTGCCTTGAAAACTTTGCTGAAGTCGGGTTTCTTAATGACGCTTAATTATGTACTGTATAAAGTTTATAGATAACTATGCTTGGGTCTGTAATCATAATAAGTTTATATTATAGTACAGTTGTATTGGGGCGTCCAGCATTGAGGGTAACACGGGCAGGCAACGAATCTACATTTAAATTAGCTTAGAGATAATTTTTCAACTTATACAAAACCAGAGTTATCTTAAAAATGTAAAAGTATCGCGATCTTTTACCTAAAGTGACGCCTTGTTGTTGATAAACTAGGAACACTCATGGTTTTCAACAAGGGACCTGCATTGCCGATTTACAAACCTATCAATCACTGAATTAACATTTATATTTTAGAAATATCTGACGAAGATAATGCACATAACATAGCTAAAGGATTGTTTGTTTCATTATGTGTAATTCTGACGGCCCTTATAGCGCTACTTGGAGTTTTGAATAAAGTACGGACAAAATTGAGGTACGCCACTCGTTAACCTGTTTTTAGTTTAACAGTTTGGTTTGTTTTAGCAATATTTGTACAATACCGGTATAATAATAATAAAAAAAAAAAAAACAGGAAAGAGGATAACAACATTCTTAAAAATCTAATAGGTATCTGTAGACGAGTTTTGTTTTAGTTCAAATCTCCCTAAAACTTATAATCGTTGAGATTATTTACTTGAGTAACTAACCATTTCCAGAGGTATATTCTCGCAATTAAATGGGTGGGTGGATTATACAAACATCATCTTCATCGAGCTACGAGACCTCTCTTACAATTACTAGCCACTTATTGCAGTAGAATTCAAAAAATCGAATTTTTGTGAAATGCTTCATTTTATAGTTGCACGCTGTCTGTGAATTGCTGTTGTCCTGCGAAAGTTTTGTTTGAAACTGCGTGTTTTATCTGAACACTCATGAAACAAGATAACTTGAATTCAAGCTATTTTTGAGGCGAGTGGCTAACAAGTTATTGAACAACTCTACTAACAGTAAGCAATGCATAATTATGAGATTTTGCATAGCTACTGTTCATGTGATCACTGATTTTGCATAGCTACTGTTCATGTTTTTCCAAAAACATTCCGTTATAGCCGAAGCACAATATGGCTTTCAAAACAGCAAATCTACTTCTCATGCTACTGTATCTTGGATGTCTTTACGAACGCCTACGATAACACTGAGAGTAACGTTTACACTGCCATAGTTTTATTAGATTTTAAAAAAGCATTCGACAGCGTGTGTCATTCCATATTACTGAACAAACTGGAGCACTATGGAATTCGTGAAATTGTTTTAAAACTGATAAAATCATTCTTAATTTATCGTTCACAATTCGTTGTCCACCAAAATTTACGCATCAACGACGTAGTTAATAGATTTAGTGTTCCGCAAGGGAGTAACCTTGGCCCATTATTATTCCTTATCTACATCAATGATAATCCTAACGCATTGTTCTCATTGCCCAGATTATTTGCCAATGATCCCATCTTTATTGGAGAATAGCGTAAACCGAGAACTAGTAAATGTCTGCGAATGGACTAAAGCTAATAAAATAACGGTTAATCCTAAAAAAATTTCAGTTTTAGTAATACCACCAAAGGCCACTACTCTCCCACCTAACATACTGTACACCTAGTTTTTAATGGATCCATAATTCCAATCAATGAGTCGGATAAATATCTGGTTATCACGATTCACAATAAATAAAACTTTGAAATCCACATCAAACCATTAGAATCAAAAATTTCTAGATCTATCAGAATAATGACTAAACTTAGACACGTCTCACCTGTAAAAGCATTGCGCACGTTATATTACTCTATGATACACCTTCACTTACATTATGGCATCGCAATTTGGGGTAGGGCATTCAAATCTTACTCAAAGCGTCTTTCCAATTTTCAAAATCGTGCCATTAAACAAATTGTCGGTTGTCATTGGCAGAGCAACGCTAATCCGTATTACGCTCAGCTTAACATACAAAGCTAAATGAACTTTATATCCACGAAATGGCTAAACTAATGTTCAAATATGCTCATAAAACCACTTCTACTATGTTTTCCTCCTTCTTTACTCCAGTCATTTCTATGCATACACGAGCAACGCGGTTGGCCTCATATAACTTATCAACAGCCTGTATTTGCCAAGATACGCGATAAATAAGCAGCAAAGAAGTTTCAAATTCCAAGGGATTAAAATTTGGAACTCTGTACCTAATGATCTGAAAAAACTCTCTTTCAATCAGTTTAAAATAAAAAAAATTCTACTTTCTAACTATTAAAATTTCGCACTGACAAATATGTTTTTTCTAATTTATTGCAGGACTGCATAATACTGGTAACATATACATTATGTTAACAAAAGCCACTCAGCACTCATTATAGATCGATACGAAATTAATACACCCACACTTTATCAAATTTTATGAATTAGCCTAGACATGCTGTAAATTCGTCTAGCACCTTACAGATGACTAAGGTGGCTGCTCGACTCGATGACCGAAAGGTCCCCTCGCAGCTTTCTCTTACCATATCAACAACACTGTGCATGATTTTGGCGGTGTGCCTTCGCGTTGTTGTTTTTTTCTAGGGTGGTTGATTTGTGTGGCAAAATACATGAACTTGATACTGATCAGGCAGCAGTAATTAAACCTGGGACAAAGGTATTAAAACAAACACGACAAAGTTTTAAGTTCGTTTGAAACAAACTCAATTTTGGTCAAAATTTCAGGATAAACGAAAGAACATTTTCGGATCCGTCGTTTGAAACGGGAATAAAGAAGTTAGCTCGTAAAATAAGAAATGTTGCTCCAGTAGTAACCAACCTCAGGAATCTTCAACCATTAGAAATGCCTGAACCCGAAGTAAGTACTTACTACAACTGTAATAAGACATCAAGACATAAGTGGGCACAATTTCGTTAATCGTTCTTTCGTTAGCGACGAAGCTAATTTTTCATTAACTGTTTAGTTCGTTTAAACGTTTTATGAAATCACCGGACTGAATCATCTTGCGTTGAATTGTCCATTAACATAACGTTTAGTGCTTGTTAACTTCAATCAACGATGCGTCAATGATTATTACCGATATTCGTTAACTTTGGATTTAAAAGCTTTGCAAAAGCACAACAATTCTAATAATGAATTCAAAAGCAAAAAGGCACTTATTGTTTGTGATTGAAAATTTGCTCGCGCTAAGAGTAATATTCAAAAATTATAAATTATGTGGTACTTTTCTAGGAAGATTCTGATGGCTCCAGTACAATGCTTCAATTGTGGAATAATGACAATGCCATTCAAAGGAATGATAGACACACGTATAAGAAAGGAGCTAACGATAATAGCCTAATGAATCTTTACGGTGAATTAACAACACCCGAATCTTCTACTTCTTCTGAGTCCAATTCTGAATCTGAATTACTCTCTCAGCCCGACTCTGAAAGTGAAAGATCATTTCCGGAGAGAAAGCCTGGTTTTCTATCTCATGATGATTTTAGGTTTTTGGGTGCAAAGAGCAAACCGGCAATCATAAAGACAGACAATAGTCCAAACAAGAAACAGCCAATTCTGGTAAGTAGTGCGATCAATAAATTGTTTACTGCATTTAAAAATACAATTTACTATCTAATTGGAAATAAGCAATCATTTTGATGTTGACTATTTTCATCGAACAATTCGATGGTTTTTGACTATGTTATGTAGATTTAACATGGAAAATAAAGAGCAGGGTTGGTAGCGGTTTGCTTTGCCAGACAAGTCGGAATTGGTTGTCACTCTTGGTCAGTCATGTAACAGTTAGTTACAATTGTTTCAAGGTCACCCCCTGGTATTCCATTTTGCGCCACCTTGTCGTTTTAAGTGATCTTCACCAAAACGGTATGAGGACTGTCGAGTCCGCCCGTCCCCAATTGTACGCAATATCAAAGACATATTTTAAAAAGGTTCTCCAGATTTTTTTTAGCTGAATTCAATACATGGATCAACATCAAGCGTTGGATCTCATGAGAAGAAAGAGGTTTAGCACATTAACCGCTATCATCACGTTGCTACTTTAATTTTTCTATTATTATGTCTACCATCCATCTCTAAAGGAGCCCTATCTTTGCTGTAGAACCTTCCCACTACAGAAATGCATACCGGTATAATGTGAGTCAAAACTTTGAGTAAAGATATTGGCATTGCAGAACTAATTCAGATTTGCGAAAATTCGTCTCTGACGTAAAAATCTTTGTTTAGAAAAGTAATAAACCCTCCGTCAAATTTGATTCTGCTGACAACAATGAATACTATCGTAGCTTTCTAAATGGCATAGACATTCCTTCACTCGAAGTGAGTATTGTAACCCTTTGTTTTGAGATTGCACGTGGCGTAATTTGTTAATAATGACGTTCGTTTGAGTGAGCAAATTGAACTACAGTGAGGTAGAGCATGATCGTGTGGTTATTTGTGCATGTTTCACTCAGTTTTTGTAATATATCCATTACAAGATGCTTCAAAATGATTATATAGCTAAAGATACACCGACTGTAAATGACAAGCTCGAGATACACCTAAAAACAAGAGAAATTCACCACAAAACCTGCATAGGTGACAACTTGGCAGCATGGTGTAGTTATACTCCGAGTGTCGTTTTTACAACGGCCTTGATCGTAAGAATTGATGGTTCCATTCCCACGTTAAGACGCGCTAGGTTAATGTTTTACTTTAATGATCCTTGCTTGGTGGAATTTCACACGCAGCAAAGCACGGAGAATGTCAGGGACTCAGAAGCAAAGTTCAAACGGAAAACTGAAAAAAAAAGGCAAGTTCTAAGCAAGTGTAGATTAGTCCCATGTAACTCGTATAGCGCCTCCGTCGTTTTTTCGTGACAGGAAGATACAAATAAAAAAGCAATTAAACAAATCAACTTCTGAGCTAGCCTTATTGTCAAACGAATATTGTTAAACTTGCATATTTTAATGAAAGGTGAAACCACTATCATCTCCTAAAGCTCCGAAGAAAGAACAAAATCTAGTTTTACCGGTGAGACTTTTTTCTAAGTTTTCACCTAAGTGAAAGCATATTTAGCTTCAATAGTGAAAATTAAACCAATAAAATCCTCTTATGTATAGTCTAAAATAGCTATATGATATGGCTCATTTTTGGCCTACAGACCATCCCGTGACCACATGAAAATTTTCATTATTTTGAAAGAGCAGGTCGCTTTAAACTGAAATAAATGTACTTAGTGGGAAGTGATAAAAGTTTTTCAAAAGAAAAACTAAAAATACTCAAATCTATATAGGCTTTGGGAAATGTCCTCGAGATAACGGTTTTTCCTAAGCATAATAAATCTGAGAACGTTAACAGTATTTTTGTTTCTGCGTGCATACTATTTTGCCTTATCTTTTCCTGTTATTAATGCAGTTATTTGAAATTTGGCTTATACTTTTGTATCTGTTTGCTTCTCAAGTCAAGTTTTTGTTTGCAAGTTGACCTAAATTTGATTTTGTTTATTCGTTTGAGTATAGTGCTACAAAAATATTTTAGTTGAACCTTATACCCTATAGGCTCACACGTAGGCGCAAGCTTGCAACTGGCAATACGAACATTTTTACTGCTCATTTGCGAGTCTTTTTTTTACCTTCATTTGATTCGGAACCTGGGATAGACTTTTCTAAAATGCAACATACTGTACTGTAATAGCGAAAAGTATTTGCATGTTGCTTGCTGATAAACTTAGCTTTTCATTACAAACAACTATATTAATCAATAAAAAGCAGGAAGTTGTAGTTGCAATGACTTTTAATGCTGCAGTTTGATGTATGATTAAAATACAAGGACGAAAGAGTACAAAACTTACTCCGAGAAGCGATAGAAGAAGCAATTCAAAGCAGTTTAGCGACGGCCATGAATGCGGTGAGTAGCCCCAGTAGCAAGAAAAAGAGTTTTTTAACCATTCTTCTATCTGCGTGCTTTCTTCTATCTACCTATTCCTAAAAAGTCAGGAAATCAATATGCAACCCAGTTTCGGCCTAGTTTTGTTGTAAAGTTA
This sequence comes from Trididemnum miniatum, assembly GCA_964006365.1. Classification (NCBI taxonomy): domain Eukaryota; kingdom Metazoa; phylum Chordata; class Ascidiacea; order Aplousobranchia; family Didemnidae; genus Trididemnum; species Trididemnum miniatum. The sequence continues at coordinate 11,954,507 of OZ023247.1, read as the reverse complement.
CAGTAGTTACGAGATATGTGGAAATTTGTTCGGTGCTGCAAAAAGATTTCACCCGGATTTAGACGATGTTATCACAGCTTATTTGTTAATTTTTTCGCTAATGTAGTCAATGGTCAATTTAAAAATGACTCATGCATCTCATATTCCATGTAGACATGTGCAAAATGTAAAAATGAAGAACCTGAAGACTCACTTGAAAAAGCCCTGGAAGTGGCAAGACAGAACAGTTTTAAAACACAAGCGGTAAGAAATTTCAGAAGGTGAAAACAGCTGAAGGTCAGAGCTGACATTGTTGCAGATCAGTGTTTCAACCTTTTTATATCATTAGGCAGGTAAAAACTAGACAAACACTGTTCACGGACCGGCAACAACAAAACGCGATTAGAAAAACATATACCAAAATTGATTGCACTGTGTAATTCAATTTTACGGTTTAGTAGCGTATTTTGCGGCACTTAATCATTAGTAGGCCTACAAAACTTCAATCAGTTGAAACGATGAGGTCAATTCATGGATATACAAAGTGGTACAAAGTCAACGTGAGTGGTAAATTCGTTGCTATTTAAAGCGAATATGAGAGACACACAGGAATCCATTCCGATTTCTTTGCTTTGTTTCGATTAAAGGGGAGGTTCGATGGCAACAAGTAAATTGTTAAAAAGAGTGTTATGTCACAAAAAACATTTTCTCAACTTTGCTCTGACTAACAGATTTCGCTTAGGCAGCAATTGCAAATTTAAAAAATAGTGGCGGGTGGCGTAAGAGAGAAATTGACGTCATTGAGTAGCAGCTGCTAAATACTAGCAATGCGCAAAGATAGAGATATGTGACATCGAGTTGCAACCAGGTGCCATATAAAAATGAACCATTTTGGTAGTTATTACCATAACTAACTAACAGTTTCCTTTCTATGTGACATATCATAGGTTAAAATACAATACATATGGCACATTGGAAGACAAACGTAAAGGAGCACAAATTGGAGGAGCGAAAGCCAGTCCTGGCTATCTGTGATCAATCTCCCCAAATAAGTCTTAGGTCGTATGCCTAATGAAGAAAACAATTATTATAAATCATAAAGCACCTATCTTGCTAGCTGACTGACCAGCTGTCCGTATTTACGGCATTCAGGCATTAATCTGGTGGCATAACATGAGTACTGTAGCATTTTTTGATATTTTTTGCCACCGAACCCTGCCTTTAAAACCAAAGATAGAAAGTCATCTCGCATGATTCTTGAAGCGAAGGTATTTGCTGACCGGCAAAACATTTGCTTTAAGCGGCGGTTGCGAATCACTGTAGTAGATCATAGTATTCAGTTTTTCCTATTATTCACCATAATATTCAGTTTTTTCTACTATTCACCATAACATTCAGTTGTTTCTACTGTAGTAGCAGTCAAACTGACTGAACACTGTCAAAATTAAACAATGCATTGGCTATACTTTTTATTCTTTACACTTCCCACTTGCGTCAAGCTCAGGGGGAAAAGCTTTAAATATTTTGATTGCTCATTCTACGACCCAAGCGAGGATTAAACTTCAGTTACCAAATTAAAAAGCAACCGCTATTGCTTGCAAGAATTTGTAGATAATATTTTGTTGAAGGACATTAATGCTTCTAAATATTTTAATTTTATTCATGCTTGATGTTTGCTATATAGGAAGAAGCAGTCAAAGAAAATGCAATCCGAAAAACAAAAGAAGATTCGAAGCAAAGCAATCTTTCAACGGTAACAACTTAGCATCAATGCCGTAATTCATACTGTACTTTCTACGTATTTCACAGAATGAATTGCTTTTTTTTTCAATGTACCAGGTTTTGTCCAAATTGATTCTGCTACCGGTACTATCTTTCACTTATGACTGTGACCAAAAGGGTATACTCGCTCGCTTGAAAAATTTGAACTGGTGGTTTCAATGAAAGCGTTCTATATCCTTTCCATTGCTCAAATAATCTTCACTTTTGAATTTGCAGCAAAGGACGATGTTGGTTTTGTGATCCCAAAAAATAGATAAACCAAAAACGGCCGAAAAGACATTAATTTTATCAAAAACGAATGAAAATTTAAGCCATTTTTCCAAGAACAAGTTCAAATTCATCATCATTTGTTTATTCAATAGTCGATACTACTAAAACTATATGCATCGATAAGTCAACTTGTTAAACTATCAAATCAACTTATTTTTAGACAAGCTGGGCAGCCTCTTCAAGCCTAGTAATGGACTCTGAAAAGTCAAGTGTAAACTATATGCGCGGCACATCTCCATTCTATACACTTGTTAAACTATCAAATCAACTTATTTTTAGACAAGCTGGGCAGCCTCTTCAAGCCCAGTAATGGACTCTGAAAAGTCAAGTGTAAATTCTATGCGGGGCACATCTCCATCTCTGGACAAAGCAGGGGTCATGAACGTATGTACAATGCAATATTTGTATGAAGCAAAATATTCCTTCAAACCAGTCGCAAACTTGGTATTTGCGTTCATTCAGTAAGCCTAAATGGTCTACCGGTACCTTAACTTTGTTTTTATTGAAAGATTGTTTGATATTTCCGTATATTAAACAGGCAACACAGTTAAGCGCAAGCAATGAAATTCTTAAACTGCAGTTGCTTTTCTTCACTCTTTGTTCCCGATATTGCCCAGCTTCTCCTGAAACTCTTTGATTCCTCAATATACATGACAATGCGGGTTATGGTTGAAGGTTTAGCATCAAGTCTTTATTAAACATCCATAAAATTTTATCCGAAATGAGTAAATTACTGAGTAGTTGTTGAAAATTTAACTAGAGTTAGTTTTTGCTCGTAATTTTGAATGAAAACTAATAATAGTTAATGAAAAAGTTGATTTGAATAAACGATTAATATGCTTGCGTTCATCATAGCAATTGTGAAAAAATTTGTTTTAAATAACGACACACTTTTGTTTGAAGCTTAATTCTGGATATTTTATCAAGGTCTATACCCTGGTTTATAGGCCACCTATTGGAAATTTAATTCTTTGTTACTGTAAATTTTTAACAGTTATGAACATTCCCAAGTCAGTGTACCCTATGCGTATGAGATCATGCCGCATATTTAGATATTTCGAACATCAGATTACGACGAAGGAAGAAGAGCTAGCAGTCCTGCAATGTGTTTGGGTTCTGATGAAGAGATTGCGAAAATGAGAGAAATAGCTGCCTTGCAATTGCTATACACAACTGAGTCAGTTGAAGATGTTAGAAGTCGATCTCCAAGTCCACTTTCTTCGGATTCCAGCGTCCGTTCAGTGGTAATTCAATAAATAAAACAAATTTTTGATAGGACATAAGCTGTCCAGATAGTTTATAATAAGTCACAAGTCTAGCAGACCAGAGGAGTGCGTAGAAGCTATATGGTGGCAGAGTACGCGTAATTGGTACAGTTTCTAAAAAAAATTCCTGAGAGATAACAGCTTTTTAGTGTGTTTCGGATGAGGCCTGAAAATAGGTGTCGTAATAATGTGGATCATACCAAAATATTATTTAGTCAGGGTCACCATCTTAAGAATAATATGGCCTTAAAAAAGATACTAATTTAGCTTTTGCATGAAAGTTCTACCGTTCATGAACCCTCATTACTTCACTGTGACTTGTGTTTAGAAAATCGCTACGCGACGAAACTCTCCTGATATCGGCGGAAGAATCATTTCAGCCAGAGCCATGAAAAATTTAAAAAATAAAGGCTCACGTGCAGGGTTACGAATAAGTTGGAGAGATCAAGTTGGTGTTTCTGTTTTGCAGGGCAGGATTATACACAATGAGAGGCACTAGCTGAGGCTAATTTCACTACAAATCGGTGAAGACCAAAAAAAAAAGTCTTTCATGTTCGTGATGACGCATGAGGTTTCTTATTTTCTCCGAGGCCCTTGGCTTCAGCCTGCTTAGCCTATACAAAAAATCCGGCCCTGCAGCTTTGTATGGTTTTAGCTATTTAATGTACAACTTCCTTTATCAGTTTAAACATGTAGTTTAGTCGATGAATTCAATTTGTTAGCTACTGGTATTAGCAGAAACCGTATTCCCCATCTTCGCTGCAGATTCGATTCAAGGCTGGAACCAAGAAAATTTGATACATAAGTTTGAATTGCTGCTAACTAAAAAAACGCATGTTCACTTCGACTTGATTGCTCGTTTATTCTTGAATTCGCCGTTTTAAAAACTATTTTTACGTAGGCTGCCATGCACTGTAGCCTACTGTTCTGCACACTAAATGCGAAAAGAAGCTATAGGTATAACCTTCAGGCGCGGGGCGGATCCAGGGAGGGGATGTGGGCGAACAAAATTCAACATATCATGCGAAGGAATAACTAGAAGCAAAAAATTTGCCTTAACCATGACTGTTCACAAAGCACTAAAATGGTCCTTGCAGTATGTGAATTTTGAAAAAATTTTTGGGGGAGCTTGCCCCCGGACCCTCTAGAAAAGTTTAGGTTTTTCATTTTGCTTCAACTTAACTCTGCCGGAAAAATACGCTTAAAAATGTCAAAATTTGCTGCCTCCCCGCGTAAAAAAACTCGAAATACTCAATTGACATACACACATTTTCAGAAAAAGGGTAATTTACGCTCTTTTCTGCGTCTAACGTCTTTGTCCTTAGTTAACATTGAACCTAATCCAAACTGCATGCCCCCCCCCAAAATTTTCTGAATCCGCTGCTGATAACTTTACCTTGGTTAGGGTCAATTGAAGTAAGAAGACGTTGTTTGTCATCTCCTTATAGAACCGCCCATTAAGTTGTAGGTACTAGCTTCAAAATACAAATTTTAACGTCATACTGTCGTTTATACAGTAGATTGAAATTTTTTGGTTTCTTTGACAGATAGGTTCATCAGATGAACCTGGACGAAACCCTTATGATGACAGACATTTTGCTCAAGAGTTTGATCACATTGACGACATGATAGCAAAGGTAGCTCATAGACTAGTCTGTCAGATTATATCGAATGACGTATAGCCTAATATATAGGCTATACCAGGGGTTCACTTCCGGGGGCCACGAAACATTAACCAGGGGCCACAAGCGCATCATTTGTTAATGGTAATTAACTTTAGCAGGGGGCTTTAACAGCTCAGATGGTCAAGTGGTAAGAGCGTCCTCTTCGGGAACTGTAGACTTGGGTTTGATTTCGAGCCGGGTCAAACCAATGACTTTAAAATTAAGAGGAACGGCGTCCTACCTGGCCTGCTGAAGGGAAGTCAGAACGATTTCTACGTGTTGGGATGGAGGATAGACCTTCTTCCATAACGAACAGTTGTAAGAACAACTCCAGCCGTGGGTACCAAAGAGCGGGACAGCGCTGTTTCGGGCTATTAACCCTCATCAGCCTTTGTCAGGTTCAAGCTATTAACATTTATTCGTCAGAATGCTTGTTCTTAATCAGTTAAACACCCCTCCGGATTGGTGTATCCCAAGAGAAATTTAGCCTTTGTGGTACCTAACATGTTCGAAAACCATTCCAGTCGAAATCCCCATGTGGCCAAGGTACAACAATAGGACGAACGGCGTCCTACCTGGCCTGCTGAACGAGAAGTCAGAACGACTTTCACGTGTTTATAACACTGGAGTGGTTTTGTAACATGTTAGGTACCACAAAGGTTAAATTTCTTTTGGGTGTACAAATCCGCAAGGGGTGTTTGGCCGATACAAATAAAGCATTCTGAAGGATGAGTTTACATTGAACCTGGGGACGGCTGATGAGAGCTAATAACTCGAAACAGCGTTGCCCCGCCTTAAAACTTTAAAATTGGTATTCACAGCTTCCCTGCTTGACGCTCAGCATTAAAGGGACAGTGTGAAGAACAAGCAGACAAGTTTACTTGTTGTGTCGTTGGGAAAGGCACGTAACGGGATTTCCCCCATCTTGGTGCGGTAAATGGATAACTGGCAACTCCTAAACGAGCTCGTGCAGCGCTTTGATCGCTTTCTCGTGAAAGGAGGATAAATGTGCAACTACAGTAACTAACCACTTAAGTCCCCTTACGACCAACGGACAGCTGCAGCCTCTATAAATGGAATACGGACAGAAAATTTTATTGCTAAGGAGGGGGCCACTGCTGTTGAAAGTCTCTAGAAGGGAGCTACAAACCGTAAAAGGTTGAGAACCACTGAGCTATACTGTAAGTATTTAGACCACTAAAATGATTTGTACTCGTAAAAAAACATTTCAGTAAATTAAGTAAGACAAAACGCCGTCTTCCAGAAATAAAAAACCTTATTTTGCAGCGACCTAACGATACAAAAGAAGAAGCTAATTTAAATGCAAAAGAGAAGAAATGCTGCTTTGATAATTTGGATAATCAAGTTGAAGAAAAGACAATTATGCCTTCATATAGGCCTCAACCTTCTAGAGAAAAAGTATGGGTCTTGTTCCAATTAGCCGCTGAGCGTTTCACTGATATAAGCTTGCATTTTTTATTAGAATTTATGGTTAGCTTCAAGAAAAATTTGTGCTATACTAAAAGATAGTAAAATCTTTGTATAGCCGTGCTGGTATTTAACGATTGAACCATCTAATGTTTACTGTAATGCACATGCGATCTCATTCTTTTTTCAGTATAGAGAAGATGAAAGAAAGGTAATGCAGTTTACAAAAGAAAATCCAGAACACACCTCGGAAAAATACTATCTTCAGGTTAGAGAACAATCAAACGAAGTTGGTAGGGCGAGATATTTTACTGTTAAACATTAGCCAATAGCCACATCAACGGGGAAGAGGCGGTAGGCCTACACTGTACACTTATGATGCTGCCCAGCAGTATTTTAGCTGAGTCCGCCGGTTACCGGATTGGTCGATTTTTCTCCAACGGTGTGTTTTCAGTCACGTGGACACTGCCATTACCTGGCTGGCCTTATTAAGGGATGTTGAGACACAAATTTTTTCGCTAGTCTGATTTCATTATTTCAACGATGGGTTTCTTTTTATGATTGCTATAAAATCTTTGCTGTAGTTAATAAAATAACTACCTGCTTTTAAAAAGCGGCGAATAAAAAATTGTTTAAAAGCAACCGTAAAAATAAAAAGAGCTTCAGTCTCCAATCTAAAAAACTAAACTTTATACGCTCGGTTGGTTTTGGGAGAATGGAAACTGATTTTGTAAGATAATTAAATTGATTCGGAAATAACTTTCAACAAGATACCATATTGGCTACGTAGCAATTAGTTTTGTATATTTCTTTAACTAAATCAATGTTGACAGAAAAATTTAAAACCTTCTGATGAAAGCGACGAAATTACTGTAAGTAACAGCCTATTGTTTATAGGTGACTATTCAGCCCTAAAGTGTTCTTTGCTGTTTTAGAAATATATTGATCCGGCGGTGATTCCGTGTTTTTTAATTCGCTACCTTTATCGAAAATAATTATTATAATCTGCTTTGAAGAAAGTATTTGAAGAGCGCATGCATGATTTAGCCAAAGCATAAAAGACCAAAATTTTAGTGTGCCGGTACAACATTTGTTATAAAATTATAAAAAAGAAAGTTTAAACTTTTGATGACGTTTAATAGTTAAGTTGCCTTCTATTTTAATTGTAATGAAAAAATATTTTTTGCGTGATGTTTCATTCAAATGTTGTTTTGTGGTTTGTGTTTGCGTGTTCACATACATCAATAGTAGGCCTAATCGTCGTAAGATCATGCTGTCATCATAATGTAGGTCAGTGGTGGCCAACCAGTCTGATGCTAAGAGCCACATTTCTTTCTGTGTTTCAGCAAAGAGCCATATCATACACAAGGGATAATGATCGCGTTAATATCACCATACTTCTTATTGATACACATACTTTTGCTTAGCTAGGTTAGTTGTATACCGGCCGGTTATTTCAGTTGGTAAGGACATCGCTATCGGTGCGGGCGGTCTGAGGTTCGTTGCCTGGGTCGGTCAAAGCGGACACAGTGTCGCCACCGCTGCGATGTTTCTTCGGGCTTCGGAGCTGTGTTGCCCAGGCGCAAAGCCGCAAAGTAGGGGCCCGACACTCGTTACATTCCTCGTTGTAATTCTCTCAACAAAGTGATTATTACGCGATAATGCACCTTATGCGTTACCAAACCCAGCTTGAGTACAGAACTAGGCTGCCGATAGAAGAAACAAAGCATGACTGTGAAAAAGAGCTGCATGAAACTGAGCAAAGAGCCGCGGGTTGACCACCCCTGATGTAGTTAGTAATCTCTTGCATAGCAACACTTACGAGGCAACACTTTGGTAGGATTTTGTCTTTCCTAAACCAATTTTGAACTATAAAAAAGATAACGAGATGTATTTTCCAATTATTTTTAATCATGGTTTTTGGTTAGTATAAAACAAATTTATTTGCTAGTTGAATAAACTAAAAAAGATGAAATTTTCTAAAATAATGTTTCTTCCTTTTTTAGTAGTTGCTGCACAATTATTATTTTGGTTAATAAAATGCATCCATCCCTACGGACCATTTCTCGCTAACACGATCGTCGGGGAATTTTATTCAAATATTATCTTATTCAGTAGTTATTATTAATTAGTTGATGCAATCACATCGTCATTTTTTTAAAACTTAGTTATGCTATTTTATTCGTCAGAAAAGTTTTATATTTTTATTCTTTTTTTGCAATTCCAACATAAAACGGTAACTTTTTTTATGCTACAGCAGTCCTCTATTTTCAAAAAACTAAAATACATTGGACAGAAACAGCTTTTGCATGCTGAAGTAAGTAAAATTTATAACTCTTCGGTTAAAGTTTTCCCTCAGGCAACAAAATTAAGCTAAATGAGTATAAACGCTGTCTCTGATTTCGTTTCATTACAGTAGGTTAAAATGTCCCAAAAAGCGGTGGGCAGACGCTGCATCCAATAGAATAAATTTATCACACAAGACAGAAACTTGGTTTCAATGATCGACGAGAACACTAACTCTTACACATTTTGATGTTGCGAAATCATTAAAGTTTAGTCTTTTAATTGTTTGAATCAATTCAATTTCAGTTCTAAATTTATTGTGTGGTTAGGTTAGGTAGGAACAGAAACTTTGTGCACCTTAGGAATATCACGTTTTAATCATAGTACGTGTACTTAAAAGGAAGCTTTGGATGAGATCAACAAGCTTTCTAAGAAAATGGTAGATTCAGATGTACCGGTAAGTATAAGAACAAATTTGAAACTTAATTGCTCTAAAATAACGATGTATGCGTTATTATTCGACTTCAAATTTTTGAAAAACTTTTGAAACCTTTCACATAACTCATACTTGAATGTTTTTAATCGATAGAAAGGCCTATAATTGTTTAATTTTTCTGCAAAAATTTGGCTAACATGCCCATTGATCATGGCCAATGTTTGTGGGCCCAAAACCCTTGAACACTGGCAGTTTTTATAATCAATTTTTAACATTGCGTTTGAAAAAGTGATTATGACATCAAAAAATTAATTGTAACGCGGAAAGCCCTCCTCCCATCCCCCGTCATTTCAGTCAAATCAATGAGTAGACAGCATAAATAATTATCTTCAACGGAGTCACAGCGAAGACTCGCATCATACTTTTTCATATTGTTGCTGGTGATGATGCGAATGATCGACCCACATTTTTAACTGAGAAAAAAGTGGTTTTAGTAAAAACAAAGCTTTCCTCAACCGAAATTTGTTATTTTTATTAGTAAGAATCTCATTGTACATACAACGTCAGTCGTTAATGTGATCTAGCATTATAGCAGTATTAAACATTCTTTTTGCTTTTACAGTGTAGGCGTAGTTTTAGCTGTGGTTCTGAGTAGTTAAAAGCATCTCATTAGAATGTTGCAATTTTTGCAGCCACCTCCCGCTAAGCTCATGCCTGATCAAGCAAAGAAGACTCCGATTAGCGATATTGTACCAATATTTGAAAATGATAACGCAATTGAATCTCCTTTTCCCGATACACCTGACTCAGATGATGCAGACGATTCGGTAAGAAAAATTACTGTGTAAATGTGCAGTTGGTACCGATGTTAAATACGAAAAATCAGATCATCTAATTTGTTGGTCTTAGATTAATATTACGCGAAAATGTGCAAAAACATGCTAAACTGTGGACAACTGGGCATTTATGCTCTATTTGTGCTTTATGGGTCAGTTACTTTTTATTAAAACTACAGCAAGCATGTAGAAGGGTGGCAAGTTGTAGACTTGCATATTTACGGAAGCCCTTACTTCACGCATTTGACGGAAATCAGTTGAGCGCAATACTAAATATTAAGATTCACACTGTCAATATTCTGCAAGTTTTCCAGTACTGTACACCATTATAGTTGCTAGACGACAAATA